>CM061747.1:103248030-103919927 GCA_030979885.1 Lolium multiflorum
CTCGATCGATGATCCCTAAACCTTAAACAACCCCTAAAACCTTAAATCCCTAATCCCTAATAATCCCTAATCCCTAAACCCTAAACACCCTAAACACTAAACCCTAAACCCTAGACCCTAAACCCTAACCCTAACCCTAACCCTAACCCTAAACCCTAGCTAACCCTAAACCCTAAACCCTAGACCCTAGACCCTAAACCCTAGACCCTAAACCCTAACCCTAACCCTAACCCTAACCCTAACCCTAAACCCTAGCTAACCCTAAAACCCTAATTAAACCCTATGTATAGGCCAACGACACTTAATTGTGCATCGAGCAGGCCAGGGGATGCCTCGCGATCCTCTAATTAAATTAAATGTGCCATGCATTAACCCTAAACCATATATATGTAACTAACCCTAGCTAGCTAATCAACCCTACTTAATTAAAACACATAACCCTAAACTGTACTAGCTAGCTATAACCCGATCTAATAAAACATGCTCTATATATAGCAGCTAGCTAGCAAACCGTAGATTAACACCAATTAAAATATACATGGCCTATATCGATCATGTTGTATAACATGTCCGTGAGATTCATTAATTAATTATATAATTATCGTGATAAGTTATGTGCGCACTCGATCGATGATCCCTAAACCTTAAACAACCCCTAAAACCTTAAATCCCTAATCCCTAATAATCCCTAATCCCTAAACCCTAAACACCCTAAACACTAAACCCTAAACCCTAGACCCTAAACCCTAACCCTAACCCTAACCCTAAACCCTAGCTAACCCTAAACCCTAAACCCTAGACCCTAAACCACCCTAGACCCTAAACCCTAACCCTAACCCTAACCTTAACCCTAACCCTAAACCCTAGCTAACCCTAAACCCTATGTATAGGCCAACGACACTTAATTGTGCATCGAGCAGGCCAGGGGTGCCTCGCGGTCCTCTAATTAAATTAAATGTGCCATGCATTAACCCTAAACCATATATATGTAACTAACCCTAGCTAATCAACCCTACTTAATTAAAACACATAACCCTAAACTATACTAGCTAGCTATAACCCGATCTAATAAAAACATGCTCTATATATAGCAACTAGCTAGCAAACCGTAGATTAACACCAATTAAAATATACATGGCCTATATCAATTTTAATATATATTTGAACATATTCTAGGGGATTTCAATCTCTCTCTCTCTCGATCATCTTTATATCGTTGTTGGTGGCAAAAAACACACACGTACATATATACGCATGCACTTTATGCGCAAAGGGCGTGCCTCTAATAATGTGTGTGCGCACTCGATCGATGATCCCTAAACCTTAAACAACCCTAAAACTCCCCTAAACCCTAAACACCCTAAACACTAAACCCTAGACCCTAAACACCCTAAACACTAAAACCTAAACCCTAGACCCTAAACACCGTAAACACTAAACTCTAAACCCTAAACCCTAAACACCCTAAACACTAATTAAACCCTAAACCCTAGACCCTAAACACCCTAAACTAAACCCTAGACCCTAGCTAAACACCCTAAACACTAAACCCTAAACCCTAGCTAACCCTAAACCCTAATTAAACCCTATATATAGGCCAACGACACTTAATTGTGCATCAAGCAGGCCAGGGGTGCTCGCGGTCCTCTAGTTAAATTAAATGTGCCATGCATTAACCCTAAACCATATATATAACTAACCCTAGCTAATCAAACCATAGTTCATTAAAACACATAACCCTAAACTATACTAGCTAGCTATAACCCGATCTAATAAAAACATGCTCGATCTATATATAGCAGCTAGCTAGCAAATTAAACGGTAGATTAACACCAATTAATATATACGACATGGCCTATATCGATCATATGTTGTATAACATCTCCCTGAGATTCATTAATTAATTATATAATTATCGATGATAAATTAATTAACTTGAATTTTGACAAGTTCTCTCGAATGAAAACACATTTGATTAAGTTTCCTCATAATATATATATAATTAGTGTGCATGCATGGCCTACCATGCATGCATTCGTGCATATATTTTAATATATATTTGAACATATTCTTGGGAATTTCAATCTCTCTCTCTCGATCATCTATATATCGTTGTTGGCCAAAAAAACACACACATATACACATGCACTTTATGCGCAAAGGCGCGTGTGCCTCTAATAATGTGTGTGTGCGCGATCGATGATCCATAAACCTTAAACCCTAAATAAACCCTAATCCCTAATCCCTAAACCCCTAAACACCATAAACATTAAACCCTAGACCCTAGACCCTAAACCCTAACCTCCTAACCCTAAACCCTAAACCCTAATTAAACCCTATATATAGGCCAATGACACTTAATTGTGCATCAAGCAGGCCAGGGGTGCCCCTCGCGGTCCTCTAATTAAATTAAATGTGCCATGCATATATATATGTGTTTAATTTGGGGATTTCAATCGCTCTCTCGTATGTAGATCTCTCTCTACCTCTCTCTCTCTCTCTCTCTCTCTCTCTCTCTCGTTAATTGGTGGCCAACAACACACACATGCACTTTGTGCGCAAAGGCATGCGCCTCTAATAATGTGTGCGCAGTCGATCAATCTAGTTTTGATTAATCATAGCAAACAAATAAAGAAGTTGTATTTGAATCCACACAACCTAATCTAAAACACATAACCCCTAACATGGCCTAATTAATTAACCCCTTCTCTCTACCTAATTAGTGGAAATTGCACAAAATCAAAAGGGGTCCCTCACTAATTGTGCATATCTGCTAGATTGTGATAAACTTTTGCCCCATATATATTTGGTGGATGGGTGCATCTTGGCATGTAAAACAATTAGTGTTTGCAAATGGCGTTGTCAAAATTTATGTACAAATGATTTCTTTCCATCCAAAGTGCATAAAATGAGAGTTTTAATGAAGAAAGTACAAGTAAAACAACTCAACATGCTTCCACACCCCGATTTCCACACGAAGTAGAGCATATTTAAAGGATAATTCCAGAGTTTTACTATTTTTCAAGCAACTTTGCTAATTTTCCCCCACTCACATGACTTTATGTCGATTTAACGAAAATATGGAGAATTTAAACTACATGGGCGGGATAGTTTGAATTGTGCGCGCGGCAAAGGGAACCGCCTATTCCTCAACCTTGTGCACGGCAAATTACACACGCAACTCCATTAAACGCCACCTACCGACCTTAATTATCACCCGGCGGCCCGGCCGCATGACCCCCCACCCACCCCTACACAACTTATCCCCGTCCGTGCGAAGAGCTTCCCCTCCCCGTCCCGTCCGTGCGAAGAAGAAGCTTCCCCTCCCCGTCGTTCTTCTCGAGACGCACCGACGGTCAAGTTGATCCACGGTAGGGCTGCTATCTCTAGCTCAATCATGTATCGGGCAAGACGGCCTAGCGATTTATATTTTCTTGATGCTGCTAAAAAAATTCGTCAGTATGCTCGAACTAATTGGCACTTTATAGTTTTCCGCTCGATTTGTCATCGATCAATTTGTTCATTTGCGTGGGCATATAGAGTCAGTTCTGCACTCGATCCGTTAATTTGCTGAAATGCCATGGCAGAGTTTTGTACACGATCTGTTTGCTAAAATGTCGATGGGCATTTTTTGTTTTGTACTCGACATGATTGCTGAAATGCATAATCATGTAGTATAGTTTTGTACTCGATGGATATACATTTCCTACTTCGCCTTAAATTAATCACCAACCACTGTATCTCATAATTAAACAGATGGACAGAACTTGGATACTGCATGGACACTTATGTTCCCCTTCATATATAAATGGTGTTCAACCCTTTATGGGGTTTATTAGAGCTCATGAAGGTCACAACCTGGACGTGTATTGCCCGCGCTGCACATGTATGAATGGTGAGAAGAGGCCTCACCCTGTAGTGGCAGATCATTTACACATTTTTGGGATGGACCGCACATATGTTAGGCGGGTTTAGCATGGTGAACCATATAATGATCCTTTAGCAGGAGAAGCAGATCTTGCTCACACTGTATGTGTGCTGGCATATGTAGTTAATTATTTATATTGATGCTGCCGCTGTTTCAATCAATAGTTTGCATTGCTGTGCAAGGTTCTGTACTCAAATTTAACTTGTTGCAGATGGATGGACGGGAAGGAGAGAAAAAGCGCTTGCTTCAGGAAACGGGTTTCAGCTCTGGGACATGTGCTGTGCCAGATGAGAAGGTAAATATGTAAAACGGCATTTGTTCAGGTTGCATCCCTTAGATGTTTGTCTAATCGGTTGATGTACTAATTGCAGAAGCATAGAGTTGAAGAGGTCTCTCAGTTTGATGGGAGATTTGAAGATGAATCTCAGTTTGATGCACCTGTGGATGGTACCGATGACGAGCCTTTCATAGACGAAGGTCCTGCACCTGAGATTATCCAGCCTATGAAGGAGGCCGTGGACCGAGTACACAGCTTTGCGTTGAAGTGGATGCACGCCCGGAGATCATCGGGGCGTCCGGGTAGTCTCAAGACCACCCAGCCCCGATGCACCTGTGGATGGTACTGATGACGAGCCTCTCATAGACGAAGGTCCTGCACCTGAGATTATCCAGCCTACAAGGAGGCCGTGGACCGAGTACACAATTGAAGATGATGCACACCGGAGATCATCGGGCGTCCCAGTCTCAGACCACCCAGCCCCGATGCAAAATGTTGAGCTACTTTATGATTCGTACTCTTATGTTCGGTGCTGTAGTATGTTATGATTTGTACGCCTTTGGCGCTAGATTAAGCATTCAGTGGATGATCGCGTTGCAAAATTCGACACCCACACAATCAGTTCATCGTATGAGTAGTAGCACAATTACTTCTACAGCGATTCCTGCCAGCGCATTAGTTGGTAGCATGAAACACTTTCTCCCCTCTGATTCATATTAATTGACTCAATTCTGTCTAGATATGGATGTATCTAGATGCATTTGTTAACTAGACTAACAAACTTGAGTCAGTTAATATGAATCCGTGTAAACCGCCCAAGTCCTCGAGCAGCTAGTTTATTGACTCTGGACTCCAAGCCTCTCGCGGCAAGCCATCGACGAAGCTTTGACCAGATCTTGGCCCGCAATTTTTTGTGTGGCGAATAGCAAAGCTTTGACCAGTTCCTCTCGGGATGCAGCACGCCGGTGAGCTTGCACGGTTGCCATGAGCACTTTCCGACGGAACTTCCTCTTCGCGCCCTCAAGCCGCTGCTGCGAGACAGCACACACTCGAGGTGGACAGAATTCTGATCTCAGGGCGGGGTCCGCATCGTCCGGGAACGATCTCCAGCGGGTTAACGAGGACATGCATGGCGGCTGGGGATTTGTTTTTTTTTTTTGAGCTTGGGATTTGGGGTTTTTCGGATAGGGGAGGAGGAACCGAGGAAGATGAAGGAACAGCCGCGTGCTTGGCGCGTGGCGGTGTGCTTGAATTTCGAATTTTTGTGAAATGTTTCATTTCCCCGCTACAATTCGGGGGTTTCTTGACGCGCCAATGCGTCCCGCCGGGCAGCTTCAAGTGAATTTGGGGTGCCACACTATGGGCCCTAGTTTCAGTGAGACATGTAATGACTAGTCACATCAGTAAGTTCATTGTGTAATAAAATATGTTACCCCTCCCCTTTATGTAGCACCCCTTCTCTCCCGATCGAGTGCCGATTGCCGACGGATGCAAGCCGCTAGCTCGATCCCCTCCTTTCGCCTCCACCGTCCATGCATCCAGCTTGGAGGGGCAAGCTGCATCTAGACCAAGCGGATTAGGTAGGACTAGTAATGTTCTTTCCTTTCTCGAGATCGGTTCTTTTTCCTCTCCTCGATATCTTGCGCATCTCTTTCCTATTCTGGGCGAAGGGGTGTCTTTCTGGTCACCCTCGAGCTGGGAGTGATTGATGGGGGTGGGGGGCGGGGGCTACCTTTGCTTGGATTGGGGTGTTCTTCCTTTATTTGTCAACATTTGCAACCTTTGTAGTTTCTGCTGATCCTCACTGTATCTTTTGTCAGCTTGTACAGGAAAGGTAAGACCTCGGCGGTGGGGGCAATGGAGCGTAAGGCCACCACGCATGTGGGCAGTTGGCTGAGCCTGAGCTGCGTCCCCAGCCCCGCGAAGCAAGTACTCCGTTTGCTTATCCACTCTTTAAAGTGTCTCTCTGCATCCTCAATCTGTTCCTGTTCTGGAATATGCTTAAAGTAGCACATGTCTTCAGCTGTTTGTGCGTAAAGCCTCTGTGACACCATGCTCTATATTCTCTGTATCAGGTTGGTACCTCCAGGTTCCGTGCTGAGGCTATGGGGAACGAGAATAGCGCCCCACCTGCTGCAGGAGCATGGCCCGATCTGCAGCACAAGAAGCGAAATGCCACTGCCGAGCTGGGCAGGGACCGCCCAGGGTAATTTTTTTAACCAACTTACCATGATGTAGTCTGAATCTGATACTCCCTCAGATCCAAATTAATTGACTCAACTATCTGTAGATACGGATGTATCTAGATGTGTTTTAGCTCTAGATACTACTGCCTCCATCCCAAAGCTTTGGGCTTATATTATTTTTAGAAAGTCAAACTATACCATGTTTGACTAAGCTTTTACCAAAAATCAGTAACATGCAAAATACAAAATTAATATCATTAAATAGATAATAAAATATATTTTCCTACGGTATCTACACAGTATTATATTTGTTGATAGAATGTTCTAAAATTTTGGTCAAACTTTGCTTGTTTTGATTTCTCAAAAATAAATAAGGCTTAAGCTTTTGGATGGTGGTAGTACATTCATATCTAGACAAAGCTGAGTTAACTAGTTTTTTGTCTGTCCATAGCTAGTGTTCACGCTGCAAAAGGCTAAGAGCATCCACTATATGCATCGGTCTATCTCATACAGTAATTCAATATCACTGCTGAGGTCTGCCTTTTGTTTTGCTATTCATATGCAGACTGAAACTTTAGGGCCTTTACTCAAAAGGAAGATCAAAACTGCGGCTGATCAGGCTGCCAGTATGTTGATGCCGCCCCATCTTCTAAATGCCTCTACAAGCACAAGGCCACGCGCCAGCTGGGTGGTGATCTTTTAATGAATATGGTATATTTTCTTAATCCACAAAACATGCCTTGATTTTTCTCTGTTTATTGTCGGTTTTTTCTATGCTTGCCAAAAGTTTACAACAATAACAACAACCAAGCCTTTCAGTCCCAAACAAGTTGGGGTAGGCTAGAGTTGAAACCCATAAGATCTCGAAGCCAAAAGTTTAGAAACACCAAATTTGTTTGCTTACAATCATCATACAGTAATGTTCATCTACTCCAGTTCCCCTAACCCAACAAAAATGATGTTAATTACGATTTTTAGATTAAAAGAGCACCATTAGGCGCTGTTAATTACGACTTTGAGATTAAAATGTCATTTGCAATTGTTAATTACAATTTTGAGACAAATGGTTAGTTTAACCTCGATCTCTTCTGCTCTCCATTTATCCCAACTAACAAAAATTTAACCATTCCATTCCTCCGAAATGGAACCATTCCATTCCATTCCACGCTGTTTCAGAACCGAACACACCCTTGCATTGTTGTGAACTGTTGTCCATACACGGCCATACCCTTCCACTTACATCCAGCACTATATGCATCAGTCTGTCTCAGAGTCATTCAATATCACTGCTGAGATCTGTTCCCATTCTTATGCAGGCTGAAACTGCTGCGCCTTTACTCAAGTGGATGCAAAATGAGGCTAATGAGGCTGCTGTGAGGACGATGGTGCCGGCACCATCTTCCGAAAACCTCTACAAGCACGAGGCCATGGGCCAGCTGGGTGGTGACCTTTTAATGAATCTGGTATATTTTCTTAATCCACATACATGATTCCATTATTATTTGTTTAATTACTGTTGGCTTTGTCTAATGCTTACCAAAAGTTCAGAAACACTGCGTTTGCTTACAATCATCATACACTAATTTTTCACTTTTCAGTCTGTCTCATCCAGTATATAAAATGTTGATTTCCATTGGCTTCTTTTGTAATCATTTGCATTGTTGTCAACTGTTCTCTATGCACAACCCTATTCTTCCACTTACACTCGCACTATTTGCATCAGTCTATCTCATAGATTTATTAAATATCAATGATGAGTTCTGTTGCTATTCATATGCAGGATGAAACTTCTGTGACTCTACTCAAATGGATAAAAAATGATCCTGATGAGGCTGCTGTGAAGACGATGGTGCCGCCACCATCTTCCGAAAACCTCCTCAAGCACAAGGCCACGGGCCAGCTGGGTGGTACCCTTTTCAGTAAGCACGTATATTTTCTTAATCCTCATACATGATTTGATTTTTGTCTGTTTATTGCCGGCTTTGTCTAATGCTTACCAATAGTTCAGAAACACACACACCTATTCTTACACTTACATCCAGCACTATATGCATCATTGTCTCATAGATTCATTTTATATATCACTGCTGATGTCTGTTGCTCTTCAATTTTCATATGCAGACTGAAACTGCTAACCCTTCATTGGTCAAAAGGATTGCAACCTGCTGATGAGGCATCTGCAGAGGCTGCCACCAAGTTACTGTCAGCCCCACCTTGGATGCTTATATAAGCTCAAGTCCAAGGACCAGCCGGGCCGTAACCATCCAAGGGTTCGGGTATATTTTCTTAAGCCACATATACATGCCATGATTTATGTCTGATATTATCACCGGCTCTGTCTAATGCTTTTTGGAATTCGGAAACACCAAATTAGCATGCTTATATTCATCATACACTAATTTTTCACTGTTCAGTTTGTAACATAGTGTTATGCACTCGCTTGTCAACATTTGCATTGCTCTGAACTATGCACTTTACACAACCTAATTCTTCCACTTACATTCAGCGCTACGCACCAGTAGTACCTCCCATGTTTCCTTCACCATCCCGATGCCGAGCTTGCGGGAATATGGCGGGCCCATGTACATACCCCGCATATAACACCTCCTATGGCTCTATCTACCTTTCTAGTAGCTCCTTCACAGAGTTACAGGTATGTATTCTCAGTGGTTTAGCATGAATTGGCATATAGTAAAGTCTTGTTTTTAGTCTTCCTGCTTCTTACATTTGTATCAATTTTCACATGCAGACTGTACCTTGTGAACTTCGTCCAATGATTAACCAGATGTGTCCGCATGAAGGGTCTTTCACTATGCATGGCAATGGCAAATTGATGAACACCTACACGGTCTATGAGGTGTATGTCTACAAGACGCAGGCCATCACATATTTGTATGGACATGATTGGAGAAAGTTTGCTTTTGACTACGGTCTGAAGAAGGGCGACGAGCTGAGGATCAGAAACTCAAACGGGCAGATATACGTAACTGCTTACAGAGTTGGAGACACTTCCAAATATATAATATGTAACTTTTTTCTACTCATATCTTTTGATAACTGCATTCTGAGCAGTTGTTCTAAACCATTCCCTCTGTTCTAGCTTGCTGGGTTTAACATGATCAAAGCTGCAGATCCCCCGATGGAACAGGAGCGGATGTCACAAAGGGCAACCACACCAGCACCGGCACCGGCTTCCCACTCTCCCGCATCAGCACTTGTTCCTGTACTCCCTTTCTGCATCTACCCAGCAGTCCCCTACATCGCATTGGTTCTGTAGAGGCCCCATATACTACACTGCCCAGAGCCTGCATCAAGATCGGTTCCTCTAGCTGCACCGTTGCACCTGCCCAGCTCCGCATCAGCACGGTTCCTCTAGAGGCACCATGCACCTGCCCAGAGTCTCCTGCATCGCACCAGCTCGTGTACCAGCCAGCTCTGCATCGCCCTGCCGATCACCGAGGTCTCAGCTCATTGCTGTGGCCACCCGTGTGATGACCAGGACGCATCCAAGGCTATGTTCGTGAGTATATGACAGCATAACTGCTCTTATCTTGATGTCTTCTCTGCTCAAAGTTCAGTGCATTGGTGCCATTGACTAATTTTTGGTGGTATCTCTTGCTTTGAATCAGAAATTGCCTAAAAGTATCTCCAAGGATCTCAATGCTGGCCGAAGGGGCAAGATATCCCTCGTCATGGAGAGTGAAGGTCTCACCGTGGAGGGACGGTACTCTGTCAGTCCCACAGATGGCCGCTTGGCTGTTACTTCCAGGTGGAAAAAGTTCATTGACGGTGCCAAACTTCACATTGGATCAAAGTTGAAGGTCAAGATCTTTTGATGCCGCTGTGACATGCTGGTCATAAAGTTCGCGGTTGTCTAGTTCTGTTGCCCCATGAGCCCTTAGCAAATGCATTTGTAGTTATACTTATATAAGGTTATCTTATCTGAACTGCTAATTAATTGTATGGGTGGTAAAACTCTGGCAAGCTTTTGCTCTTAGCAAGTATGTATGTATGATCAGCTATTATGATAACTAATGTTTGTGTTCATCTTAATTTGCATTTCCGTTTTAGAAAAAAACTTAATTTCTATTTTGGCTGACCTGTTAGAGAACTATCAGATTGAACCCACAACATGATTCAAATAGATTCATTACACCGAGCCACATGTCTTGACCTTGCTATATACTACTTCCATTAATCAGTGCAAGAAGGCTTACCTGAGCTGCCTGAACCATGGTTCGAATCCACCTTATCTATCTAGAAATACAACCTTTGCAGAAAGAGGATTTGCGTATGGGGAGGCTGACATTGGGGACCCATGAGCCAACAGCGTCGTCAACGTTTTAAAGGTGGCAGGAGATCGAAAGAAAAATAAGCCAAAAATCAGTTGGTCAAGAAAAGAAACATTTACCTTTCTGAGAGGATGACATGCGGGACCCATGAGGCAGCAGCATCCTCAACTATTTCAAGGCGGGGGATCAAAAGAAAAAGGAAATAGCCGAAATTAATTAGGGTCAAAAATAAATCCATCAAAGGAAACTTTTATTGTTCATAGAGGATGACATGTGGGACCGACTTGCCAGCTGCGTGTCATCGTTTCAAAGGGGCAGGATCAAAAGAAAAAGGCAAATAGCCAGAAATTAGGGAAAAAATAAATCCAACAAAGGAAACTTTTATTGTTCATAGAGGATGACATGCGGGACCATGAGCCAGCAACTTCCTCAACGTTTCAAAGTCGGCATGGGATTGAAAGAAAAAGGCAAGTGACATAATATCAGGAGCCAAAAATAATCTAAGAAAAGAAACTTTATTGTACATAGAGGATGACATGCGGGTCCCATTTTGTAGCAGCGGTCTCAACGCTTCCAAGGCGGCACAGACCGAAAGAAAAATGAAGTAGCCAGAAATCAGGGTGTGAAAAAAAATCCAAGAAAAGAAAGATTTCAATTGGGCTGTATCTGGACATCTGGGACCTTCGAACTCTCCGCTGGGCCTTTTGACTCGTACAATTTCAGCCCACTCCAAAACAGAAAGGTCGGATTTTTCTCAAAAAATAACAGAAAGTCCTATGCTTCGCAAAAACAAAAAACAAGGAGATTCAACATATAAGTTTGTTTATGTAGATATAAAGATTTAATTTATCCGTTTGCAATAGCTCAGAGCGAAATACAACGTTTATTGTCTGCAAAATAAAATATCACATGTTTCTTGTACGGGAGGCTGACATCGGGACCGATGTCTACGGGTGCTTCTATTCTTGTAGAGTGTTGGGCCTCCAAGAGCAGAGGTTTGTAGAACAGCAGAAGTTTTCCCTTTAGTGGATCACCCAAGGTTTATCGAACTCAGGAGGAAGAGGTCAAAGATATCTCTCAAGCAACCCTGCAACGACAAAGCAAGAAGTCTCTTGTGTCCCCAACACACCAAATACACTTGTCAGATGTATAGGTGCACTAGTTCGGCGAAGAGATAGTAAAACACAGGTGGTATAGATGGTGGTAATATTGCAGAAAGTAAAGATGCAGTAAAACAGTAAAGCGGCGCCAGAAAATAGCTTGCTGGCGTAGGAAGCAATTCTTTGTGGTGGAAACATGGCCTAGGGATCATACTTTCACTAGTGGACACTCTCAACATTGATCACATAATAAATAAGTTCTCTTTCCTTTGTGCTACATATACTCTTGATGAACACCACTAATTGTGTAGGATTACACGAACCCTCAATGCCGGAGTTAACAAGCTCCACAACATTCGATATTCATATTTAAGTAACCTTAGAGCATAATAGATCTTTGCAAAATAAACCAAGTACTAACATAGCATGCACATTGTCACCATCACACTACGAAGGAGGCATAAATCACATCAATACTATCATAGCGATAATCAACTCCATAACCTACAAGAGATTATGATCATAATCTACGATAAGAACTACACGATGCACACACTGTCACCATTACACCATGCAGGAGGAATAGACTACTTTAATAACATCACATGAGTAGCACATAGATAAATAGTGATACAAAACACATTGCAATCATAAAGGGATATAAATAAGCACTTCACTACGCCATTCATAACAGTGAATAAGTATTCTGTGAAATATAGCCTAAGAGACCCACACGGTGCACACACTGTCACCTTTACACACGTGGGACAAGGAGTCTCCGGAGATCACATAAGTAAAACCCACTTGACTAGCATAATGACATCTAGATTACAAGCATCATCATATGAATCTCAATCATGTAAGGCAGCTCATGAGATTATTGTATTGAAGTACATAGGAGAGAGATGAACCACATAGCTACCGGTACAGCCCCGAGCCTCGATGGAGAACTACTCCCTCCTCATGGAAGCAGCAGCGGTGATGAAGATGGCGGTGGAGATGGCAGCGGTGTCGATGGAGAAGCCTTCCGGGGCACTTCCCCGTCCCGGGCGTGCCAACAGACTCCTGTCCCCCGATCTTGGCTTCGCGATGACGGCGGCTCTGGAAGGTTTCGCGTACCGTGGCTTATTCGTATCGAGGTTTTAGGTCTGGGACCTTTATATAGGCGAAGAGGCGGCGTCAGAAGGTCGAAGGGGTGACGACACCATAAGGCGGCGCGGCCAGGGCCTGGGCCGCGCCTATCATCCGGGCCTGTGTGGCCCTCTGCGACTCTCGGTGTTCGGATGCTTCCGGCAAAATAGGAACCGGGCGTTGATTTCGTCCAATTCCGAGAACATTTCGTTACTAGGATTTCTGAAACCAAAAACAGCAGAAAACAGGAACTGACACTTCGGCATCTTGTTAATAGGTTAGTTCCAGAAAATGCACGATTATGACATAAAGTGTGCATAAAACATGTAGATATCATCAATAATGTGGCATGGAACATAAGAAATTATCGATACGTCGGAGACGTATCAGCATCCCCAAGCTTAGTTCTGCTCGTCCCGAAGGTAAAACGATAACAAAGATAATTTCTGAAGTGACATGCCGTCATAAACTTGATCATATTGTAAACATATGTAATGAATGCAGCGATCAAAAACAATGGTAATGACATGAGTAAACAAATGAATCATAAAGCAAAGACTTTTCATGAATAGTACTTGAAGACAAGCATCAATAAGTCTTGCATAAGAGTTAACTCATAAAGCAATAAATCAAAGTAAAGGTGTTGAAGCAACACAAAGGAAGATTAAGTTTCAGCGGTTGCTTTCAACTTATAACATGTATATCTCATGGATAGTGTCAATATAAAGTAATGCAATATGCAAGTATGTAGGAATCAATGCACAGTTCACACAAGTGTTTGCTTCTTAAGGTGGAGAGAAATAGGTAAACTGACTCAACAATAAAAGTAAAAGAAAGGTCCTTCAAAGAGGAAAGCATCGATTGCTATATTTGTGCTAGAGCTTTTATTTTGAAAACATGAAACAATTTTGTCAACGGTAGTAATAAAGCATATGAGTTATGTAAATTATATCTTACAAGTTGCAAGCCTCATGCATAGTGTACTAATAGTGCCCGCACCTTGTCCTAATTAGCTTGGACTACCGGATCATCGCAATACACATGTTTCAACCAAGTGTCACAATGGGGTACCTCCATGCCGCCTGTACAAAGGTCTAAGGAGAAAGCTCGCATTTTGGATTTCTCGCTTTTGATTATTCTCAACTTAGACATCCATACCGGACAACATGGACAACAGATAATGGACTCCTCTTTAATGCATAAGCATGTGGCAACAATTAGTGTTCTCATATGAGATTGAGGATATATGTCCAAAACTGAAACTTCCACCATGATTCATGGCTTTAGTTAGCGGCCCAATGTTCTTCTCTAACAATATGCATGCTCTAACCATTAAGGTGGTAGATCTCTCTTACTTCAGACAAGACGGACATGCATAGCAACTCACATGATATTCAACAAAGAGTTGATGGCGTCCCCAGAAGCATGGTTATCGCACAACAAGCAACTTAATAAGAGATAAAGTGCATAAGTACATATTCAATACCACAATAGTTTTTAAGGCTATTTTGTCCCATGAGCTATATATTGCAAAGGCGAATGATGGAAATTTAAAGGTAGCACTCAAGCAATTTACTTTGGAATGGCGGAGAAATACCATGTAGTAGGTAGGTATGGTGGACACAAATGGCATAGTGGTTGGCTCAAGGATTTTGGATGCATGAGAAGTATTCCCTCTCGATACAAGGTTTAGGCTAGCAAGGTTATTTGAAACAAACACGAGGATGAACCGGTGCAGCAAAACTCACATAAAAGACATATTGTAAACATTATAAGACTCTACACCGTCTTCCTTGTTGTTCAAAACTCAATACTAGAAATTATCTAGACCTTAGAGACACCAAATATGCAAACCAAATTTTAGCAAGCTCTATGTATTTCTTCATTAATGAGTGCAAAGTATATGATGCAAGAGCTTAAACATGAGCACAACAATTGCCAAGTATCACATTATCTAAGACATTTTACCAATTACTACATGTAGCATTTTCTGTTTCCAACCATATAACAATTAACGAAGCAGTTTCAACCTTCGCCATGAACATTAAAAGCTAAGAACACATGTGTTCATATGAACCAGCGGAGCGTGTCTCTCTCCCACACAAGGATGAACTTATTCAAACAAAACAAAAATAAAAACAAACAGACGCTCCAAGTAAAGTACATAAGATGTGACGGAATAAAAATATAGTTTCACTAGAAGTGACCTGATAATGTTGTCGATGAAGAAGGGGATGCCTTGGGCATCCCCAAGCTTAGATGCTTGAGTCTTCTTAAAATATGCAGGGATGAACAACCGGGGCATCCCCAAGCTTAGACCTTTCACTCTTCTTGATCATAGTATATCATCCTCTTCTCTTGACCCTTGAAAACTTCCTTCACACAAACTTCAAGCAAACTCATGAGAGGGTTAGTGCTTAACCACAAATTCACATATTCAGAGGTGACACAATCATTCTTAACACTTCTGGACATTGCACAAAGCTTCTGAAAGTTAATGGAACAAAGAAACTCATTCAACATAGCAAAAGCGGCAATGCGAAATAAAAGACAGAATCTGTCAAAAACAGAACAGTCCGTAAAGACTAACCTGAAAGGGGCACTAGACTTGCTCAAATGGAAAAACTCAAAACTAATGAAAGTTGCGTACATATCTGAGGATCACGCTCGTAATTTTGCAGATTTTTTCGAATTTTTTACAGAGACTTGTGCCAGAATTCGTGACAGACAGCAATGCTGTTTCTGCGCAGCGATCCCAAATATAACATCAACTTTAACATAGAAACTTTACTTGGCACAAAAACATGATAAGGAGAGGTTGCTACAGTAGTAAAAAACTTCCAAGACTCAACAAAACAAAAATTGCTGTAGTAAAATAAACACATGGGTTATCTCCCAAGAAGTTCTTTCTTTATAGCCATTAAGATGGGCTCAGCAGTTTTAATGATGCACTCGCAAGAAATAGTATTTGAAGCAAAAGAGAGCATCAAGAGGCAAATTCAAAACACATTTAAGCCTAACATGCTTTCTATGCATAGGAATCTTGTAAATAAACAAGTTCATGAAGAGTATAATTGCAAGCATAGGAAGACAAAACAAGTGTAGCTTCAAAAATTTCAGCACATAGAGAGGCATTTTAGTAACATGAAAAATTTTACAACCATATTTTCCTCTCTCATAATAACTTTCAGTAGCATCATGAGCAAACTCAACAATATAACTATCACATAAAGCATTATTATCATGAGTCTCATGCATAAAATTATTACTACTCCCAACATAAGCATAATCAGTTTTATTAGTTGTAGTGGGAGCAAATTCAACAAGGTAACTATCATTATTATTCTCATCAAATGTAGGAGGCATAGTATAATCACAATAAAATTTACTCTCCATAGTAGGTGGCACCAAAAGAGCACTATCATTATAATCATCATAAATGGGAGGCATATCATAATCAACATAAACTTTCTCCTCAATACCCGGAGGGCTAAAGAGATCATTTTCATCAAAACCGACCTCCCCAAGCTTAGAATTTTCCATAGCATTAGCAACAATGGTGTTCAAAGCATTCATATTAATAACATTCCCATTAGAATGCATATAAATTTCCATGGGTTTTTTAATTCTCTCTTCAAACACATCATGTCCTAATTCAAGATAAAGTTCATAAAGATCTCTCATATTTTTGTTGTTTTCCATTATGCCTAACTAGTGTAAACAAGAAACAAAAAGATGCAATTGCAGGATCTAAAGGAAATAGCTTCGAGTACTTACAACGGCAAAAATAGCTTAGTAGCCGAGATCCGGAGTGTGAGTACCTTTTACCTTTCCTCCCCCAACGGCGCCAAAAATAGCTTGATGTCTACGGGTGCTTCTATTCTTGTAGACAGTGTTGGGCCTCCAAGAGCAGAGGTTTGTAGAACAGCAACAAGTTTTCCCTTAAGTGGATCACCCAAGGTTTATCGAACTCAGGGAGGAAGAGGTCAAAGATATCCCTCTCAACCCTGCAACCACAAAGCAAGAAGTCTCTTGTGTCCCCAACACACCAAATACACTTGTCGGATGTATAGGTGCACTAGTTCGGCGAAGAGATAGTAAAACACAGGTGGTATAGATGGTGGTAATATTGCAGAAAGTAAAGATGCAGTAAAACAGTAAACAAGCGGCGCCGAAAATAGCTTGGGCGTAGGAAGCAATTCTTTATGGTGGAAACAAGGCCTAGGGATCATACTTTCACTAGTGGACACTCTCAACATTGATCACATAATAAATAAGTTCTCTTTCCTTTGTGCTACATATACTCTTGTTAGATGATGAACACCACTAATTGTGTAGGATTACACGAACCCTCAATGCCGGAGTTAACAAGCTCCACAACATTCGATATTCATATTTAAGTAACCTTAGAGCATAATAGACCTTTGCAAAATAAACCAAGTACTAACATAGCATGCACACTGTCACCATCACACTACGAAGGAGGCATAAATCACATCAATACTATCATAGCGATAATCAACTCCATAACCTACAAGAGATTATGATCATAATCTACGACAAGAACTACACGATGCACACACTGTCACCATTACACCATGCAGGAGGAATAGACTACTTTAATAACATCACATGAGTAGCACATAGATAAATAGTGATAAAAACACATTGCAATCATAAAGGGATATAAATAAGCACTTCACTACGCCATTCATAACAGTGAATAAGTATTCTGTGAAATATAGCCTAAGAGACCCACACGGTGCACACACTGTCACCTTTACACACGTGGGACAAGGAGTCTCCGGAGATCACATAAGTAAAACCCACTTGACTAGCATAATGACATCTAGATTACAAGCATCATCATATGAATCTCAATCATGTAAGGCAGCTCATGAGATTATTGTATTGAAGTACATAGGAGAGAGATGAACCACATAGCTACCGGTACAGCCCCGAGCCTCGATGGAGAACTACTCCCTCCTCATGGGAGCAGCAGGTGATGAAGATGGCGGTGGAGATGGCAGCGGTGTCGATGGAGAAGCCTTCCGGGGGCACTTCCCCGTCCGGGCGTGGAACAGAGACTCCTGTCCCCCGGATCTTGGCTTCGCGATGGCGGCGGCTCTGGAAGGTTTCGCGTACCGTGGCTTATTCGTATCGAGGTTTTAGGTCGGGACCTTTATATAGGCGAAGAGGCGGCGGAAGGTCGAAGGGCGACGACACCATAAGGCGGCGCGGCCAGGGCCGGGCCGCGCCGTCCTATCATCTGGGCTGTGTGGCCCCCTCCGGCGACTCTCGGGTGTTCGGATGCTTCCGGGCAAAATAGGAACCGGCGTTGATTTCGTCCAATTCCGAGAATATTTCGTTACTAGGATTTCTGAAACAAAAAACAACAGAAAGCTGGCACTTCGGCATCTTGTTAATAGGTTAGTTCCAGAAAATGCACGATTATGACATAAAGTGTGCATAAAACATGTAGATATCATCAATAATGTGGCATGGAACATAAAAAATTATCGATACGTCGGAGACGTATCAGGGACCCATGAGCCAGCAGCATCGTCAACGTTTCAAAGGCGGCAGGGGATCGAAAATAAAAAAAAAGCCAAAAATAAGTTGGTAAAAAATACAAGAAAAGAAAACATTTATCTTTCTGAGAGGATGACATGCGGGACCCATGAGGCAGCAGCATCCTCAACGTTTCAAAGTCGGCATGAGATCGAAAGAAAAAGCCAAGTGACATAATATCAGGAGCCAAAAATAATCCAAGAAAAGAAACTTTATTGTACATAGAGGATGACATGCGGGTCCCATTTTGTAGCAGCGGTCTCAACGTTTCCAAGGCGGCACAGACCAAAAAAAAAATGAGGCACAGCATTCTCAACAATTCCAAGGCGGCGGGGATCAAAAGAAAAAAAAAGGAAATAGCCAGAAATTAATTAGGGGTCAAAAATAAATCCACCGAAGGAAACTTTTATTGTTCATAGAGGATGACATGTGGGACCGAGCCAAACGTCCTCATCGTTTCAAAGGGGCGGGGATCAAAAAAAAAGGCAAATAGCCAGAAATTAGGGGTCAAAAATAACTCCAAGAAAGGAAACTTTTATTGTTCGTAGAGGATGACATGCGGGACCCATGAGCCAGCAGCTTACTCAACGTTTCAAAGGTGGCATGAGATCGAAAGAAAAAGGCAAGTGACCAAATATCAGGGGGCCAAAAATAATCCAAGATTTATTGTACATAGAGGATGACATGTGGGTCCCATTTTGCAGCAGCGGTCTCAATGTTTGTAATGCGGCTTGAGATCAAAAGAAAAAGAAAGTAGCTAGTAATTAGGGGGTGAAAAAATCCAAGAAAAGAAAGTTGATGGACATAGAGGATGACATGCGGGTCCCTTGAGCCAACAGCTTACTCAACGTTTCAAAGGGGGCAGGGGATCAAAAGAAAAAGGCAAGCCAAAAATCAGGGGGTGAAAAAAATCCAACAAAGGAAACTTTTATAGCACATAGAGGATCACATGCGGGTCCCATGAGCCAGCAGGTTCCTCAACGTTTCAAACGTGGCATGAGATCGAAAGAAAAAGGCAAGTGACCAAATATGAGGTGCCAAAAAAACTCCAAGAAAGAAAGTTGATTGCTCATAGAGGATGACATGCGGGTCCCATTTAGCTGCAGCGGTCTCACTGTTTGAGAGGCGGGGGATCGAAAGAAAAAGGCAAGTGACCAAATATCAGGAGCCAAAAATAATTCAAGAAAAGAAAGTTTTATAGTCCATAGAGGATGACATGCGGGTCCCATTTAGCAGCAGCGGTATCACCGTTTGAGAGGCGGCAGGGGATCGAAAGAAAAAGGCAAGTGACCAAATATGAGGTGCCAAAAAAATCCAAGAAAAGAAAGCTTTATAGTACATAGAGGATGACATGCGGGTCCCATTTAGCAGCAGCGGTATCACCGTTTGAGAGGCGGCGGGGATCGAAAGAAAAAGGCAAGTGACCAAATATGAGGTGCCAAAAAAAAACTCCAAGAAAAGAAAGTTGATTGCTCATAGAGGATGACATGCGGGTCCCATTTAGCTGCGCGGTCTCAACGTTTCCAAGGCGGCAAGGGATCAAAAGAAAAAGTAGCCAGAAATCAGGGGTCAAAAAAATCCAAGAAAAGAAAGAAATTTGGTTCATAGAGGATGACAAGCGGGACCCATGATCCTGCATTGTAAACGGCTCGATAGGAGAGTGTTGAACGAGATGGCGCGATCGAGAAAAAAAATAATGCTAGAGAGGCTGCCATCTGGGCCCTACATCCCTCGGCGGTGCGGACTTGCGTTGACTCGGCCGGCGAACCCGAGAATTCGCGATGCACCACGTCCCGGGCAACCATACGCGACGTTTTGGCCGCTTTCGTCGGCTAGGTGGCCTCAAGAAAAAAAAAGTTTTGACATGCACCACGGAGGGACCAAAAATCGTCGGCCATGGTACACCAGCAACCACGGCGCGACTTCAACTTCGTCGGCCATGGCAACTTTTCTTGTAGTGGAGGTCCATCTACGGGGCAACAATTATGGGTCAATGGATTGCCTACTTCAAGCAAATGGCCAAAAATGGTCTAGGATTTCGTACCGGGAAGTTAGCTGAATAGGTCGTGGACGTCCAGTTCCGAGCAAAATGGCAGCGGGACAGGGCTACGGCGAGGCCAATAAGAGCACTTGACGTGCCACCAAAGTGTCCTCCGGCGAGCTGCGAACCAAACAAAAGGTACCGACAATGGCGAGGGGCATGCATCGGCCTAGCTCTAGGGTTGCAAAGGGGAGGAGAGGGGCGGCGAATGGGCGAGGTGTGTTTGCTATCCCCAGAGGGCGGCCCCCGGGTCGAGTAGAGGAGGACATGCGTGGACTTGCTTCCTTTCTGCGTCGACGCTAGCGTGTGCGCGTCGGTTATTTACATCAGGCCCGTGGGTTAGGATTTTTCCCAAATTCTGATCAGTCAGACAAAAACTAACACTCTGAATCTGTTAACGTCAGACCGCTGAAGATGCCCTTATAAACCATGAAAATTGAGAATTCTCTTGTTGCCAAGGTTTCTACATCTTTTCTTGTTTCTAATTTCAAATCAACCCCGCTAATCAAAGATTCAAGATGAAATGATATTACAGTATGCATTCTCTTCTTCCTGTGCTTGCATTCTTTCAAATCCACCATTTGAATCAAAAGAGGTCATCAACAACTGCTTCTCTAATACTCTCATGCTTTCAAAATCATTTTTGTTTTTGTTTTTGCAAAACATAGTACATACAAGACGCTCTCAAATAGCTACATACATTTACCTCTATAAATGCATGCATGCATAGCCTACCCTGTGAGCACCTTCGAGAGACTCGGTCTAAGAAATTTATTCGATAGATCTTGAGATTGACGAAATTATCACAAATGCCTTGTTGTCGACGGGAACGCCGCTCCCCACTGATAGAATATTCCATCTTTTACGAGACATCATAGCTAGTGTTAAACCGGAGGTTTGAACTCTGGTGAGTTGGGGGTGCCACTGCCGTCCGCCCTCCTATCCAACTACATGTTGGTTCTCGCTTTCAAAATCAGTTTTACTACCTTTTTTTCACTCAGAACAACTTAGGCCACCCTTAGGGCATCTCCAGCAGCCCAAGCATCCGTTTGCGACCTCGCGGTCGAAAAATGGGGTTGTACCCCATCCTAGCAGCCCGACGCAAAATAAAACGGCCCAATTTGCGCCACGAACATGTCGCGTGTTCGTGCCCTGTCTCCACCGGCCCGACTGGCAGCGGGCGTGAGGCCGCATCTCTTCGGAGCGCATCGCTTCCGTGACTGCGCATCTGCAGCTTTCGCCATCAATGGTGCCTCGTCTTCAAAGGCCGTGCTAGGTCTGGTGGGTGGCCGCTAGCTTCTGCGCCGCCATCAATGGCGCGCAACCGCACCCCGCCCGTCCTTTTAAAAGGGAACCAGCAACATCCTGCCCACACCTCCCTAGCCACACTTGCACCCAAACAAACTGATAGCGCAGTGTGCCACTGCCACGCCATGGGCAAGAAGAAGAACGACCACGAGGCAGGACGGTCGCATCCGGTGGAGGAGAAACAACGGATGAGGCCCCCCTTCTTTCCTCTGTCGCGCGGATGTTATACGAACACTAGATGGCGTGCCTCGGCTAGGGCGTGGTGCTCCTGCCTGGTGTGTGGCACCTCAGCACCGCGCGGGTGCCCATCCCCCCGGTGCCATCTTCCGGCAGCGGGACGAGGAGATCGAGTGTCGGCGCGCCATCCACCCTCCATACCTCCTCCACAACCCCGAGTTAGCCGTCGACTCCGCCATGTGGGACAACTACCACCACCGGCACATAGTGCTCGACAAGCGGCGGAAGACGGGGTTCCTCGGCGACAGGGACTTCAATTTCGGCCGACCGCCATGGCGCGGAGGGAGGTGACACCGCCATGTCGTGGGACGACTCAGAGGACTTCATCGCTAGTGTCTTCCACGCGATCCAAATGGCGCATCAGGAGGACATGCTGATCGAGCCGCCGGAGGAGCTAAGCGAGGATGAGGCGATGAGGCTCGACGTCCTCATATTGGAGATGCCACCGCCGATGCCCCGGTACGCCGTCGAGGTCATGCCGCCAGGCCTCTCGGAGGAAGAGGCCTTAAACCTAGTGCTGCAGTACTCGGTCCCGCCTCCTGTGCTACCTCTGCCCTCGTGGATACCAGCGACCGCTCCACCTCCACCACAGGCCGCACTGGCATATGCTCCGCCGCATCCGAGCTGGCCATGGGAGATCCCGAACGTCGTCGACCTAACCTAGGTTTCCAATGACGGCGAGGAGTAGGCTAGGTGTAGGGTTAGGGCTACCAATATCTTGCAGGAATATCATTAACTGACATGTCAATGCATGCGAACATTTGCTTGCCATTCAGTTACAGAGCCGAGAAAAAAGGCACAAGAAAACAACTCCACACTACATTCCTCAGATTTTTTCTTTCAGCGCAATAAATTGCAAGCCGCAAGTCACCAGTGTAGTATCCATTATGTGGAACTAGCAAAAGTACCCGTGCGTTGCATCGGGAGAAACAAAGTACTCAAACGTTGCAGCAAACCATTTATGTTGCGGTAATCCTGGACGTACGGAAAATTTCCTACGGACTGAGCTTACGGATGGACGTGGAATGAATTGGTTGGTGTAATTCCCGCTCCTCCCGTGATTATAGGGGCTGTAACCCCCTGATTACCTTCCACGTCAGTCCGTAACACTGATTCCGTAAAATGATTCCGTACCTGTAGCATTACTCTTTATGTTGACACTTCTTCTCTTTAATCTGTCACCATCGTTGATGGTTCACGTTTTCTCCTATTTATGATGAACATCATCTATACCTAATAAGATTAGATTGTCAGCCGTCCGTAGAGGCAATAATGGTGGGTGTCATCCTAAAATTTTATTAATTATAAATTTAAACAAACTTACAGTATACACATAATATTTTGCTAACAATCTAAAATTTAGCATTAAAAACATCCGTACGACTTCAAAAATATCATTATACTAATTAAAATCATGTCTGCAATTAACTTTAGAGTTAAAAGCGGCATTGAAGAATTGTACCTATTTATTGATTGATATGCACAATTTATCCTTACTTCAGTCATGCATGATGACCAGCGGGCAAGCCCACAATCCCTCCGGCTTGGTTTAATCACAAGCATCTCCTTCCTTTATATCATGCACCATGCGGCCATGCCCAACGGGGCCTCAATCCTTCCTCTTTAAAGCTCACAATGATCGGTGTGCTTGCTGTTCCCATGCCTGCTTGCTGATATCAGGCAACTTACAATCATTTATAAATCGGTAGCGTTCGGTGTAAAGAGGCAAGGTGGGACTAAACATACGAAAGCTTACCAGATCTTTTTTCTACGTTACGGCTCCTTTGTTGCACCAGGCCTGATGCACATGTGGCACGGCCCAATGGTAGCAATGGCCATCTGCTTTTTTTAGTGGAACCAAACGACGCGGAAAATATGCTGCTCTCTTCAGAGGGAAAAATGAAAGAAAAGATTAGTAAAGCAACATCAGCGGGCTTAGCGCCAGCCACAGGTGTTCTCGTCGTGATCAAGCTCTCCGCTAAGCCCAAGCTCTCCTCTAAGCCCGTGGAGCAGGAGACCCCTTCCCGAATGGAAGCTTCGACGAGCGCAGTAACTCCTCTGCCTCGGCCCCGATGACAGCCCCTTAGTTCTTTAAGCCAGCCACGGTGAGAGAGGAGAAGAAATAGGACCAGACATCAGAAATAGGACCAAAATCTGCCTCAGTTGGCGCGTGTAGGACATCCTCCTCGACGACGACGCCTTCCCGCCATGGCCTAAGTCTCTACCTACATATAACATATTCCCCTGTTTCTCGGGTGTGGCCAGGGACGCAGATGCTGCCGTGTGGTGCACCGGCAGATGGAGGCTGCCTCCGACGCAGCAAGGCGGCCACGCCCAGGCGAGGAGCCGGGACTATGGCCACGGCCATGGGCACCATCGTCCAGGAAGTAGCACCGTCAGGGAAGGGGTCGCCTCTGCGCCCGTGGGGGTAACTCTGAGTTTCGCGGGCGCCAAATCGCCGATGAGGGTCGCGGGCCATCGGAGCGCGCCCCTGCGGACGCTTGACGGCGCCCTTGCAGACGCTTCACGGCGTTGGGCACGGCCTGGAGCTTCCGTGCGCCCGCGCCCCTGCGGACGCTCGATGGTGTCGCCTGCGGACGACGACGGTGCCCTGCAGACGCTTGACGGCGTCGCGCGCGGCCAGGAGCTGCTCGACGGCGCGGCGTCGCGCGCGGCCTGGGAAACGTTTCAGCTCCGTGTGGATCCTCTGTGGTGCAGCGGGGCAGTTGGCGGCACAGGCACGGCGGAGGCCGGCGGCGGCAAGAAAGATGTTTTTTCTGCGGGATTGTGGGGCAGGTGGGGTGGGGTGTTTCGTTCGTTCGGTTGCTTGGGCTTGGGATTGGGAAAAGAAAGAGAAGGAAGGAACGAACGAACCGGTATGTGGCACTGTGCCTTATATGTGTTTTGGTGGAAGGGCAAAACGGTTCAAGAAGAAGCGTTGACGAAACTTTTTGGCAGAAACCTTAGCTCCTTTATTATTAGGTATAGATATAGATATAGATACAATGATACAAAATGTACCTTAAACAATTCATGCGTACATGGATACATACTGTTTATTTGTCGATAATTCAGGTTCGAAAAACCATGATACGTTATTTTCCAAGTCTAAAGTACAATCAGATCCCACAGTATGTTACTGCATCGTCTTTCCCCAGCACCAGTCATCTCATGATGTGTTGCTGGCCGCCCTCGCCGACATATGTTCAGATTTCTGCATATGTGATAAACAAATTAACATGCTTAGAAGTTAGAACTCTTTTCAACACAGTGGTGAGGGGATCCTCCCACATGAAAATCATATTTAGTTAGAAAAAGAGTCTTTACAAGTATGTATCTTAGTCCCACATGAATTCTGCTGGACGACGGACTAGCCATCATCCAGTATGCTGACAACATGTTTTTTTTTTATGTTCGAAGATGTTGTTGAGAGTGCTAGAAACCTAAAACTTATCTAATGTATTTTCGAGCAGCTTGCTGGTTTAAAAATTAATTTTAATAAAAGTGAAGTTTCTTTCTTAAACATAAGGCACAAAGTGCCCAGCTTTAAATTAATAAAGCCCAAACGGCTGATGATACAAGAATGCTGAGAACAGCTTACAACATCTAAAACTACAGCAAAAACAAACACAAGAAACCCAGCTGAAGTTCTTGATGCCCTCAAGCGAGAACGAAGCACCCGTGAGCGACGGAGGTGAAGCGAGGTAGAAGCATCGGAAGCGAAGCAGCGGAGACCCGCTTGCCCCCTGATCTATCTGTCGTCTGTCAGTACTCCTCCATTGCCGGAGAGGGTCCCTACCCCCTCGTCCTGGCTCGAAAGGACGCCGAACCGCCGGCAATGGAGACACTCCCCTTGAGCAGAGCACAAAGCAGGAACCAAGCCTAAACCTAGGGCAAGAACAGAGCCCCAATACTCGCAACCCGAGCTCACCTAGCGAAGCCATGCCGCCCGCCAAGGGTTCACCCACGCAGAGCCGAAGCCGCGGACTTGGTCGATGATGTAGAAGAGCAGTGTCGCGGAGCAGCACCGCCACCACCCAACTGCACGAAGGCAGCAACCGCACACCCCGAAGGTCCCAAAAGCAGCGCCTCCAAGGAGGACACGACGCTCATGGCGCCGCCGCCGCCCAACAAAGTTAGGGTTTTCACCCCGGGAGCGCAACAGGGGTGGGGTGGAGGGAAGGGAGTACCTCGACGACGCCACCAAGGAGGAAAGCGGCGCCACTCGGGCGTCGCCGCCGTCGCAGCCGAGACCGGCACAGGGATTTCTCCCGGACTCAACTTCCAGCCACCAGCACCACCTCCAGCCAAGGAACCGGCGGCACAAGGCCCACGAGTTCCAGATCCAGCGTGGTGGGAAGCTCCCAAGAGCAGTTGGGAGGATACTTCAGATCTGGCGCCCAGCCACCGGAGCAGCCCCGCGCCACGACCGCCGTCCGCCAGAACCTCGCCGCCCACGCGGCCGAGATACCGGACCGCATCCGCGCCCACCGCTCGCCGTCGAAGCCGGTGGCGCCTCACCGAGCAAGGCCGCCGCCTTGCAGCCCCGAGCCCCCACCGAGGGAGCCGCTGGACCAGCTCTGCCGCGCCATCCGCCGAGCCAGAGGCCGGCCGTTGGAGAGGAGAGCCCGTCGCGCCGCCTCCAAGGTCATGGCGAGCCCGCCGCGGAGATCCTCCACCTAGCCACCGCGGGGGGAGCCGAGAGCTCAGATCCCCACCGCCCCCTTCACCGGCGTTGCGGGCTTAGCCCGGCAGCGCCTCTGGGAGCGGCGGAGACGGGAGAGAGGAGGGGAGGGGGGCGGCGGCGGCGCGCTTTAGGGTTTCGCCTCCCCGGTCGCCAGGAGGGGGCGACGCGAGGAGGAGAACCAAGTTTCATGCCGAAGTTTCTTTCTTCGGTATGGCTGTAGAGAAAAAGGATGTTTATGCACATCTCTTTACTTGCAAAGTAGGTAAATTTCCTTTTAAATACTTAGGTGCTACTATGCATGTCTTTTTTTTAAAAGCTAATAATGATTGGAAGGAGACTGATGATAAAATTGAGAAAAAAAAACAGCTTGTTGGAAAGGTTGTTTAAATTCTATAGGTGGAAGGCTCATTCTTATTGAATCATCTTTGAGTGAAGTTCCAAGTTATATGCTTTCTCTCTTTAGAATTCCAAAAGGTGTACTGAAGAGGTGTGATGTTTTTTAGAAAAAGGATGTTGTGGCAGGAGAAACAGGGGGTGAAGTAGTACCACCTAGTTTGACGGGCTGATGTTTGTCAACGTAAAGACATGGGTGGTCTGGGTGTGACAAATTTAGAGTACAAGAACATTAGTTACTTTGTAAGTGGCTATGGCATTTAGAGGATGAAGAGGGTATTTGGCAAGATTTTGTTAAAGCCGAAAACTTGAAGAAAACTACTCTTTTTTTTTCGATAAAGAGTATATATTAATATCGTGGAGATACCAATTACACCCAGCCTCAGTGGGCCAAGCGGCAATACGGATGCACACAACAAAAAAAAGAAGAATTACAAAAAGAAAAGTCCTGCTACAGTGAAGATCCATAAACCTTGATTCTAATTTCTGGTATGGACTTATGTCCGTTAAAGATATCTTTAATAGCTGTTGTAAGAGGGTGCTGGGTTACTGTAGAAAAACGAGATTTTGGGAGGATTTCTGATTAGGGAATACTCCCCTATGCAAACAACTTCATAGGCTCTATTACCTTACTTTTAATCGAAACATTACTGTCAACAAAGTGTTCATGAAAGGAATAGAGTGTATTAAGATCAGAAGACTTTTGCGCGAGGAAACTTTTTGCATGTGGAATAATTTAGTTGATTTGTGTAGTCAGGCTTGTTTGTCGGATGAGCCTGACAAAGTTAAATGGCTGTTAACGAAAGAGAGAAGTCCAATTTCCCCCCTAAATTTGTTCTAAAGTTGTTTACAACCCTCAACTCTTACTTGGTTCAAGTTTCACCCCTAAACTTTAAGAACCGTTTGGAATACACCCCTTTCACCGTTTTATTGGTTTAAGCCAAGTTTATAGACACATCAACCAGGTTTCTCCGGTATTTTAACTAAACATACTCGTACATGTATTGAGATCTCACATGTGCAGTACGAGAAAAGATTATGCTCTTGTTGACTGAGAACATACAAATGTGCATTCGTTGATTTTGGTATACCAGCCCTAGCATGCATGTACGAGGAGGTACATACATATACGGTTATATTTTGACTTGGGCGTTGATTTGCCGTACATGAAAAAAACCCGCAGAGGTTGCAAAAACAGAGAAAGGGGTGTATTCTGACCGGTTTCTAAAGTTCGAGGTTGAAACTTGAACCAAAGTAAACTTCAGGGTTGCAAACTGAACCTTGACACAAGTTTGAGGGAGTAAAGTGGACTTCTCTCTTAACGAAATCTAGGGAATTCTCGGTTAAATCTCTTTACCTATATTTGTGTGCAAAAAGAGTACAAGTTCCTTATAAGATCTTGTAATAACTTAGAATTCCTCTTCGCGTTAAAGTCTTTTGTTGGTTAGTGGTAAAAAGTAGAATTCTTACTATAGGTAATTTGAAGAGGAAGGGCTGGGAGGGTTCATAACTTTGTGAGTTTTGTGGTACTTTTGAAACTCAAGAACACCTGTTCTTTGTTTGCCCTTTGGCTAGGTATTTATGGAATATAGTGGGTGTTTCCATGAATTTAAGGAATTTGCCAGTTTCTTTCATGAGCTTGTATCAACAATGATTTGCCACTTTTTCTGGTGTAGATAGGAAAGTAGTTATGATAGATGCTGTTGCAATATGCTGGGCTATTGGCTCACGAGATCTTCGGGAGACGCACGGCTGGGATCCTGTTAATAGGAGATTAGCTATGTGATGTTGCTGTCTCCGCCTGAAGCTGTTATCTTTTGCTGTGTGCCACTTAATCCGGAAAACTCTGCTGGTAGCTTTTGTTTGTGTGTCGCTGGAACTTGCCATAGTAGCTCTTCCCTGTCTAGTTTTTTATTAGTTGATTTTTCGCTGGATCTTTTGCTCTGTCCCCTTTTTGGTTTGCCAAATTTGTTGCAAAAACATGTGATACCTGAGGTGTAGCATCACCCCTCAGTTTCTTAACTGAACTGGAAACCCCTGTGGGCTCCTTCTATCGGGAAAAAAAATCAGATAAGACGTAATATGATAAACCATGGTATAAACGTAGGACGATTATTAGTTAGATTCGTAACTGCCTCCTCATTCAATAATATGCACTGAAATTCACTTGTAAGATTGATAGTCGTATTGTCATAGTAATCAAACAGAGCATATGATGAAACCTTGAAAAAATAACAAACCTGCTCAGTGTATGGCAGATACTTCCCATCAAATGTGACTACGACACGAGCTTTCCCATCAGCCGCTTGAACCTTGTCAACTGAACAGTAGAAGTCTATAGCCGACATACTGCAATTGGAAGCATTTGAAAAAGTAATAAATAAGGTAGGCCAACTATGAAATTTTGATAATACTATTTTTCGACAAAGATTTGTTGAGAAACACAATTCTTGGAACAAAGAGTTGTGCGCATATCAAACAGGGTTGGAATATTATTGGGTTTTTTTCAAAAATAAATGAAGAAATCCGAATCATCTCAAGTTCTGGACAAAGTTCTAACTTGGCTAACACGCCTATTGATAGACACAAAATAGAGCCAGTAAGTGCAACAAAAAGTGCGCATGGGTCTAGTAAGCAGAGGAGAATAGAAAAAACGAAATTATAAGCTTAATAAGTTTAGCTCATTTCCATTATAATCAGGAACTAATGCATACATTGACTATAGGTGGGACTCTTACATTCCATCCCCGAAGTCCTCGTTGATGATTTCCTTGATGCTCTCCCCAAAATGCATAACAGCTTCATTCAGTCTGCGTCCAGTATAATACAGAAGTCATTAACAAACGAACAACGCTATTATACCATCTTATCACATTAACTTCAGTGAAATAGTAAACCTTTGCACCAAAACTTAAATGAAAAAACCTTGCAAAAAAAAGTGAATAATGAATCTGTGGTAAATCGAGATGACTTGGAACAGCAGAAGCAAAGTTGATTTGATTAGCTAAAAGTGAGATGCTGGGACAAAATTAGCATGGTAGAACTGTGCCAGGCTGCTGAAAGGTTAGGGATTATCAAGTTGAACTCGCGACTACCTATAATATAATTTTTTTTTTACCTCTGTTCCATAATATAAGTCGTTTTTGTAGCCTATTTTAGCCTACCAAAACATCTTATATTTAGGAATGGAGGTAGTACAGTTCTTCTACTGTGATTCCAACTTATCTACAGAACATCACACTGGAATCCCACACCAAACCATGGAAAATCAGAGTTGGCACAAACCATAGCATAGCTGGCGAGGAAAAAAGTAATTTGGTTGCTGTTTGCTAAGCAGGGTGGCATTTTTTTAGCAACGATATGAGTTGTTTATTTTACCACATCATGCACTACAGCAAGTGTTTGAAGTAATTGACGAAAACAGAAAGCATGGTTTGTTTTCGCTGACAGGGTTGCTTGCATCAACAAGATACACAATAGATATTGATCCCCCATTTCTCACCAACTATATAAGTTAGTTGTCTACCACATCATGCACTACAGCGAGTCAGCAAGTGTTTGAAGTAATTGACGAAAACAGAAAGCATGGTTTGTTTTCGCTGACAGGGTTGCTTGCATCAACAAGATACACAATAGATATTGATCCCCCATTTCTCACCAACTATATAAGTTAGTTGTCTACCACATCATGCACTACAGCGAGTCAGTAAGTGTTTGAAGTAGTTGGCAGAAACAGAAAGTAGGATTTGGTTTCGCTTGGCATGGTTTCTTGCTACACAGAAGATATCAAGTGCAAAGCTCTCATAGTCGTTGGATAAGGCCGGGCGGTGGGCACGCACCTGTATATGGCGGGCTCGTGGACGATATCCGGGTGGTAGGACCGGAAAGGCGGGCGCATCATTTGCTCCACGAGCTCGTCCGTGAGCCCCGGGACGGCCGCCCGGAGCGCGGGCGCCGTCTCGGGCTTGAGCTGCGCCTGGCGCCGCATGAGCTGCGCGACGTAGACGTTGGTGAGCCCCGTCTCGGCCGCGATGTCCGAGAAGCTCTTCCCGGACTCGGCCTTCGCCGCCATCAGCCGTGGCACCGCCGCCCTCGCGCTCGCGCCGCTCTCCTCCATGACCGCCGCCGCCGCCGACTGCCTTGCCCGCGAGGTGCTCGAGCTCGACGAAATGGTGGGGCGGGGGAGGTGGGACGCAGCACGGCAGTTTGGACACTTGTGGTGAGTGGCTGCGGTTGGTGGCGACGCGCGCGCGGCGGTTAAACGACGGCGGAGCAGATTATTCTAGGGAGAGGAAGAGGAAGGGGAAAGTTTTGGCACGTAAACTCGCGGCCAAGAGACACCTTGTCGCTTGGTGATACCATTCGGCCAGCCTGTGTAAGTTTGGATTGACCCGGCCTGTTAAGTTTGTTCTGGGCCGGTGGTAGAATACCTTGGACTGGACATTTGAGTTCGGGCTGGCAGCCTGGTATAGCATCCGGTTGTGGACTTGCGGCCTTTGTGTGCATTTTAAAGGGTCCGGAAAAATGTTTTTTTTTATCTTACCTCCCATTCATATTACTTGCCAACTAGTATACCTAGAACTAAAATATGGAATAGAGGGCAAACACCTAATATAACTCACCAACGCACTCCCCTCCATGCAAATGAAACTGAAAGCAGTACTCATCCGGTTGTCTATGGAACACTAGCATACTTGTGAAGCCAAGCTTTAATACTAGCAATTTTATCATTAGTGTCTCGCTATCGACTAGTATTTTGCTTTGGTAAATCGCATAGAGAACCGACACCTAGGTGTGATCCCTAGCGAAGCACTTTGTAAGCAACAACTCACTTTCTAGAAAAAAGAATGTATATAATGAGGTTTTTTTTTTGAACATGCAGATTTTATTAAAATTAACAGCATTTTACATAGAGTAGCATGCACTCAGGCATGTTGAACAGAGATGTTACATCACTGTTTAGACAAGCTCTAGGAGAGTTTAGACATCTGAAATATGAAGATCTACCCTGAAGCTTAAGCGCGAGCTTGGCCTGATGGTGAGCTTTAAAATTGAGGCTTCTGGATATGTGGAAGATCCTGGTTGCATTGAAAGAAGAGCTGAGTGCTATTCCTGCAAGCTGTGGCCTAATCATCCAGTGACCTGGGGCTTTGAGAAGATCCTGGGAGGCTGCCGCCATTGCCAACACGGCATTGTCCGTCAGAAAGGTAGCGCCCTGGAGTTGAAGTACTTCTGCTGCCTTTGTTGCAAGCAGCAAACCAAAAGCTTCAGCTTGAATTGCTGAAGAAACAGGTGGAGAGACAGCTGAGATATAAACCTTTGAGCAGGCCCTTTCATCACCAAACTGAATGAAGAGACCTAATCCAGCCGACACCGGTTGGCCATCACACCCTTGCAACCATGCGGCATCTGTGAAGACGATCGGCCTTGGAATGATGGATGTGTCCTTGACTGTAGTTCCTGGAGTAGGTGCCATCTGTTGCCGAAGAATAGGTTGCACATGCAAACTTGCTTTTGGACCTGCAGGCAAAAGAGCAACATGAGGTGCAGTAATAGATGCATGTGCAACCGTATTAGCAGCTAGGTGAGGTGCTTCCTGCTGCATTTGCTGGTCTTCTATGCCATATGAAAGAAGGGCAGCAACTGCATGATGAACCTGCAATACTGACCAAATCTTCCTGTTGAACAGATAATCATTGCGTGCTTTCCAAATACACCAGAGCATGGTAAAGATTTTATCAATAGATATTCTAGATTGAGCAGTCTGTAACATAGATTGGATAATATTTGAAGGATAGAGTGTAGTATCAAAGGCATTGGTTTTGAATCCTATTGAAGAAGAAAACCAAACTGCTTTGGCAAAGGTGCAGTAAAAAAATAAGTGCGAGTCTGTTTCGAGCATACCACACCTTTTACATTCCTTGGCAATGTGTTTTGAGTATTTTGAAGCTCTGGCTCCCGTCGCAAGTGCCCTTCTGATTAATCTCCAAGCAAAGGTTTTGACCCTAGGAGCTAGCTTTTTATTTCTCCACACATCCCACCAGATTTTCTTCTCCTCACTAGAAATGGATTCCCTGGAGTTGCTTCCAGTAACCTGCAGAAAACACTTATATGCACTCTTTGTTGTGCACTGAGCATTAGGTGTGTGTATCCAGCAAACTTCATCATCAAAGTCAGCCTTTATAATGGGAATTTGTAAAACTTTGTTTTTGAAGTCATCATCAAAATGAGAAGCAATCTTTTGTTCATCCCATTGTTTTGTGTCATGACGCCAAAGATCTTTAACAATAGCAGGACAAGTGGAACCCGGTTGGGTTAAAAGATGATCATAAATATTCTTCCAATCTGAGCACCAAGGCGAGGACCAAATGCTTGAATTACCTTTGGCAAGTTGAAGATGAATAGAACTTTGCATAAGAGGAAGAACTTTTAAAACAGAGGACCAAAAGGCAGATTTTGGTAAATTGGTGTCTGTCCTCCAAATGGAAGTGTGTGGAAAATATTTAGATTTCAACACTGCCGCAATAAGAGAATTTGGTTCTTTGATAACACGCCAAACCGAAGAAGCAACAAGAGCCAAATTCATGGAGTAAAGATTTCTAACACCCAACCCTCCCTCTTTAATAGGTTTGCATATCTCATCCCATGAGCGAAGACAAAGGGGTTTAGAATTTTGATCACTCTGAATTCCAGTCCACCAAAATTTTCGAACAATCGAAGTAAGCTTAGCTATCAACTTTTTGTTAAGCAAAATGGATGACATGTAATAAACAGGTATTGATGCAAAGACCGATTTAATCAGTGTTAGCCTTGCAGCATGTGATAACCTGTTCGCCTTGTATCCAGTTAACTTTGATTTAAACCTGTCCACAATAAATTCATAGGCAGCAGATCTATTTTTTCCAGGAAGAATAAGAGGATGTCCTAAATGAGTAGTGTGTAGATCCATATCAGGAGCAGGAAACAAGTTGTGAATCAAACTCTTTTCCGCACTATTAGTGTTCCTACTAAATAAGATTGCAGATTTATTCCAATTAGGAGTTTGACCTGAAAGATCACAGAATTGATTAATTACCTGGGCAATTGTATGAGCATCGTTGTTGGAGGCCGATCCACAAACAATTAAATCATCTGCAAACATCAAGGAATGGATAGGAGGACAAGCAGGCCCCAACTGTATCCCCCTTAAATTATTAGCCGACAAAGCATCTTGAAGAGAGATAGACAATTCGTTAACAGCAAGGACAAAGAGGTACGGCGATAAAGGGCAACCTTGTCTAATACCTCGACTAGCACGAAAGCGACCGAACGGTTGGCCATTAATGTTAACAGAAAAGGTGGTAGTGGAGATGCATTCATAAATCAAATTTATAAAATGGTTAGGCAACCCTTTATGCTTAAGAGCCCTGACTATGAAGTTCCATTCAATTCTGTCAAAAGCCTTAGCAAGATCAACTTTTAGCATAAAAGCATGTTCTTTCCAAGATGACAACTGGAAGGAATGAGAAATTTCTTGAGCGATGGTGATGTTATTTGAAATTCTACGCCCCTGGATAAAAGCTTGTTGTGTTTCATGAATATGAGTGGGCAAAATATTCTTAAGCCTGTTGGACAAAGTTTTAGCGATAATTTTGTAGATTACATTGCATAGGTGATACGTCTCCAACGTATCGATAATTTCTTATGTTCCATGCTACTTTATTGATGATACCTACATGTTTTATGCACACTTTATGTCATATTCGTGCATTTTCTGGAACTAACCTATTAACAAGATGCCGAAGTGCAGTTCTGTCTGCTGTTTTTGGTTTCGAAATCCTAGTAACGAAATATTCTCGAATTGGACGAAATCAACGCCTGTGTTCCTATTTTGCCCGAAGCATCCGTACACCCGAGAGCCACCAGAGGAGGGGCCTGGTGGCAGATGACAGGTGGCGCGGCAGGGCTGGGCCCGCGCCACCCTATGGTGTGGTCGCCCCTTTGACCCTCCGCGCCGCCTCTTCGCCTATTTAAAGCCCCCGTATCGAAAACCCTAACAAAGGAAGCCACGATACGAGAAAAGTTCCAGAGCCGCCGCCATCGCGAAGCCAAGATCCGGGGACAGAGTCTCTGTTCGGCACCTGCGGAGCGGGGAAGTGCCCCCGAAGGCTTCTCCATCGACACCGCTGCCATCTCCACCGCCATCTTCATCACCGCTGCTCCCATGAGGAGGAGTAGTTCTCCATCGAGGCTCGGGGCTCTACCGGTAGCTATGTGGTTCATCTCTCTCCTATGTACTTCAATACAATAATCTCATGAGCTGCCTTACATGATTGAGATTCATATGATGATGCTTGTAATCTAGATGTCATTATGCTAGTCAAGTGGGTTTTACTTATGTGATCTCCGGAGACTCCTTGTCCCACGTGTGTAAAGGTGACAGTGTGTGCACCGTGTGGGTCTCTTAGGCTATATTTCACGAAGTACTTATTCACTGTTGAAGAGCGTAGTGAAGTGCTTATTTATATCTCTTGATGATTGCAATGTGTTTGTATCACAATTTATCTATGTGCTACTCTAGTGATGTGTTATTAAAGTAGTTTTATTCCTCCCGCATGTGTGCAAAGGTGACAGTGTGTGCACCGTGTTAGTACTTGGTTTATGCCATGATCATGATCTCTTGTAGATTGCGAAGTTAACTATTGCTATGATAATATTGATGTGATCTATTCCTCCTACATATGCATGAAGGTGACAGTGTGCATGCTATGCTAGTACTTGGTTTAGTCTTTTGATCTATCTTACACTAAAGGTTACTAGAATATGAGCATTATTGTGGAGCTTGTTAACTCCGGCATTAAGGGTTCGTGTAATCCTATGCAATGTGTTCATCATCCAACAAAAGTGTAGAGTATGCATTTATCTATTCTGTTATGTGATCAATGATGAGAGTGTCCACTAGTGAAAGTCTAATCCCTAGGCCTTGTTCCTAAACATTGCTATCGCTTGTTACTGTTTCTGCACTCTTGCTCTTCTTGTTTTCTTTGCAAACATCTTCCACTCGATACGTTTAATCCTTTGTTACAGCCAGTGAGATTGACAACCTCACTGTTTCGTTGGGGCAAAGTACTTTGGTTTTGTTGTGCAGATTCCACGTTGGCGCCGGAATCCCTGGTGTTGCGCCGCATCACATTTCGCGACCATCAACCTTCAACGTGCTTCTTGGCTCCTACTGGTTCGATTAAACCTTGGTTTCATACTGAGGAAACTTGCTTCTATACGCATCATACCTTCCACTTGGGGTTCCCAACGGACGTGTGCATCTACGCGTATCAAGCTAAATTTCTGGCGCCGTTGCCGGGGAGATCAAGACACGCTGCAAGGGGAGTCTCCACTTCTCAATCTCTTTACTTTGTTTTTGTCTTGCTTTATTTTATTTACTACTTTGTTTGCTGCACCTAAACAAAACACAAAAAAATTAGTTGCTAGTTTTACTTTATTTACTGTCTTGCTCTCTATATCAAAAACACAAAAAAATAGTTACTTGCATTTAATTTATTTTGTTATCATGTCTAGTCCTGTACTTGTTTTTATTTTCACTAGTTAGGCATAATGGAAAACAACAAAAATATGAGAGATCTTTATGAACTTTATCTTGAATTAGGACATGATGTGTTTGAAGAAAGAATTAAGAAACCCATGGAACTTTATATGCATGCTAATGGGAATGTTATTACTATGAATGCTTTGAACACCATTGTTGCTAATGCTATGGAAAATTCTAAGCTTGGGGAAGTTGGTTTTGATGAGCATGATATTTTTAGTCCCCCAAGCATTGAGGAGAAAATTTACTTTGATGATACTATGCCTCCTATATTTGATGATGAGAATAATAATGATATCTACTTTGTTGAATTTGCCCCCACTACAACTAATAAAATTGATTGTGCCTATGTGGAGAGTAATAATTTTATGCATGAGACTCATGATAAGAATGCTTTATGTGATAGTTATATTGTTGAGTTTGCTCATGATGCTACTGAAAGTTATTATGAGAGAGGAAAATATGGTTGTAAAAATTTTCATGTTACTAAAACACCTCTCTATGTGCTGAAATTTTTGAAGCTACACTTGTTTTATCTTCCTATGCTTGTTACTTTGCTCTTCATGAACTTGTTTATTTACAAGATTCCTATGCATAGGAAGCATGTTAGACTTAAATGTGTTTTGAATTTGCATCTTGATGTTCTCTTTTGCTTCATTGTCTATTTTCATGAGAGCATCATCATTAAAACTGCTGAGCCCATCTTAATGGCTATAAAGAAAGAACTTCTTGGGAGATAACCCATGTGTTATTTTACTACAGTATTTTGTTTTATATTTGTGTCTTGAAAGTTGTTTACTACTGTAGCAACCTCTCCTTATCATGTTTTTGTGCCAAGTAAAGTTTCTATGTTAAAGTTGATGTTATATTTGGGATCGCTGCGAAAACAGCATTGCTGTCTGTCACGAATCTGGGCCGATTCTCTGTAGAAAATTCGAAAAAATCTGCCAATTTACGAGCGTGATCCTCAGATATGTACGCAACTTTCATTAGTTTTGAGTTTTTCCATTTGAGCAAGTCTGGTGCCAGCTTTAAATTCGTCTTTACGGACTGTTCTGTTTTTGACAGATTCTGCCTTTTATTTCGCATTGCCTCTTTTGCTATGTTGGATTCATTTCTTTGATCCATTAATGTCCAGTAGCTTTATGCAATGTCCAGAAGTGAAAAGAATGTTTGTGTCACCTCTGAACATGTGAATTTTTGATTATGCACTAACCCTCTAATGAGTTTGCTTGAAGTTTGGTGTGAAGGAAGTTTTCAAGGGTCAAGAGAGGAGTATGATATACTATGATCAAGAGGAGTGAAAGCTCTAAGCTTGGGGATGCCCCGGTTCATCCCTGCATATTTCAAGAAGACTCAAGCATCTAAGCTTGGGGATGCCCAAGGCATCCCCTTCTTCATCGACAATATCAGGTTCCTTCTCTTGAAACTATATTTTTATTCGGTCACATCTTATGTACTTTACTTGGAGCGTCTGTGTGTTTTTGTTTTTGTTTTTGTTTGAATAAATGATTGTTTGGGAGAGAGACACGCTCCGCTGGTTCGTATGAACACATGTGTTCTTAGCTCATAATATTCATGGCGAAGTTTCCTCTTCGTTAAATTGTTATATGGTTGGAATTGGAAAATGCTACATGTAGTAATTGGTAAAATGTCTTGGATAATGTGATACTTGGCAATTGTTGTGCTCATGTTTAAGCTCTTGCATCATATACTTTGCACCTATTAGTGAAGAAATACATAGAGCATGCTAAAATTTGGTTTGCATAATTGATCTCTCTAAGGTCTAGATAATTTCTAGTATTGAGTTTGAACAACAAGGAAGACGGTGTAGAGTCTTATAATGTTTACAATATGTCTTTTATGTGAGTTTTGCTGCACGGTTCATCCTTGTGTTTGTTTCAAATAAACCTTGCTAGCCTAAGCCTTGTATCGAGAGGGAATACTTCTCATGCATCCAAATACTTGAGCCAATATTCATGCCATTTGTGTCCACCATACCTACCTACTACATGGTATTTCTCCGCCATTCCAAAGTAAATTGCTTGAGTGCTACCTTTAAACAATTCAAAAGTTATTACCTATTATTTGTGTCAATGTTTTATAGCTCATGAGGAAGTATGTGGTGTTTATCTTTCAATCTTGTTGGGCAACTTTCACCAATGGACTAGTGGCTTCATCCGCTTATCCAATAATTTTGCAAAAAGAGCTGGCAATGGGATTCCTAGTCCCGAATTAATTAACAAAAATAGACACTCCTCCATGGTATGTGATTGTTGGTCGGCACCCGAGGATTAGCCATGGCTTGAGAAAGCAAAGGTGGGGAGGAGTGTCATCATAATAAAACTAAAATAAAAAGGCACTCCTTCATGGTATGAGATTGTTGGCAGCACCCGAGGATTCGGTTAGCCATGGTTTGTGAAAGAAAGGTTGGAAGGAGTGCCACCCAAAAACAAAATAAAATGGGAGCCGCTCTTTGAAGGTTTGCCTGGCAAGGGGGTTAGAGTACCCGCTACCATTCGTTGACAACAACAAACACCTCTCAAAACTTTACTTTTATACTCTCTTGATGTTTTCAAAATAAAAGCTCTAGCACAAATACAGCAATCGATGCTTTCCTCTTTGAAGGACCATTCTTTTACTTTTATTGTTGAGTCATTTACCTATCTCCCTCCACCTTAAGAAGCAAACACTTGTGTGAACTGTGCATTGATTCTTACATACTTGCTTATTGCATTTGTTATATTACTCTATGTTGACAATTATCCATAAGATATACATGTTACAAGTTGAAAGCAACCGCTGAAACTTAATCTTCCATTGTGTTGCTTCAATGTCTATACTTTAAATTATTGCTTTATGAGTTAACTCTTATGCAAGACTTATTGATGCCTGTCTTGAAAGTGCTATTCATGAAAAGTCTTTGCTTTATGATTCACTTGTTTACTCATGTCATTACCTTTGTTTTGATCGCTGCATTCATTACATATGTTTACAAATAGTATGATCAAGGTTATGATGGCATGTCACTTGAGAAATTATCTTTGTTATCGTTTTACCTGCTCGGGACGATAAACTGGGGATGCTGATACGTCTCCAACGTATCGATAATTTCTTATGTTCCATGCTACTTTATTGATGATACCTACATGTTTTATGCACACTTTATGTCATATTCGTGCATTTTGGAACTAACCTATTAACAAGATGCCGAAGTGCCAGTTCCTGCTGTTTTTGGTTTCAGAAATCCTAGTAACGAAATATTCTCGAATTGGACGAAATCAACGCCCAGTTCCTATTTTGCCCTAAGCATCCAACACCCGAGAGCCACAGGAGGGGCCTGGTGGGCCCAGATGACAGGGTGGCGAGGCCAGGGCTGGGCCCGCGCCACCCTATGGTGTGGTCGCCCCTTTGACCCTCTGCGCCGCCTCTTCGCCTATTTAAAGCCCCTGCATCGAAAACCCTAACAAAGGAAGCCACGATACGAGAAAAGTTCCAGAGCCGCCATCGCGAAGCCAAGATCCGGGGGACAGAGTCTCTTCCGGCACCGCCGGACGGGGAGGTGCCCCCGGAAGGCTTCTCCATCGACACCGCTGCCATCTCCACCATCTTCATCATCACCGCCGCTCCCATGAGGAGGAGTAGTTCTCCATCGAGGCTCGGGGCTGTACCGGTAGCTATGTGGTTCATCTCTCTCCTATGTACTTCAATACAATAATCTCATGAGCTGCCTTACATGATTGAGATTCATATGATGATGCTTGTAATCTAGATGTCATTATGCTAGTCAAGTGGGTTTTACTTATGTGATCTCCGGAGACTCCTTGTCCCACGTGTGTAAAGGTGACAGTGTGTGCACCGTGTGGGTCTCTTTCACGAAGTACTTATTCACTGTTGAAGAGCGTAGTGAAGTGCTTATTTATATCTCTTGATGATTGCAATGTGTTTGTATCACAATTTATCTATGTGCTACTCTAGTGATGTGTTATTAAAGTAGTTTTATTCCTCCTGCATGTGTGCAAAGGTGACAGTGTGTGCACCGTGTTAGTACTTGGTTTATGCCATGATCATGATCTCTTGTAGATTGCGAAGTTAACTATTGCTATGATAATATTGATGTGATCTATTCCTCCTACATATGCATGAAGGTGACAGTGTGCATGCTATGCTAGTACTTGGTTTAGTCTTTTGATCTATCTTACACTAAATGTTACTAGAATATGAGCATTATTGTGGAGCTTGTTAATTCCGGCATTGAGGGTTCGTGTAATCCTACGCAATGTGTTCATCATCCAACAAAAGTGTAGAGTATGCATTTATCTATTCTGTTATGTGATCAATGATGAGAGTGTCCACTAGTGAAAGTCTAATCCCTAGGCCTTGTTCCTAAACACTGCTATCGCTGCTTGTTATTCTTTTCTTTGCGTTACGCTCTTCTTGTTTTCTTTGCAAACATCTTCCACTCGATACGTTTAATCTTTGTTACACAAGCCGGTGAGATTGACAACCTCACTGTTTCGTTGGGGCAAAGTACTTTGGTTTTGTTGTGCAGATTCCGTTGGCGCCGGAATCCCTGGTGTTGCGCCGCATCACATTTCGCGACCATCAACCTTCAACGTGCTTCTTGGCTCCTACTGGTTCGATTAAACCTTGGTTTCATACTGAGGGAAACTTGCTTCTATACGCATCATACCTTCCACTTGGGGTTCCCAACGGACGTGTGCATCTACGCGTACAATAGGCTAATGGGTCTAAAATCTTGTGGAATCACGGCATTGTGCTTTTTGGGAACAAGAGTAATGAAAGTTTCATTTAGCTTGGGTGGAAGCTTACCATGTGTGAAGAAACTTTGTATCACCTGAGTAACATCATCTCCAATCCATTTCCAAGCAGCAATGTAAAAAGCCACATTTAACCCGTCCGGTCCAGGAGAAGCATTCCTTTTCATTTCCTTTAGAACCTGAAAAATCTCATTTTTATCGGGTATTGAATTAATGAAGGGATCATGATCTTCGTTCACAACGGCAGAGCCTTCGTTATGCAAATCTGGATTTTGAGAGGTGAAAATATTGGAAAAGTAATTAATAAAACAGTTAGCCACATCTTCAGGATTAGTAAGAATATTATTATAAGAGTCCTTAACAGCAGAGATTCTGTTTTTCCTTCTTCTTTTCATTACTGCATTGTGAAAAAAAGTAGTGTTCCTATCACCATGTTGAGCCCAATGTTTTTTTGCTCGCTGCCTATAAAAATCAGTGAGTTTGGTAAGAGTCTGCTCAAATTGTTCAGTAAGGCTCGCTTCCTTGGAATGATCCTGCATATGAACCGGCTTGGTTTGAATCGCCTCAATTTCAGCATGGATATCATCTAGCTGCTGTTGTAAAGGCCTTTTCTTTTTGCACCACCTCTTCAGGGAACCTGCCAGGTTAGCAGTTCGGGCATGGAAAGGACGATGTATAGAATTAATCCAGGCATTGTAAGCTGTCTCCTGAAAATCATTTTCCATCAACCACCAATTTTCGAACTTAAAGGATTTCTTAATTTTAACAGAAGTTGGTTGTGATATAGTGAGAATAGGAGCGTGATCACCAATAACAATAGGCAGATTGTATACAGATGTATTAGGGTAAACACTGCACCATTCAACATTGGCTAAGCAACGATCGAGGCGCTCATAAGTAGGAACGGAAGAGTAACGCTTGTTACACCAAGTATAGGCAGGCCCATGATAACCCATATCTATGAAACCACATTGCTTTACAAGATGACAGAACTGGGCCATACGATGACGGTTAGCTTTATGACGGCTACTCGTCTCAAAAGGAAACATGATATCATTGAGGTCACCCATGCAGTAAACTGGCTTTCCAGGAGAAGAATCAACAAAAGTTTTAATCTGATCCCAGATATCTCTAGTCCTGTATATAATGAGGTTGTATCTTGAAAACAATGAAAGAGACCCTTCCACTTAGGGGCAGGCCCAAAACATGTATGAGAAAGGGCAAATCATGTGATTGAAGCCTTTTCTTTTATGACGTTGTAAAATTCTTGCGAGAATATGGGCTCAAATCTTGGTTTACATGTTCCTCTAACCTAACCAAACACAAAGGAAGAAGAATTTTCATTTTTTTCATAGTCATTGGAAGCCGGTTAAAGGTATAGACCACGCAGGTCAACACGCTGGGGTATCGCCCGAAACCATGCTTCAGAGGGTTGGAATGTCCCCAAAACTTGCGTGTGTTCCCAAGATATGTATACAATTGTGGCTTGAGGTTGATAGATCCAATATATATCCCCCGGGTGTGACCCGCTTCACATACATGCACTGTCAGTTAGGAAGATTCATGACTTATAGGGGTAATATCCCACATCGGGTCAGCCGGAGGCAATCTTGCGAGAACTTGGGATCAACCTTGGCTTTCCATGTTCCTTTGACCTAAGCAAACATAAAGGAAGAAAAAAGTTCATTGGTCCATCGTCGTTTGAAGCTAGGAAAAGGGATAAACCGCGAGGGGCCTTGGGGTACGATATCTCGAGAAATCGCACTTTGTAGGGTTGGAGTGCCCATAAGATATGTAAACAAGTGTGGTGGGAGGTTGATATATCCCATATTTATCCCCACGTGTGACCCGCTTCATAGACATGCATTGTCATTTAGGAGGATTGTGAGAACCAACCTGAGGTTGGGTGGTTAGGAGGATGGTTGTATCCCCAGCCCACCAGAGTTCAAACCTCGGGTTTGACATCTGTGTGTCTCATAAAGACGGAATATTCATTCAGTGGGAGGCGACATTCCGTCGACGGCGCCTGTGGTGACCGTCATTTCAAGATCCAATCCGCCGGTTCAGTCTTCCGGAGGTGCTCATAGGGGTAGGGTGTGCGTGTGTGCGTTCATAGGGGTGAGTGTATACGCGTGTATGTGAGCGCATGCGTTTGTACCGTGTTTCTCAAAAAAAAATTAGGAGGATTGTGGAGTCATAGGGAAACTCCCACATCGGGTCCACCAAAGGAAATATTGCAAGAAAATGGGATCAAACCTTGGTTTCCATATTCCTCATACCTAACCAACCACAAAGGAAGAAGAAGAATGCTCATTAGCCAAGTGTTGTTGAAAGCCAGTCAAAGGGGTATACCGCGCTAGTCAGCTATGCCGACAATCGGGCCCTCGACATACATGATTTGGGTAGGCCGGCGGTTTGGCTCGGCCGGCGGTTTGGCTCTCCGCATAGTCGGGCCCAAGGGAAACCTAGCATTCGACATGCACACGTCGATGCCGATGGTAAAGCATTCGACACGCCTAGAAATGCTATCAAACAGACACTAGTCAATTGTGTTTGCCGATCGTCAATCCCAACCCTCGGCATAGGTGTTTATGCCGACGGTCTTGTCTATGCTGAGGGCCACCTAGTGTATGCCGAGGGAGCCGATGTCCATGGAAGATGGTTCTATGCCACGATTACCGTCGGCATACATGCCGGTATGCTAAAGTGTTCGGGGCCGTAGGCATCATAGTCTATTTCTGCAGTAACGTGCACTAATTTGTTGTTTGGTTTTGCCGGCCACCGGTTAACAAGGAAGGGTCCACTATCATGCCACGTTAGCAGCAGCTGCGGATCCAGAAACTTGTACACTGCATCTATCCATCACTTACCAATCAACGTACGCGCGTACACAATGTGCTTCACACACACACACACATGGCGCCTGCTACCTTTCCCGCGGCGATTGAATCCTGCCGGCCGCACTCAATGCGCGCGCCCAGAACGGCCGTGCGATGATCGGCTAGCCCCGGCACGGCCGGCACCACACCTCGTGTATCTACATACAGTGTTCTATCATCATCAAACAGGACACCAGCTGTCGAGACTCGAGAGCAAGTGGTTGCCAAAACCACTCGAGTTGGGCTCACGAACTCTGATCAATGCGTTACGAAAACGTGTCAGGACATCTCCAGCGGGAGATCCAAATCGGATTTGCCGGACCATCCGGATGTGATCGTTTGTGTGGCAAAGCGGAGGAACCTGTTTGGTTCCTAGCTACACTTTGCCAAAAAAAATTTTAACAAGTGTGGCAACCATAAAAGTGTGGCTAGAATTTTGGAAGCCATAAAGTGTGGTAAAAGTTGGCAAAAAATTCACTCTATGACAAGTGGGCTATATGGATAGTGAAGTGTGACAGCTCTAAAGTGTGGCAAGAAATAAACAGATGCCAAATTGCCAAACTTTGGCTTGGAAAAGTGTGGCTAGGAATCAAACACATGCCAAATTGCCAAACTTTGGCTTGGCAAAGTGTGGCTGGGAACCAAACAGGCCCGTAGACATGGCCGACAGTTTGTTTGGGTCGCTCAACGCTGACACGGCGCAAAATAAAAAAGTCTAAAAAATAAAAAAAACCAATAAAATTTAAACGTAGTTCATTAAACTCATGCCCTATTTTAGGCAAATTTATACAAAAAAATATATACAAAAGAAAGCCCTATATGGGCTTTGTAATAACTAAAAAAAATATAAAATCCTAAGCTAGGGTTTGGGGACGTGGTGGCCGCCGGCCGCTACCTAGTCCCAGTAAAACTCGTCGTCCTCGTTGTTGTCGATGACGACGACACCCCCGGGCGGCGAGGCGTTGTTGCGGCTGGAGACGCCGGAGCCCGCTGGGGATTCCAGCCAGGGCGACCATTGGGCCCGTTCCCAGGTCGACTGCAGGTCCAGAGGGTTGGATGGCCTGCGCAGGCGTGCCAGCCGTGCCACCTCCTTCTCCCGTTGTTCTGCCGCAGCGGCCTGCAGATCCGCCTCGTGCTTGAGGTGGAGGTGGCGCTCCTCCTCCTCCCGGAGCGCGGCCTGGTGCATGGCCTCCTCCTCCCGGCTCGCCATGGCGAGGAACGCCCAGCGTCCTCCTTCGCCCTCCTGGACTCCTCCTCCAGCGCGGAGGCGCGGAGCACCTCGGCGAGGTGCGGCCATTTGGCCAGCTCCTCGAGGTCATAGACCTCGACGAACGCCGCCAGCGCGCAGCTCGGTCGTCCCTCATTGGGCTGCGCCTGTGTCGCGAGTTGCGCCTGTGGCGCGGGCTCGTCGATGTAGACGCTAATGCCGCAGGCGTGCGAGGCTCCGTGCGAGGCTTCGCCGTCTCCACGCGCGACACGAAGAACGTGTGCTGGCGCGCATCATGCTCCAGCTCGAACCAAAGGTCCCAATGGGGACTCTTCTCATTGTAGGCAGGGTCCTCCCAGAGGTCTGCCAGGAGCTGCGCGCGGCATCGCTGGATCTCCGCTAGGCGAGCGCAGCTGGTGGCCGGGATCGGTGGCACCGGAACCCGATTTGGGCTCAGGTGCCACCCATGGGAGAGGTGGCCGTCACCCCATGGCATGGGGGCGCCGGCCTCCCAGAAAATCTGCGCCACCGCCACGGTGACGTAGATCCTCCCGCTGGGGCGCCGGCGGCGCCATTGCGAATGGCGCCGGCGTGATCTGCCAGCTGCTGCCGGCCTTGTGGTCGTTGGCGCTAGGAGCGAACTCGCGTCTCGGGGCCTTGGCGGCGGAAGCTCGAGCGCGTGTGCGTGCGGAGGGGAGTGGGGACTGGAGTGGATAGGGGCAGTCCCCCTCCCAGTCCACATTTAATATGACACGCGCCCGTCGACAGGTGGGCCCTGGGATGTGATGCGACGCGGGACGCGGGAGTACGCCACGTGCGCCACGTGCCATCCGCGACCCCGCAAACCTGATCCAGATTTGAGCCAGTTTTGGGTCATCCTGGACGCCGCGGCCATCCGCTTTTGGATGCGTGGCCACATTAGACCGAGTTTTTGTCCAGTGCGAACCATCCGAACGCGCAGGCGGGGATGGGCGGGCTCCGTTGGAGATGACCTTACGACTGTGATCTAGTAAATCTATATAAAGATTAATTTCTAATGAACAGAGCGGGTCCTGTCCTTGGGATGGGATGAATGTGCGAAAATCTCCGACGTTGTGTTAACTTCTCCATGTTACTCAAGGTGCGTATAAACTTAGTCACAAAGTCAATGTTTTTAAACCTTAACCAAATATATTGTATAAAATATTAAGATGTATAATATTAAATTAGCATGTTACGAAATATATATACATTGTAGGACGAATCTATTAATACTGATTTGGTATTACCAATCTTCATATTTGGGTATATATTCTTGGTTAAACTTTTAAAAACATTGATTTCTCTATTTAGGTATGGAGGGAATAGTGAAATTTTGCTAGTTAGCATCTGTATTTTTTCTTCTCATTGGAGGGTTTTTTGAGAAATTTTTTTGGCGAAAAGTCCACCGATCTACAAGTATTCAAACAGGCCAAAGGCTTGTCGCCGTCCTCGCTCATCTCCCATTGAAACCAGACAAAGCTTATCGTAGTAGAGGTTGTTGTAGTAGAAAAATAGAAAATTGTCGTGCTAAGGCTCTAATGAAGTAGAATGTAATGGAACGGTTCCACACCTACACTCCGTTCCCATATTCAGTTGAGAAATGGAATGGAACGAGGTGGTTTTTCAAAAGAGAATATACCTTCTAGATTCGGAATGCATACATACTTCAGAATTGGTGGAATCTTTTCGTTCCTCTAGGCTAAAGCCACCCATGCTCACCCACCACCTCTATTCTCTTACAACTTTTTCTGTTAAACGCATCCCATGCATTCTCACATATTCTATTCCTAGAATTTGTTCCATTCCACTCTCTAACCAAACACGAGAATGGAATCAACCCATTATATTTTTCAGCTCAAACCAAACACGAGGATGGAATCAAACTATGACATTACATTCTACTTGGTTCCCAAACCAAACACACCCTAAGTGATGAACGCACAAGAGCAACAACCATGGCCGATGATGAGAAGTGTAGATTAGAAGGAACTCGAACCAAATCCAGTGAGATCCACTAGAGACAAGCCTCCTCACACCCTTCGACGACGTTAGAAGCATCATCAGAACATAGGCTAGACGGGAGGACTTTATTCCATCTTTAATGTACCGCCACCGTCACACCTTTCTAAATATGACACAACCTTAAACATACCGAAAAAAATAACAACAAAAGATAAAGCTAGCCCTCTGCCGATAAGGACTGAGATCCACCACGCCTTTTATTTTTTTGCGATGAACAGGAAGTTACTTAAAACAGTATGGTCCTTTACAAGCAGCTCATCAATACACGGGGAGCCTCAAGCCGCAATACCGCGGCTACCGCTCCCCTCTTAGATAATTGCGCGAGCTCATGAGCCACTCTATTACTCTCCCTATTCGTATTACAAAACACGACATTACGAAAACTACGACTAAGTTGTTTAATCTCCAGCAGAATGGGCCCAAAACGAGACCGATCTCTCGAACTATCTCGTAGTCCTTCCGCAAGTGTCAAACAGTCGACTTCCAGCACAAGTGGCATATCACACCACTGCAGAGCTTGCTTGACACCCTGCAGGCATGCCAGGAACTCCGCTTCTTCCGCAGCAGCACATTTAGGTAGATTAAACCAAGCCGACAGAAGCACCTCTCCTCTGCAGTTCCTAATGATGCAGCCAGCAGTTTCTCCGGACTTAAGATTAAAGCTTGCGTCGGTGTTCAACTTTGCCCAGCCCTCTGGTGGAGCCTTCCAAGCCGATGCCCGAGGGCCACCCTTTCGCCCCTGATTCTCTGTTTTCTTTTGATCCTCTTGTCGGATTTTGAACAGTAAGTCACAATAGTTCTGAAGAAAACCGACAGACTGTGATACTGATACGTCTCCTTTAGCATGGACTATATCATTACGTAGGTACCAGCATCTCCAAAACAGCAGCAAAAGGCGAGATCGCGTAAGGTCATCTACTGCACTTAGCATGATCTGGAGCCAATCATCACATGTTCTGACGAAGGACGATTCAGGCGGCAGGTCCCAAACCTCTCTAACTTCATGACGTACTGCACGGGCCTTGGTACATGCCACGACTGCATGGAATCCGTCCTCCGTTTCCCTTCCACAGATGTTGCACGTTGGCATCACCGCCATGGTACGCTTGCATCGGTCTGCTCAGTACCAAGCGCTTCACGCGCCAGCCTCCAGCCAAAAATCTTAACTTTCTGAGGCACTGAAGCTTTCCAAATCAGATCCCATTTAGTAGGATTTGTCATCACATTCTTACTCCCAGACGCCGCTGATGGAGGCTCCACTCGGTGCCTAATGGCCAAAAGGTATGCACTCTTAACAGTGAACAACCCCCTATTATCAAACTGCCATGCCAAGAAATCATCGTCCATATTTGCAGGGACTTTAATTTTCCTGACCTCGGCAACATCATGAGGCCACATAAACTTCTCTAGAACCTGGACGTCCCACTCCTTTGTACCTGGTATAAACAATTGATCAACTCTTCGCAGCCTAGAAGTCTTCTTCTCAACTGGGGTCGGGTCATGATCCCGGGGCAGCCAATTGTCTCGCCACACTCGGATACTTCTGCCCGAGCACACCCGCCATATCAGCCCTTTTTTCAGTAACTCAAGCCCATGCAAGATCCCCTGCCAAGACGGGGAACCTCCTGCAGCGAAGACAGTGTCATGTAAGCAACCCCTCGGGTAATACCTAGCCTTCAGCAAACAAGCACACAAGCTATCAGGTGTTTGAATAAGCCGCCAAGCTTGACGAGCGAGAATAGCTTGATTTAAAGCCCTCATATCCCTAAAGCCCATGCCACCATAGCACTTTGGGGCTATCATTTTCTCCCATGAAATCCAATGTACCTTCTTCTCGTTTTCCTTATCACCCCACCAGAAATTTCTTATGAGTTGCATTAGATCATCACACAGGCCATATGAAAATTTAAAGATACCCATTGCATAGGTAGGGAGTGCTTGCAGGACCGATTTAATAAGCACTTCCTTAGCCCCCCGATGACATGAACTTTTCATCATAATCAGTAAGTCTCTTCGTATATTTCCCTTTAATTGATTGGAACCACGAATCCTTCATTCTGCCCTCTGGCATAGGGAGACCCAGGTATTTCTCCTCAAAACTTGTTTTTTCCACATCCAGAATTGATGCCACCAAACCTTGGCTCGTTTCCGAGCACTTCTGGCCGAACATCAGTGAACATTTGTTCCGGCTCAGTAGTTGTTCCGTGCACCCTTCAAACTATTGTAGAACCTCTCTAACCACCTCAGCTTGATCGCTAGAAGCTTTAAAAAATAGTAGGATGTCGTCCGCGAATAGAAGATGAGATATCCCCGGCGCGCCCCGGCAGATAACTAACTCTTGAAGACGATTCCTCGCTATAGCATCTTTCAGAAAATATGACAAGCCATCAGCAATAAATAGGAACAAATACGGCGAGAGGGGATCACCTTGGCGCAGGCCGCGAGTGGGAGAAAAAGCATCGAGTTGTTCCCCGTTTAACTTCACAGAATATCGGACAGTTGTAACACATGCCATGATCCACCTCACCCATGTCTGACGAAAACCCAACTTCAACATAATCCTCTCCAAAGTGTTCCAATCAACCCGATCATAAGCTTTTGCCAGGTCAAGCTTATAAGCACAGAATTCTCCTCTCTCATCCTCCATCTTTTGCAAAGCATGCACACACTCGAATGCAATTAGAGCATTATCTGTTATCAACCTCCCAGGTATAAAAGCACTCTGGGTAGGGCATATGATATCCCCCAAGAGGGGGCGAAGGCGATTCACCAAGCATTTCGAGACCACTTTATAGACAACATTACATAAGCTTATTGGTCTAAAATCTTTCAGAGTCTCTGGTTCATTCTTCTTGGGGATAAGCACGATGGATGTATCATTCACCCCATCTGGCATAATACCGGTTGTGAAAAAGTGTTGCACCGCCCTTACCACATCATCTTTTACGATGTCCCAATTTCGCTGAAAGAACCTGGCAGGAAAACCATCAGCCCCAGGGGCTTTGATGGGTCCAATCTGAAATAGCGCATCGCCAATTTCTTTAGCAGAGAATTCTTTACATAAACCCTCATTCATATGGTCATCAACAACCTTGTCCAGAAGTTGTATTAGAGGCTCTGGATTCACCCCCTCATCATGTCTATAAAGCTCAGAGAAAAAGCTTACAGCCTCCTCCTCAATATCCTCCGGTTTCTCAATCCATACATCACCTTTCTTAAGTTTTGTGATATTATTTTTCTTCGCCCTCCAGACCGCCTTTCTATGGAAATAGCGAGTGTTCCGGTCCCCTTCTTTTAACCAAGATATGCGTGAGCGTTGGAGCCACATCATCTCCTCCTTATACAGTAACTCATCCATCTCTCTTGAGATCAATTTGCATTGTTCAACTGCCTCAGGGCAGCCTACCGAGGATAGTGACTCAAGCTTCTTCCTGCGCTTCTCAATCTCCTCAGTGACATTACCCACTCGTGCTTTTCCCCAAGCATGCAAGGACTGCATCATCGTTGAAAGCTTGCTTCCCACGTCACTTAGGTTCTGAACTGGCCGGGTGTGAGCCCATGTTATCTTAATCTCTTCCACAAGTCCTTCTTCTCTCTTCCATAAAATCTCATATCTCTTGGCCCTCTTTCCTTTCCGCTGCTGCATCGGCAGAAATAGCTTGAGCAAAATAGGGCAATGATCTGACCTTGAAGATGTCAAGTGGTGAAGTTGCGCATCTGGGAAAGAGTCAGCCCATGCGGGGGATGCAACCGCTCGATCCAAACGGACCTTTACATTACGAGACCCCTCCTGCTTATTATCATAAGTCCATGGCAAACCCACAAACCCCAGATCATGGAGATCGCAATGCGATAGCACCTCACGGAAGTCCAGCATCTGGCGTTCAGCACGCCTAGTGCAGGAGTAGTGTTCACCCTGCCACATTGTCTCATTAAAATCCCCAATAATCATCAGCCACGGTGCGTCAGACTTCGGCATAATTCGGCGTAGCAACGACCACATATTATGTCTATCTTGCAGATTATGATCCTAAGGCCAGGAGGCGAGGCAGATTAGTGGCTTTTGCTTGCCGATGGGAGGCATGGAAACCCTCATTTCATGTCTCACTCAAGTTAAAATTCTTTCGTCCCCTGTATGTTAATTTGATCTACATCTACCCTTTGTACCTACGTGTTTATAACAAAACGAACTGACTCAATCCTTTTTGGGGGACAAGCCTGTGCTCGTCCATGGTGCAGTCCCAGAGACCATGCTCTGCTACACTGACAGGCCGGCTTGGAAGTCGCCGTGCTTCTCTCGGCATCCTGTGTTATCCCTGCAATGCGCCAGTAATCTATGCCGCAGTCAAGCTGATCCAACAGTTGTCCTGAAAACGGCCATGCTCGACTGTTCTTTGGTCGCAGTAGGTATTTCCCTTTTCTTTCCTCATTCTTGGAAAGCAGTTGCAGTAGATGTTTCCGCCACAAAGACATGTGCGTGGCGCTAGTCCGTCAGGCGCCTATCATGGCATCTCGCGTGCAATTAAATGGCGATTGATCCTGATCAACAGTACTCGAACTGCAACAATCTTTTCTTTCTTTTGTTTCTCACGCCCTTTGAGCGCGGAGTTCATGAGATGCAATGCATATGCATGCAGATGCTGTGCTATTACTATTCATATTCACAAAGTCGCACAATGACGTCAATGCAGCGGCAACAATGCAAGCAAGGCACTGCAGATCGGAGCAGGAAAGATTCAGAGTTCACATCCTGACATTGCTGCAGGCATTCACAGCTTCAGAGTTATTGTAAGACGATATAAGAGGTTCAGAGTTGGCAAGCAATTGGGAACTTGTAATTAATTCGTCTATCAGTCTCTCTCTTACCAGAGGACACATCGTTTCTCTCTTGCGATACATTTTCCATGCAGTTTGCTGCAGATCGATCTTTTGCTGTAAATTTCATCAAAATTCAGAATTCTGAATCCAACGGGAGCTTGTCGTTGTACGGTTTGGTGCTTAAGGGCATCCCAGCGGGCGACGCAAACGGATGTTGAGCGACCGTTTTCGTCCGCTGATCGAAATGCGTCGCACTCCGCGGGCGCGCAAAGTGACCGGGCCGTCCGCGGAGACGTAACCTGGCCCAAATATGCGCCTTGGATCGTCTGCGGACCTGCGCGGATGCAGTGTCGCTCGTATCGAGGACGTCGTCGGGCCCGCGGCGACCACTGCCGATGCGTCTTCTCAAATGCGCTGCGATCGGCGCCGGTGTCGCTTCGGCGCTCTGCGCCACGCTAATGGCACCTCGCTGCCGAGCGGCCGCAGCCCACCTCCGCCAACCACGTTAATGGCGTGGCCACGCGTCCCGCGGCCACCGCATGCCTCCGGCCTATATAAAGGGTGTTGTGGGTATACTTTATGGGTATATCAACGACATGGCCTAGATCCGGCAAGCCCGGGTGGCCCACAGACGGTGATGGTGGCATGGGGCCCATCGGGCGGCCCATTCTGTTGATCAAGAAGGATGAAGTCCAGTCCAGGAACTTGGAGCCGGATCCTAACGACCTACGAAGGAGGCCGGATCCGTGGAGGCCTATAAAGTATTCGGATCCATACGGCCATAAGGAAGGCGGATCCTTGACGTACACGGCAAGATATTGTACCGTAGTTAGGCAACTTGTATTCCGGCTAGGACTCTCCATGTAAACCCTAGATCCGTGCGCCTTTATAAGCCGGATCCTGGGAGCCCTACAACCACAACCATTGTAACAACGCGCAAGCGCCGGATAATTCCACAAGCAGCAGAGGGCTGTCATCGTGCAGGTGTTCCGGCTGGGTAACCTCGCGTACCACCGTCCCGTGTGCACTCCGCCCTATGGCCCCTACTTCTTTTTCCCCCTCGTGAGGATCCCTCCTCCGAGATATTGTCGATTAGGCAACGACTTGGCGCCCACCGTGGGGCCTGAGGCGTCCGGAGGCCGGAACCGGGAGGGCTCCGCCATGGGAAGCTCGACGACTCGATCGTGTGGGGCGTGTACTTTACGCCGGAAACTTTTCGATCGTCCCTCCGGACGAATTCGGATTCCGGCTAGGTCAAACCCCGTCAAGCTCTCCATCGTCCCAATCGGCGGCATCCACATCTTCATCGGCGAGACCGTCGATTCCGACGGAAACGCACTGGTAAGTAACGCTGACGCGTCCGCCGCTGAGCTGGACGCCGTCGCGAAGATCCGATCTGAGTCGCAGGAGCTTCTTAAGGAAGGTTCCGCCTTAGACCAGGAAAAATCAAAACCACCCAATTCGCCCCTGAGCAGGAGAAAACGGTGGAAGACCAATGCAGATCCGCCTGGGTCTCCCAGGTGTTAGAGAAGCAAAGGTGTCACTTCGTACACTTCTTGGCCCATACCGCAGGAGACGCCCTCCACCAGGAGGAGGCCGATCCTCTGCAGGTTGAGGCACCCGGAAACAACGTAGCTCCGGATCTGCCAGAAGCAGTCGGAGACAGCGACTCTCCGGGACAAGAAGAAGCCGGAAACCCTGAGGAATCAATCCTCGGAAACTTGAGCCCAAATTCCGATGATGCCTCTTCAATAGGCACAGAAGAATACAATCGCTTGACGAAGGAGCTCGCAATTGGGGAAGAAGATGACGGCGCTTCATCCATGAATACAGAGGAATTCAACCGCAAGCTCGAGGAACTCGGAGGCGGTGAGCAAGCTGAAGTGGAATCCGCCCAGCCGATGCAGGTTCTAGCAACCGTGGCACCGCTGGATCAGCCGGAAACGGAAGACGAAGCCTCCAACTCCGACCCAGGACCATCCAACGTAAGGTCTCCGTTAGATCGGGCACGACCGCGAAACGATGTCCTGTCTCCAGAAGAGATGGTCGAGCAAGCACGCATGGATTTAGTCGCAAAGTCCGATATCCTCAACAAACCAATAACTCCCGAGGAAGCTGCAGATCCGGAGGCCTTAGAAGCCAAGAGACAGGAGATGCTAGCGACAGCTCAGAAGTTTGCCAAGACCGCAGCCGCAATGCTAGAAGAAAGAACCATAGCGGCGAACTTCGTGGACCACTTTCAGAAGAAGGACCGCGAGGTTGATGAATCTCTCGAAAAGGTCAGGCAACTCGAGAAGCATTGGGAGGCCAAGGTAAAATTTGTGCAGGAGGAAGAAGCTAGAATCAGGCGAGAGGCCATCCTTCCCCGCAAGATTACCTTCGCAACGCCCACTGAGCAGCAGCCGCTCGCAACTCCAAAGGATAACATGAAGAAGGCTGCAGAGCTCCTAAAAAAGAAGGACGAGGAGATTGACATCAACTACGTCCGGAAGCTTGTTGCTTCAGCAATGCAGCAACAGAGCAAGGCAGACACTTCGCGCAGGTTAGCATCCAATCCGGAACAATGCATATCCACCGCGCAGAAGGACGCCATACCAAGTCAACATCGTGATGACGAGTCGCGCACCGGATCTACGGAGCGCAGGAGGAAAGTCAGAGATCATCCAAATCCAATCCCAATACCATCGGATTCAGCTCCGAAAGATCAGGAAAAGGGAAAAGGTGCGATGTACACTGGCAGAGACAAATACCGTGTTCCATCACCACCACCCCGAGCTTCGCGTCCTCCGCTACCCCCTCGACGTCGCAGTCCTGCCGGAAACCCCAGGCCCCATGGGCCAGGCGGAATCAACATCCGCGACGCGATGCCGGCTCCTAGAGACAGGAACAGGGAGCGTACGCTGGAGCAACTCAGAGGCCGGAACCAAAACCGAGAGCCTGAGCCTCGTCGGAGTCAAGAACGCGACCCTGAGCCTCGCAGAAGCCAAGGACGCGACCCGGAACCCAGGAGGAGCCGGAACGAGGAGTACGCACCTGAGCCACGAAGGAGCCGGAACGACGGAGGCAACCACCACCAAGAGGAAAGGAGCCACCGAAGCCGGAGCCAGCCGCGGGAGCCACGCCGAGAATCTGAAGGCGGAAGAACGTCTTACAGGCCCCCTCGCAGATCTCCCTCCCACCACCCAGTGGAGGCGGAGGCGGAGGCGGAGGCAGAGGCCGGAGATCCCGTTCCCGCTCAAAATCGCCCGGCGGTGCCCCTCGTGATGCTCGGGATCGCCTCAATGAGTATAGATCCGACTACATTGGTCCAAGGTGCTTTGGCCAGATGATCCGAGAGGAACCAAAGCCAAGAAGCTTGAACCTTAAGCTACCAGGAAATCTGAAGCATTATGATGGCAGCGAGAGGCCGGATACCTGGATCGAGGATTACTACAATGCAGTAACCTTCGCCGGAGGAACCCCGAATATAGCCTGCCGCATGCTCCAGTTGTACCTTATTGGTCCAGCTCGCGTTTGGCTCAGCGACCTCGAGGAGAACACCATCTTTTGCTGGTTGGACCTGAAGAAGGCTTTCGAGAACCACTTCAGGGGGTACCTACAAGAGACTGCCACCACCAGCGATCTTCAAGCTTGCATCCAGAAGAAGGGTGAGACATCTAGGAGTTTCCTCACCCGATGGTTGGCAACCAGGAACGAGTGCGAGAACGTAGATAACCGCACAGCAATGCACGCCTTCATTGGTGGTTTGCAGCGTGGGGGGCTGCTGCGCCACAAGCTTACATGCCTGGTGAACGCAAATAAACTCACTCTTGATGAGATGATAAACATCGCCAGCGATCATACTGCCGCCGATGACGACGCAGGCGGAGAAGCTACAGCCATACCCCTGCACCAACAGAAGAAAAACCGTGATAACGGCGTCAGCAACGGCAACAAGCGGAAGAACCCCCCGAAGACCAGAAGGGCGGAGGATCCGAGCATGGTAGCCATGACTTTCCAACGCGGAGGTCCAGGAGGCGGAAGGGCCGCGGACGCGGAGGCGGAGCGGCAGGGGCCAACGCGGCGGACGAAGTCACCGCAGCCGGATCCCGCGCCCCCCAAACATACGAAGAATACAGGGATATGCCGTGCACGGCCCATCGGATCCGGCTACGGGCAAGTCTACCCACACAAATCGCAACTGCAAGTGGGTCAATGATCTGAAGAACGACCCGGAGGCAGGATACAAGCGAGCCGGAAGCACCGCCCACGCGGCAAAGGAGGCAAGGGCAAGAACAAGGACAAAGAGGAGGACAGTTCCGAGGCCATGGACGAGGATGACGCTTCGCCGGAACCCAAGGAGGGTACCGCAGCAAACAAGTCCAACCCCTTTGGCGAAAGAGTGTCGGAACTTACCACACCTTCCTCGGAACCCCCACTGCGCGAAAAAATCGGCGCTCCGATCTTGAACGCCACGCCTCCGGCTCTGTTATGTCAAGTGGTCGAGAAAGTACCTTTGGAAGGGATCATCCGGCCGTCATCCCCAAAGAGTGCTACGCTCTGGTTGTGAGTCCCCGCATAGACGGGTATGACTTCTCCAAGTGTCTTATGGACGGAGGAGCTAGCCTGAACATCATGTACCTGGAGACCCTGGAGAAGATGAACCTCACCAAGGACCAGCTCAAGCACAGCACCACTGAATTTCATGGTGTGGTTCCGGGTAAGAAGGCAAATTCTCTGGGCAGCATCAAACTTCCCGTGGCCTTCGGCGATGTGAACAATTACCGCGAAGAGATGATCACGTTTGAAGTGGTGCCCTTCAAAAGCTCCTACCACGTGATCTTCGGCAGGCCCACCTACCACAAGTTCCACGCCAGGGCATGCTACATCTACAACAAGCTCAAGATTCCGGGTCCTAACGGCTGGATCACCGTGTCCGGAGACTACAAGAAAGCTAGGGACTGCGAGGAGGGCGAAGCCGCCTTTGCAGAATCCACATATCGGAGAGGAGTGCAAGGCTACAGAACCGCGGTGGATCCGACGAGATGCAGACCACCAAGAAGCAGATCTCCGAACAGAAGACCTCGTTCAAGGCCGCGATAGAAACCAAGAAGCATGACCTCATTGAAGGAGACAGCTCCAAGCAGGTTTCAGTCGGAGCCAACATGGACCCCAAATAGGAAAGCGCGCTCGTCGAGTTCCTCCGAGCTAACATGGACATCTTCGCATGGCAACCTTCGTTCGGAGTACCAAGGGAACTCGCCGAGCACTACCTCAACATAAGTCCGGGCGCAAAACCGGTGAAGCAAGCTATGCGACGCTTTGGAGATAAGAAGCGCCGCGCCATAGGAATGGAATTAGCAAAGTTACTAGAGGCAGGTTTTGTAGTAGAAGTTATCCATACTGATTGGGTCGCAAACCCCGTCCTTGTACCCAAAAAGAATTCTGAAATACTAAGAATGTGCATCGATTACTCCGGCGTGAATAAGCATTGTCCGAAAGATCCGTTCCCTTTGCCGCGCATTGACCAAGTCATTGACTCGACGGCAGGGGCGGAGCTTTTATGTTTTCTTGACGCATATTCCGGGTACCATCAGATCTTGATGAAGGAGTCCGACCAAAAGGCGACCTCTTTCATCACACCCTTTGGCACATATTGCTATGTTACCATGCCTTTTGGTTTGAAAAACGCAGGTGCCACATACCAACGAGACGATGCAGCGGTGCTGAAGGACCAAATTGGTCGGAACGTGCACGCCACGTCGACGACATCGCGGTCATGACCCGGAAGGGATCCTGCTGAGCGACCTCAAGGAAACCTTTGATAATCTCCGACGGTACAAGATGATGTTGAATCCGCTGAAGTGCGTCTTTGGCGTACCAGCAGGAAAACTCCTTGGCTTCATTGTTTCTCACAGGGGCATTGAAGTTAACCCGGAAAAATCAAGGCTATCCTAAACATCAAAAGGCCAACTTGTCTCAAAGATGTGCAACGATTAACTGGTTGCGTTGCGGCAATCAGTAGATTTGTTAGCCGTCTTGGCGAGAAAGCCTTACCTCTATACAAGTGCTGAAGAAAACCGACAAGTTTGTCCGGGACGAAAGAATAAAGCACTTCAGGAGTTGAAGAACATACTCTCCTCCCCACCTATATTGGCGGCTCCAGCTGAGTCGGAGCCTATGCTCCTCTACATAGCGGCTACCAACAAAGTTATCAGCCTCGTAATTGTGGTGGTGCGAAAGGAAGAAGGATTTGAGCACGGAGTCCAAAGGCCTGTCTATTACATTAGCGAAGTCTTGACGGAATCCAAGCAGAGATACCCTCACTTTCAGAAGCTGGCATACGGAGTTTTCCTAGGAAGCCGGAAACTGAGACACTACTTCCAGGAGCACCCAATGACAGTGGTGAGCAAGGCTCCCCTGGCAACGATCATCAACAACTCCGACGCAACAGGACGCGTAGCAAAATGGGGCATCGAGTTATCTGCCTTCGACATCAACTACGAAGCCCGAACTGCAATCAAGTCTCAAGTTCTAGCGGATTTCATCGCAGATTGGACTGAAGCACCGGAGGGCACACCTGTGCCGGAACCTGAAGCTTGGGTCATGCACTTTGACGGATCCAAGCAACATCAAGGCTCGGGGGCTGGAGTTACCCTGAAGTCACCTACCGGAGAAGAACTGCAGTACGTTCTGCAGATTCACTTCGAAGCAACCAACAACATGGCGGAATACGAGGCTCTACTACACGGTCTGCGCATCGCTAAGGAAATTGGGATCAAGCACATCATATGCTGCGGAGATTCCGACCTGGTGGCACAACAAGTAGCCGGAACCTGGAACGCCAGAAACTCCGTCATGGCGGCTTACAGAGACGAAGTTGACGAGATCGCCAAGTGCTTCCTCGGATACGGTTAAGTACGTCAGAGAGACGATAACACAGCAGCGGACATGTTGTCCAAGCTCGGATCCGGCAGGAAACCAATTCCGCTGGAGTATTCCTTGAGCATCTGCGAGTGCCCTCAAAAGGGTGCAAACCCGGAAAATCCTGATCCAGTCCCGGCTAAGGAAGTGATGGCAGTCATTCCGGCCTGGACTCAGCCGTTCTTGGATTACCTCATTGATCAAAAGTTGCCGGAGGACGAGGTCCACGCACGACAGATCATCAGACGAGCAAAATCCTACACAATTGTTGATGGACAGCTCTACAAACGAAGCGCAAACGGGGTATTTCAAATGCGTCTCAAGTCAAGATGGCATTGAAATCCTCGAGAGATTCACGCAGGGGATTGCGGGCATCATGCCGCCCTCCCTCGTTGCAAAAGCTTTTCGGTTAGATTTACTGGCTAACAGCTAAAGAAGACGCTGACAAGCTGGTGAAAACTTGCCGCGTTGTCAGTACTATGCTACTCAACCAAACGCTCCAGCCCAAGAGCTGAAGACCATACCTATCACCTGGCCATTTGGGGGCTCGATATGGTTGGTAAGTTAAAGAAATCATCTCCTGGTGGTCATAAATACCTCCTGGTCGCTATTGATAAGTTCAGTGGATCGAGGCAAAACCAGTGAGAAAAGCCGATGGTGCTACGGCATTAAAATTTGTTTGTAGCCTCATGACGAGATTCGGCATCCCACACAACATAATTACAGACAATGGCACAAACTTTGCACAAGGAGAACTCAAGGATTATTGCGATGAAGTTGGGATCCGGCTTGACCTTGCATCTGTGGCTCACCCACAATCCAACGGTCAGGTCGAACGAGCCAATGGCCTTATACTAGCCGGAATCAAACCTCGCCTTGAAGAACCGCTGCGCCGCGCAGCCGGAGCTTGGGCTGATGAGCTGGACTCTGTTCTGTGGAGTTTACGAACTACCCCTAACAGTCAACAGGATTTACTCCTTTCTTCCTGGTATACGGATCCGAAGCTGTGCTCCCCACGATATCATCCATGATTCACCGCGAGTTTCCGCCTACAATGAAGAAACTGCCGACGAGGCTCGACAGCTATCTGTGGACCTGATCGAAGAAGCTCGGAATCTAGCCGACCAACGCTCCACCATTTACCAGCAGAAGCTCCGACGCTATCATAGCCGTCGAGTTCGGAACCGCTCGTTCATGGTCGGAGACTTAGTCCTCCGCCTTCGCCAGGTGAAAGATCACAAGTTGCAATCCATGGGAAGGACCTTTTGTCATCAGCAAAGTACTACACAACGGATCCTACTATCTCGTTGATTTCCGGGAACTAAAGGATAGACCTGCCAACTGGCATCGGAAACGAAAACGAGAAGATCCGGGTGACATATATGATGAAACAGATCGTCCCTGGAACATAGCACAGCTACGTCCTTTCCACACTTAGCGTTTTACGCATTACATACCTTGTAATATCTATGATACATGATCAATGAAATAAAGCTTTTGGTTCACTCTTAGAGTCTTTTACCTCCTTTAATTTTTCATTTCTGGATCGTGTATGTTTTCCGACTAAAACCGCAGAGCTGGATTTTCCGCCTAGGCGTGTATGAAAGTTGTGATTTTCAAAATCGTCCCTTAGGACGTAAGCTTAAGTTTTCGGCGGAAATTTTTTCGTTGCGAACCCATGGATTCCCGGTAGCGACTTCCGGCACTTGGCTGGGGGCTTGTTCCGCGGTTGACGGATTGCCATTGGGCTTCGTCGCCGCTGGCGAGCGTTTGCACGGGTCTTCCGGCTCGCGGAAGGTCAAGTGGGCAAGCCGGAAATCATCAAACCAGCACTTGCTTTCAAGAAACAACACATGCAAATAATATATAAACGGATAGCAGGATAAGTTTTTCCGCCCGCATGCATGCCTGTTTCGTCCCTAACTACTTAAGAATTTAAGTTATCTTACAAACCCTCGCTGGGGCCAAAATGATGCATTGTTTTATCCCGCAGGACATAAACGTTTTCACTCCGCCTTGGACGGAGAAGCAGTTGCCTCTGGGTCTTTTCCCTTGGCGCCGACAGCCGGAGACGACACATCTTCATCGCTCTCTTCATCTTCATCGGAGGTTGCAGCGCTGGTCTTGGGCTCTTCCTCTTCGGGAGCATCCTTGGAGCTGGTCCAGGTGAACTGGGTTCCGGATTCCGCAGGACGGGCCTCCGCGTCGCGCTCTTTTTGGAGTTCATCTTCAAGGGGCTCGTCTGCTGGGAGAACCACCTTGTCGTAGAACTCCTCGTGACGGATCCTCCGCGCGATGCGGGTGTCATAGCCACTCACTGCATCGAGAAGCTTTCCGACATCTGCGGTCGGAGGAACTCCAGAAGACACCCGATCCAGATCCATCTTCGGGTTATGCGCCAAGCACATGGTTAGAGTCATAGCAGCTGCACCTCGGGCAGATGACGCTTGTAGATCGGTCACCAGCTCCGGAAGAATATCCATACGTTTGATCAGCTTGCGCAGACTGCATGTGCGGCTCCTCTTCAGGGACAAGTTATGGCATATTTTCCGAGAGGCGGATATAAGGTCCTTGCAGTCGTCGCCGGCGAGAGAAAGAACGTCGTCCCGGGGGAATTTGTTCCGGCGCTTTTCAGGATATCCGAGTGGCTCTGCACAAAATACAAGAGTAAACATTCAAGTTGAGCACGAGAAAGCAAAGCATCAAGACAAGAAATTCCGAGTATAAGTACCCAGAATATTTTCGGCCAGCAAGTCCCAATGGTGCTCCGCGGTCTCCATATACTTCCGGAGTCCATTGAGCTCCTTTTGCTGCCTCTTGATGGTTTCGCTATCAGCATTACGCTTCAGCGCAAATTCGCCTTTTTCCCTGATAAGCTCGGAGTTTTTCTCCGCCAGCTGCTTCTCGGCACGCTCCTTCTGCTGCTCCGCCTCCTTCAGCTTTATCTCCAGTTCTTGGTAGGAGGAGCGCAGGTTTTCCAGCTCGGAGGAGGTCGTAGCCAGGGAGGAAGATGCGCCTACAAGGATTCAAGTTAGATACAATTCAAAGTCGGAACGTGAACTGATAGCAAGAAAGGTCGGAAACCAACCTTGGCGTCCGCCATTGCTTGTTCAGTTCTGCATTCTTATCTGAAAGGGTCCGGATGTTTTCCGCTTGACCCAAGGTAACGCGGCGCTGCAGAGCAATGTTTTTATGCAGCTCATAGTGCAGTGCCTGCTGTTCCTGTAAAAAGCAGACAGAGCAGGAGTCAAAATTCCGCTTACAACACAGTGGTGTCCTTTGAAGCATTTTTGCCGGAATCTTTCCGACATCATGCTTGGGGGCTACTGTAACATTTTAAATAAATCTTCCCAAAAGTGGCGGTACTCTAAAGCATTTAAGCGCTAACTAATACTTGTTTCCGCTTACATGCTTGGGGGCTACTGGGGAGTACCTTTTGTTTGCAGATGAGCTTGTCGAGGAACTCGCCGACGCCCTTCTTGAAGTCCTGGATTTCCGATGTACCGGCATCCGGCTTCCCCCAAGCATTGTTCAGCATAGCATTGAGCAAGTCTTGCTCAAGCTCCCATTTTTCCGCCTCTGTGAGCTGCTTGAAGAATTTTGTAGCATATGCCTTGGGGGTGGAAGTGAGGTCAGCCGGATCTCCGAAGTTCTTCGGAAAAACGACGACGTCGCCAGCACCGGCTCCGGCCTTCTCGGAGGAAGTGACTTCCGCCTCTCCTTGATCTTGGGCTTCTTCTTGGGCAGGGCCTTTGGCCTTGGGATCCTCTCCGCCCACCTTCTCGCTGCTGACCGGAATTATCTCCGGTGGTGTGTTTGCGGCAGGAGGGGAGATTGATCCGCCTGAGGAGGGGACGAGGGGGAGTGTGGGAAGCGCTGGAGCAGGGTCGGAGGACCGCAGCCGGAGATTTCTTCAGGAACTTTGTGATAGGCTCTTGGCTGGCGGTCCGAGTGGCAGTCGGAGTACTGCGAACAAATAAAAGAAGATCGCATAAGTAACAGATGCATCAAAGTAAATATGTACCATACCCGGAAACTTACGGGGCGCCGGGGATGTTGGGGCGTGAGCGTTTGCCTGCTGTTGAAAGCATTTTCAAACGCTCCCGCTCCGCCTTCCTTGAATCGAGCGGAGGGGGCTTGGTGACCTTGGGCTTCTTGGCGGAGGCCTCGCCGCTGGCTCCGGCTTCGGAGCCGGAAGCTTTGGCGCGGGGACGCTTCGCAGGTCGAGGAGCTACCTTGCGGGGCTCCTCTTCCTCTTCTTCGTCCTCCGGAACCTCCTCCGCCGTGTCGCCGCTGACAGGGACGCGGAGTATGGTGCGCAGGTTTTCCTCCGCCAATGTAGCGAGCTGGAGGAAAAGATATCAAGTGTTAGTCAATATCCAAAAACTTGTGAAGTTTGAAGTGATGAAAGAGTCAAAGCTTACCGGAGGACATTGGTCGTTCGTGTAGATATCCTTTATCAGTTCCGGGATCGGTTGACCCCGGCCCACCTTAACCAGCGTCTTGAATCTCCTTTTGAGAGAGTCAGCCGGAAGATCGTGGCGGGTAGCTCGGAGCTGGTCGTCCGCCCGGTGTATGCGCAGATTAGTCGCGCGTTATATCGTAGCTGGATCCGCGAGTGAACCAGCTCGAGTAAGCTGGGTTCCGGTTAGCCCGTCGTGGACTAACCAGGAGATTCTCCGCGCTGCCTTCTCCAGGGTGGGAGTTAGGGAGAGTGGCGGGATGAAGCTCCAGCTTGCGAGCTCTTCCGGAGGCTCGTTGTTGAACTTGGGAAGACCATCATGGATCTCCGGAACTGGCACATTCTTCTCGTAAAACCATCCGGCGTTCCAGTACCGGACGGATTCGTGCGAGTCATGTGGAGGGTACATACGACCAGGTCGGAGCATGAATGTCATGCTCCCGCAGTTCAGCATAGCTTTGTCCTTTGTTTCTTTCTTCACTCGGAAGAAAAACTGCCATAACTTGACGTCTGGCCGGATTCCGAGATGCCCTTCGCAGAGAGTTACGAAGTTGGACAGCAGGAGGTAGGAGTTGGGGCAGATGTTGTGGGGCTGAAGCCCGTATGTGTTGAGGACGGAGAGGAAAAATTCCGAACAAGGAAGCGACAATCCGCGTTCCACCCAAGCCTTGGTCATGACCACTTCTCCGGCTCCAGGCTTAGGGACGACGGTGTCGCGTATGAAACTCCAGTGAGCGGAGATCATACCTTCGTTCTGGAGCTCTCTGAGCTCCGTATCAGTGGTTTCGCAGGGCCACCATTGACCCCGCTCTCCTTCGCGGTTCCGGGCCTTGGAAGCTTTCTTACTTTCCGTCTCTTGCACCTTGGCAGCCATTCTAGCTTGCCCTTGAAGTTCTTCTTCAATTTCTTGCGCGGTTGGGATCCGGCCTAGCTTGGTGCTGGAAGATGCGGAAAAAGGTTGAGCCAGCCGGATGTCGGAAACATATGGTGGTAGGTATGCTATGGGATCCGGACAGATAGGCTCTAATGAACTGGGATCCGGGCTGTTCGGAGAACTACCAGTACAATGTGAGTCAATCGGCATGCTTCCGGCTGCACCCATGCAAAGTGTTTGAGTAACCGGAATCTATTCTACACTACTTCTTCTCCTACAAGTCCGGTGCACGTACCGTCAATGGCGCGGCGGTCCGACGATGTTCCGGCGAGGATGAAGGTCGCCGAACTTGCTGCAAAGCGGCCCGCGTGACCACGAATCGGCGGCGGGGAAGATTTCCCGGTCAACCGCGACGATCTTGGAGCGAAGGGAGGCTTGGAGCGATTGGGCGCGAAGATCACTGCGGCGGAGCTCGTCGGAGTTGAGATTTGGCCGGCGGCGCGACGGGAGGAAGAAGATGAAGTGGTAGATGGGTGAAACGAATGGGAAGTCACCGCGCGATGGGGTATTTATAGACCACGCGCGGAGATTCGCGTTCCGGATCCGACGGCGGAAACTGAACGGTCTCACCGTTGGATGCATGACACGTGTTTTAGGTTAAAAACGGTAAAATGACGTGGAGGTGATTTGACCGTGCGCTCCCGAAATTTCCGGCTAAAGATTCGCATCTCCGAAAAATTAGCGCGGGAAGATAGGAAGTTGTGCGCGGGAAAAGTGCAAACTCCGTTACATTATCGAAACTGAAAGACGTGAAGAGTTCCGATTGAATGATATCGGAAGCAGAAAGTTTTGAAGCTCTTCAAGATTCTCTTCGGTTCCGGGTACATGAAGGCGGAAGAATGATGAATCTCGGAGAACTTCGGGGCTTGTTGTGGGTATACTTTATGGGTATATCAACGACATGGCCTAGATCCGGCAAGCCCGGGTGGCCCACAGACGGTGATGGTGGCATGGGGCCCATCGGGGCGGCAGTTGCTGTTGATCAAGAAGGATAAAGTCCAGTCCAGGAACTTGGAGCCGGATCCTAACCGACCTACGAAGGAGGCCGGATCCGTGGAGGCCCATAAAGTATTCGGATCCAGTACGGCCATAAGGAAGGCGGATCCTTGACGTACACGGCAAGATATTGTACCGTAGTTAGGCACTTGTATTCCGCTAGGACTCTCCATGTAAACCCTAGATCCGTGCGCCTTTATAAGCCGGATCGGGAGCCCTACAACCACAACCATTGTAACAACGCGCGCGCCGGATAATTCAGACAAGCGCGGTAGGCCACGTCATCGTGCGTGTTCTCGGGTAACTCGCGACCACCGTCCCGTGTGCACTCCGCCCTATGGCCCCTACTTCTTTTCCCCCTCGTGAGGATCCCTCCTCCGAGATATTGTCGATTAGGCAACGACAAAGGGGGCGCGCGTTCTTCTTCATCATCCACTCCTCCAAAGAAACCCTAGCCGCCACAAAGCTCCACCGTTCCACCGTCTAGGTGTTCCTGCGACGCAGCCAGGCCCGCGAGGAAGACCATGGCGGGTCCTGTGGCCGGCGAGGCTGTCGAGGCCGCGGCCCTGGGCGCCCCCGGGGATGGGGCAGGGGCCGCCGTAGTGGAGCAGCTACGGCCCCACGCTCGCCGTCGCATGCGCCCTCTTCGTCTTCCTCCGCCATGGAGGACCGCTACTTCGAGTTCCTCCTCCGCATCGACGACGACCCGCTCGGCATCAAGCGGCTCCCGGACAAGTTCGCCGAGTTTGGTGATGGCGTCGAGCCGGCGTATTTGCAGCTACGGGAGGCCAGCTGCAACTTCTGACGCTGGACCGTGGAGGTCCTGTTCGACGGGCAGGGCAAGATGTACCTGCACACCGGGTGGGGCAAGTTCGCCCGTGACCTCACGCTCGAGCCCGGCTGCCAGCTCACCTTCCTCTACGAGGGAGAGAGTGAGATGGTCGTCAAGGTGTTCGACGACACGGCCTGCCGCAGGCACTACCACACCGGCGAATCCGCGTCGGACTCCGATAGTTAGAACGTAGAGTGTTCTTTCTTTGCAGCGAATCTGGCTACGGGCCAGACGAAGCCAGTAGTGGAAGGTTTCTGTCTGTTCTTCCTCGGTAGAACCAACAAGGACACCGTCCTCCCGCTGGATTTTCCAGTTTGGGTGACTGGGTGTGCCCTCGAATGTTCTTTCTTGGCAGCGAACATACGGAAATCAACACAACTGGTTTCTATTTTTAAAATATTTATATTTGTGTCAACCATGGTTCAAACTATGTATTAGTTTGTGTAAACCATGTTCCAAACTATGTATTAGTTTGTGTAAAATAATCTTCCAATTTGTAATATTTGGAACTATGTTCAAATGAAAAAGAGAAAAACAAAAAAATGTGTCGGGCCGCTGGAGCCAACCCCAAACGCAAATGGACGCGCGGACGAAAACGGTCATTTGAGCGTCCGCTGCGCAACGCAAACGGACGCGCGCGTACAATAAAATACGTCGCGCCGCTGAAGATGCCTAATAGAGTAACAACAGACGCGCGTTATAGTCAACCGGGGACTTGGGACATTCAGAGCAAGAAATGCAGTTTGTTCTCAGAAGCACACATGACCTATGGGTGCACATGCATGCATGTTTTTCCTTTGGCGTGGCACGCGCCATCACATGGCATAGTGCATGGTACACATATGGCTATGTTGGCAGTTCGTAAGCACCAGTGCTACGATCTTAAAAAAATACTATTTGCCTTAATTCATTCAATAAGAAGTTACAGAACCAAGCTTTAGAGTTACAACCACACGCAAGATAAAGTCCACTCTGCCGCAATCAAAAGATCCAAATGTTTTGGGCTCACAATAATCTATGTTCTAGCTTCTGATTTAATTCTATCGAAGATTAGGGTTGGCATGGTGCTCATGTTTTTGAAGGTTCTCGCATTTCTCTCATTCCAAATATCCAAAGTGACTAGCACAAGCAGAGAGGCCATTTCCTTCCTCCCTCTGCCATGAGCAAAGAACATGCAGGTCCACCAATGCTCCACACTATCAAACCCACTCCAAGAGGTTAAATGAACCCAATCCTTAAGCATTTTCCAAACGCGAACCAAGAAGCGGCATTTGAATAGATGATGGAACGTCAATTCATCATGACAATGATATAGGAGGCAAACCTTTCCATTAGACCACCCACGCCTCTTAAGAAGGTCCGCCGTCCAAACCGAGTTTTCAATGATAAGCCAAGAGAATAGCTTGCATTTAGAGGACATCCAAGCCTTCCAAACAACAGTCTCCATGGCGTATCATTCATGGGGGTCAAAAACGTAATCAAGAACGTCTCAATTCTCTGATTTTATGATCTGCAGTTGAGGAGCAGGGACCATCACATAGACCGTTCGACACACACCGACACACAGAAAAAACTATGAAATACCTATTTGGAGTTGTATATGCTAGTAAACACACACTGCTACCGGTGAAATCTATATATTGACGTATTGAGGAGTAACATTGTAGCGAATCATGTGTCGGACCTTGGATCGCTGTCAGCATGTATACTTTAGCCGCTCATCGGTGAAGAGGCAGGCACACTACAGATGCAATATATCCCAATCAGGTACGGAGGTCGGACCTGAAAGCAAACTGGTATTAATTAGGTTAGCATAGCACAGAGTTCAGGAGCAAGGCAAGGCTTTGCACTTTCGTACTGTACGTCGTTATCACGTAACTTCATGAAAGTTAAGGGTCGATAGGGCGGTCTTTTCTTGTGTCAATGCATGTTATTTAGATAAGACAAAATAATATAGGTTGCATAACGAGTGTAGCGTTTTGGAGACTGAGCTACATGTAGCTCTTCATTTTCGAGCATCCAAAATTCGTATTTTAAAGTTTTGAACAAATTTAAACAAAATTCTAGAAGTAGCCAATTATGAATGTTACAATGGTGTAAAATTTCAATGCAAAACTAATTTGTATTTCAGCCTACATGAAATTGATAAAACATGAGGAATTTTATAGTATTGAAATATGCACTTTCACTATAAATTTGTCATTTTTGTGTATCCTAGAATATGAAATAGTTTATATTGAGATTCTACACTACTGCAGTATACATCATTGACTATCTCCAGAATTTTGTTTCAGATTTTTTGAAATTTTCAAATATGAATTATGAGTGTTTGAAAATAAAGGGTTGCATGTAGCTCGGCTTCCGTTTCAATTTTCCGTTGCATGATGGGTGATGTCTAAGTCTTATGTTTAATACGATCCTATAAATATGGAGTAAATTAAAATTAGACTACAAAACATGTAACTAAGAGATGACATGTTATATAATGGTTATATAATGGGGAGAGTTGCAGAAACTGCAAATGTACCCCAAGCTACATGTAGCATGTTTTTTTTGAAAAAAATTAAGAATATGATTTTAAAGTTTTAAAACATCAACTATCAAACTTTATTTTTTTGCAGTCCTGGATATATGGTATCTCGAGTTGAAAATTTTCACATTGATGGAACTCAACATTGTGTACATCTATATTTGTTTTTTGATTCTTTTGAAACATTAAAATGCAATTTTAATTTTTTAAAACGAGCTACATGTAGCTCATCCTGAAAAAATCCACTCATCTTACATAATCTTAGAAAGACGTCATCTCTATTAGCTAAACTACGAAGGCAAGCAATCATCTTACATCACAAAGCTAAAGTCAGACCGTCGTACATGCCTTAGTAGGAGTATATTTGACTTGAATCACATAGATTCCCAGGGACCTAATTAAGGTGCTCGCGCCAACCTCTTAATATGAAGTAGTTCGAGGTAGGGCAGGCACATATGAACAAGACAAGCCAACGCGACAGGTGATGTTACCGATTTTTTTCATCTTAAAGAAGTTGTACCCGAGTCAACTTTTTAGCGAGGGGTCGGTGGTGTGATATGCTCTAGCCAAAACCTCATTAATTTACCTTTTTTAGTCAATCACACCAAAAATTGGCCCAAACTCGGTCTACCCAAGTTTGTAACAAATTATGTAGAACTTCTTTTCATTCTGTGATAATCCATAAGCATCGCCACCTTTTCATTTTGAAGAAGTTAAATCTTTACAAGTATGTAGTAGCTATTTCAAGAAGATAAATATGTATTTATGCGTAGTGCAACAGACATACCATATATCTTTCATATCATGTTATTGGCGCAGTGGCAAGACACAGTGGGAGGCAGTTATCTTGTGCAGAGGTCTCTTGTTCTACCTACTCGTTATACATTTGTATGTAGAAAAAGGGGCAAACGCTATGGAAATTTGGCAAAATAAGATCCGACACCTAAGACATTTCCTCTGTGGTTGGGCACGCAATTTAAGTGGACATTATAAAATCGAAAAAGATAGACTTCTTAATATTATTGACACTCTGGATTGCAAAGCGGAAATAGTTCCGCTAGATGAAGAAGAGAGACAGTCCATGCGTAAGGCGAGGGATAATTTAGCGAAGTTACGACGGGATGAAGAGTCTAAATGGGCTCAACGGGCGAAAGTAAAACATGTTCAGGAAGGGGTGACAACACTAAATATTTTCACCTAGTTGCAAACGGTAAACGGAGAAAGATAATTTTCCAACTAGAACAAGAGGAAGGAACAAATATGGGTCAAGAAAACTTAAAAAACTATATTACAGAGTATTACAAGAATCTTTTTTGGGCCACCATCACCTAGTACTTGCGTTATGGTGGAATCGATGACTCATGACATAAAATAATTATCCGCTGAGGAAAATGCAATCTTGATAGCTGATTTTAATGAAGAAGAGATTAAGGAGGCCGTTATGCAAATGGAAAAAAATAAGGCCCTAGGACCAGATGGTTTTCTGACTAAATTTTATCAAATGTGTTGGGAAATTGTGAAAAGCGACTTGATGGCTATGTTCGCCTGCTTCCAAAGAGGAGAGCTACCTCTTTTCATCCGAACTTTGGTACAATCATCCTTCTTCCTAAAAAAGAAAATGCAACCCAAATCCAGCAATACCGCCCTATATGTTAAATGTTAGCTTCAAAGTTTTTACCAAAGTAGGGACGAACCGAGTCTCAAAGATTGCTGAAAGTGTTGTTCACCCGACCCAAACTGCTTTCATGTCTGGGAGACATATTCTTGAGGGTGTTGTTATTCTACATGAGACCATCCATGAGCTTTACAGGAAGAAACTGTAACATCCCTGTTTTGCTAAACCCTAATTAGGATTTTGTTTGTGCATCATGAGCATCATTTAGAATGCATTAAGAAAAATTGCAAATAAAAATAAAGTGGAAACCCTAGGTTTATGCAAGTCTTTCTCTATTTTGAAATATATTCAAATGTTTGAAAACCTCCAAAAAAAATATGTGGACTTTCCATATTATTAGGAAAGCCACAACATATTTTCCCCTAAAATATTTGGGTTATTTTGGATCCCTAAAGGGTTGCAAAGTGCCAAAATCTATTTGTTTTAACCCTGTTTTAAAAATTCCAGAGAAACCCTAAAGGCTAGGGGGGTTTTTGCAAAATCTAGCCCTTGTCTTCTTCTTCCTCACACGCAGACACCTGCGTGGCCGCGCCCAAGCGCCCTGCACCGCCACCTCCTGCTCGCCGCCTTGACGAGGAGGACGCCCTGGAGCTTCCTCACGCGCGCCACGACGCCCTGCCCCTCTCTCCTATCCTCTTTCTCTCTCGCTCGCGCGCCTCTCTTCCTCTCTCTGTGAGCGCGCGACCGAACCCTAGCGCCGGCCACCGTTTCTCGTCGTCGCTCCGGCCACCCCCGCGCCCAGCCGCGACCACCGCTCGCTCCGCCTCGCCTCCCCAAGCTACCCCGTCGAAGGAATCGACCGGGGAGGGCTCGAATCGCCCCCGGCGACTCCATCTTCTCCGAGGCCGGCGCAGCTTCCGGCGACCGCCGCGGCGCCTGCAGGCCTTCCCCGGCATCGCCGAGCCCTCCGTCGCGCTCGTGGTGAGCCTCCGGTGCTCAGGCACCTCCCCGTTTCCTCTCTCTCGCCCCGCAGCTCGCTGCCACCGTGCGCCCCCGTGCGCCGCCGTCGGACGTCGTCGCCGGCGCGTCCCCGGCGACCATTGGCAGGAGGTGCGGCCACCAGTCGGTCCGCCTCGACCGGGCGCGTCCAACGCCCCCTCCAGCGTGGTCGCGCGCGCTCCCGAGCGCCGCCTCTGCGTGGTTGCCGGCGTTGGCCGCCAGAGTTGACCACCGGCGGGTTGACCCGGTGGGCCCCGTTGGCCTTTTCTTTTTATTTCTTCTATTTTCTGTTTTTGTGAAATACATGACATGTGGGTCCACCTCGTCAGATATTTATTCTTTTCATAAATAATTTCATAATGAATAAAATCCTGACAGTGGGCCATGTGTGTCAGAGATTTCACATTTTCTAGAAATTCCATAAATTGATTAAACCTTGTTAAATTCATAACTTATTCATTTTAAATCAGAAAAATGTGTATAATATATCAAAATCTTCAGAAAAATGAGATCTACACTTTAGTATCAAAAGCATGCATTGTTAAACAATTTTTAACCCTGTCCTTAATAGAAGAACAAATGAACCATTTTCTTTAATATGCGGGGTTTATGGAATTGCAAAGTATTATGCATTCCAATCCTAGTTAAATTGATGAGCATGTTATAGGATCACTTTCAATACCTTTAAACATGTCATGTCATCATTCTTGTTTGCGCATTTCATCGATGCCATGTGTTGATTGTTATTTCTTTATTTATAGTGTTTGCTTCTTCGCGATCGATAGAGCACGTGCTCGAGACGATGAAGATCAACAACGACGCAGGTCAATAATTGTCCATCGAAGAACAATTCAAGCAGAAGATCTCTAAAGATCCCATATCTCTTTGTCAGGGACAAAGGCAAGCCCTAGCCTGGTTCATATATGATTTCCAAATGCTTTTATCTTTGGTTCCTACATATTGCGTACGATTCAACTGTCTTTTATCGATAGGTAGAGTTATCCTATCTATTGCATGTTCCACCCTTGTAGCCTCAAATCCATGATCCACTGCTCCTAGCATAACTAGGTTTGGCATGTGTGCATCGCTAGAGCCTTTATATCTTTATGCTTAGCCATGCTTAGTTTGTTACGCTACTACTCCGGTCTTCGGACTGGAGCCTTACAATGAAATGAAACTAGCATGACAGGTTGACGTGGTAAGTATAGAGATGAGTGTTAAACATGATTAAAGGCTCAGACGAAAGGCCACATTGGGATGTGGTGGGTTGTTTCGTTTCTGCCGACCCTAGGATGCGAGTTCTCGCCTCTTGAACCAAGACCGAGCGTACAACCACACGAGGCCCTATTATGGTACCCTCTCGACTCACTAACTTGCCTAGTAGATTCCATGAGTCACATAGTTTGCGCTTTACCTGGACATATGCATTGCATTTTTGCTTGGGGGAAAAGGTACATAACAGGTAGGTAAGCGTGGTCGTGGTGGCTGGGGGTTGCGGCCTCTGGGGAAACCCACCTCGGCTCACATCGTTAAGGACCGGCTTTGGGACTTGACCCGTTACGGCGGAACAATCCTTAGCGCGTGACTCATGGTCTCGGCGACAACAAGGTAAAGGTCGTGGTCAACCACTCTCTGCCGGCTTTCCAAGGAAGAGAGCTAATGTACTGGCACTAAGAATCGGTTGGCACGTGTGGATAAAATTGTGCACCCCTGCAGGGTTAAATCTTTTCAAAAAGCCGTGTCCACGGTTATGGACGACTTGGGAATGGATTCTGTGATCATAGAGAACTTTAACCTAATCGTAAAACTTGGCAAACAATGTGTGTTTACGGATACCTTCTCCGGGTGTTGAGGGGGTGATCCGAGGATAGTGGTTCGAGATGATGAAGATTTGGTGGATACAAGATGATGATCAGTAGATATAGAGATATCGCTCTCTTATCCCCTTTTAAAGGTTCTGAGTAGTCGAGCTTCTCCTCTCTCTTGTCTTACAAAGAAAACTGGCTTTACGCAAAAGAAGCTCCACAGAAAGCCCGCATACCCGCTTTGCTAAAAGGTTGTACTAAGTCTTGTTGAGTCCCTGTACTCAGCTTTGCATGCTTTTGTTTCAGACGAAGTTGCTCCGACAGATGGTGGTTTCTAGTCGACATCGACGAGTAGCTTGGGGTTCCCAGGTGGCAGCCTGGAATCTATGGGCTGGGACGTCGCCGTTATGCTCCTGGCCTCTTAGGCCTTTTGCTATCTTGCTATGTCTAATAGCATAACTTTGCTTCCGTTGATTGATGTATGCCAGGTCAGTGACCTCTGCTTGTAATACTTTGGTTCTTTGCTCAGTTATGAGCTTGTATTACCTTCTTGAGTCGTAGAGTCACTGTTGTGTTACCGATTCTCTCACTGTAGTCTCTCGAGCTCTAGGTTAGGCTTATATCGGACGAAGATCTGGTTTTTGTCTAACCCTGATCCCGGGGGTGCCACAGAAACTAGATGGTGTTTTGTTCAAAATAGATTTTGAAAAGGCGTACGATGAGGTAAATTGGTCCTTTTTACAACAAGCTTTACGACATGAAAGGCTTTGATCCAAAATGGTGTTCCTAGATTTAGAATTACATTGAAAAAGGGAGTGTAGGCATAGAGTGAACGATGACATAGGTCATTATTTTTAAACCAAGAAAGGTCTTAGACAAGGAGACCCTTTATCTCCCATCCTCTTCAATATAGTCGCAGATATGCTAGCTATCCTAATCGCAAGGGCCAAAGAGGATGGCCAGGTTGCTGGGCTTATTCCTCATCTTGTTGATGGGGGGATATTGATTTTACAGTACGCGGATGACACCATCCTATTTATGGAACACGATATTCAGAAAGCTCTAAATATGAAATTAGTTCTGTGCATGTTTGAGCAATTGTCCGGTCTAAAAATAAACTTTCATAAGAGTGAGTTCTTTTGTTTTGGGGAGGCAAAATAGATGGAGAATGAGTATAAAACTCTATTTGGTTGTGACATAGGTTCATTACATTTTAGATATCTTGGAATCCCAATACATTATCGCATATTGAGAAATGGCGAATGGAAACCGGCGGAGGATCGCTTTGAGTCAAAATTAAGTAGTTGGATTGGCAAACTTTTATCATATGAAGATAGACTTGTCCTGATTAATTCAGTTTTAACTAGCCTACCTATGTTCATGTTGTAATTTCTTGAGATTCCGATAGGAGTTCGGAAGAGGTTAGATTTTTATAGATCTCGATTTTTTTGGCAAAGTGATGGGCATAAGAAAAAATATAGGCTAACTAAATGGAATGTAATATGTAGACCCAAAGATCAGGGGTGGTTAGGGATTGAGGTGTTGGAACTCAAAAATAAGAGTTTACTATGCAAGTGGCTGTACAAACTCCTAAATGAGGATGGTATGTGGCAAGAGATACTGCATAAAAAAATATTTGCATTCTAAAACTTTATCTCAGGTTTCAGCTAAACCAAATGACTTTTGGAAGGGTTTAATGAATGTAAAGGAGGATTTTATATCACGAGGTTCTTTCGTTGTGGGCAATGGGCTTAAGACTAGATTTTGGGAGGATACTAGGTTTTGGGTTAGGGGACAGGCCCTTGCTGATGATTACCCGTCGTTATACAATATTGTTAATCACAAGAATGTCACTGTTGAAAATGTGTTAAGATCAAATCCTATAAATATAGGTTTTAGACGGACTTTGAATGGGAACAAATGGGATAGATGGACACACCTTTTACATAGACTCATTTTAGTTCAGCTAACTGATACTGAGGATTTTTTTCAAGTGAAATTTAACTACGTCTGGCATTTTCTCAGTCAAATCTATGTATATTGATTTACTAAATGACGGTTCTGTTTTCTTTAAGAAATATATCTGGAAGATGAAAGTTCCACTAAAGATAAAGATCTTCATGTGGTTCCTTTATAAGAAAGTGATTCTTACAAAAGATAACTTGGCTAAGCGTAATTGGCATGATTGTGCTAAATGTTGTTTTTGTGATCAAGATGAGACAATACAACATCTTTTTATTTCATGCCCTTTTTCTCAGATGATTTGGAGGATTGTTTATATGGCTTTCAACATACCTCCTGCCTCGAATATTACAAATATGTTTGGCAATTGGTTAAATGGTGTTGCAAAAAAAGACAAAGTCCACATTAGAGTTGGTGTGTGTGCGCTTTGGTTTGGGCTATATGGAATGTGCGCAATGATTGTATCTTTAACAGAAAAAGTTTTCCATCATTTTTGCAGGTTATCCCTTTAGCTACTCATTGGATCCATATGTAGTCTTATCTCCAGCCAGAAGAGGAGCGCCATGCTATGGATACTGGGTGCAACCGACTGGCAACGGTAGCACGGGATTTTTACAGCCGGTGCGGTTGGCGTGCTGATCGTCGTTTGACATGTTGATGCAAAGGCACTTCATGTTAATTTTTTTAGATGGCTTATTTTTGTTGAGACTTTAAGTGATCCATGAATTGTAATAAGTTTTGACGATGCTGGTTGTAAGACTGTTTTGATTCTAATAAAAGAGGCCGTATGCATCGGTTGATGCAGAGGCTGGGGATATACCCCATTTCGAAAAAAATGTAGCAACATCGCTGCTGATGGAGGCTAACATCAGAGACCCATCAACATGTAGTGTCCCTCGGCCTCAAAAAGGTAAAATTTAACAACTGATATCAAAGATAAAAGTAAATTAGCCAGAAATCACTGATAAAAAGATAGCACTCGTTTTTTATACATGGAGGTTGACCATGGGGACTCATCAACCTGCAGCGTTGTTCAACCTTAGCAAAGTCAAATTTAATGGCCGTGATCGAAAACAAAAGTAAGTAGCCATAAATCATGTACGATGGAGGAAGACCTCGGGGAGAAGACATCCCTCAACACCATAACAAGGTAAAGTTTAACGGAAGGGAGCGAAATGACAACTAGCCCACAATACCATGGTTAAAAATAATCAAGATATCACACCCTTTTCTATACAGGGAGACGAGCCTCATGGACCCATCAGCTAGCAGTGTCCCTCAAACTTAACAAGGGATAGCTTAACGGAAGGGGTCGAAAACAACAAGTATCCTGCAATATCACAGGTAAAAAGTAATTAAGTTATCACATATTTCTGGTACAGGGAGGCTCACATCGGGGACCCATCAACTAGCTATGTCCTGAAGCTTAACAATGTAAGTTCAACATAAGGGATAAAAAATGCAAGTAGCCTGCAACACCATGAGTAAATAATAATCAAGATATCACACATTTTTTTATAGGAAGGCTGATATTGGGGACCCATCAGCCAATGGCGCCCCTAAAACTTAACAAGGTAACGTTCAATAGAGATCATCGAAAAAGTGAAGTAGTCCGCAATATCACGGGTAAAAAAGTAATCAAAGATATCACACTTTTTTGTACATGAAGGTTCGAGGAACAATTAGACAGCAACGTCCAGATACATCCAAAATGTTTCTACTTTTTTAAATATTGTGCTCGATGTTTTGCTCCAAAATCTCATCATACTTGACCATCTGACGTTGTTTTTAGCAAAAGTCGTCTTTCTGTCTCTTTTCGCAGGAAATAAAATCGGGAAAAATTACTATGCAAGTTTTTCACGGAAACAAAGGCATTGGGGTTTGAAACATTGCTAGAAGAGCCAAGAGGCCCCGAAAGCACCAGTTGGCGCGACCATAGGTGGGGCCCGTGCCACCTAGGGCCTTTTGGCCCTCGAGCATCGTCTCGTCTATTCACTTCACGTACCTCCTTGTATACTCTGATAACCTAACCTCCCCTCCGAGGAGAAGGGAGCCATTCGTGAAACAGAGCGCCGCCACAACCATGATCTTTGTTTCAGGGGTCAAATTGGTCCTCCTCTCCATGCCAGAGAGGGGGATTTTGACGCCATTTTCATCACCATCGTCATCAACACCATCTCCATCAACCATGTGCTCACTCTCCATCACCATGAGTGAGTAGTTCTGTAACATCCCAAAAATTTCAAAACAAAGAAAAAAATGAATTTCCTTTTTCCAAAAATGAGAACCAACAAAAACTTTTATTACATATGGTGCTATGCATAGTGCTCATACTTAATCTTTGTTTATAGCCATGTTGTGTGTTTACCATCTTTGACAATGTGCCAAAACCCTAAACCTGACCTCTTTTCAAAACCAAGGAGAAATCAAGAAAGTAAAATAAAATAAAATGTGAGGCATATGTGGGCAAATGGCTAATTCTCCAATAATTGGCCTATGCCCTATTTACCTTACCCAAAAAGTTGGAAATCATGATTAAACCCAACCAACCTCATTTTAACCCAAAACCATGAACCTTTTGATCAAAGAAAAAGAAAGAAAAAGAATTGAGAAATTGCAAAATCCCTCACCTATGGCTTATGGCCATTTTTGAAAATCTTTAACCTAGGCCATATAAATTTGTGCCAATGGTTTGGAAACTCTTTTAAACTTAAAAGGATCCCTTTTGAATCCAAGAAACCAAAATAAAATCAAAGAAAAATCAAAAACCTAGTTGCAAGTGGTAATGGTCACTTGTGCCATTTTTAACATGTACCCCTCTTTGAGCCATTTTATTAATAGATTCTTAAACCAAACCCTGCCAACTCTTGGCACCTCATCCAAGACCTCATCAAGATGAACAATTTTTGTGTTGACCACTTTGACCAGATCGTTGACCATTGCTCAAAATAGTCAAGCCAAAATGCCACTTTGAAACAAATTCTAGATTCCCACAAATTTTAGAATCTTCACAAATCAACCCCAAAATTAAAACCAATGCCATGAGTGGCTGCCCAATATCATTTAGAACCCATCTATGAAGAAACATAGTAAAATTCACACACACACATGAGATGTTTACAAGAGAATCAAAGTGTTACATAGGGTACAACCACTATTCCACCAACTATGTACTATGTCCCTTTCCTCTCTCTTGAGCTCAGCTATAGTACACTTGGTACCTCCAACCACTCTCTTTTGACATCATGAAGCATAGACATGACCACCATGACACAAGTACTTTCCATGTCCTTGCCTATGTCATCTAAATTGGACAAAACAACATATCACCTACCCTGGACTCAGCACCACTAAGCTTGCAGCACTCATAGACCAAGAAAATAATACACCAAGGACCAATGCCAAGCCATGCCATTGAAATGGACATCACATGCCAAACCATGTCACCCTACATCTTTTGTCCTTCTAACCTTGTCAAGTAGGCTCATCTCACTCCTCTGAACATCACCCTACAAGAGTTGACCCAAAAACCCACTTGCACATCCAATGCCATCACCATGCCACTCACTTGGACACCACCATGCACCCACCTGCCCTGGCCCTTTTCCCTCTCTCTCACCATGTGATTTACATTGGCATTGACCCTCTACACCTGCTAGTACCATTCCTTGGTGGAGGAGAGCAAGATGTTGACCGAAACAACCCATGCCAATGTCACCCGCTCACCACCGTGGATACCACCCTCTCCCCGCGTGCACACTGCAAACCAGCACGTCTTCCTGCGCCACCAGTACCTCCTCACTCCCGCACACCTGCCAGACACGGCCATTGGCCTGCACGCGCGCTAGGACGGCGACACGATGCGACGCCCGCAAGGACGCCGACGTCGGCATCGTCCCCGTGCGCCCTGTACACGACGCCCGCGAGCAAGCCACTCTGCGCACGTCAACACCTACCACCTACCTCACCTTTCGACGCTGTAGCCAGGCGGAGGCGACTGTGCACGACACGCCGGCGACGTCGACCGCCATGCCGCCATGTCACGTTCCTCATCCCTGGACCCTATATAAACCCCGCCCCTGCCCTTGGAAATCACCACACCACCTAGCAGCCTCCCTCTCTCCCTCCTAGAGCCTCTCCTCCTCCCTCCTTTGCCGCTCCCCGGAGCTAGAACCTCGCCGGCGGCATCACTCAAGGCCGCGCCATTTTTCGCCACCATAGCCACCGAGCCCTACACCACTTTGAAGCCCTCAAAAAACCCCGTCGAACAAGCCCAACCCCGCCGTGATCCGAGCCTCAAGGTGAGAGATCTTGGCCCCGCAAGGTCTCTGTGTCGCGGGGTAGACGAAGGCCCAGGGCCGTTGGATCTTGATCCAACGCTCTGCGCGCGCGCGTCGGCCACGTGCATGCGCCATGCACGCCAGGCCCGGGCAGCAGCTGGGCCAGCCCAGTTCGCTTCCCTCCCAGAGTTTGAATTCAAATTCGGTTTTAGTTATTTTCTGTCATTTTTACTAACTGATGCTTTGCTAGAAATTCAATATCTCCAAATCTACTAAACCAAATTTAATGAATTTTATATATTTGGAAAGCTTGTGAAATGATCTATGAAACCCCTCTGGATTCAACCCTAGATTCTTTATAGAATTTATGTGATAAAAATAACAAGGCAGGGCCTTTTGCAACTTCAAACATTTATTAAAAATCAACCAAAAATGCTTTTGAGTTGATTCCAACTCTCATAAATCACATTTCACATACTCTACTTAGATATGTAAAAATATCCCATAGTTGTTTGTATGATCATGGTTTAAATTAAGTAATGGCTTTATGGCTATATCTAGTCCTTTAAAATTGTCAAAACTATTTATTAAATCGTATGAGGAGTATTTCTCTCATTTAAATCTTATCTCAAGTAACTCAACATGAGGTAATGACCATGGTCTATATAATCTCATAGTGAATTATTTGGTGACATTAAATCAATACCATGTTAGTATTAAATTGCATGAGGTGTAGCACCTCATTTAAATCATTTTCCCAAATGATGATTAGGAAGAAGTTGACCTTGGTCAACCTATGTCATATATTATTATTTGAGGAGATTAAATCTTAACAGGATTCAATGAGAGGAAATCATTTCTCCAAAGAATTAAATAGAAACCCTAATTAATATTGGTAATGAGAGGAAATTATTTTTCTTAAAGAAGAAAAACAAAGTCAATCAACATAATAATAATGTTGTGATTCTAGCATAGCTTGTGTGACTCATGTGTGTGCTTAGGCTAGCTTTTAAGATTTGTTTGGTGATTGTGTACTCTGTATCCGTTTTTAGACGCTAGTACCGAGGAGTACCAAGAGGAGGAGGAGGTCTACTTCCAAGGATAAGAAGACCACTTTGATCAGTACACCAACCAAGGCAAGCTAATATTCTTGCAAGCTACCCTAAGGCAAAGCTCTACAAGAGCAAGGCCTCATCACAATTTACTTTATGCTTAATGATCCTATCCCAAGTTTTTACCTTACAAGTTTTTGACTTTGGTTTATCAAAGATTATTTTGATTCATGATTCACTTGGTCTAGATATGGAGTAGTGCAAGAGCATCAAATTTAGCCTAAAGCAATCAAAGCTAGTTAGCACCCCTCATGACTAGTTGCTAGTGCTAACAAATAAAGTTGACTACTCTAGATGGGAACATGTGAAATGAAGTGACTTTGAAAACCTTGGAATGATGAGTCATTATATTGAAAGATTTTGAAGGTGAATGTGACTTGTGAATGACATGGTGAACTTTACAAAAACTGATGGTTGGGTTCGGATGCGATACCATTCCAATTTTACAAGTACCCCCACAATACCTGATTATGGGTAAGGGCTTAACTGGAAGTTTATGTATCTTAGTATGGGTTCCCTCTAAACAAGAGTCATAGGGGTTATGCCGAGGCTGCCTCCTTTGAAATGTGAACTGATGTGAAATGACGTGAAATTAGGTGAATGTCCGGCCCAAGCCTGTGCAGTTCCCGGCGGTTTGTCTTCTTGGGAGGCCAAGCTCATGGGGAGAGGTGCCTATACTAGGGTATGTAAGTGAAAGGTTATGGTTGGTATTCCGCACACGGAGTGTGATAAATCAGGGCCAGTTAACCCTGACGGATTATTGCAAATGTTGTGGCACAAGTGTACGACCTCTGCAGAGTGTAGAACTATTCGAATAGCCGCGTCCACGGTTATGGACGGTTGGAAAGGCCATACTGTTCCGTCATCAGACCATTTTCAAAAATGTGACATATGACTTGTGACTTGAACTTGAAAGGTGAATTTGAACTTGAATCACAACGAGTTGTGGGAATGACACTAATGTTTCCACTTGAGTTAGTTAGCAAATGAAGAGGCTTTTACTAAATGTTTGTGAACTAAAATTGGCTTTATGCAAATAAACCTAGAGCTTAGCACCCCTTACTATAGTTGATAGTGCTTACATTAGTATTAGTTTGTGAGTACTTTAAAGTACTCATGGCTTTGTCCCTGGCTATTCAAATGGCCAGACTATGAAGAGCAGTACGAGGAAGATGGACAGCGGGACGTCTACGACAACTAGGACCACTCCTGACGTCAACAGTTGCCTGTGGAACAGATGGACCGCTACTACTTCGCTTTCGCTATGTGTTTTGTAATAGGATCTCTAGATCCATTATATTGTAAGACTGGATCATGTGATCCCTCTATGTAAGACAATTATGTGCTGTAATGATTGATGTGTTGTGATACCAATCTATTATGTCTCGCAAAAACAATATTCCTGGGATTGAGGTATGGCATAATAGGCATCTGGACTTAAAAATCCGGGTGTTGACAAGTTGGTATCAGAGCCATTGTTTGACCTTAGGAGACCCTAGTTAGAATGGACGTCTGGAAAACTTAGTTTCAAAAAAAATGAAGTGAATATTTATGAAAACTTATTCTCACTCTCATCCTTGAGATCTTTTTCAAAAAAAAAGAGAAATCCATGCTCTCATTTTTTGAAATTCTACATAAAACTTGGCACACTTGACCACTTCTCTAACTTACTCATCCTAATTACTCACAGATGGAGTACAAATGTGAGTCCTATCAGCTTGGCCACGGAGGAGACCTAATGTTCGAGAAGGATTTGGAGCAACTAGTTGAATATTTAGGACGCCCGTATCCCGAGTTCTTTGGAGTGCCACTCAACAATCAATCGGGAAGACAACCTCGGTGGGAAGTTACTGCAGATCTGAGAGAGAAAAGCTTGGAGCCCCGATATGGGAAACCATATGGTTTTCTGTAACGGGAAATACTTGGAAGGAAGGAATAGCCAAAGCTATGCAAGAAGCAATTGCCCGTCTGTGCGGACAAAATGAGAACAAGATCAAGAACACTCGCTTCATTTACTACCCAAGACATGACCCCATGGGAAGACCACTAATCATGCCACCGCACCCGGAGATGAACTACTATGTTGCATGCCTGGACTTCCTGCTACACAAGACCCGCAAGGAGTTGGACAACGCCCGCGCTTGTCGCTAAGCACACCCCATGAAGATGAAGAAACCGCCTTTTAAAATGAAGAGTAGTATCACTAAATCACTCAAGTAGGTGTGAGTTTGTATCAGGATCCCCTTGTATCGTAGAGCGATGAATGGTTCTTAAAACCAACGGTGTGTTAGCTTTGTAATGTGTGATGTTTGGTATGAATGAAAAAGTGTTGTTGGTTTTACCCCCTCAACACTACTCAAGTTTTGAAACTTTTTGAACTTTAAACCAAACAAACCATAGAAATTTCCCTCTTACCTTATCATCTACCTCAATGTTCAGATGGCCCCACCAACCCGCAGCACCAACCAGGATGCAATGCTGCGATCTGCAGAGATGATGATGGCAGACGGAGAAGTGGAAAGAGCGGAACGACAAGCCAATATCGCTGCACTGCAGCAGATAGCTCAGAACAATCAAGGCCATGGAAACCACGATCACCCTGGATCGAAGTTGATGAACTTTCAGAAAACTAACCCACCCATGTTCAGCAAGACAGAAGAGCCTCTAGATGCTGATGATTGGCTCGAAACAATGGAGAACAACTTAGAAGTTGCGGGAGTAGAAGTCGCAGAGAAAGTACTGTTTGCCACCCATTACCTGTCAGGACCTGCTAGAGCCTGGTGGACAAGTGCTCGCGCAATGAATGCCGGACAAATGATGACTTGGGAAGATTTCAAGCTCAAGTTCAGCAAATACCATGTACCCCAGGGACTGATCAAGAAGATGAGAGACGAGTTCTGCGAACTCAAGCAAGGAAGAATGTCCGTGGTGGAATACCGCGACAGGTTTCTTACTCTGTCAAGGTACGCCCCCGATGAGACCGACACCAACGAGAAGAGGAAGGAGAGATTTCTGAACGGACTGCATGATGAGATGCGAGTGCTAGTCAACATCCCCCGACCTTGAAGCCCTGGTGGACTCCGCCATCCAGATGGAGGGAAAACGCACCAAGCCAATGAGAACCGCAGCGCGAGAATGATGAACCGAAGGACCCAACAATGCAGAAGCACGCAACAATTCAAGCTGGAGGATTTGCCCCAAGATACAACATGCCCCCTGTTTCAACGTACCGCCCAAACTACCCCACCAATAATGGAGGACACCCGAAGCCCGGAGGCCACAACAACAACCACAACAACAAAAACCCCAAGAACAACAACAACCACCCCAATGGTAACGACAACAACCCCAATACTGCCCCAAGGACTGCTGTTCCCGTCAACCCCAAGGACAAGTCAACAATAACTTGTTATGAATGTGGAATTGTGGGTCACTACTCCAATTACTGCCCCAAAAGGTTAGCCAAGATTGCCGCCAACACCGCTGCACCTGCCCAGCAACAGCGCCGCTTTGCAGCAAAAAGGAACCCGAACAACCGCAACGGTCGCCTCTACCACATGAAGGCAACAGAAGCTCAGGAAGCACCTCAAGCCATGCCAAGTATGTTTTCCTGTTAACTCCTCTGCCCAATCTCTCTTAGGAACCTAACTTTTCTTAAAATCTCGGGACGAGATTTGTTTAAGGGGGAAGGGTTTGTAACATCCCAAAAATTTCAAAACAAAGAAAAAAATGAATTTCCTTTTTCCAAAAATGAGAACCAACAAAAACTTTTGTTACATATGGTGCTATGCATAGTGCTCATACTTAATCTTTGTTTATAGCCATGTTGTGTGTTTACCATCTTTGACAATGTGCCTAAACACTAAACCTTACCTCTTTTCAAAACCAAGGAGAAATCAAGAAAGTAAAATAAAATAAAATGTGAGGCATATGTGGGCAAATGGTTAATTCTCCAATAATTGGCCTATGCCCTATTTTCCTTACCCAAATAGTTGGAAATCATGAGTAAACCCAACCAACCTCATTTGAACCCAAAACCATGATCCTTTGGATCAAAGAAAAAGAAAGAAAAAGAATTGAGAAATTGCAAAAACCCTCACCTATGGCTTATGGCCATTTTTGAAAATCTTTAACCTAGGCCATATAAATTTGTGCCAATGGTTTGGAAACTCTTTTAAACTTAAAAGGATCCCTTTTGAATCTAGGAAACCAAAATCAAATCAAAGAAAAATCAAAAACCTTGTTGCATGTGATAATGGTCACTTGTGCCATTTTTAACATGTACCCCTCTTTGAGCCATTTTATTAAGAGATTCTTAAACCAAACCCTGCCAACTCTTGGCACCTCATCCAAGACCTCATCAAGATGAACAACTTTGGTGTTGACCACTTTGACCAGATCGTTGACCATTGCTCAAAATAGTCAAGCCAAAATGCCACTTTGAAACAAATTCTAGATTCCCACAAATTTTAGAATCTTCACAAATCAACCCCAAAATTCAAACCAATGCCATGAGTGGCTGCCCAATATCATTTAGAACCCATCTATGAAGAAACTTAGTAAAATTCACACACACATGAGATGTTTACAAGAGAATCAAAGTGTTACATAGGGTACAACCACTATTCACTACAAGAAAAGTTCTGATAGACAACGTCCCAAAATCGTCAACTAAGGGGCATTTTTCGTCGCCTATGGGCCTAACCCGACGATATGGGTTCTGTTGTCGAAACTGCGTCAGGCAAAGTCCAACGACGATTTTTCGGTCCGTCGCGCTTGGGCGCCCTTCCGCCACGGAAAATCGGACCGTTGCGGAAGTGTTCGGGAGCCCGTTGACTGCGACGTCATGCAAGCGACACGTGGCGAGGCAGTTAACGCGAGTTAACGGCGTTAACCGGCTGAAACCCCGTGGTAGATGGTAGGCCCACACGAGGCCTGCCACGTCTTAAGCGGGCGGGCCAGATGACATAGTTTGACCGGTCAACTATATTGGGCTGGTCCATTAGTTACGTGGGCCGGGCCTAACCTCTAATGTTGACGGTCAAAAGTTAATGGGCCGGCCCATTTAACATGTGGGGTCCCCTTACAGCGGGCGACCCAAGAAGCAAGTGGGCGGGCCAAAAACACAGTGGGTCCCTTTCTGTTAAAAGGCGGCCCATTTAGTGTGTGGGGTCCACCATATAGCAAGTGGGCGGCCCAACAAGCTAGTGGGCGGGGCCAAAAACACATGGTGGGTCCCACTATCCTGTTAAAGGGCCGGCCCATTTAGTATGTGGGGTCCACCATATAGCAAGTGGGCCGGCCCAACAAGATAGTGGGCGGGCCAAAAACACAGGCGGGACCCACCTTCTGTTAAAGGGGGCCCATTTAGTATGTGGGGCCCACAATATAGCAAGTGGGCTGGCCCACCAGATAGTGGGCGGGCCAAAAACACATGTGGGTCCCACATTCCTGTTAATGGGCCGGGCCATTTGTTATGTGGGTCCACCATGTAGAAAGTGGGCCGCCCAACAAGATAGTGGGCGGGCCAAAAACAGTGGGTCCCACCTTCCACTTAAAGGCGGCCCATTTACCATGTGGGACCACCATAGAGCAAGTGGGCCGGCCCAACAAGATAGTGGGCCGCCCAATAAGCACAGTGGGCCCACTTTCTGTTAAAGGCGGCCCATCAAGTGTGTGGGGTCCACAATATAGCAAGTGGGCGGCCCAACAAGATATTGGGCGGGCCAAAAACACAGTGGGTCCCACTTTCCTCTTAAAGGGCCGGCCCATTTATTATGTGGGGTCCTCCAAAAAAGCAAATGGGCTGGCCCAACTATTTAGTGGGCCGGCCCAGTAGTGGGTGGGGTCCACCTTAAAGCAAGTGGGCCAGCCCAATTAGTGTGTGGGGTCCACCGTAAATCAAATGGGCTGGCCCAAGAAGTAAGTGGGCCAGCCCGTTTAGTTGCTTGTTTATATGCCGGCATAATATGCGCTTTAGGATTTTGCGGGCAGGCACATATGTGATTTCGTTTAATTGGGCCGTTTAAGGGATGGGAATTCGTGATTTAGATACTGAGAATATTTACGCAGCATTGATTTCTGTCGGATAGCCTCACTTACCACAAGCACCAAAGAAAAAATGCGCGAAAGAACTATAAAAACTAACTAAATATTACATCAGCTGCAAGGCATTGAAAAAATATTACAGAACCCAGAGAAATTGAATGGTAATTAAACCTAGCAATACAATGAAGCGATCCGGCAATCTTTTAAGTTGTCCATGCAGCACCTATATCTGAAACAAAGACATTACAAGTTAAGACAGCAACAATGGAAAGGCAATGACACTACAATATTGTTTGGCAAAGAATTTGGAACTCATCATTTCGTCGTTATAACAAGATCATTGTAATGCGCACAATAAGCAAACAAAGAGTGCATGCCGCATACCAACAGCCAATATAACAGAGCATGTTAGAATGAAACAGCAGACTTACTACTGTCGAGTCCCATGCAAACCAACATGTTCAGGGAGTACAAAATTGGCATGAACAACATAGTAGCAGGCTATAAATTTTGTAACAACGACTGAGCAAGATGAAGTTATGATGGCTACATCTACAGAGCAGGGAATGTAAACCAAAAATAGAAGTTACGATGGCAAAAGCTAAAGAGGAGGGAATGTGAACCAACATGTGCCAAGTGCAATTACTTCATTTTGGCCGTGAACTAAATAATACTCCTGAACTTATAGTGAAGGGGATGCAAATCAAGATGTTTCGGGATATAAACTTGTAATGAGCAACACATGGAGGATAGTTAATGCTGGAGCTTAGGATGGACCAGATACAGAATATAGTGGGATCACCTGTGAACTTGTATAAGAGGGAATGCAAACCAATATGTTCAGCTTTCCATATGTGAGCGTCATGCCAAGTCAGAGAAACAAGTCAATAATGCAGCTTTTGAAGAACAAGATGGCACGCAAAATTATTATCTAGTAGTATGACAAGTTTATTTGTACTACAGGCTAGATAGCAGAGTGATAGCATGCCAAACTAAGTCCTTACTTTGTTAGCTTACAATGAACTAGATACAAAACAATGGCATCACCTGTAGTACAGGGAATGCAAGCCAACATGTTCATGGAGTAAAAAATTGGCACAAACAACATAGTAGCAGGCCATAATTTTTGTAACAACGACTGAGCAAGATAAAGTTATGATGGCTAGATCTACAGAGCAGGGAATGTAAACCAAATATAGAAGTTACGATGCCAAAAGCTATAGAGCAGGGAATGCGAACCAACATGTGCAATTACTTAAAATTGGCCATGAACTAAATAATAGCAGGATGTTACTATAATACCTACAGTATAATTTTTGTAACAACGACTGAGCAAGATAGAAGTTATGATGGCTACATCTACAGAGCAGGGAATGCAAACCAAAATGTTCAATCGCTTAAAGTTAGCAATGAAGTAGAAAATAGCAAGGTGTTACGGTCATAGCTAGGAATGAACTAAAAGAGCTTCAGACAAACAAGCATCTGAACCCAGAACATGGCGCTAAAACAAGGGACTTACATTAGGAGAAGCACTCTGTGGGAGTCACAGCAGATCTTCCTGGGGTTGATAGATCCGGTGATGAAGTACGCTACATGTGCTACTTGGGGTTGGAGAGACGGCCATTACACTTCATGGTTACTCATCTCGTCTGCAAAAACGTAACGGCGCGTCGTTAGCACAAACAGGTTCCCCCAAGATTAAACAAGAACTTGCAGGCAAGCAATAGAAAAGCGACAGTAGAAGAGTTTAGATCATACACGGCGCCGGTGAAGCAGATCCGGTTCATGCACAGCGGTGTCGGTGAGCAAGATCCGATGCGGTGGACGACGGATCCGGCGAAGCGGCTCCGGTGGGGTGGACGATGCCGCAGCTGAAGCGACTGCGGTAGACTGCTGGATGAGCATATGGTTTCGAGGTTCGGCGGGGATGATCCGGTCCGGTTGATGACGGCGTCGATGAAGCGGCTCCGGCAGGCAGCCGGATGACGAGGATCGCGAGGCCTCGGGTAGGCCAGGGAAGTCCGGCGGGGATGTTCCGGTGCGGTGGTCGTGGAGGTGGGAGAGAGAGGGACTTGGGAAGTTCCGGTGGGTGGTCTCAGAGGAGAGAGTGAGGGAAATGAATTTTTTTTCGGGGAGTTTCCGGAGCTAGGGAGGTGGTGATCGAAAAAAATGACGGGTAGACCCCCCACCAACCGACTTATACATGGACATTGTTGTCATCTTTACGAGGGTAGAATGGGAAGTTAGAAGCGTGTGAAATATTTGTATTTTTCGGGCGGGAAGTTTTGCCGCTGGAATGAGATTTCGAATTTGGCTACAGTCCAAGTAATACAAAAATATGAGACCGTACTAGTACGGCCAAATGTCACATCAATTCATCATCACGTTGAAAATCGGTTACGACGATCATAATTATTGGCCGTTGGCACAACAGTTCTCCAACGCTTGATCCAACGGTCAAAGTTCCTTTTTTTAAGAGAACGGTCAAAATTCATTGGATTCGCTCGGGAACTGCGCGCGCCAAAACGAGTCAGACGAAGATGTTTCTAGAGTTCTCACGGACGCGTCTTGGCGATACATTGAATGCAAATCTTGCAAGGTCAAAAAAAATGCAAATCTTGCAGGATCGTATGTGGCTGCTATGAGCTGAAGTACTCCATGAAACCGTGAACATACATGTAGATGGGAATCCCATGTAGACGATCTGAAGAACGACCCGCTGCATCTTTCACAAATCCATCTACATGACATGATAAACTTTAATTAAGAAGCAGCCACGTAACAATTATTGCCCAAAATCTAACGGGTTCGACAATAAGCTGGTAATTCTCTATTATATATAAACACCAAAAAAATATAGCAAGTAAGAAAGGAGTGTCAATGCCACCAGGACTTACAAAAAAAGGGAATTAGCACTTCGTAATCTCTTTGTTTTTACACATACCTTCTGCTCAGGAATCCAGGGCCTAGGGTCACATCAAGTCATAATCAGAAACCAAAGTCGGTTCCCATGTTCTCCAATTCAAAACGCGTACAAAATATTTCAGTGTGTGAAATAATGTTGAGATTTTGAATTAGAGGGTTGTTAAGCTATTGATTATATGGAGTCGAAATTTGGTAGCATACATAAGTATCTCTGTTCACAACTCGCCTGTACAGAAGCAGGAACAGCTGTTGTGTTGCAGCACAACACAAAGGAGAAGCCACTGTTCCGTTCATTGCACTCAATACAGCGATGAATGAACCAGACCAGTTGACAAGCTTCTAGACCAGTATGTAGAAAGATGGAAATCAATGGATCACAGAAAATCATCAGTGTCAAGCTTTAATGCACTAGCCAACGCGACCAAAAGTCCGAACTGATGGAAAGGGCTAGGCAATCCACTTTATACATCGCAACAAAAAGTCCAAACTGACAGAAAAGGCTAGACCGGGAGAAGAGAAGAGAAGGTTTGTGAAAGCGATGACTCGAACTTGAGACTATGGGCTCTGATACCACGTCAAGCTTCATCCACGAGCCAACGGAACCACAAGTCAGAACTGATGGAAAGGGCTAGGCAATCCACTTATAATATTAACAATCAGCAGGGTTCCGGTTCAAAAAAATCCACATCACAACAAGGAAACGACCACCAAGATCATAGCAATTGCAGATAAATGCACCTACGAAATATGCTCAGACTAAGGAACCATTTTACAAGACAAAGGTAATGACCTGTCACTGTCCCCGTTCATCTCCAATTATCTAGCAGATACTCTTCTTACTACTTACTAGCATTCCTAACCTGCTCCAGTAGGGCCTCCTTCTGTGCTGCTATCGTTCTAAAATTGTCGACTTCTAGTCTTAGCGCAGCTGATGCAGCTCGTTCTACTTGGAGTTGCTCCTTTAGAACTTGAGCATGCAAATACTTTGACTTGGACATGGACTTGCACTTCAGCAGTCCAGCATTCCGTAAGAAAGTGTTTTTGGCAATGCCTTTCTTTTTTATTGCCATAGAAAATGCCTTCACACATTCTTCATCGGTTTTTTCCAGACCGTTTTTACCGGTTTTTGCCATCTCTAATTTCATATCTTCCTGCAAAAAATTCAGTTCGTACACATGTGTAAACATGATAGTTACTACAGAGAAACTTGCTGATAGTAGATTTATCATGTGTATGACCTACTTTTATTCCTACAGTTTGGCATGTCTGATTCACATCACATGAATTTTAATAAACATATATAATATCATATTGACATGTACTTTACTACTCCTATAAGTTGGGATGTGAGTCGTCACAAAATTTCAATCTTTGAGAAGACTTACAAGAACACTCTGTGCGACTTCTCCAATCACTTCAAGTTTGTTCTTCTGGCATGCTTCAAAAATCTCTGGCAGAGTCATCTCTTTGTTTGGTTCCCTTTTACTTGCATTATGTAACATCTGCATTTTAGTACTACCATTTATAAATCGAATAACGTGGTTGAAATGGAGGATCATAATATAAGCTGCACACTGGTGTATATACTCTGCATGATCTTTTACTAAAATATTTCTAAATAGCAGTATAAAACAACATGTCCTTACTTTTTGCCGAATGTGCACTATAAGGTTACGAGATCCCGTACGGCTAGGTAAAAGTAGTTTACCGCGGTTTTCCTGATTCTGTTTAGCCAAATTCTGCAAAAAGGAGACTAGTGAGACACTGCTATAAATAAGAATCCAAGATGTGATCTGGTCTCAGTCTTACAAATCATACCATATTCTTTGGATCAGACCAGTGCTTCACAAGATCTCCCCACTGTTTGTCAGTCATTTGCTTAAAAGGAGATATAGTTGGAACACTCCCAGTAATCTTTCCAGTGAAGTATTTCTTCTTTAGCCTGCTGCGATACTGGCGCAGACAGTCTGAGAATAGACTGTTGAGAACATGCTTTACTTCCTCTTGGTCCTCATCGAACTCGAACCTTAACTGTTCACAACAATATAAACCGTTGGTGTGATATACATAGATCCAACAACAAGCTAGAAGGAACGGGACGTGCCAATGTGGTATACTAGTATGAGTAACATTACCAAGAGAAAGATGACTTACGTGTAACCTGTGCACTAATTTTTCAAAATGCGCAGAGGTGTCTACGTGCTCTTTCCATGTTGGGAAGATAGGAATTTCATTCCTGACGAAAATTCCTACATCCGATGCTAATTTACAAGATTCTTCTGGGTCCAGTGGCCTTCTGCCACCTACGATAGATGAAAGGCGAAATCTTGATTCCATCCCAGCAAGCTTAGCTACGAACATTTTCCCTACTGTTGGGCCCCTCGTTTTTCTTGATCGTGGTGCAACTACAAAGTTAAGCATTACATCAAGCTATCAAGGTAGGTAATATATATATATATATATATCTCTATAAAGTATAACTTTATAACGGAGAATGAAACTATAAGCATTGGAAAATGTACCTTCTTCGGTGTGGGGCTCATCCTCAGGGGAGTTGTCTATGGCAGGACTAATATGGGTCAGTGGGAGATCATCAACAGTTTGTTGATGTTGTGCTAGCAGTGTTTGGCCAGTTGTGGTTGTGTCAGCTGGGACTGGTACAGTGTGTCCTTGGGCAGTATTTCCTACCACAGCTACTGCTGATCCCAATTGTGGCTGAGAAGTTGCCGTGGAAACTTGTTCTGCTGCCAATTGTTGTTGAGAAGTTGCTGTGGAAACTGGTTCTGCTGCCAATTGTGGCTGAGAAGTTGCTGTGGAAACTGGTTCTGCTGCCGATTGTCGCTGGTTGACTGGATTGGTAACAGGTGGCTGATTCAACCGCTTGGGGTGTTCACCACGTTTTTTTATTTCAGTACTCTTAGAATTTTCGTTATTTTCTTCAACTGGTGCCATGAATCGCTGAGACTGTCTAGTAGCAGAAGCAGGTTTCTTTTTTGGTTGCAGCTGTTCTATCACCGATTCAGGTGCCTGTTGAATGGTCTTCCTCTCATTGGTGGTTCCTGCGAAATTCTTACTTGAAGCTGCAGATTCCTAGCACACATAAACGATATTTCAGTCTACAGAAGTCCCATATATGATGATATGCAAATGGAATAGAATGAAGAACAGTAAAGGATGACGTGCATGCTGAAACATATATATGATGCATTAAGGAGACCTAGAGGTGGCATGTGAACATGTTTGGTGGGATTCAGGATACAAGTATACAACACATGGAAGTTGCAAAACAGATATCTCAAAGTAAAAAACACAGAAATCACCTGGTGGGGTTGAGGAGAATGGTCAGGCAAGGCATCTTCCTGAGTCAGCTCTCCAAGAGGCTCAGCATGATCAAATTGTGAATCATAACATTGTTCTTTATCTTTGGGAAGGGGAAAGGGTTCTTCTCCGATTTTGTTCAGGTTTGCACTAGAGGCAATAGCGTTACACATGTTTGTGCCCACACGGCTTGCATATCTTATACATATATTCCGTATCCGTTTCTCTTTTAATTCATTCTTCTGTATTGCAATAATATCTAGCATGCATTACAAAAAAAATGCTAATGAGATGGCGGTGCAAGTAAGCAAAAAAATACTTTTCGAAATCACATGCATAACGAATGCGGCCATATCAACCTTCTTGGAAGTGGGCGCGTGTACGCTTTGGTTTCCTGCCGTCGACCATGGAAGCGCCCATCTCTCCAGTCCGGTGGACGGAAGGAGTCGGGGATTAAGATACGAGAACCCGGCGATGGTGACTGTCGCTGACAAGGCGGCGGTGGAAGTCGGCTACGGAGGAGCTCGTATGGTACAGTGGTCGTCGGTGGGGGTGGGGGAGGTGGAAGCTACTCCGGCTTGCTAAAAAGCAAGGGAGACGGCGGAACGTCGTCGGTCACTACGGTGGCCGATGAGAAGGCAGTAGTGCTGGTGTGGGAGTGGGACAGTGGGCCGGCGCCGGCGTGTGAGATGATCCGGTGGGTCATGCAGGGTGGAAGCGTGAGAGAGAGATGCGGGGTTCGGCGCCGCCGGTGATAGGTCTGAATTGAGCGGTCCGGGGGGATAAGATCGACACTGTACTTATTTCACATCGCTTTGAATTTTGGAAGCGGGGGGATTTCGGCGGGAATTTTGGGGCAGAGTTGAAATTATTACTGGTTGCTGGAAAACTGTGGAACCCTAGCCTACGAAATCCCAAGTCTGAAGCTGAGGGCCCTTTTGCTGTGGCTTTTTGGCTTTTGGATTTTGGAAGCCAAAAGAATATAATATTTGTTTTTGGCTTCCAAAATCCAAAAGCCAAAAAGGCAAAAAAAAGGCACAACAAAAGGGCCCTGAGTATGTTCGGGTTCAAGGGGATATGCTTGTTGGTTCTTGGGTGCATATGATCTCTTTATTTCGAAATTCATCTTCTATACATTTTGAAATGTCAAAAAAGAATAAAACGAAAAATGCATGTGTACTTCTTCGCTTGCTTTATACACATAAAATATTTCAATGGAAAAATCGAATAGTAATTTGGGCTATGTAAAAAAGAGTTACTCCGTAAAAAAATTGTGCTAACCATAAGGCTTTTTATGAGACATGTTTTCTCTCTTTTTTTACATCGACCATGAAAAAAACTTGTTTTTTTACATCAACCATGAAAAATACTTTTTTTACATCGACCATGAAAAATACTAGGAATTTGCTAAGAGCATCCACAACGTGTAGCCAAAAGTGGTTCCATATTTGATTTTTGGCTTTTTGAACTAGTTCCATACATTGTAGAGGTAGTTCCAAAACCAGAAAAACAGGGAACCGGAGCAAATAGGTGCTCCGATGCCAAATTTCACTTTTGGCATTTGGAACTAGTTCCCTACATTGTGAGAGTAGTTCCATATTGGCTTTATGAGTTGTTTTAGCTTGATGGCGGGACCCACGTTATAAATATTTGGAACCACTACATTGTGGAGCTATTGCTATATTTCACACCAAAGCCAAATTCACCATCGTATCAGATTTGGCAATAGCAACATTGTGGATAGCCTAAAGTTATATTTTCCATCTTGTACACAATTAAAAATATCTTTAAAACAAACAAATCTCTAATGTCTAGGTGTACCATCTCTACTAGTACTAGTATATATACACGTGCCTTGCACGTGAGGGCTCTTTTTTTTAGTGAAACAACTTCGACGCAATAAGAATTCGATCTTTTTTTAACAAAGGAGGGGGGCCCAAGGGCTTGGATACCATTAAGTGCAACAGAGGGGTACATATTACAGATTGCAGTCAATAGTCACTTGGGTTGAAAGCCAATGCAAGCCCGCCTACATGATAGCAGGATTTTGTGAAGCTTTTTAACTTAATTGGTCAAACATGCGAAGCATGTGCCATTTACTTGTACAACTTTATCGGAAAAAAATACTTGTACAAGCTAGTTCCCCTAAGTACTACCAGCACATAAGTAAACAAAAGAACCAGGGACATCATCAACTGAAAACAACAATCTATTCATATAGCGGCTCTTGCATCACCCTTTGAAAATCATCTACCTGCAAAGATGAGTGCAGAGTTTCTGCTCGTGCTTTCACCTGTTCCAAGATCGTCCAGTTGATCTCATGGACATCTGCATCAGCCAAAGCGGTAACCAAGTTGCCAGCCACTAGCTTCTGCAGATCAGCAACAGCATGTAGGCCATCTTGAATTGTAGAATTCCATCCTCGGTTCATTTCTTTGTTCCGCCAAGTGGCCACATCCAAGTCCTTTTGAAGACGCCTAATCTTAGCTTCCCCAGTGCCACATCCTTCTGTTTTGTTCCTACAAACGTTTGCATCACTGGAACTCTGGACATCTGTGCTACAATGCTGCTTGGCAGGGACATGAGCAGTCACTTGCTTCTGCGATTTGCCATGCATAAAATCAATCAGCAGATTAAAAGGAAATATGTTGGTTGATTCATGTCACCACTTTCAGCAACCCATGAGTTTCTAAACCTTAAATGGAGTCTAAAACATTGCAATAAAAGGGTGGGTGCATCATTTGGATGCAGAGGCCGGGGCGACCCTATTTTCAAGAAAAAATTAGGAAATCTGAAATCTATATCTATATCTCTACCATCTATACCACTCCACTCCTGTTGACAGTTTGATCTCTTTCAGTACATTAGATTATGTCATGTTTAAAACACTATTATAAAATTACCTCCTTAATGTTGAGCTCAGGAGGATCCAGATGTGCTGATCCTAGGCGGCCACTCAAATGATTGCTTGCTAGAACAATAGGACCAAATCCCGCCTCCTTTCTACCAATGTCTGCATCACTGGCGCGCTCACTGTCTTTGTTAGGAACATGAGCAGTGGCTAGCTGCTGCAAATCAAAGTTCATCAAATCAATCAGCAAACAAGACATATGAAATTTGAGCAGTGCGGCTAAATACCTTCTTCAGCAGCTGCCCCACGGAATCGTCCTTTTGGCGGCACATCACACGTGTGAAAAATCTCGGCAACGACTTGGGGTGCGGTGATTTTGTCCCATTCCACAGTATGCCGAGCTTGGCTGCAATTATCATATTCTGCAAGATATTTTGCCTCCGAGATTCTTCGTAGGCATTCTCGAGGGGAATATCTAGCAGGCATTACAAAAAAAACAGATGCTAATAACAAGCAGTGGAAGCAAGCAATAAACTAGTCTCGGAAATCAAATACGGAGTACATAACAAAAGCTGCCGGACAAAGTGTTCAACCTTGGTCGACTGGGGAGGTGGCGCGTTGGCCGTTCGGTTTGGTTCGGTGGATCATGGTGGCGCTTTGTGTACCGATCTCGCCGGCCGGTAAGATGAACCAGTGAGTCGGGGAAGCAGATCCGACGAAGCGGACGGAGTGTGGTTGACGGCGTCGCTGAGCTGGCTCCGGTGCGGTGGATGTCGGCTACGGATGGAGGACTGAGAGGGAGCGAGACGGACTAGGTGCGAGGTAGGGAGAGAGGCCCTTGCTTGTCCGTGGGTGGGGCTGGATATAGGGGAAATGAAAGCGAGGTAGGAAGATAGCATCCTGCTAATTTATGGTGCTGAACTAGAAAATCCCGCCAATATATGGTGCTGAATTGCGGGCGGCTCATAGCTTGTGCACAAATAAAATGGGAAAATCCAAAAAATGTAGTTCAACAAAAAAAAACTCTAGTAGGCAAAGTCGCTAGCTCGCCATGAGAAGATGCACTCCGCCAAAAAAATGTCATGACAAGCTAGTTTGCTATGGATCTTGCATTAACCCTGCTCGATAAAATGGTGGGCAAAAAAAGACAAGCTAAATCAAAAATAATGGTGGTAGAAAGATGTAACTCTCAAATGTAAACTCTACTAAACAGGGCCAGCTCAAAAATATGCCTCATATTATTAGTACTTCCTCCGGTCCATATTAACTGCCACTAACATACATCGAGAAACAAAAAAGAGAAATCTGTCATGAATAGTTCCCGAATTCAAATCTGAGTTTCTCTGTAGACTATTCCCATCTGAGTTTCTCTTTTTTGTTTCTCGATGTATGTTTCGAATTTTGATCTGAAATTTTTAGGGGTTATCTTAATATGAGCTGTGAACGTGCATGATTTGTTTCAGATTTTTTTCGCAATGTTTAAATTTGGATTTAGGCCGCATGTCACCTCGCTACCGCTCGAGAAATGGAGCCCCTCTCCGCTGGGCTCCATAAAAGCTTCACTGCTCGTGTCAGACTGTTGAAGACACTGGCAAGTGCATGTCAGGGGGACAGAGAATAAATTTCGTCCACGCGTCGGCGCGTGCTGTCTACCCCAAACCCTAAACTCTGTCTTTATGAAGTCAAGCATGCATGAAGAGAAGTGGTTTTTGGTTTCAAACATGGAAATTTCAAAAACCCTCTCAAGAGCTACATTTTGGAGTGACTAATTTTTCATATTCATGATTTAAACTTGTTTAAATGGGCATAAAAATAGGCATAAAATTCAAAATAAATCAAAATAAATGAAAAACCAAGGCACATAGTCTTCTTATGTCATATAGTAAGCATTCAATTAAGTTGATAAACAAGGTCTAGACATATTCAAACCAGAAAAATCATGTATCTACCCCCTAACCCTAAACTTTGTCTTATGAAGTCAAGCATGAAGAGATGTGGTTTTTGGTTTCAAACATGGAAATTTCGAAAACCCTCCCAAGAGCTTCATTTTGGAGTGACTAAGAAGCATACATGCTTACTTTTTTATATTCATGTTTTAAACTTGTTCAAATCTTGGTCAAACCTAGGATTTGACCAAGATTCAAATGGGCATAAAAATTCAAAAAAATGAAGAAAAAAATGAAAAACCAAGGTCTTCTTATGTCATATAGTAAGCATTCAATTAAGTTGATAAACAAGGTCTAGACGTTTTAAACCTGAAAAATCATGTATCTACCCCCTAACCCTAAACTCTGTCTTATGAAGTCAAGCATGCATGGTGAAGAGAAGTGGTTTTTGGTTTCAAACATGGAAATTTTAAAAACCCTCCCAAGAGCTTCATTTTGGGGTGACTAAGAAGGATACATGATTACTTTGTCATATTCATGTCTTAAACTTGTTTAAGTCATGGTCAAACCTAGGATTTGACCAAGATTCAAATGGGCATAAGAATTCAAAAAAAACAAAGCACATAGTCTGTGTATGTCATATAGTAAGCATTCAAGTTGATAAACAAGGTCTAGACATATTCAAACCAGAAAAATCATGGAAATTTCAAAAACCTCCCACGAGCTTCATTTTGGAGTGACTAAGAAGGATCGATGCAGGTTACGTTTCATATTATTCATGTTTTAAACTTGTTTAAATCTTGGTCCAACCTAGGATTTGACCAAGATTCAACAAATGGGGATAAAAAAATGAAAACCCAATGCACATAGTCTTCTTATGTCATATAATAAGCATACAATTAAGTTGATAAACAAGGTCTAGACATATTCAAACCAAAAAAAACATGTATGTGGCTACCCCTAACCCTAAACTCTGTCTTATGAAGTCAAGCATGAAGAGATGTGGTTTTTGGTTTCAAACATGGAAATTTCAAAAACCCCTTCCAAGAGCTTCATTTTGGAGTGACTAAGAAGCATACATGCTTACCTTTTCATATATATTCATGTTTTAAACTTGTTCAAATCTTGGTCAAACCTAGGATTTGACAAAGATTCAAATGGGCATAAAAATTCAAATAAAATGAATACCAAGGTCTTCTTATGTCATATAGTATGTGCGCATTCACTTAAGTTGATAAACAAGGTCTAGACATATTAAACCTAAAAAATCATGCATGTATCTACCCCTAACCCTAAACTCTGTCTTATAAAGTCAAGCATGCATGGTGAAGATAAGTGGTTTTTGGTTTCAAACATGGAAATTTCAAAAACCCTCCTAATTAAGAGCTTCATTTTGGAGTGACTAAGAAGGATACATGCTTACTTTTACATATTCATGTTTTAAACTTGTTTAAGTCGTGGTCAAACCTAGGATTTGACCAAGATTTAAATGGGCATAAAAATTCAAAAACAAAATCAAAAACCAAAGCAAGTCTTTGCATGTCATATAGTAAGCATTCAAGTTGATAAACAAGGTCTAGACATATTCAAACCAGAAAATCATGTATATATCTACCCCTAACCCTAAACTCTATCTTTATGAAGTCAAGCATGCATGAAGAGAAGTGGTTTTAGGTTTCAAACATGGAAATTTCAAAAACCATCCCAAGAGCTACATTTTGGAGTGACTAAGAAGGATATATAGATGCTTAATTTTGCATATTCATGATTTAAACTTGTTCAAATCTTGGTCAAACCTATGATTTGACCAAGATTCAAATGGGCATTAAAAATAGAAAAATGAAAAACCAAAGCACATAATCTTCTTATGTCATATAGTAAGCATTAAAGTTGATAAACACAAGGTCTAGACATATTCAAACCATACAAATCATGTATCTACCCCTAACCCTAAACTTTGTCTTATGAAGTCAAGCATGAAGAGATGTGGTTTTTGGTTTCAAACATGGAAATTTCAAATACCCTTCCAAGAGCTTCATTTTGGAGTGACTAAGAAGCATACATGCTTACCTTTTCATATTCATGTTTTAAACTTGTTCAAATCTTGGTCAAACCTAGGATTTGACCAAGATTCAAATGGGCATAAAAATTCAAAAAAAATGAATACCAAGATCTTCTTATGTCATATAGTATGCGCGCAATCAATTAAGTTGATAAACAAGGTATAGACATATTAAACCTGAAAATCATGTATCTACCCCTAACCCTAAACTCTGTCTTATAAAGTCAAGCATGCATGGTGAAGATAAGTGGTTTTTGGTTTCAAACATGGAAATTTCAAAAACCCTCCTAATTAAGAGCTTCATTTTGGAGTGACTAAGAAGGATACATGCTTACTTTTCATATTCATGTTTTAAACTTGTTTAAATCTTGGTCAAACCTAGGAAAATCATAAATATATCTACCCCTAACCCTAAACTCTGTCTTATGAAGTCAATCATGAAGAGAAGTGGTTTTGGGTTTCCTACATGGAAATTTCAAAAACCTCCCAAAAACTTCATTTTAGAGTGACTAAGAACGATACATGCTTCCCTTTTCATTTTCATGTTTTAAACTTGTTTACATTATCTTGGTCAAATCTAGGATTTGACAAGATTCAAATGGGCATCAAAATAAAAAAATCAGAAAAATGAAAAACCAAAGCACATAGTTTTCTTATGTCATATAGTAAGCATTAAAGTTGACAAACAAGGTCTAGACATATTCAAACCAGACAAATCATGTATCTATACTCCCTAACCCCTAAACTATGTCTTATGAAGTCAAGCATGAAGAGAAGTGGTTTTGGGTTTCAAACATGGAAATTTCAAAAACCTCCCAGAAGCTTCATTTTAGAGTGACTAAGATGGATACATGCTTCCCTTTTCATTTTCATGCTTTAAACTTGTTTAAATTATCTTGGTCAAATCTAGGATTTGACAAGATTCAAATGGGCATCAAAATAAAAAAATCAGAAAAATGAAAAACCAAAGCACATAGTTTTCTTATGTCATATAGTAAGCATTAAAGTTGACAAACAAGGTCTAGACATATAAGAAGACCTTTTTTTTGAACTTTTATACCCATTTGAATCTTGGTCAAATCCTTGGTTCCACCAAGATTTGAATAAGTTAAAAACATGAATATGAAAAAGTAAGCATGTATGCTTCTTAGTCACTTCAAAAATGAAGCTCTTGGGAGGGTTTTTGAATTTCCATGTTCGAAACCAAAAACCACAAATCTTCATGCTTACTTCATGAAACATAGTTTATATTAGGGTTAGGGGTACATGCTTGATTTTTCTTGTTTGAATATGTCTAGACCTTGTTTATCAACTTAATTGAATGCCTACTATATAACATATATAAGAAGACCTTTTTTGTTTTTTTTTAATTTTTATACCCATTTGAATCTTGGTCAAATCCTAGGTTTCACCAAGATTTGAATAAGTTTAAAACATGAATATGAAAAAGTAAGCATGCATGTATGCTTCTTAATTAATCACTTCGAAATGAAGCTCTTGGGAGGGTTTTTGAAATTTCCATGTTTGAAACCAAAAACCACATATCTTCATGCATGTGCTTGACTTCATGAGACAAAGTTTAGTGTTAGGGGGTAGATACATGATTTCTCTCGTTTGAATATGTCTAGACCTTGTTTATCAACTTAATTGAATGCTTACTATATGACATAAGAAGACTATGTGCCTTGATTTTTTTTAAAATTTTGTCCATTTGAATATTGGCCAAATCCTAGGTTTGACCATGATTTAAACAAGTTTAAAACATGAATATATATGAAAAATTAAGCGTGTATCATTCGTAGTCACTCCAAAATGAAGCTCTTGAGAGGGTTTTTGAAATTTCCATGTTTGAAACCAAATAACCACGTACTTCTCTTCATGCTTGACTTCATAAGACAGAGTTTGGGGTTAGGGTTAGCTTGATACATGAATTTTCTGGTTTGAATATGTCTAGACATTGTTTATCAACTTAATTGAATGCTTACTAGATGACATAAGATGACTATGTGCATTGGTTTTTCATTTTTTTGAATTTTTATGCCCATTTGAATCTTGGTCAAATTCTAGGTTTGACCATGATTTAATCAAGTTTAAAACATGAATATGAAAAATTAAGCATCTATCCTTCTTAGTCACTCCAATATGTAGCTCTTGGGAGGGTTTTGAAATTTCCATGCTTGAAAACCAAAAACCACTTTTCTTCATGCATGCTTGACTTCATAAGACATAGTTTAGGGTTAGGGGGTAGATACATGATTTTCCTACTAGTTTGAATATGTCTAGACCTTGTTTATCAATTTAATTGAATGCTTACTATATGACATGAGCAGACCTTGGTTTTAATTTTTTTATACCCATTTGAATCTTCGTCAAATCGTAGGTTTGTTGACCAAGATTTGAACAAGTTTAAAACATGAATATGAAAAAGTAAGCATGTATGCGTCTTAACTAGTCACTCCAAAATGAAGCTCTTGGGAGGGTTTTTGAAATTTCCATGTTTGAAACCAAAAACCACTTCTTCTCTTCATGCTTGACTTCATAAGTCAGGGTTAATTTAGGGATATATAGGGGGTAGATACATGATTTTTCTGGTTTGATATGTCTAGACCTTGTTTATCAACTTAATTGAATGCTTACTATATGACATAAGAAGACTACGTGACTTGTGCTCACTGAAGTGTGGGACCTCACGCATGGGAACCACACGTACGTAAGTGACAGACTTGTTGCTCTAATAACTCGGGTGATCATTATACTGTATTAGTACATAGTTTCCTATGGATCCTTCTTAGTCACTCCAAAATGAAGTTCTTTGAGAGGGTTTTTGAAATTTCCATGTTTGAAACCCAAAACAACTTCTCTTCATACTTGACTTCATAAGACAGAGTTTAGGGTTAGGGGTAGATACATGATTTGTCTGGTTTGAATACGTCTAGACCTTGTTTATCAACTTTAATGCTTACTATATGACATAAGAAGACTATGTGCTTTGGTTTTTCATTTTTCTGATTTTTTCTATTTTTGATGCCCATTTGAATCTTGGTCAGATCCTAGGTTTTACCAAGATTTAAACAAGTTTAAAACATGAAAATGAAAAGGGAAGCATTTATCCTTCTTAGTCACTCTAAATGAAGTTTTGGGAGGTTTTGAAATTTCCATGTTTGAAACCCAAAACCACTTCTCTTCATGCTTGACTTCATAAGACATAGTTTAGGGTTAGGGGTACATACATGATTTGTATGTTTTGAATATGTCTAGACCTTGTTTATCAACTTGAATGCTTACTATATGACATAAGAAGACTACGTGACTTGTGCTCACTGAAGTGTGGGACCTCACGCATGGGAACCACACGTAAGTGACAAACTTGTTGCTCTAATAACTCGGGTGATCATTATACTGTATTAGTACATAGTTTCCTATGGATCCTTCTTAGTCACTCCAAAATGAAGCTCTTTGAGAGGGTTTTTGAAATTTCCATGTTTGAAACCCAAAACAACTTCTCTTCATGCTTGACTTCATAAGACAAAGTTTAGGGTTAGGGGTAGATACATGATTTTTCTGGTTTGAATATGTCTAGACCTTATTTATCAACTTAATTGAATGCTTACTATATAACATAAGAAGACCTTGTTTTTTTATTTTGTTTTTTAATTTTTATACGGATTTGAATCTTGGTCAAATCCTTGGTTTCACCAAGATTCAAATGGGCATAAAATAAAAAAATGAAAAAATGAAAAACCAAAGCGCACATAGTCTTCTTATATGTCATATAGTAAGCATTAAAGTTGGTAAACAAGGTCTAGACATATTCAAACTAGACAAATCATGTATCTACCCCCTAACCCCTAAACTCTATCTTATGACGAAGTCAAGCATGAAGATTAAGTGGTTTTGGGTTTCAAACATGGAAATTTTGAAAACCTCCCAAAAACTTCATTTTAGGGTGACTAAGAAGGATACAGGCTTCCCTTTTCATTTTCATGTTCTATACTTGTTTAAATCTTGGTCAAACCTAGGATTTGACCATGATTCAAATGTGCATCAAAATTCCAAAAAAATCAGAAAAATGAAAAACCAAAGCACATAGTTTTCTTATGTCATATAGTAAGCATTAAAGTTGATAAACAAGGGTCTAGACATATTCAAACAAGAAAAATCATGTATCTACCCCCTAACCCTAAACTTTGTCTTATGTAGTCAAGCATGAAGAGAAGTGGTTTTGGGTTTCAAATATGGAAATTTCAAAAACCTATCAAAAGCTTCATTTTAGAGTGACTAAGAAGGATCCATGCTTGCCTTTTCATTTTCATATTTGAAACTTGTTTAAATCATTGTCAAACCTAGGATTTGACCAAGATTTAAATTGGCATAAAATTAAAAAATCGGAAAAATGAAAAACAAAAGCACATAGTCTTCTTATGTCACATATATATATATTAAGCATTCAAAAGTTGATAAACAAGGTCTAGCTAGACATATTCAAATAAGACAAATCATGTATCTACCCCTCTAACCCTAAACTCTGTCTTATGAAGTCAAGCATGAAGAGAAGTGGTTTTAGGTTTCAAACATGGAAATTTCAAAAACCTCCCAAAAACTTCATTTTAGAGTGACTAAGAAGGATACATGTTTCCCTTTTCATTTTCATGTTTTAAACTTGTTTAAATCTTGGTCAAACCTAGGATTTGACCAAGATACAAATAGGCACAAAAAATGAAAAACAAAAAGCACATAGTGTTCTTATGTCATATCGTAAGCATTCAAGTTGATAAACAAGGTCTAGATATATCCAAACCAGACAAATCATGTATATATGTACCCCGTGTCGATCTTATGAAGTCTAGCATGAAGAAAAGTCGTTTTGGCCGGGTTTCAAACATGGAAATTTCAAGAACATCCCAAAAGCTTCATTTTAGAGCGACTAAGAAGGATCCAGGCTTACCTTTCCATTTTCATGATTTAAACTTGTTTAAATCTTGGTCAAATCTTGCTCAAGCATGAAGATAAGTGGTTTTGGGTTTCAAACATGGAAATTTCAAAAACCTCCCAAAAACTTCATTTTAGGGTGACTAAGAAGGATACAGGCTTCCCTTTTCATTTTCATGTTCTATATATACTTGTTTAAATCTTGGTCAAACCTAGGATTTGACCAAGATTCAAATGTGCATCAAAATTCTAAAAAAAATCAGAAAAATGAAAAACCAAAGCACATAGTCTTCTTATGTCATATAGTAAGCATTAAAGTTGATAAACATGGTCTAGACATATTCAAACCATACAAATCATGTATCTACCCCCCCCTAAACTATGTCTTATGAAGTCAAGCATGAAGAGAAGTGGTTTTGGGTTTCAAACATGGAAATTTCAAAAACTGCCCAAAAACTTCATTTTAGAGTGACTAAGAAAGGACACATGCTTCGCTTTTCATTTTCATGTTTTAAACTTGTTTAAATCTTGGTCAAACCTAGGATTTGATGAACATGGTCTAGACATATTCAAACCAGACAAATCATGTATCTACCCCCTATCGACCCTAAACTTCGTCTTATGAAGTCAAGCATGAAGAGAAGTGGTTTTGGGTTTCAAACATGGAAATTTCAAAAACCTCCCAAAAAGCTTCATTTTAATTAGACTGGCTGGTTAATTAAGAAGGATCCATGATTAATTACCTTTTCATTGTCATGTTTTAAACTTGTTTAAATCTTGGTCGAACCTAGGATTTGACCAAGATTCAAATGGGCATAAAAATTCAGAAAAAATCGAAAGAATGAAAAACCAAAGCACATAGCCTTCTTATGTCATATAGTAAGCATTCAAGTTGATAAACATGGTCTAGACATATTCAAACCAGAAAAATCATGTATCTACCCCTAACCCTAAACTCTGTCTTATGAAGTCAAGCATGAAAAGAAGTACGGTGGTTTTGGGTTTCAAACATGGTAAATTCAAGAACCTCCCAAAAGCTTCATTTTAGAGTTACTAAGAGAAAGATCCAGACTTAATTACCTTATCATTTTCACATGTTAAACTTGTTTAAATCTTGCTCAACAAACCTAGGATCTTTGACCAAGATTCAAATGGGCATAAAAATTATTCAGACAAAAAATCTAAAGAATGAAAAACCAAAGCACATAGCCTTCTTAATTATGTCATATAGTAAACACTCAAGTTGATAAACAAGGTCTAGACATATTCAAACCAGAAAAATCATGTGTATATCTACCCCTACCCCTAAACTCTGTCTTATGAAGTCAATCATGAAGAGAATTGGTTTTGGGTTTCAAACATGGAAATTTCAAGTACGTCCCAAAAGCTTCATATATTTTAGAGTGACTAATTAAGAAGGATGTTGGATTACGTTTTCATTTTCATGCTTGAAACTTGTTTAAATCTTGGTTGAACCTAGGATTTGACCAGAATCAAATGTGCATAAAATTCTTAAAAAAATAGAAAAATGAAAAACAAAAGCACATGGTCTTCTTATGTCATATAGTAAGCATTCAAGTTGATAAACAAGGTTTATACATATTCAAACCAGACAAATCATGTATCTACCCCCTATCGACCCTAAACTCGGTCTTATGAAGTCTAGCATGAGGAGAAGTCGTTTTGGGTTTCAAACGTTTAAGCCAAAAGCCCCATTTCAAATATTTCAAACTTATTCAAATTTGGTTCAAATTTGAAAGACACACAAGTTATAGCACACATAGTGCATACATTCTCACACATACTGCACTAGATGCTAACCCGGCCTATAGTTTGAGGCCATTGGATGAGGTCGAAAAAAATCTTGGATTAGAAATGGGGTTGTTCGAACCCCGTAGTTGGATTTTTTGAACCTTGATCTGTAGTACTGGGCAAAACCCTAGTTTAACCTATTTAATTATAGATTCGTAGGTCGATTTTTCTACCTTTTTATTATTACTATGCAGCACATGTGTGTTTGCCCGTCGAGTGAAACTCGGAGGAAGAGGGATCACTCGGAAGGAGAGAAGAAGGGAGAGAATTATGGTGTCTCCCCTTTTTCGGGTGATGATGTTGACTTTTGTGCAGGGTTTGTCAGTGAGCAGGAGGTGCGAGCGAGCGAGTCGAGCGAGGCCGAGAATGAGAGAGATTTTTTTTTTGAGAGGGACGACCGAAGGATCCAGAAGGACCCACAGACTTCCAATACGCATCCTGATGCGTCTTTCTCTTGACAAAGAAAATGGCTGGGAGTTTGCGTACCTATTGCACGTGACTTGTGCTCACTGAAGTGTGGGACCTCACGCATGGGCACCACACGTAAGTGACAGACCTGTTGGTGTAAAAACTCGGTTGATTATTATAGTGCATTAGAACAAAGTTTCCTATGGATTCAAGGGTAGGAAATCCAAGTTAACTCATTTACATGACATTATTTTTTCCATGAAGCAAAGTTAACGCACCTATCAATTGGTACATTTTGGAGTGACTAAGAAGGATCCAGGCTTACTTATTCGTTTTCACGTGTAAAACTTGTCTAAATCTTGGTCAAACAAAATTGGCAGAAAATTCAAAAAAAAACAGAAAAATGAAAAACCAAAGCACATAGTCTTCTTATGTCATGTAGTAAGCATTAAAGTTGATAAACAAGGTCTAGACATATTCAAACCATACTAATCATGTATCTACCCGCTAACCCCTAAACTATGTCTTAAGAAGTCAAGAATGAAGAGAAGTGGTTTTGGGTTTCAAACATGGACATTTCAAAAACCTCCCAAAACTTCATTTTAGGGTGAGTAAGAAGGATACAGGCTTCCCTTTTCATTTTCATGTTCTATACTTGTTTAAATCTTGGTCAAACCTAGGATTTGACCAAGATTCAAATGGGCACAAAAAAATAAAAAAAAGCACATAGTGTTCTTATGTCATATCATAAGCATTCAAGTTGATAAACAAGGTCTAGATATATCCAAATTAACCAGACAAATCATGTATCTACCCCCTATCGTCCCTACTTCGTCTTATGAAGTCAAGCATGAAGAGAAGTGGTTTTGGGTTTCAAACATGGAAATTTCAAAAACCTCCCAAAATTCAGCTTCATTTTAGAGCGACTAAGAAGGATCGATGCTTTTACCTTTTCATTTCCATGTTTTAAACTTATTTAAATCTTGGTCAAACCTAGGATTTGACCAAGATTCAAATGGGCATAAAAATTCAGACAAAAAATCTAAAGAATGAAAAACCAAAGCACATAGCCTTCTTAATTATGTCATATAGTAAACACTCAAGTTGATAAATAAGGTCTAGACATATTCAAACCAGAAAAATCATGTGTATATCTACCCCTAACCCTAAACTCTGTATTATGAAGTCAATCTCTAGGATTTGACCAAGATTCAAATGGGCATAAAATAAAAAAAACATAAAAATGAAAAACCAAAGCGCACATAGTCTTCTTATATGTCATATAGTAAGCATTAAAGTTGATAAACAAGGTCTGGACATATTCAAACTAGCTAGACAAATCATGTATCTACCCCCTAACCCCTAAACTCTGTCTTATGACGAAGTCAAGCATGAAGATAAGTGGTTTTGGGTTTCAAACATGGAAATTTCAAAAACCTCCCAAAAACTTCATTTTAGGGTGACTAAGAAGGATACAGGCTTCCATTTTCATTTCCATGTTCTATACTTGTTTAAATCTTGGTCAAACCTAGGATTTGACCAAGATTCAAATGTGCATCAAAATTCCAAAAAAAATCAGAAAAATGAAAAACCAAAGCACATAGTTTTCTTATGTCACATACATATATATAGTAAGCATTCAAAAGTTCATAAACAAGGTCTAGACATATTCAAACCAGACAAATCATGTACCCCCTAACCCTAAACTTTGTCTTAATTATATATGAAGTCAAGCATGAAGCAGAGAAGTGTGGTTTTGGGTTTCAAACATGGAAATTTCAAAAACCTCCCAAAAAGCTTCATTTTAATTAGACTGGCTGGTTAATTAAGAAGGATCCATGATTAATTACCTTTTCATTGTCATGTTTTAAACTTGTTTAAATCTTGGTCGAACCTAGGATTTGACCAAGATTCAAATGGGCATAAAAATTCAGAAAAAATCGAAAGAATGAAAAACCAAAGCACATAGCCTTCTTATGTCATATAGTAAGCATTCAAGTTGATAAACATGGTCTAGACATATTCAAACCAGAAAAATCATGTATCTACCCCTAACCCTAAACTCTGTCTTATGAAGTCAAGCATGAAAAGAAGTACGGTGGTTTTGGGTTTCAAACATGGTAAATTCAAGAACCTCCCAAAAGCTTCATTTTAGAGTTACTAAGAGAAAGATCCAGACTTAATTACCTTATCATTTTCACATGTTAAACTTGTTTAAATCTTGCTCAACAAACCTAGGATTTTACCAAGATTCTCAAATGGGCATAAAAATCAAAAAATGAAATACCAATGCACATAGTCCTCTTATGTCATATAGCTAGTAAGCATTCAAGTTGATAAACAAGGTCTAGACATATTCAAACTAGCTAGACAAATCATGTATCTACCCCCTAAAACCCCTAAACTCTGTCTTATGACGAAGTCAAGCATGAAGATAAGTGGTTTTAGGTTTCAAACATGGAAATTTCAAAAACCTCCCAAAATTCAGCTTCATTTTAGAGCGACTAAGAAGGATCGATGCTTTTACCTTTTCATTTCCATGTTTTAAACTTATTTAAATCTTGGTCAAACCTAGGATTTGACCAAGATTCAAATGGGCATAAAAATTATTCAGACAAAAAATCTAAAGAATGAAAAACCAAAGCACATAGCCTTCTTAATTATGTCATATAGTAAACACTCAAGTTGATAAACAAGGTCTAGACATATTCAAACCAGAAAAATCATGTGTATATCTACCCCTACCCCTAAACTCTGTCTTATGAAGTCAATCATGAAGAGAATTGGTTTTGGGTTTCAAACATGGAAATTTCAAGTACGTCCCAAAAGCTTCATATATTTTAGAGTGACTAATTAAGAAGGATGTTGGATTACGTTTTCATTTTCATGCTTGAAACTTGTTTAAATCTTGGTTGAACCTAGGATTTGACCAGAATCAAATGTGCATAAAATTCTTAAAAAAATAGAAAAATGAAAAACAAAAGCACATGGTCTTCTTATGTCATATAGTAAGCATTCAAGTTGATAAACAAGGTTTAGACATATTCAAACCAGACAAATCATGTATCTACCCCCTAACCCTAAACTCGGTCTTATGAAGTCTAGCATGAGGAGAAGTCGTTTTGGGTTTCAAACGTTTAAGCCAAAAGCCCCATTTCAAATATTTCAAACTTATTCAAATTTGGTTCAAATTTGAAAGACACACAAGTTATAGCACACATAGTGCATACATTCTCACACATACTGCACTAGATGCTAACCCGGCCTATAGTTTGAGGCCATTGGATGAGGTCGAAAAAAATCTTGGATTAGAAATGGGGTTGTTCGAACCCCGTAGTTGGATTTTTTGAACCTTGATCTGTAGTACTGGGCAAAACCCTAGTTTAACCTATTTAATTATAGATTCGTAGGTCGATTTTTCTACCTTTTTATTATTACTATGCAGCACATGTGTGTTTGCCCGTCGAGTGAAACTCGGAGGAAGAGGGATCACTCGGAAGGAGAGAAGAAGGGAGAGAATTATGGTGTCTCCCCTTTTTCGGGTGATGATGTTGACTTTTGTGCAGGGTTTGTCAGTGAGCAGGAGGTGCGAGCGAGCGAGTGAGCGAGTCGAGCGAGGCCGAGAATGAGAGATTTTTTTTGAGAGGGACGACCGAAGGATCCAGAAGGACCCACAGACTTCCAATACGCATCCTGATGCGTCTTTCTCTTGACAAAGAAAATGGCTGGGAGTTTGCGTACCTATTGCACGTGACTTGTGCTCACTGAAGTGTGGGACCTCACGCATGGGCACCACACGTAAGTGACAGACCTGTTGGTGTAAAAACTCGGTTGATTATTATAGTGCATTAGAACAAAGTTTCCTATGGATTCAAGGGTAGGAAATCCAAGTTAACTCATTTACATGACATTATTTTTTCCATGAAGCAAAGTTAACGCACCTATCAATTGGTACATTTTGGAGTGACTAAGAAGGATCCAGGCTTACTTATTCGTTTTCACGTGTAAAACTTGTCTAAATCTTGGTCAAACAAAATTGGCAGAAAATTCAAAAAAAAAGAAAAATGAAAAACCAAAGCACATAGTCTTCTTATGTCATGTAGTAAGCATTAAAGTTGATAAACAAGGTCTAGACATATTCAAACCATACTAATCATGTATCTACCCGCTAACCCCTAAACTATGTCTTAAGAAGTCAAGAATGAAGAGAAGTGGTTTTGGGTTTCAAACATGGACATTTCAAAAACCTCCCAAAACTTCATTTTAGGGTGAGTAAGAAGGATACAGGCTTCCCTTTTCATTTTCATGTTCTATACTTGTTTAAATCTTGGTCAAACCTAGGATTTGACCAAGATTCAAATGGGCACAAAAAAATAAAAAAAAGCACATAGTGTTCTTATGTCATATCATAAGCATTCAAGTTGATAAACAAGGTCTAGATATATCCAAATTAACCAGACAAATCATGTATCTACCCCCTATCGTCCCTACTTCGTCTTATGAAGTCAAGCATGAAGAGAAGTGGTTTTGGGTTTCAAACATGGAAATTTCAAAAACCTCCCAAAATTCAGCTTCATTTTAGAGCGACTAAGAAGGATCGATGCTTTTACCTTTTCATTTCCATGTTTTAAACTTATTTAAATCTTGGTCAAACCTAGGATTTGACCAAGATTCAAATGGGCATAAAAATTCAGACAAAAAATCTAAAGAATGAAAAACCAAAGCACATAGCCTTCTTAATTATGTCATATAGTAAACACTCAAGTTGATAAATAAGGTCTAGACATATTCAAACCAGAAAAATCATGTGTATATCTACCCCTAACCCTAAACTCTGTATTATGAAGTCAATCTCTAGGATTTGACCAAGATTCAAATGGGCATAAAATAAAAAAAACATAAAAATGAAAAACCAAAGCGCACATAGTCTTCTTATATGTCATATAGTAAGCATTAAAGTTGATAAACAAGGTCTGGACATATTCAAACTAGCTAGACAAATCATGTATCTACCCCCTAACCCCTAAACTCTGTCTTATGACGAAGTCAAGCATGAAGATAAGTGGTTTTGGGTTTCAAACATGGAAATTTCAAAAACCTCCCAAAAACATCATTTTAGGGTGACTAAGAAGGATACAGGCTTCCATTTTCATTTCCATGTTCTATACTTGTTTAAATCTTGGTCAAACCTAGGATTTGACCAAGATTCAAATGTGCATCAAAATTCCAAAAAAATCAGAAAAATGAAAAACCAAAGCACATAGTTTTCTTATGTCACATACATATATATAGTAAGCATTCAAAAGTTCATAAACAAGGTCTAGACATATTCAAACCAGACAAATCATGTACCCCCTAACCCTAAACTTTGTCTTAATTATATATGAAGTCAAGCATGAAGCAGAGAAGTGTGGTTTTGGGTTTCAAACATGGAAATTTCAAAAACCTCCCAAAAAGCTTCATTTTAATTAGACTGGCTGGTTAATTAAGAAGGATCCATGATTAATTACCTTTTCATTGTCATGTTTTAAACTTGTTTAAATCTTGGTCGAACCTAGGATTTGACCAAGATTCAAATGGGCATAAAAATTCAGAAAAAAGAAAGAATGAAAAACCAAAGCACATAGCCTTCTTATGTCATATAGTAAGCATTCAAGTTGATAAACATGGTCTAGACATATTCAAACCAGAAAAATCATGTATCTACCCCTAACCCTAAACTCTGTCTTATGAAGTCAAGCATGAAAAGAAGTACGGTGGTTTTGGGTTTCAAACATGGTAAATTCAAGAACCTCCCAAAAGCTTCATTTTAGAGTTACTAAGAGAAAGATCCAGACTTAATTACCTTATCATTTTCACATGTTAAACTTGTTTAAATCTTGCTCAACAAACCTAGGATTTTACCAAGATTCTCAAATGGGCATAAAAATCAAAAAATGAAATACCAATGCACATAGTCCTCTTATGTCATATAGCTAGTAAGCATTCAAGTTGATAAACAAGGTCTAGACATATTCAAACTAGCTAGACAAATCATGTATCTACCCCCTAAAACCCCTAAACTCTGTCTTATGACGAAGTCAAGCATGAAGATAAGTGGTTTTAGGTTTCAAACATGGAAATTTCAAAAACCTCCCAAAATTCAGCTTCATTTTAGAGCGACTAAGAAGGATCGATGCTTTTACCTTTTCATTTCCATGTTTTAAACTTATTTAAATCTTGGTCAAACCTAGGATTTGACCAAGATTCAAATGGGCATAAAAATTATTCAGACAAAAAATCTAAAGAATGAAAAACCAAAGCACATAGCCTTCTTAATTATGTCATATAGTAAACACTCAAGTTGATAAACAAGGTCTAGACATATTCAAACCAGAAAAATCATGTGTATATCTACCCCTACCCCTAAACTCTGTCTTATGAAGTCAATCATGAAGAGAATTGGTTTTGGGTTTCAAACATGGAAATTTCAAGTACGTCCCAAAAGCTTCATATATTTTAGAGTGACTAATTAAGAAGGATCTTGGATTACGTTTTCATTTTCATGCTTGAAACTTGTTTAAATCTTGGTTGAACCTAGGATTTGACCAGAATCAAATGTGCATAAAATTCTTAAAAAAATAGAAAAATGAAAAACAAAAGCACATGGTCTTCTTATGTCATATAGTAAGCATTCAAGTTGATAAACAAGGTTTAGACATATTCAAACCAGACAAATCATGTATCTACCCCTAACCCTAAACTCGGTCTTATGAAGTCTAGCATGAGGAGAAGTCGTTTTGGGTTTCAAACGTTTAAGCCAAAAGCCCCATTTCAAATATTTCAAACTTATTCAAATTTGGTTCAAATTTGAAAGACACACAAGTTATAGCACACATAGTGCATACATTCTCACACATACTGCACTAGATGCTAACCCGGCCTATAGTTTGAGGCCATTGGATGAGGTCGAAAAAAATCTTGGATTAGAAATGGGGTTGTTCGAACCCCGTAGTTGGATTTTTTGAACCTTGATCTGTAGTACTGGGCAAAACCCTAGTTTAACCTATTTAATTATAGATTCGTAGGTCGATTTTTCTACCTTTTTATTATTACTATGCAGCACATGTGTGTTTGCCCGTCGAGTGAAACTCGGAGGAAGAGGGATCACTCGGAAGGAGAGAAGAAGGGAGAGAATTATGGTGTCTCCCCTTTTTCGGGTGATGATGTTGACTTTTGTGCAGGGTTTGTCAGTGAGCAGGAGGTGCGAGCGAGCGAGCGAGCGAGCGAGTCGAGAATGAGAGAGATTTTTTTTTTGAGAGGGACGACCGAAGGATCCAGAAGGACCCACAGACTTCCAATACGCATCCTGATGCGTCTTTCTCTTGACAAAGAAAATGGCTGGGAGTTTGCGTACCTATTGCACGTGACTTGTGCTCACTGAAGTGTGGGACCTCACGCATGGGCACCACACGTAAGTGACAGACCTGTTGGTGTAAAAACTCGGTTGATTATTATAGTGCATTAGAACAAAGTTTCCTATGGATTCAAGGGTAGGAAATCCAAGTTAACTCATTTACATGACATTATTTTTTCCATGAAGCAAAGTTAACGCACCTATCAATTGGTACATTTTGGAGTGACTAAGAAGGATCCAGGCTTACTTATTCGTTTTCACGTGTAAAACTTGTCTAAATCTTGGTCAAACAAAATTGGCAGAAAATTCAAAAAAAAAACAGAAAAATGAAAAACCAAAGCACATAGTCTTCTTATGTCATGTAGTAAGCATTAAAGTTGATAAACAAGGTCTAGACATATTCAAACCATACTAATCATGTATCTACCCGCTAACCCCTAAACTATGTCTTAAGAAGTCAAGAATGAAGAGAAGTGGTTTTGGGTTTCAAACATGGACATTTCAAAAACCTCCCAAAACTTCATTTTAGGGTGAGTAAGAAGGATACAGGCTTCCCTTTTCATTTTCATGTTCTATACTTGTTTAAATCTTGGTCAAACCTAGGATTTGACCAAGATTCAAATGGGCACAAAAAAATAAAAAAAGCACATAGTGTTCTTATGTCATATCATAAGCATTCAAGTTGATAAACAAGGTCTAGATATATCCAAATTAACCAGACAAATCATGTATCTACCCCCTATCGTCCCTACTTCGTCTTATGAAGTCAAGCATGAAGAGAAGTGGTTTTGGGTTTCAAACATGGAAATTTCAAAAACCTCCCAAAATTCAGCTTCATTTTAGAGCGACTAAGAAGGATCGATGCTTTTACCTTTTCATTTCCATGTTTTAAACTTATTTAAATCTTGGTCAAACCTAGGATTTGACCAAGATTCAAATGGGCATAAAAATTCAGACAAAAAATCTAAAGAATGAAAAACCAAAGCACATAGCCTTCTTAATTATGTCATATAGTAAACACTCAAGTTGATAAATAAGGTCTAGACATATTCAAACCAGAAAAATCATGTGTATATCTACCCCTAACCCTAAACTCTGTATTATGAAGTCAATCTCTAGGATTTGACCAAGATTCAAATGGGCATAAAATAAAAAAAACATAAAAATGAAAAACCAAAGCGCACATAGTCTTCTTATATGTCATATAGTAAGCATTAAAGTTGATAAACAAGGTCTGGACATATTCAAACTAGCTAGACAAATCATGTATCTACCCCCTAACCCCTAAACTCTGTCTTATGACGAAGTCAAGCATGAAGATAAGTGGTTTTGGGTTTCAAACATGGAAATTTCAAAAACCTCCCAAAAACTTCATTTTAGGGTGACTAAGAAGGATACAGGCTTCCATTTTCATTTCCATGTTCTATACTTGTTTAAATCTTGGTCAAACCTAGGATTTGACCAAGATTCAAATGTGCATCAAAATTCCAAAAAAATCAGAAAAATGAAAAACCAAAGCACATAGTTTTCTTATGTCACATACATATATATAGTAAGCATTCAAAAGTTCATAAACAAGGTCTAGACATATTCAAACCAGACAAATCATGTACCCCCTAACCCTAAACTTTGTCTTAATTATATATGAAGTCAAGCATGAAGCAGAGAAGTGTGGTTTTGGGTTTCAAACATGGAAATTTCAAAAACCTCCCAAAAAGCTTCATTTTAATTAGACTGGCTGGTTAATTAAGAAGGATCCATGATTAATTACCTTTTCATTGTCATGTTTTAAACTTGTTTAAATCTTGGTCGAACCTAGGATTTGACCAAGATTCAAATGGGCATAAAAATTCAGAAAAAAATCGAAAGAATGAAAAACCAAAGCACATAGCCTTCTTATGTCATATAGTAAGCATTCAAGTTGATAAACATGGTCTAGACATATTCAAACCAGAAAAATCATGTATCTACCCCTAACCCTAAACTCTGTCTTATGAAGTCAAGCATGAAAAGAAGTACGGTGGTTTTGGGTTTCAAACATGGTAAATTCAAGAACCTCCCAAAAGCTTCATTTTAGAGTTACTAAGAGAAAGATCCAGACTTAATTACCTTATCATTTTCACATGTTAAACTTGTTTAAATCTTGCTCAACAAACCTAGGATTTTACCAAGATTCTCAAATGGGCATAAAAATCAAAAAATGAAATACCAATGCACATAGTCCTCTTATGTCATATAGCTAGTAAGCATTCAAGTTGATAAACAAGGTCTAGACATATTCAAACTAGCTAGACAAATCATGTATCTACCCCCTAATTAAAACCCCTAAACTCTGTCTTATGACGAAGTCAAGCATGAAGATAAGTGGTTTTAGGTTTCAAACATGGAAATTTCAAAAACCTCCCAAAATTCAGCTTCATTTTAGAGCGACTAAGAAGGATCGATGCTTTTACCTTTTCATTTCCATGTTTTAAACTTATTTAAATCTTGGTCAAACCTAGGATTTGACCAAGATTCAAATGGGCATAAAAATTATTCAGACAAAAAATCTAAAGAATGAAAAACCAAAGCACATAGCCTTCTTAATTATGTCATATAGTAAACACTCAAGTTGATAAACAAGGTCTAGACATATTCAAACCAGAAAAATCATGTGTATATCTACCCCTACCCCTAAACTCTGTCTTATGAAGTCAATCATGAAGAGAATTGGTTTTGGGTTTCAAACATGGAAATTTCAAGTACGTCCCAAAAGCTTCATATATTTTAGAGTGACTAATTAAGAAGGATCTTGGATTACGTTTTCATTTTCATGCTTGAAACTTGTTTAAATCTTGGTTGAACCTAGGATTTGACCAGAATCAAATGTGCATAAAATTCTTAAAAAAATAGAAAAATGAAAAACAAAAGCACATGGTCTTCTTATGTCATATAGTAAGCATTCAAGTTGATAAACAAGGTTTAGACATATTCAAACCAGACAAATCATGTATCTACCCCCTAACCCTAAACTCGGTCTTATGAAGTCTAGCATGAGGAGAAGTCGTTTTGGGTTTCAAACGTTTAAGCCAAAAGCCCCATTTCAAATATTTCAAACTTATTCAAATTTGGTTCAAATTTGAAAGACACACAAGTTATAGCACACATAGTGCATACATTCTCACACATACTGCACTAGATGCTAACCCGGCCTATAGTTTGAGGCCATTGGATGAGGTCGAAAAAAATCTTGGATTAGAAATGGGGTTGTTCGAACCCCGTAGTTGGATTTTTTGAACCTTGATCTGTAGTACTGGGCAAAACCCTAGTTTAACCTATTTAATTATAGATTCGTAGGTCGATTTTTCTACCTTTTTATTATTACTATGCAGCACATGTGTGTTTGCCCGTCGAGTGAAACTCGGAGGAAGAGGGATCACTCGGAAGGAGAGAAGAAGGGAGAGAATTATGGTGTCTCCCCTTTTTCGGGTGATGATGTTGACTTTTGTGCAGGGTTTGTCAGTGAGCAGGAGGTGCGAGCGAGCGCGAGCGAGTCGAGCGAGGCCGAGAATGAGAGAGATTTTTTTTTTTGAGAGGGATGACCGAAGGATCCAGAAGGACCCACAGACTTCCAATACGCATCCTGATGCGTCTTTCTCTTGACAAAGAAAATGGCTGGGAGTTTGCGTACCTATTGCACGTGACTTGTGCTCACTGAAGTGTGGGACCTCACGCATGGGCACCACACGTAAGTGACAGACCTGTTGGTGTAAAAACTCGGTTGATTATTATAGTGCATTAGAACAAAGTTTCCTATGGATTCAAGGGTAGGAAATCCAAGTTAACTCATTTACATGACATTATTTTTTCCATGAAGCAAAGTTAACGCACCTATCAATTGGTACATTTTGGAGTGACTAAGAAGGATCCAGGCTTACTTATTCGTTTTCACGTGTAAAACTTGTCTAAATCTTGGTCAAACAAAATTGGCAGAAAATTCAAAAAAAAAAGAAAAATGAAAAACCAAAGCACATAGTCTTCTTATGTCATGTAGTAAGCATTAAAGTTGATAAACAAGGTCTAGACATATTCAAACCATACTAATCATGTATCTACCCCCTAACCCCTAAACTCTATCTTATGACGAAGTCAAGCATGAAGATTAAGTGGTTTTGGGTTTCAAACATGGAAATTTTGAAAACCTCCCAAAAACTTCATTTTAGGGTGACTAAGAAGGATACATGCTTCCCTTTTCATTTTCATGTTCTATACTTGTTTAAATCTTGGTCAAACCTAGGATTTGACCATGATTCAAATGTGCATCAAAATTCCAAAAAAATCAGAAAAATGAAAAACCAAAGCACATAGTTTTCTTATGTCATATAGTAAGCATTAAAGTTGATAAACAAGGGTCTAGACATATTCAAACAAGAAAAATCATGTATCTACCCCCTAACCCTAAACTTTGTCTTATGTAGTCAAGCATGAAGAGAAGTGGTTTTGGGTTTCAAATATGGAAATTTCAAAAACCTATCAAAAGCTTCATTTTAGAGTGACTAAGAAGGATCCATGCTTGCCTTTTCATTTTCATATTTGAAACTTGTTTAAATCATTGTCAAACCTAGGATTTGACCAAGATTTAAATTGGCATAAAATTAAAAAATCGGAAAAATGAAAAACAAAAGCACATAGTCTTCTTATGTCACATATATATATAGTAAGCATTCAAAAGTTGATAAACAAGGTCTAGCTAGACATATTCAAATAAGACAAATCATGTATCTACCCCTCTAACCCTAAACTCTGTCTTATGAAGTCAAGCATGAAGAGAAGTGGTTTTAGGTTTCAAACATGGAAATTTCAAAAACCTCCCAAAAACTTCATTTTAGAGTGACTAAGAAGGATACATGTTTCCCTTTTCATTTTCATGTTTTAAACTTGTTTAAATCTTGGTCAAACCTAGGATTTGACCAAGATACAAATAGGCACAAAAAATGAAAAACAAAAAGCACATAGTGTTCTTATGTCATATCGTAAGCATTCAAGTTGATAAACAAGGTCTAGATATATCCAAACCAGACAAATCATGTATATATGTACCCCGTGTCGATCTTATGAAGTCTAGCATGAAGAAAAGTCGTTTTGGCCGGGTTTCAAACATGGAAATTTCAAGAACATCCCAAAAGCTTCATTTTAGAGCGACTAAGAAGGATCCAGGCTTACCTTTCCATTTTCATGATTTAAACTTGTTTAAATCTTGGTCAAATCTTGCTCAAGCATGAAGATAAGTGGTTTTGGGTTTCAAACATGGAAATTTCAAAAACCTCCCGAAAACTTCATTTTAGGGTGACTAAGAAGGATACAGGCTTCCCTTTTCATTTTCATGTTCTATATATACTTGTTTAAATCTTGGTCAAACCTAGGATTTGACCAAGATTCAAATGTGCATCAAAATTCTAAAAAAAATCAGAAAAATGAAAAACCAAAGCACATAGTCTTCTTATGTCATATAGTAAGCATTAAAGTTGATAAACATGGTCTAGACATATTCAAACCATACAAATCATGTATCTACCCCTAACCCCTAAACTATGTCTTATGAAGTCAAGCATGAAGAGAAGTGGTTTTGGGTTTCAAACATGGAAATTTCAAAAACTGCCCAAAAACTTCATTTTAGAGTGACTAAGAAGGACACATGCTTCCCTTTTCATTTTCATGTTTTAAACTTGTTTAAATCTTGGTCAAACCTAGGATTTGATGAACATGGTCTAGACATATTCAAACCAGACAAATCATGTATCTACCCCCTATCGACCCTAAACTTCGTCTTATGAAGTCAAGCATGAAGAGAAGTGGTTTTGGGTTTCAAACATGGAAATTTCAAAAACCTCCCAAAATTAAAGCTTCATTTTAGAGTGACTAGTTAAGAAGGATCCAGGCTTACCTTTTCATTTTCATGTTTTAAACTTGTTTAAATCTTGTTCAAACCTAGGATTTAACCAATATTCAAATGGGCATAAAATAAAAAATAAATAAAATAAAAAACCAAAGCACATAGTCTTCTTATGTCATATAGTAAGCATTCAAGTTCATAAACAAGGTCTAGACATATTCAAACCAGACAAATCATGTACCCCTAACCCTAAACTTTGTCTTAATTATATATGAAGTCAAGCATGAAGCAGAGAGTGTGGTTTTGGGTTTCAAACATGGAAATTTCAAAAACCTCCCAAAAAGCTTCATTTTAATTAGACTGGCTGGTTAATTAAGAAGGATCCATGATTAATTACCTTTTCATTGTCATGTTTTAAACTTGTTTAAATCTTGGTCGAACCTAGGATTTGACCAAGATTCAAATGGGCATAAAAATTCAGAAAAAATCGAAAGAATGAAAAACCAAAGCACATAGCCTTCTTATGTCATATAGTAAGCATTCAAGTTGATAAACATGGTCTAGACATATTCAAACCAGAAAAATCATGTATCTACCCCTAACCCTAAACTCTGTCTTATGAAGTCAAGCATGAAAAGAAGTACGGTGGTTTTGGGTTTCAAACATGGTAAATTCAAGAACCTCCCAAAAGCTTCATTTTAGAGTTACTAAGAGAAAGATCCAGACTTAATTACCTTATCATTTTCACATGTTAAACTTGTTTAAATCTTGCTCAACAAACCTAGGATCTTTGACCAAGATTCAAATGGGCATAAAAATTATTCAGACAAAAAATCTAAAGAATGAAAAACCAAAGCACATAGCCTTCTTAATTATGTCATATAGTAAACACTCAAGTTGATAAACAAGGTCTAGACATATTCAAACCAGAAAAATCATGTGTATATCTACCCCTACCCCTAAACTCTGTCTTATGAAGTCAATCATGAAGAGAATTGGTTTTGGGTTTCAAACATGGAAATTTCAAGTACGTCCCAAAAGCTTCATATATTTTAGAGTGACTAATTAAGAAGGATGTTGGATTCCGTTTTCATTTTCATGCTTGAAACTTGTTTAAATCTTGGTTGAACCTAGGATTTGACCAGAATCAAATGTGCATAAAATTCTTAAAAAAATAGAAAAATGGAAAACAAAAGCACATGGTCTTCTTATGTCATATAGTAAGCATTCAAGTTGATAAACAAGGTTTATACATATTCAAACCAGACAAATCATGTATCTACCCCCTATCGACCCTAAACTCGGTCTTATGAAGTCTAGCATGAGGAGAAGTCGTTTTGGGTTTCAAACGTTTAAGCCAAAAGCCCCATTTCAAATATTTCAAACTTATTCAAATTTGGTTCAAATTTGAAAGACACACAAGTTATAGCACACATAGTGCATACATTCTCACACATACTGCACTAGATGCTAACCCGGCCTATAGTTTGAGGCCATTGGATGAGGTCGAAAAAAATCTTGGATTAGAAATGGGGTTGTTCGAACCCCGTAGTTGGATTTTTTGAACCTTGATCTGTAGTACTGGGCAAAACCCTAGTTTAACCTATTTAATTATAGATTCGTAGGTCGATTTTTCTACCTTTTTATTATTACTATGCAGCACATGTGTGTTTGCCCGTCGAGTGAAACTCGGAGGAAGAGGGATCACTCGGAAGGAGAGAAGAAGGGAGAGAATTATGGTGTCTCCCCTTTTTCGGGTGATGATGTTGACTTTTGTGCAGGGTTTGTCAGTGAGCAGGAGGTGCGAGCGAGCGAGCGAGTCGAGCGAGGCCGAGAATGAGAGAGATTTTTTTTTTTGAGAGGGACGACCGAAGGATCCAGAAGGACCCACAGACTTCCAATACGCATCCTGATGCGTCTTTCTCTTGACAAAGAAAATGGCTGGGAGTTTGCGTACCTATTGCACGTGACTTGTGCTCACTGAAGTGTGGGACCTCACGCATGGGCACCACACGTAAGTGACAGACATGTTGGTGTAAAAACTCGGTTGATTATTATAGTGCATTAGAACAAAGTTTCCTATGGATTCAAGGGTAGGAAATCCAAGTTAACTCATTTACATGACATTATTTTTTCCATGAAGCAAAGTTAACGCACCTATCAATTGGTACATTTTGGAGTGACTAAGAAGGATCCAGGCTTACTTATTCGTTTTCACGTGTAAAACTTGTCTAAATCTTGGTCAAACAAAATTGGCAGAAAATTCAAAAAAAAACAGAAAAATGAAAAACCAAAGCACATAGTCTTCTTATGTCATGTAGTAAGCATTAAAGTTGATAAACAAGGTCTAGACATATTCAAACCATACTAATCATGTATCTACCCGCTAACCCCTAAACTATGTCTTAAGAAGTCAAGAATGAAGAGAAGTGGTTTTGGGTTTCAAACATGGAAATTTCAAAAACCTCCCAAAACTTCATTTTAGGGTGACTAAGAAGGATACAGGCTTCCATTTTCATTTCCATGTTCTATACTTGTTTAAATCTTGGTCAAACCTAGGATTTGACCAAGATTCAAATGTGCATCAAAATTCCAAAAAAATCAGAAAAATGAAAAACCAAAGCACATAGTTTTCTTATGTCACATACATATATATAGTAAGCATTCAAAAGTTCATAAACAAGGTCTAGACATATTCAAACCAGACAAATCATGTACCCCCTAACCCTAAACTTTGTCTTAATTATATATGAAGTCAAGCATGAAGCAGAGAAGTGTGGTTTTGGGTTTCAAACATGGAAATTTCAAAAACCTCCCAAAAAGCTTCATTTTAATTAGACTGGCTGGTTAATTAAGAAGGATCCATGATTAATTACCTTTTCATTGTCATGTTTTAAACTTGTTTAAATCTTGGTCGAACCTAGGATTTGACCAAGATTCAAATGGGCATAAAAATTCAGAAAAAAATCGAAAGAATGAAAGACCAAAGCACATAGCCTTCTTATGTCATATAGTAAGCATTCAAGTTGATAAACATGGTCTAGACATATTCAAACAAGACAAATCATGTATCTACCCCCTATCGACCCTAAACTTCGTCTTATGAAGTCAAGCATGAAGAGAAGTGGTTTTGGGTTTCAAAAAAGATCCAGACTTAATTACCTTATCATTTTCACATGTTAAACTTGTTTAAATCTTGCTCAACAAACCTAGGATTTTACCAAGATTCTCAAATGGGCATAAAAATCAAAAAATGAAATACCAATGCACATAGTCCTCTTATGTCATATAGCTAGTAAGCATTCAAGTTGATAAACAAGGTCTAGACATATTCAAACAAGACAAATCATGTATCTACCCCCTATCGACCCTAAACTTCGTCTTATGAAGTCAAGCATGAAGAGAAGTGGTTTTGGGTTTCAAAAACATGGAAATTTCAAAAACCTCCCAAAATTCAGCTTCATTTTAGAGCGACTAAGAAGGATCGATGCTTACCTTTTCATTTCCATGTTTTAAACTTGTTTAAATCTTGGTCAAATCTAGGATTTGACCAAGATTCAAATGGGCATAAAATAAAAAAACCGAAAAATGAAAAACCAAAGCGCACATAGTCTTCTTATATGTCATATAGTAAGCATTAAAGTTGATAATCAAGGTCTAGACATATTCAAACTAGCTAGACAAATCATGTATCTACCCCCTAAAACCCCTAAACTCTGTCTTATGACGAAGTCAAGCATGAAGATAAGTGGTTTTAGGTTTCAAACATGCATGGAAATTTCAAAAACCTTCCAAAAACTTCATTTTAGGGTGACTAATTAAGAAGGATACATGCTTCCCTTTTCATTTTCATGTTCTATATATACTTGTTTAAATCTTGGTCAAACCTAGCTAGGATTTGACCAAGATTCAAATGTGCATCAAAATTCCAAAAAATATCAGAAAAATGAAAAACCAAAGCACATAGTTTTCTTATGTCATATAGTAGCATTAAAGTTGATAAACAAGGTCTAGACATATTCAAACAAGAAAAATCATGTATCTACTCCCTAACCCTAAACTTTGTCTTATGTAGTCAAGCATGAAGAGAAGTGGTTTTGGGTTTCAAATATGGAAATTTCAAAAACCTACCAAAAGCTTCATTTTAGAGTGACTAAGAATGATCAATGCTTACCTTTTCATTTTCATATTTTAAACTTGTTAAAATCATTGTCAAACCAGGATTTGACCAAGATTTAAATGGGCATAAAATTTAAAAAATCAGAAAAATGAAAAACAAAAGCACATAGTCTTCTTATGTCACATATATATATAGTAAGAGCATTCAAAAGTTGACAAACAAGGTCTATACATATTCAAATAAGACAAATCATGTATCTACCCCTAACCCTAAACTCTGTCTTATGAAGTCAAGCATGAAGAGAAGTGGTTTTTGGTTTCAAACATGGAAATTTCAAAAACCTCCCAAAAGCTTCATTTTAGAGTGACTAAGAAGGATCCAGGCTTACCTTTTCATTTTCATGTTTTAAACTTGTTTAAATCTTGGTCAAACCTAGGATTTGACCAATATTAAAATGGGCATAAAATAAAAAAATAAAAAACCAAAGCACATAGTCTTCTTATGTCATATAGTAAGCATTCAAGTTCATAAACAAGGTCTAGACATATTCAAACCAGACAAATCATGTATCTACCCCCTATCGACCCTAAACTTCGTCTTATGAAGTCAAGCATGAAGAGAAGTGGTTTTGGGTTTCAAACATGGAAATTTCAAAAAACCAAAAGCTTCATTTTAGAGCGAGTAAGAAGGATCGATGCTTATCTTTTCATTTTCATGTTTTAAACTTATTTAAATCTTGGTCAAACCTAGGATTTGACCAAGATTCAAATGGGCATAAAAATTCAGACAAAAATCTAATTAAAGAATGAAAAACCAAAGCACGTACATAGCCTTCTTAATTATGTCATATAGTAAACATTCAAGTTGATAAACAAGGTCTAGACATATTCAAACCAGAAAAATCGTGTATCTACCCCTAACCCTAATTAAACTTTGTCTTATGAAGTCAAGCTTGAAGAAAAGTGGTTTTGAGTTTCAAGCATGCATGGAAATTTCGAGAACCTCCCAAAATAAAGCTTCATTTTAGAGTGACTACGAAGGATCCATGCTTACACCTTTTCATTTTCAAGTTTTAAACTTGTTTAAAACCTCGTCAAACCTGGGATTTGACCAAGATTCAAATGGGCATAAAATTCAAAAAAATAGATAAATGAAAAACCATAGCACATAGTCTTCTTATGTCATATAGTAAGCATTCAAGTGGATAAACAAGCTCTAGACATACTGAAACCAGACAAATCATGTATCTACCCCTATCCCTAAACTATGTCTTATGAAGTCTAGCATGAAAAGAAGTGGTTTTGGGTTTCAAACATGGAAATTTCAAAAACCTCCCAAAAGCTTCATTTTGGATTGACTAAGGAGGATCCAGGCTTACTTTTTCATTTTCATATTTTAAACTTGTTTAAATCTAGGTCAAACCTAGGATTTGACCAAGATTCAAATGGACATAAAAAATCAACAGTTTACAACAGCACACAAAATAAACATGAAATTACATCTAAATCCCTAACTTTTACATGGAGGACCCCAGGCTGAAAGCAAGAAATGCGATCGGGTCTTGAATCTTGATGCGTCTTCTCTTGACAAAGAAGATTGCTGGGAGTTTGCGTACGTACATCACGTCACTTGTGCTCACTGAAGTGTGGGACATGACGCATGCATGGGCAACACACGTAAGTGACATGGATTCAAGGGTAGGGAAGCCAAGAGAAAAAAACGAGAATTTGGACAAAAATAACCCAATCTTGCTAGTATGTCGAAAGTTTGTTTTTCCCAATCTTTTCGACTTTGGGTTATTTCTGTCTATTTTGCCGAAAAAACGAGGACAGAGACTGGAAACGGTGATGCATCTAGCTTCAGAGTACGCCAGATTAAGACTTCATGAGCAACACTAGTCTGACGTAAGTACAGTGTATACAGACAAGACAGGGACTAGACATTGCTACCCACGTCCCTCTGCGCCCCTTCAAAGAAATCATACTCCGTACTAGAATCTCGAAACGTAGGAATTAGTCTGACACGATTTCTGATTGTTTAATTCATAGGATTGCAATTTTCAGAATTCATTGACAATACATTTTTATACAAAAACAAAAAATCCTTCATTGTGTAACCGTATGTTACTACTAGTATTTCTTTTGGTTTTCACACGCAATCAAATGTTATTGGATCCAAATACCGTTGTTTCTCAATCCTATATATTTGGAGATGATCATCACTCTCTAATCATACAATTTTCATATTCCCGCACTTTGAAAATCTTGCGAATAATCAAAGCAGCCAAAATCTATGGTGTGTATTGTATATGTTTATGCCATGCTTAGTTTCATCGAATATTGTTTGGTTGCATCGCGGGGAAACCGCGTGAATTTAGATTAATTGTTGCATGTTTGTTTGTGGTGTGACCAACTGCTTTTGCAACGAAACAACCCCCCCACCATGTACGCATTGTTTGGGTCGCATGCATGATGTGTACATAATGTTAAAATAGAAATAATGTAGGAATTGAATATGATTGCATGTTGAATTAATCCTATATGAGAGAAATCACACAAATTTGAATTGCATGTTCTTTGGTTGTAGTGCTACACAAAAAACACGTGAATTAGTATGAATTATCATGTATTCAAGAATCAAAGGAGCCACTGAGATTTGAATCCCACAAAATTTCTATGAATTTTCTTCGAACCAAACAAGCCCAACAAGATTCCAAAGGAATATAATACAACGAATCAAACAACTTCCGTTGTTGGAATATTTCCTTAGGACATCAATCCAATAGAAACTATATGATCCAGTTTCAGCGACAATCTGGTCGGTGTAGGCTCGAGGAGGCCAATTGTATATATATGTTTGGACCCGGTTGGTTGAGTGATCATGCTCGTGACATCCAGCATGAAAGGTAAAATTCGGGCAAGGCCAGCGTGACGCCACAATACTTTTGAAATATTCAAAAGCGCGTAATATTTGTGAAATTTTAATAATAGCTACTACTTATGTGAATTTTTTTCGTTCATACGCTTATTGGGGGGTAGGCTAACCCTAATGGCCTCCTCAAGATCCCTACCTCTACCAAGGTTTCCCGAGTTCATCCACCTCGATGGGTTCCTTGCCACTTTCGACCATGTTGTGGGCATCATTTCGGGTTCCCGTACCACGGCCAGTCCTTTTCAGGAGTCCCGAACCCGATGCCATAATATTTGTTTGAAAAAAATTCAAGACCGCACAATATTTGTTGAAATAAATGAATAAGCATTTTTAAATAGCTAAATAAAAGAAGTACGAATTTTGAAAAATTTATTTTTTCTAAAACATTAATTGGAGCATTGACATGTTGAACCCACTTGTCGATTTTGCTATCAACATGACTAACTAGCTGATTAGATAACCAAGTGGTGAAATTTGCAACATATTAGACCACCACATGGTGGAAACTGCAAAAAAAATGTCCAAGTGGTGGTTTGTGCAACATATAGAGCAGTAGAGTATATGGTAGTACAAGATGAAGAGGCCTCCAAGATGAATGTGCACTGCCGTGGGCCCGTGGTAATATATCATGATGATGGCAAAGGATCTTTTCTCTGCTGAAACTGTCCAGAGCTGATTTGATGAGACAAAATACAGCTCCACGGCGTGCAAGGACAGTATACAGTACATTAGCTTCTTCTCGGGTCACACGCCTTCACGACAGGTGCAGTAGTGCAGCAGAGACCAGAGAGAGAAGGCACGCCCGTAGTACTCGTATTATTGATTTCAATTCAAATTGTTTTTTTTTGCCTGCTTCTCCGTCTTCTTCATCTCCATCTTCTCTGGCGACCCCGCCTACACCAGCAGCCCCTGCACCACCGCCGCCATGCCTTTTTCGGATCATCTCGAGCCACCTGTTTGATGGTACTAGTAGGAGTTGTTGACTTTTATCCATATCGCTCTACCAGCTGCCGCTCGCACTGTCCTCCAATACCTCATACCCAAACGCCAGCGTCCCACTACCACACCCCCACACCCACTTGACCGCATCCTTCCAATGGCGAGATCGATCAATGAGAGTGGCAGTTCTTGGGTGTTTCCTGATGGCCCCCTTGAAGAAATCGCATCCCGATGCGATGTCATCACCGCCGCGAGCCTCGTCGGTTCATGCAAGTTTTATCATGATTCAGCAACACAAAGTGTAGCTCTGCCTGCATCTCAGCCGTTTGGCATGCCCTGTGTTCTTCATACTCACCAAACTGAGGTACCGCCCGCGCACAATCCCTTCTACCGCGTCCACAAGTTCAAGCAGGAGGGTGCGCAGAAGGACAAGCAGCATGATGCAAAAGATCGCAAGGGTACCTTGTGCCAACTGACGCCGCTGGACAGGATCTCTTCCGATGCCGTGATTCCAGATGGTGGTACGGGCATGTGGGCAGGCGCGAATGGAGATTGGATCGCCCTTCTTGGCTTCCCCTGGAATTGGGAGCTTGTCAATGTGTACACTGGTCGCCGGATTCCTCTACCACCAATAAGTGAGTTTAAATCCACCCCGGATAAACTTGTGTTCGAGTCTAATGATCAACATCTTCAACTGCTGAAGATAGCTATTTGCCGAGTTCCAACAGCTGCTTCAAATTATACTAGTTTCTCTGTTCTTGCCATCTTCAACGCGGCAATTGCAGTCCTTCACTGTGCTTCTAGCAGATGGACAGTTCTTGACAACCAGTTCTTAGCGTACGGCTACTCCGATGCAATCATCCACAAGGGTATTGTATTTGCTGTAACTCAGACAGGCGAAGTTTATGCATGGAATCAACTTTCTTGGGGTAATTTTTCTCATCTCATATGATGTGTTTTCGCTATTACCTGCTAGTTTCAGATTTAGCTTTAGCCTTTTTCTTTTTGTTGTGCAGTTTTCGTGTCATGCCTGTACCTTTCCCCCTCTATATTCAATCAAAATCAGCAGCGATATGCCTTTGAGTCAAAATAAAGTACTCCCTCCGATCCAAATCAAATTGACTCAGCTTTGTCTAGCCAGTGCATCTAGCTAGACAAACTTGAGTCAATTAATTTGTGCATATCTAGCTAGACACATCCAGTTGAGTCAATTAATTTGGATCGGAGGCAGTATTTTAGCTACATCATTATTCATGTATGTAATGAACTAATCAAGTTTTGCTGAACTGACTTCAAGCTGTGCTTTCCTTTGCAAGGTCCTTTGTTGATCAGCACGGCACCTATTCCGCCAGAACTTGATGAACAAGGTCGGTACAATCTTGGCTCCTGGTGGTTAGCACGATCTCCTGATGGTTCTAGACTTTTTCTGGTCCATACCTGGGGCGTTACTGACGGGCGGGATTATACTGGACTGGTTCGGATTTTACCTGCTGCTGCTACCTCTGAGGGTCGTCATGGTCGCACTATTCGCGGGTATGGTAAGGGTTTACTTGGCTGCGAGGTGTACAGCATGGACACCAGTCAGTTGATGCCACCGAGGCCATGGAGGAGGATTATTTCCCTTGGATCATATTCTCTCTTCCTTGGAGTGAACTATCCGATTATCATTCCAGTAGAAGACGGGGCAGAACATGACCGTCCAAATATGGCGAGAAGCAACTCTGTTTACACATCGCACCATGCAGTAGGCCTTGCATATCCTCCTTCTCCAGAAATTTGCCGCTTCAGTTTGAATTCTGAAGACTGTACTGTTGGTTTCCAAACCAACATTAGATGGACATGGCGGCAGGTTCCGTTGTGGCTCATCCCAAGCTTCGCCAACGCCCGGCAATGGAACCTGCCTTCGCGTCACAGGTCCAGAAAGAAGGGCTGATGTACTTTATGTAATACTCGTGTTGTAATGCAAGATTTGTATCTGTTGAACTATTTCATTTGCATGTTTATCTCTACCTAGGCTACTCCCTTTCCGTAGTTGTGTTGTACTATCTGTTGAACTATTTCCTTTGCATGTTATCTCTACCTAGGCTACTCCTCCGTAGTTGTTAAATTGATGTAATGCTCCTACAATGCACGCTACACTGGGCGTGTGGCCTGTAATGTTATCAAACACCTTTTGTACTCGTTCTAGTAAGCATTTCACACTATAGCTCACATAATTAAAGTACTCCTACAACGTATTAGTTGAAAGATATCTCTCATAAGTAAGTACCCCTCTTTGAGCTTATGCGAAACATAAATGACTATTTTAGAAATATATACTCTCGACACAAGATTATATTAAAAACAATGGTACATAGTTCTATTAGAAAAAGAAAGTGTGAATAGTAGAATGATGGAGAAGTGTTTTTTGAGGTCTGTGCATAGCTAGTGTTCATGGTGCAAAAGCACTTAGACTAGTCACAATGGGAAGTATACTAGTCTATGATACAACACCTTCAATGCATAGTATCATGAATTAGTATCATGCAATGTTGCGAAAAACCAATTATTCATTTCTTTCCAAATAGACTAGCTTTGCGAGGATGACAAAACATTTCTTTATTGCCCTCTCGTATGAATCTCCTCCATACATCACCTCTCATACCGATTGAAAGCCATTCCAAATCGTTGGTTCAAGACCATGAATACCAAGCCAATTTTGTTAGCTAGTTGGACCACCCTCGGATTGAGAACCAACGGTTGAAAGAAAGGTGGGCGCCAACTCATATTTTTTTCTCGAGAGTCCGACACTTGATGTTGATTGCAAAGTTCACAAAGGCCAAAATTTTGACATCCTCTTTGTGCAAGTCTTGCCACCATCCAAACTCGGTTTTGAAGTACCAACCAAGAAAAAAAAAGCTTGCACTTTGGAGGACCCCATGGACCATGAAAATTTTGAAAAACTTCCAGTAAATCATGCATATTTCGATTTATATTTTGGTGAAGTTTCATTCGATTTGAATCATAGGTTTGTGAGCAAATATATATTTAGTTTAAACTAGTGCTCGAGTACGTAAGAATCTATTTAATCACAAGCTAGTCATCCGAATGGGATGAAATATTCATAGATTTTAAAACAAGGAATCTACATATTACTGGATTTTTTTTCAAAATTTTCTGAATAGTTTTTCTTTTTTAGCTTCGAAATAAGAGATAGTTTGGAACGTTGGATCTCAAATGGATGGTAGATGGTGGGACACAGTCACAATGTATCTTGGAAGCATCAAGTCACTGAAGCTCTGTCCGGTTTCCAAACCAAGCTAGGAAAGGCATTGAAAATGAAGTTCTGCTCTAAAACATTTCTCATTCCATTTTGGTGCTCGCGCGGTTGCATGCTGCCCACGTGTTAAGGTACGTGTCTCTGGCATGTAGAGAACTACGATTATTGGCGAAAAATATATCGAAATGGAAACTGTAAAAAAAAGCCCTCTCTGGTCAACCTGATGTGACGAGACATCACTGCACCAAACGTCGTCGCAAATTTATAGATGGGTGGCGTGCTAGTCTACCAACAGTCAAATCGGCGCCCAGTCGCAGCAGCAGCCTAGAGTACTACCTAGTTTTTGCCCCTTGCATGTCTATCATCTTCTTCTTCACCCCGTTACAAAAAAAAAACTTCTTCTTCACCCTCCCAGAATCACGCGCACGCGCAGGATCTCGATCCCCACCACGCCGCATCACTAGTACTACTCCGTATACCTTTCTCTCCTTACCCCGGCCGGCCGCGCGCCGCATCGTTCCTTCCATAGCGCTCGCCCTCTCCTCCGAAAACCCCAAGCGCAGTTGCATCCGCCATCCACCTAAATCCATCTTCACGTGATGGATTATTCTAGGCTTTGCCGGGGCGGCGGGGACGGCCACTTGGAGGCTCTCACCGGCGACAACATCAACCTCATCGCTGCGCATCTGGACGTTACCTACACCGTCCGACTTGCTGCATGTTCCAGGGAGCTCTACGACATGATCAGCAAGGATGAAGGTAAGATGCACCATTGGGATGAACCCTGCCTGCTGATGCCTCCGCCTGCTTATTGGTTCGATGAACACTGGGACGTGGCGAGAACATCTCGTCTGCATGATACCGTGTACGACCTGGTGCCCCTCGACCATCCTCGCCGTTCTGTCGCCCTGCCGTTCATGCACGACAGAAAATGGCTTGGCGCGAACGGTGACTGGATCGCCGCCGCCGATCATCATGAGTGGTGCCTCGTGAACGTCTACACCGAGCGACATATCCCCCTTCCATCCCTACCTGATTCGAAGATCGATCATAGTAGTTTTTCATATCAACCTGCATACTCTTTTAACTGGGGTCCAGCAATTGATTTGTTGAAGATTGTAATCTGCCAAGTGCCCACAAAAGGTGGGAGGTACGCAGATTACAAGCTCATCGCCTTGTTCGACAAAACGATTTTCTACCTTGAAGGGGGTGGCGACTGGAGAATGCTGGAGGCCCTTACACCTGCACCTGATTATCCAAATTACTGTGATGCCATTGAACTCCGTGGCCACGTTTTTGCGGTGGACGAAACTGACGGCTCCACGTACTTCTGGGACACCGCAAATGGTATTTTTTCAGTCCTTATGTTGCATTGCATGATACACTGCCTTAACCAATGAAGTTATTCATGAACTACCTTGTTTATATTTTACCTTTCTTATATGACTTAATGATCACACCCCCTTTTGCTGAATATGAATGAACCGTTGCTTGCAATGAATTAGTAGTACTAATTAGTCACCAACAAACATAGTATGCTCAGTATGTGATTGCATTCCTGAATTAGTAACTCTACGCCACTGCAGAATATGGGTGTAATTAACCAGTATCTCAAAAGATAACGTGGCACTATGAAGGCACCCTTTTTGATAACCTTTTACACCCATTGTTTCATATATAACTAATTGATTTTGCCTCCAAAAGGAGGACGGGAGACCCCCGCCATCTGCATCAGAGAGATGCATAAGGACTTTCATAAGTATATGACTTAACGATCACATCCTTTATCTGAATATGAATGAACCGTTGCTTGCAATGAATTAGTACTAGTCAGTCATCAGCAAACATAGTATACTCCGTATGTGAATGCATTCCTGAATTAGTAACTCTATGCAACTGCAGAATATGGATGTAATTAACAAGTATCTCAAATGTTAACGTAGAAACAGAAAAATAGAAGAAAATCGTTTGTAATTACATGCGTAGCTTATATTTTCTAGAGATCGGGGAAAAAGCCTTGATTGGATGTACCTACATGCAGATCAAACAGTTCTTTGTTTATATCGGTGAACAATCTGCAGAATGGTATAATTAATTTTGTTTTTGATACATTTTTTCTCCCATTTTCTTGAATAGATTTCAGTTTCCCACAATTATCTTTCATTAGTGATTGTGACGTCCCCTCATTCAAAATAACTCAGGTTATCTTTTTCCTAATTCAGTGATATTTAAGTTTGAGTAAGTTTACGATTAATATCTACAACCTCATATATATATAAGATTTAGCACCTGCAGGCCTAACAAAGTTAGCTGCCTCTAGTCCCCTGTATAGTTCTTTCTTTTTGCTTTCTCAGTTTTTCGTAGCCTTGCTACAACCCTGTATGCTCTAATATATAATGATGCACGACTAGGCATGTGTTCGAGAAAAGAAAATCTAAATATCTTTTGTAATATATGAACCTATATTGATGTTTTAGATGTTGGTAGTATAATTTTCGATAAACTTGAACAGACTTAAATCAGTTTAACTTAGCACAACCATATAGCGTACCTTTTTTAGAACGCGAAAATGAGGTAAACAAATACCATGTGTACCCTTTACTATCAATAGTAGAGAAGAGATTATGAACCTTCAACTCTAAAATGCAAATTCTTCTACTGAATGGATAGCTGCATCTGATACCTATTTTGCAAATGTTACCAGACTTGGGGTTAGCTATAAAGAGCATTTCTTTCTTGTCAAGCTTCATGCACTACCAACACAACCAAAAGTCCGAACTGATCGCAAGGGCGGCAATCCACTTATACAATTCAACACCCCCCGTCACATGTGATGGGAGACAAGTCAACATGTGGAAAGACTCAGAGGTATAGCTCAAGAGGCATATAAGTGGACTCCGAGGGGGCAACAACAATTTTAGGATAAATTGCGAAAGCCAGGACTCGAACTCGAGACCCTGGCTCTGACACCATGTCAAGCTTCATGGACTAGCCAACGCAACCAAAAGTCCGAACTGATGGAAAGGTCTAGGCAATCCACTTATACAGTTAAACATTTCTTACCCTTCGGGTGGTCACAGGGAAGCTCTCTAATAGATCACTTAAGACAAAGGGAATTAACTACAGCACAGGACTTAAACTTAAGATGATATATATTTGTCAAAATTTGAATGTATCTATATGCTTTCACTGTCTAGATACATCTGAATTTGGACAAATCTCAGACACTTTCGGTGGGACAGAGGTAGTATATAACTGTGTATACACTAACTAGTGTCTAGTTTTGGCGAAGTTTAGACTAGTTTCGTGGGATGGATGCAGTATAACTGATATATTGGACACTTGATTTGAACACATGAATGACCAATGTCCTTAGCTTACATAGTCGTATTTATACTGTGAGCATGAACGATGAACAATGCTGCTGTTTGAATATGGTTGCCAGTAACACCCTATTCGTCTCCATTTCTAATATTGCAGAAAACCTGATGCTCCCGTTTGTAATCCCGCCACCGGTGGTGGATGATCAGCAGTACGCGTGGTTCCTCGCTCCATCTGCTGATGGCAAGCGATTGATGATCATCCTTACAGTAAACAAGATTGGGATTGCCAATGCTGAAGTACCTCCTGACATTCCCTATGCTGCTAATGGGCTTCAGCTACGGCAGTATCCTCCTGTTGCCACCTACGTCTTTGAGCTGGATCCCTTATCTACTGCACGTGCAGGGGACTTTCTTTGGAGGCAGGTTAACAGCCTCAGCGACCACTCTCTGTTCCTCGGACTCAATTACCCAATCATTGCCAACCTGAAGAAGCGTGAATCCAAAGCTCCTGATGGCACATTGGTTCCATTCATGAGGAAAAACTGCGTCTACACAGCATACCGGAATATTCGTTATAATCAATACCCTAAAATTTTGCGCTGCAACCTCCAGCCAGATGAAGGTGAGACTGTGGGAGTTATCAGCCTTCCCAAGGATGGTTGGGATAGTGTCCGACAAGCGGCTATGTGGTTTAAGCCTGCTTTAAACATTGCCCGTTCGGTGTTACCTTTAAAAAAACAGTGACACTTTTTTATTATGCTTGAAGTGTTGAGAAGTAGTACACTGTTTTTAGTATGTACTAGTTTGAATCAGTTTATTTGAACACTGCCCTGCTTTTGTATTTCGTGTTGCCTTCATATTATAACCCATGCATGGCTGTTTTAGGATTGACTTTATTTCAGCACTATAATTTTTTCGATAAAGGATGCTTTATTACTTTTGGAAAGCAATTACATCCAGCCTCTGCATAACCAGGATGCACACAGCTGTTCAAAGAGTCTGTAACCAACAATGTAAAGAAAAAAAACTAGGCGAAATACATATCGGAACGATGAATCATAAATCGCCTATGGTGTGGGTGGTGCTGCAATCCGTAGACTATGCTGCCACCCATGTAGGGAAAAAGTATCCCTCGCCGTTCAGCACTATAATTACAATGTGTGTACGTCCTTTATAATATAGCCACCTCTTGTTGATCATAGTCATGAGAGGACCATTCCTATTTTTTTCGCCGCTAAAGGGTAAAGTACATCCACTGGCACGGGGGTGTGTTGGGTTCCACCCCATCCCCAAACCGAACATGCATCAACTACGAGCAAGGAAGTAGATGTGCGACCTAGGTGACTGTGCGGACCCCACATGTGAACCAAAGAAAAAAACATGTCAATACGGAACTGATGTACATACGACAACTCCTATATGATATGCGTATGTACGATTGAGCATCTGGAGGTGTGCTGCCACCTGCTTCCTCACACGAAGGGTTGGATCTTGTGTTTCGTACACGGATCGGACTGAAATTGTCGTGTGCATAGCAAGGTTCATGTCAATAAGGCTGAGTTTGGCATCTAAGTCTAGGCAACAAATACTTTTGGGTTCCAACGGCCATCTACAAGGTATTTGCTATAGGCCTACTTGCTCCGGCTGTCGAAGCCCAATAACTACAAATGGGCCTTTCTGCTCATGCAATGTTGGCCCTTTTCTAAAGAACCACAGATCCTATGATTGGCAAAAAACAAAAACACGGAGATTCTACATAAAAGTTGTTTGTATTTATTTTGAATTATTGGGTTGCAATTTTTGAAACTGCTCATGGCCAATATGAAAATCCTTGATCGCTCCATACCCACATAGATCACGGTATTTTCAAAAATTCATAAAGTGGATTTGAAATTTAAAACATATCCTAATAATTCCATGATTTATTCTATTAACTTGCAAGATCTTGGAGCGAAAGAGCTTGTATTAGTCTGCGAAAATAATACTGATAAACCTGTCGTTAACAAGAAATGAAGGTTTATCGTTCAGAGAGGATGCCATGTGGGACCCATGAGACAGTAGCGTCCTCAACGTTTCAAAGAAAAAGGCAAGTAGCCCGAAAATAGGGGTAAAAAATAAATCCTACAAAGGAAACATTTATAGTTCATAGAGGCTGACATGTGGGACCGATCTGCCAGCTGCATCCTCATCATTTCGAAGTCGGCAGGGATCAGAAGAAAAAGGCAAATAGCCAGAAATTAGGGGTAAAAAATAAATCCAAAAAGGAAACTTTTATTCTTAATAGAGGATGACATGTGGGACCGACCTGCCAGCAGCGTCCTCATCGTTTCAAAGGCCGCAGGGGATCAAAAGAAAAAGGCAAATAGCCAGAAATTAGGGGTAAAAAATAAATCCAACAAAGGAAAGGTTTATTGTTCATAGAGGCTGACATGTGGGACCCATGAGCCAGCGGCGACCTCAATTTCAAAGGCGGCATATGATCGAAAAGAAAAAGGCAAGTTAGCAAAAATCAGTGGGTAAAAAAATCTAAGAAATGAAACTTTATTGTACAGTCCCAGTGTGTAAAAAAAAGGCAAATAGCCAGAAATTAGGGGTAAAAAATAAATCCAACAAAGGAAAGGTTTGTTGTCCATAGAGGCTGACATGTGGGACCCATGAGCCAGCGGCGACCTCAATTTCAAAGGCGGCATATGATCGAAAAGAAAAAGGCAAGTTAGCAAAAATCAGGGGGTAAAAAAATCTAAGAAAAGAAACTTTATTGTACATAGAGGATGACATGCGGGTCCCATGAGCCAGCACCTTACTCAACGTTTCAGAGGCGGCATGAGATCAAAAGAAAAAGGAAACTGACCAAATATCAGGAGCAAAAAATAATCCAAGAAAAGTAACTTTTATTGTACATAGAGGATGACATATGGGTCCCACTTATACAAGCTCTTTCGCTCCAAGATCTTGCAAGTTGATTGTACATAGAGGATGACATGCGGGCCCCATGTGTCAGCAGCTTAATCAATGTTTCCAAGGCGGCAGGGGATCAAAAGAAAAAAGGAAATAGCCAAAAATAAGAGGGTGAAAAAAAAAGAAAAGAAACTTTTATAGTATAGAGGATGACATGTGGGTCCCATGAGCCAGCTGCTTCCTCAACGTTTCAGAGGCTGCATGAGATCGAAAGAAAAAGGCAAGTGACCAAAAATAAGAGGGAAAAAAATCCAAGAAAAGAGACTTGATTGTACATAGAGGATGACATGCGGGTCCCATCAGTCAGCAGCTTACTCAACGTTTCCAAGGCGGCAGGGGATCAAAAGAAAATGGAAATAGCTAAAGATCAGAGGGTGAAAAAAATCCAAGAAAAGAAACTTTTATAGTACATAGAGGATGACATGCGGGTCCCATGAGCCAGCAGGTTCCGCAACATTTTCAAAGGCGGCATGAGATCGAAAGAAAAAGGCAAGTGACCAAAAATCAGAGGGTGAAAAATAATCGAAGAAAAGAAACTTTTATTGTACATAGAGGATGACATGCTGTCCCATTTTGCAGCAGAGGTCCCAACTTTTCAAATGCGGCTTGAGATCAAAAGAAAAAGAAAGTAGCCAGAAATTAGGGGATAAAAAAAACTCGAAGAAAAGAAAGTTGATTGTACATAGAGGATGACATGCGGGACCCACGAGTTAGCAGCTTACTCAACGTTTCCAAGCCGGCAGGGGATCAAAAGAAAAAGGAAATAGCCAAAAATCAGAGAGTGAAAAAAAACCCTAGAAAATAAACTTTTGTAGTACATAGAGGATGACATGCGGGTCCCATGAGCCAGCAGGTTCCTCAACGTTTCAAACGTGGCATGGGATCGAAAGAAAAAGGCAAGTGACCAAATATCAGGAGCCAAAAATAATCCAAGAAAAGAAACTTGATTGTACATAGAGGATGACGTGCGGGTCCCATTTTGCAGCAGCGGTCCCAACGTTTCAATTGCGGCTTGAGATCAAAAGAAAAAGAAAGTAGCCAGAAATTAGGGGGTCAAAAAAACTCCAAGAAAGGAAAGCTTTATCGTTCATACAGGCTGACATGTGGGACCTATGAGCCAGCAGCTTACTCAACGTTTCAAAGGCGGCAGGGGATCAAAAGAAAAAGGAAATAGCCAAAAATCAGAGGGTGAAAAAAAATCCAAGAAATCAAACTTTTATTGTACATAGAGGATGACATGCGGGTCCCATGAGCCAGCAGATTCCTCAACGTTTCAAACGTGGCATGAGATCGAAAGAAAAAGGAAAGTGACCAAATATCAGGAGCCAAAAATAATCCAAGAAAGGAAACTTTATTGTACATAGAGGATGACATACGGGTCCCATTTGCAGCAGCGGTCTCAACGTTTCCAAGGTGGCACAGGACCAAAAGAAAAATGAAGTAGCCAGAAATCAGGGGGTGAAAAAAATCCAAGAAAAGAAAGATTTCAATTGGGCTGCATCTGGACATCTGGGCCTTCGAACTATCCTTCTGGGCCTTTTGATTCGTACAATTTCAGCCCACTCCAGAACATGGAAGTTCGGATTTTTCTCAAAAAAAACAGGAATGTCCTATGCTTCGCAAAAACAAAAAACAAGGAGATTCAAGATATAAGTTGTAAAAATAAAGATTTAATTTATCCGTTTGCAATAGCTCAGAGCGAAATACACTGTTTATTGTCTGCAAAATAATCAAGATATCACATGTTTCTTGTACGGGGAGGCTGACATCGGGGACCCATGAGCCAGCAGCGTCGTTAACGTTTCAAAGGCAGTGGGTCGAAAATAAAAAAACAAAAAGTCAGTTGGTAAAAAAATCCAAGAAAAGAAAACATTTATCGTTCTGAGAGGATGACATGCGGGACCGATGAGGCAGCAGCATCCTCAACGTTTCCAAGGCGGCAGGGGATCAAAAGAAAAAAAAAGGAAATAGCCAGAAATTACTTAGGGGTCAAAAATAAATCCACCAAAGGAAACTTTTATTGTTCATAGAGGATGACATGTGGGACCGACCTGCCAACAACGTCCTCATCGTTTCAAAGGGGGCAGGGGATCAAAAGAAAAAGGCAAATAGCCAGAAATTAGGGGTCAAAAATAACTCCAATAAAGGAAACTTTTATTGTTCGTAGAGGATGACATGCGGGACCCATGAGCCAGCAGCTTACTCAACGTTTCAAAGGCGGCATGAGATCGAAAGAAAAAGGCAAGTGACCAAATATCAGGAGCCAAAAATAATCCAAGATTTATTGTACATAGAGGATGACATGTGGGTCCCATTTTGCAGCAGCGGTCTCAATGTTTGTAATGCGGCTTGAGATCAAAAGAAAAAGAAAGTAGCTAGTAATTAGGGGGTGAAAAAAAATCCAAGAAAAGAAAGTTGATGGACATAGAGGATGACATGCGGGTCCCTTGAACCAACAGCTTACTCAACGTTTCAAAGGGGGCAGGGGATCAAAAGAAAAAGGCAAGCCAAAAATCAGAGGGTGAAAAAAATCCAACAAAGGAAACTTTTATAGCACATAGAGGATGACATGCGGGTCCCATTTAGCAGCAGCGGTATCACCGTTTGAGAGGCGGCAGGGGATCGAAATAAAAAGGTAAGTGACCAAATATGAGGTGCCAAAAATAATTGAAGAAAAGAAAGTTTTATAGTACATAGAGGATGACATGCGGGTCCTAGTTAGCAGCAGCGGTATCACCGTTTGAGAGGCGGCAGGGGATCGAAAGAAAAAGGCAAGTGACCAAATTTGAGGTGCCAAAAATAATCCAGGAAAAGAAAGTTTTATAGTACATAGAGGATGACATGCGGGTCCCGTTAGCAGCAGCGGTATCACCGTTTGAGAGGCGGCAGGGGATCGAAAGAAAAAGGCAAGTGACCAAATTTGAGGTGCCAAAAATAATCCATGAAAAGAAAGTTTTATAGTACATAGAGGATGACAAGCGGGTCCCAGTTAGCAGCAGCGGTATCACCGTTTGAGAGGCGGCAGGGGATCGAAAGAAAAGGCAAGTGACCAAATTTGAGGTGCCAAAAAAAACTCCAAGAAAAGAAAGTTGATTGCACATAGAGGATGACATGCGGGTCCCATTTAGCAGCAGCGGTCTCAACGTTTGAGAGGCGGCAGGATCGAAAGAAAAAGGTAAGTGACCAAATATGAGGTGCCAAAAATAATCCAGGAAAAGAAAGTTTTATAGTACATAGAGGATGACATGCGGGTCAGTTAGCAGCAGCGGTATCACCGTTTGAGAGGCGGCAGGATCGAAAGAAAAAGGCAAGTGACCAAATATGAGGTGCAAAAAAAAACTCCAAGAAAAGAAAGTTGATTGCACATAGAGGATGACATGCGGGTCCCATTTAGCAGCAGCGGTATCACCGTTTGAGAGGCGGCAGGGGATCGAAAGAAAAAGGTAAGTGACCAAATATGAGGTGCCAAAAATAATTCAAGAAAAGAAAGTTTTATAGTACATAGAGGATGACATGCGGGTCGATTAGCAAGCGGTATCACCGTTTGAGAGGCGGCAGGTGATCGAAAGAAAAAGGTAAGTGACCAAATATGAGGTGCCAAAAATAATTCAAGAAAAGAAAGTTTTATAGTACATAGAGGATGACATACGGGTCCCAGTTAGCAGCAGTATCACCGTTTGAAGCGGAGGATCGAAAGAAAAAGGTAAGTGACCAAATATGAGGTGCCAAAAATAATTCAAGAAAAGAAAGTTTTATAGTACATAGAGGATGACATCGGGTCCCATTTAGCGGTATCACCGTTTGAGAGGCGGCAGGTGATCGAAAGAAAAAGGTAAGTGACCAAATATGAGGTGCGAAAATAATTCAAGAAAAGAAAGTTTTATAGTACATAGAGGATGACATGCGGGTCCCATTAGCAGCAGCGGTATCACCGTTTGAGAGGCGGCAGGGGATCGAAAGAAAAAGGTAAGTGACCAAATTTGAGGTGCCAAAAATAATCCAGGAAAAGAAAGTTTTATAGTACATAGAGGATGACATGCGGGTCCCATTAGCAGCAGCGGTATCACCGTTTGAGAGGCGGCAGGGGATCGAAAGAAAAAGGCAAGTGACCAAATTTGAGGTGCCAAAAAAAACTCCAAGAAAAGAAAGTTGATTGCACATAGAGGATGACATGCGGGTCCCATTTAGCAGCAGCGGTCTCAACGTTTCCAAGGCGGCAAGGGATCAAAAGAAAAAGGAAGTAGCCAGAAATCAGGGGGTCAAAAAAATCCAAGAATAGAAAGAATTTTGGTTCATAGAGGATGACATGCGGGACCCATGATCCTGCATCGTAAACGGCTCGATCGGAGAACGTTGAACGAGATGGCGCGATGTAGAAAAAAACAATGCCAGAGAGGCTGCCATCTGGGCCCTACATCCCTCGGCGGTGCGGATTTGCGTTGACTCGGCCGGCGAACCCGAGATTTCGAGATGCACCACGTCCCGGGCCACCATACGCCACGTTTTGGCCGCTTTCGTCGGGCTAGGTGGCCTCAAAAACGAGAAAAAAAAAGTTTTGACATGCACCACGGAGGGACCAAAATCGTCGGCCATGGTACACCAGCAACCACGGCGCGACTTCAACTTCGTCGGCCATGGCAACTTTTCTTGTAGTGATTCCACCAACTATGTACTATCTCCCTTTCCTCTCTCTTGAGCTCAGCTATAGTACACTTGGTACCTCCAACCACTCTCTTTTGACATCATCAAGCATAGACATGACCACCATGACACAAGTACTTTCCATGTCCTTGCCTATGTCATCTAAATTGGACAAAACTATTTATGCATACTCTCTCCCTCCCCAACCTTGCTCAACATATCACCTACCCTGGACTCACCACCACTAAGCTTGCAGCACTCATAGACCAAGAAAATAATACACCAAGGACCAATGCCAAGCCATGCCATGGAAATGGACATCACATGCCAACCCATGTCACCCTACATCTTTTGTCCTTCTAACCTTGTCAACTAGGCTCATCTCCCCTCCCCTGAACACCACCCTACAAGAGTTGACCCAAAAACCCACTTGCACATCCAATGCCATCACCATGCCACTCACTTGGACACCACCATGCACCCACCTACCCTGGCCCTTTTCCCTCTCTCTCACCATGTCATTTACATTGGCATTGACCCGCTACACCTGCTGGTACCAGTCCTTGGTGGAGGAGCAAGATGTTGATCGAAACAACCCATGCCAACATCACCCGCTCACCACCGTGGACACCACCCTCTCCCATGCACCACGCAAACCAGCACGTATTCCTACGCCACCAGTACCTCCTCACTCCCGCACACCTGCCAGACACAGCCATTGGCCTGCACGCGCACCAGGACAGCGACACGACACGACGCCCGCAAGGACGCCGACGTCGGCATCCCCGTGCGCCTGTACACGACGCCCACGAGCAAGCCACTCTGCGCACGTCAACATCTACCACCTACCTCACCTTTCGACGCCGTAGCCAGGCGGAGAGCCATTGTGACAGCGCCGGCGACGTCGACCGCTGATGTCTACGTTCCCCCTCCTTTCCTGTAGACAGTGTTGGGCCTCCAAGTGCAGAGGTTTGTAGAACATCAGCAAGTTTCCCTTAAGTGGATCACCCAAGGTTTATCGAACTCGGGGAGGAAGAGGTCAAAGATATCCCTCTCATGCAACCCTGCAACCACAAAGCAAGAAGTCTCTTGTGTCCCCAACACACCTAATAGGTGCACTAGTTCGGCGAAGAGATAGTGAAATACAGGTGGTATAAATATATATGAGCAGTAGCAACGGTGCCAGAAAATAGCTTGCTGGCGTGTAGTTGATGGTGGTAGTATTGCAGCAGTAGTAACGCAGTAAAACAGTAAACAAGCAGTAGTAACGCAGTAGTATTTAGGAACAAGGCCTAGGGATTACACTTTCACTAGTGGACACTCTCAACATTGATCACATACAGAATAGATAAATGCATACTCTACACTTTTGTTGGATGATGAACACATTGCGTAGGATTACACGAACCCTCAATGCCGGAGTTAACAAGCTCCACAATAATGCTCATATTTTAGTAACCTTTAGTGTAAGATAGATCAAAAGACTAAACCAAGTACTAGCATAGCATGCACACTGTCACCTTCATGCATATGTAGGAGGAATAGATCACATCAATATTATCATAGCAATAGTTAACTTCGCAATCTACAAGAGATCATGATCATAGCATAAACCAAGTACTAACACGGTGCACGCACTGTCACCTTTGCACACATGCAGGAGGAATAAAACTACTTTAATAACACATCACTAGAGTAGCACATAGATAAATTGTGATACGATGCACATTGCAATCATAAAGAGATATAAATAAGCACTTCACTACGCTCTTCAACAGTGAATAAGTACTTCGTGAAATATAGCCTAAGAGACCCACACGGTGCACACACTGTCACCTTTACACACGTGGGACAAGGAGTCTCCGGAGATCACATAAGTAAAACCCACTTGACTAGCATAATGACATCTAGATTACAAGCATCATCATATGAATCTCAATCATGTAAGGCAGCTCATGAGATTATTGTATTGAAGTACATAGGAGAGAGATGAACCACATAGCTACCGGTACAGCCCCGAGCCTCGATGGAGAACTACTCCCTCCTCATGGGAGCAGCAGCGGTGATGAAGATGACGGTGGAGATGGCAGCGGTGTCGATGGAGAAGCCTTCCGGGGCACTTCCCCGCTCCGGCAGGGTGCCGGAACAGAGACTCCTGTCCCCCGGATCTTGGCTTCGCGATGGCGGCTCTGGAACTTTTCTCGTATCGTGGCTTCCTCCTTAAGGGTTTTCGATGCAGGGGCTTTATATAGGCGAAGAGGCGGCGCAGGGGGTCGAAGGGGCGCCCACACCATAGGGTGGCGCGGGCCCAGCCCTGGCCGCGCCACCATGTCATGGGGCCCAGGGGCCCCCTCCGCGACTCTCGGGTGTTACGGATGCTTCCGGGCAAAATAGGAACCTGGGCGTTGATTTCGTCCAATTCCGAGAATATTTCGTTACTAGGATTTCTGAAACCAAAAACAGCAGAAAACAGGAGCACTTCGGCATCTTGTTAATAGGTTAGTTCCAGAAAATGCACAAATATGACATAAAGTGTGCATAAAACATGTAGGTATCATCAATAAAGTAGCATGGAACATAAGAAATTATCGATACGTTGGAGACGTATCAGCATCCCCAAGCTTAGTTCTGCTCGTCCCGAGCAGGTAAAACGATAACAAAGATAATTTCTTAAGTGACATGCCATCATAAACTTGATCATATATTTGTAAAGCATATGTAATGAATGCAGCGATCAAAACAATGGTAATGACATGAGTAAACAAGTGAACCATATGACAAAGACTTTTCATGAATAGTACTTCAAGACAAGCATCAATAAGTCTTGCATAAGAGTTAACTCATAAAGCAATAAATCAAAGTAAAGGTGTTGAAGCAACACATAGGAAGATTAAGTTTCAGCTGGTTGCTTTCAACTTATAACATGTATATCTCATGGATATTGTCAACATAAAGTAATATAACAAGTGCAATATGCAAGTATGTAGGAATCAATGCACAGTTCACACAAGTGTTTGCTTCTTAGGTGGAAGGAGATAGGTAAACTGACTCAACAATAAAAGTAAAAGAATGGTCCTTCAAAGAGGAAAGCATCGATTGCTGTATTTGTGCTAGAGCTTTGATTTTGAAAACATATAGAGAGCATAAAAGTAAAGTTTTGAGAGGTGTTTGTTGTTGTCAACGAATGGTAGTGGGTACTCTAACCCCCTTGCCAGACAAACCTTCAAAGAGCGGCTCCCATTTTATTTATTTTTGGGTGGCACTCCTTCCAACCTTTCTTTCACAAACCATGGCTAACCGAATCCTCGGGTGCCTGCCAACAATCTCATACCATGAAGGAGTGCCTTTTTATTTTAGTTTTATTATGATGACACTCCTCCCCACCTTTGCTTTCTCAAGCCATGGCTAACCGAATCCTTCGGGTGCCGTCCAACAATCACATACCATGGAGGAGTGTCTATTTTTGTTAATTAATTTGGGACTGGGAATCCCATTGCCAGCTCTTTTTGCAAAATTATTGGATAAGCGGATGAAGCCACTAGTCCATTGGTGAAAGTTGCCCAACAAGATTGAAAGATAAACACCACATACTTCATCATGAGCTATAAAACATTGACACAAATAAGAGGTAATAACTTTTGAATTGTTTAAAGGTAGCACTCAAGCAATTTACTTTGGAATGGCGGAGAAATACCATGTAGTAGGTAGGTATGGTGGACACAAATGGCATGAATATTGGCTCAAGTATTTGGATGCATGAGAAGTATTCCCTCTCGATACAAGGCTTAGGCTAGCAAGGTTATTTGAAGCAAACTCAAGGATGAACCGGTGCAGCAAAACTCACATAAAAGACATATTGTAAACATTATAAGACTCTACACCGTCTTCCTTGTTGTTCAAACTCAATACTAGAAATTATCTAGACCTTAGAGAGACCAATTATGCAAACCAAATTTTAGCATGCTCTATGTATTTCTTCACTAATAGGTGCAAAGTATATGATGCAAGAGCTTAAACATGAGCACAACAATTGCCAAGTATCACATTATCCAAGACATTTTACCAATTACTACATGTAGCATTTTCCAATTCCAACCATATAACAATTTAACGAAGAGGAAACTTCGCCATGAATATTATGAGCTAAGAACACATGTGTTCATACGAACCAGCGGAGCGTGTCTCTCTCCCACACAAGGATGAACTTATTCAGAGAACTAAGATAACAAAACAAAAACAAAAATAGAAGCACACAGACGCTCCAAGTAAAGAACATAAGATGTGACCGAATACAAATATAGTTTCACTAGAAGAAACCTGATAAGTTGTCGATGAAGAAGGGGATGCCTTGGGCATCCCCAAGCTTAGATGCTTGAGTCTTCTTAAAATATGCAGGGATGAACCACCGGGGCATCCCCAAGCTTAGACCTTTCACTCTTCTCGATCACATTATATCACCCTCTTCTATTGACCCTTGAAAACTTCCTTCACACCAAACTTCAAGCAAACTCATTAGAGGGTTAGTGCATAATCAAAAATTCACATGTTCAGAGGTGACACAAACATTCTTAACACTTCTGGACATTGCACAAAACTTCTGAAAGTTAATGGAACAAAGAAACTCATTCAACTTAACAAAAGCGGCAATGCGAAATAAAAGGCAGAATCTGTCAAAAACAGAACAGTCCGTAAAGACGAATTTAAAGATGGCACCAGACTTGCTCAAATGGAAAAACTCAAAACTAATGAAAGTTGCGTACATATCTGAGGATCACGCTCGTAAATTGGCAGATTTTTCGAATTTTCTACAGAGGACTGTGCCCAGATTCGTGACAGACAGCAATGCTGTTTCTGCGCAGCAATCCCAAATATAACATCAACTTTGACATAGAAACTTTACTTGGCACAACAAAACACAAAACTAAGATAAGGAGAGGTTGCTACAGTAGTAAACAACTTCCAAAACACAAATATAAAACAAAGTACTGTAGCAAAATAACACATGGGTTATCTCCCAAGAAGTTCTTTCTTTATAGCCATTAAGATGGGCTCAGCAGTTTTAATGATAATGCTCTCATAAGAAATAGTATTTGAAGCAAAAGAGAGCATCAAGAGGCAAATTCAAAACACATTTAAGTCTAACATGCTTCCTATGCATAGGAATCTTGTAAATAAACAAGTTCATGAAGAGCAAAGTAACAAGCATAGGAAGATAAAACAAGTGTAGCTTCAAAAATTTCAGCACATAGAGAGGCATTTTAGTAACATGAAAATTTCTACAACCATATTTTCCTCTCTCATAATAACTTTCAGTAGCATCATGAGCAAACTCAACAATATAACTATCACATAAAGCATTCTTATCATGAGTCTCATGCATAAAATAATTACTCTCCACATAAGCATAGTCATTCTTATTAATTGTAGTGGGAGCAAATTCAACAAAGTAGCTATCAAATATAGGAGGTATATTGTAATCATAATCAAATTTATCCTCCATAACAGGTGGTAACAAAAGACTACTATCATTATAATCATCATAAATGGGAGGCAAAGTATCATCAAAGTAAATTTTCTCCTCAATGCTTGGGGGACTAAAAATATCATGCTCATCAAAGCCAGCTTCCCCAAGCTTAGAATTTTCCATAGCATTAGCAACAATGGTGTTCAAAGCATTCATAGTAATAACATTCCCATTAGCATGCATATAAAGTTCCATGGGTTTCTTAATTCTTTCTTCAAACACATCATGTCCTAATTCAAGATAAAGTTCATAAAGATCTCTCATATTTTTGTTGTTTTCCATTATGCCTAACTAGTGTAAACAAGAAACCAAATGTCGCAATTGCAGAGTCTAAAGGAAATAGCTTCGAGTACTTACAACGGCGCCGGAGAATAGCTTAGTAGCCGAGATCCGGAGTGTGAGTACCTTTTACCTTTCCTCCCGACAACGGCGCCGAAATTAGCTTGATGTCTACGTTCCCCCTCCTTTCCGTAGACAGTGTTGGGCCTCCAAGTGCAGAGGTTTGTAGAACAGCAGCAAGTTTCCCTTAAGTGGATCACCCAAGGTTTATCGAACTCAGGGAGGAAGAGGTCAAAGATATCCCTCTCATGCAACCCTGCAACCACAAAGCAAGAAGTCTCTTGTGTCCCCAACACACCTAATAGGTGCACTAGTTCGGCGAAGAGATAGTGAAATACAGGTGGTATAAATATATATGAGCAGTAGCAACGGTGCCAGAAAATAGCTTGCTGGCGTGTAGTTGATGGTGGTAGTATTGCAGCAGTAGTAACGCAGTAAAACAGTAAACAAGCAGTAGTAACGCAGCAGTATTTAGGAACAAGGCCTAGGGATTACACTTTCACTAGTGGACACTCTCAACATTGATCACATAACAGAATAGATAAATGCATACTCTACACTTTTGTTGGATGATGAACACATTGCGTAGGATTACACGAACCCTCAATGCCGGAGTTAACAAGCTCCACAATAATGCTCATATTTTAGTAACCTTTAGTGTAAGATAGATCAAAAGACTAAACCAAGTACTAGCATAGCATGCACACTGTCACCTTCATGCATATGTAGGAGGAATAGATCACATCAATATTATCATAGCAATAGTTAACTTCGCAATCTACAAGAGATCATGATCATAGCATAAACCAAGTACTAACACGGTGCACACACTGTCACCTTTGCACACATGCAGGAGGAATAAAACTACTTTAATAACACATCACTAGAGTAGCACATAGATAAATTGTGATACGATGCACATTGCAATCATAAAGAGATATAAATAAGCACTTCACTACGCTCTTCAACAGTGAATAAGTACTTCGTGAAATATAGCCTAAGAGACCCACACGGTGCACACACTGTCACCTTTACACACGTGGGACAAGGAGTCTCCGGAGATCACATAAGTAAAACCCACTTGACTAGCATAATGACATCTAGATTACAAGCATCATCATATGAATCTCAATCATGTAAGGCAGCTCATGAGATTATTGTATTGAAGTACATAGGAGAGAGATGAACCACATAGCTACCGGTACAGCCCCGAGCCTCGATGGAGAACTACTCCCTCCTCATGGGAGCAGCAGCGGTGATGAAGATGACGGTGGAGATGGCAGCGGTGTCGATGGAGAAGCCTTCCGGGGGCACTTCCCCGCTCCGGCGGCGTGCCGGAACAGAGACTCCTGTCCCCCAGATCTTGGCTTCGCGATGGCGGCGGCTCGGAACTTTTCTCGTATCGTGGCTTCCTCCTTAAGGGTTTTCGATGCAGGGGCTTTATATAGGCGAAGAGGCGGCGGGGTCGAAGGGGCGCCCACACCATAGGGTGGCGCGGGCCCAGCCCTGGCCGCGCCACCATGTCATCTGGGGCCCACAGGGCCCCCCTCTGGCTCTCGGGTGTTCTGGATGCTTCCGGGCAAAATAGGAACCTGGGCGTTGATTTCGTCCAATTCCGAGAATATTTCGTTACTAGGATTTCTGAAACCAAAAACAGGAACTGGCACTTCGGCATCTTGTTAATAGGTTAGTTCCAGAAAATGCACAAATATGACATAAAGTGTGCATAAAACATGTAGGTATCATCAATAAAGTAGCATGGAACATAAGAAATTATCGATACGTTGGAGACGTATCAACCCCATGCCGCGTTCCTCATCCCTGGAGCCTATATAAACCCCACCCCTGCCCTTGGAAATCACCACACCACCTAGCAGCCTCCCTCTCTCCCTCCTAGAGCCTCTCCTCCTCCCTCCTTTGCCGTTCCCTGGAGCTAGAAGCTCGCCGGCGGCATCACTCAAGGCCGCGCCTTTTTGGCCACCATAGCCACCGAGCCCTACACCACTTTGAAGCCCTCGAAAAACCCGTCGAACAAGCCCAACCCCGCATCCGAGCCTCGAGGTGAGAGATCTTGGCCCGCAAGGTCTCGTGTCGCGGGGAGACGAGGCCAGGGCCGTTGGATCTTGATCCAATGCTTTTCGCGCCCGCGCGCCGGCCACGTGCATGCGCCATGCACGCCAGGCCCGGGCAGCAGCTGGGTGATACGTCTCCAACGTATCTATAATTTCTTATGTTCCATGCTAGTTTTATGACAATACCTACATGTTTTGTTCACACTTTACAATGTTTTTATGCATTTTCCGGGACTAACCTATTAACAAGACGCCACAGTGCCAGTTCCTGTTTTCTACTGTTTTTGATTTCAGAAAAGTTAGTTTACAAATATTCTCGGAATTGGACGAAACAAAAGCCCACGGCCCTATTTTCCACGGAGTCTTCCAGAACACCGAAGAGGAGTCGAGGAAGGGCAGCAGGGGGCCCACACCATATGGCGGCGAGGGTGGCCCCCTGGCCGCGCCGACCTATGGGGAGGGAGCCCCTGGCTCCCCCGATGCTGTCCCTTCGCCTATATATTCCTTCCGTCGCGAAAACCCTAAATATTTCAGGCATATGCCACGAAGGGTTCCGCAGCGCCGCCGCCATCGAGCACAAGTTTCGGGGGACAGAATCTCTGTTACGGCACGCCGCCGGGACGGGGAATTTCCCCCGGAGTCATCTCCATCGACATCACCGCCATCTTCATCGCCGCTGCTGACTCCCATGATGAGGAGGGAGTAGTTCTCCCCCGAGGCTGAGGGCTCTACCGGTAGCTATGTGGTTCATCTCTCTCTCCCATGGTGTGATCTTTATGTGATCATGAGCTTTGTAATCTAGTTGAATATGTAGATGTTACTCTTGTCTATTATGCACTCTAGAGGTTACTTTAATATGAACTCCGGAGTCACTCTCCACGGTGTGATGGTGACAGTGTGCGCATCGTGTGTGATTCCTTTATGAAGTTGTGGAGCTTGTTTACTCCGGCTTGAGGTGTGCTTTTGCAGCCCTACACAATGAATGGTGTTTGTTATCCAACAAGAGAGTGTTTGAGAGTAGCATTTATTTATTCAATTATGTGATCATTGTTGAGAGTGTCCACTAGTGAAAGTATGATCCCTAGGCCTTGTTTCTAAGCATTGAAACACCGTTTCCAACAAGTTCTGCTACATGTTCGCTTGCTGCCATTTTTATTTTAGATTGCAATTACTACTTATAATCCTCCATATTACTTGTATTTCATTATCTCTTTGCCGAACTAGTGCACCTATACATCTGACAAGTGTATTAGGTGTGTTGGGGACACAAGAGACTTCTTGTATCTTAATTGCAGGGTTGCTTGAGAGGGATATCTTTGACCTCTACCTCCTCGAGTTCGATAAACCTTGGGTGATTCATTTAAGGGAAACTTGCTGCTGTTCTACAAACCTCTGCTCTTGGAGGCCCAACACTGTCTACAGGAATAGAAGCGTGTGTAGACATCAAGCTATTTTCTGGCGCCGTTGCCGGGGAGGTAAGGTAAAAGGTATTCACATCCTCCGACTACTAAGCTATTTCCTAGCACTGTTGCCGGTGTGTGAGTGCTCGAAGCTATTTCCTTTAGATTCTGCAATTATATCTTTTTGTTTCTTGTTTTTATTTCACTAGTTAGGCTTAATGGAAAACAACAAAAAAATTAGAGATCTTTATGAAATTTATATTGAATTAGGACATGATGCTTTTGAAGAGAAAATTAAAAAACCTATGGAAGTTTGTCTGCATAATAGTGGTAGTAATGTTATTAGTATAAATTCTTTGGACACCATTATTTTTAATGCTATGGAAAAACCCAAGCTTGGGGAAGCTAGTTTATATAAAAATAATCTTTTTTGCTCCTCAGCTTTGGATGAAATATTTTGCCTTGATAATGCTTTGTCTCCAATATGTGGTAATTCGAATGATGCTTGTGATATTCCAAATCCACCTGTTGAAAGTATTCCTTTTAAAATACCTATGAAAATTGTTGAAAGGGTTATGAATGATCAGTATGTAGGGGATGGATCAGTCCATCCAAGTGTTCACTTGTCTAAACTTACAGAACTTTGTGAGTTATTTGAGATTGCAGGTTTATCAAGAGAAAATGTTATGAGGAAACTATTTCCATTGTCACTTAAGGACAAAGCAAAGGAATGGTATAGGCTGCTGGATGAACAACCATCGAATTGGAAACAGCTTGAATCTCTCTTTTACTCTAAATTTTATCCTCTTCATGAAGTGCATCTAGATAGGAATCGCATTTATAATTTTTACCCTCATGATGGAGAAAGCATTGCTCAAGCTTGGGGAAGACTAAAAACATTAATACTCAAATGTCCTAACCATGAGCTTTCTGAGGAAATAATTGTTACTAATTTTTATGCAAGGCTTTCAAGTCATTATAAGGATTATGTAGATGCATGTTCACAGGGTTCTTTCACAAGTAAGAAGGTTGAAGCTAGATGGGATCTTCTTGAAAGAATTCAAAGCAATACTGAAGATTGGGAGAACGACAAAGGTAAAGAATCAGGTATAAACTATGAATATGAATGCATTAAGTCTTTCATTGAAACTGCTGGTTTTCAAAAGCTTAGTGATAATTATGGTCTTGATTCTCAAATTATTGTTGATTGTTGTAGAACCTTTGCTTCTCATATTAATGTTCCTAAAGAAAATTGGGACGTGTATCATGAACCTTTCAAAGACACTTGCATGGAAAATGAAATTGTTGTTAATGATTGCAATAAACATGCCCAAACTTCTGAAAATACTATTTCTTATAAGCATGTTAATTTTTGTGGAATGCATAGACCTTGTGGAATTAATCAAATCGAAGATGAATATTGTATCCATCATAGGAATGAAAAAACTAGAATGTGGTACAAGGCTCTAAAAGATCTTGGTGAAAAAGTTTGTGACCTCCATCCTTTTATTTGTGAACTTTGCTATGAAGTGGGTCATTTTAATTTTCAATGTTCTGGTCATGATGATAGTATTTCGAATTTAATGAGTACTTCAAGTCTATATTGTGATAACATGATCACTCCTAATCAGCATGATGAACTTACTTTATTTTTGGGGTGTGAAGAGTTATCAAGAAAAATTTCTTTGTTAGATATGAGTGATCTTGATATGAATAGTGTGTTGCATGGATGTTATCTCTATTGTGTTAATAATTGCCATGCCAACACCTACATACAAAGTGTTATAAAGGATGGGACTTTACCAAAATATGACAGGACTAATATGTGTTTTGTTCTTATTAATGAAAGAGAGGTATCCTCCCAAGTTTCTTCTATTGTTTCTAATAATAAACCAGGTTATGTGGAGAAGCTTCCTTTCAAGCCTCTCCCTCCTAAAGAGGAAAAGAAGAAGAAGAAGGAAGAAGAAGAAGAAGAAGAGGAGTAAAAGGAGAGAGGAAACGGTATCTTCTCCCAAACTTGTTGCTCCTATTACAATTGATACTTATAATTCTGAATTCGATGATTCTGAACTTGATGATGAACCTATGCCTGTTATTTATATTAGTGATCATGATTGGGAAAAGCACACTTCTTTTGATATTGAAGATCTCTGGGACACTAATTCTGAAAATGATGATGTTAATAATTGCCATAGTATTAGTACTATCCATGTTTCTTCCCATGATGATATAGAAAGCTCTAAGCTTGGGGATAAGGTGTTTGAAAATCCTTTTGCTACTGATGATTATATGTTTGATACATCTCCTTCTAGTAACAATGATGGTATGTTTACAGATGAACACACTTTGGAAGATAACTATTCTATTTCTTATGATGACACTGTGCCTCCAATCTTGGACAATTATTATAAAGAATACTATGGAGGGATTACCCAAAACCATCTCTCTAATATACAGCTTGTCTATCATATTCAAGTTCGTTATGGTGATTGTGATATTTTCAGTCCATCTACTATTGAGGATAAAATTCATTATGATTATTCTATGCCTCCAATTTATGATGATTATAATGATGGATGTGATAGTTTTACTCCCACTATTACTAATAAAATTGATTATGCTTGTGTGGAGAGTAATGATACTTTTATGCATGTGGATCATGATAAGAATGCTTTATGCGATAGCTATATTGTTGAGTTTATCAATGATACCACTGAAAATTATTATGAGAGAGGGAGACATGGTTTTATATATCTCAATAATATTAAGTCACCTCTCTTTTTGTTGAAAATTTTGAAGTTGCACTTGCTTTGTCTTTCTATGATAGTAGCTTCATGCTTCAATAATTTGTTTTCTTACAAGATTCGTTTGCATAGAAAGTGGGTTAGACTTAAATGTGTTTGGTATTTGCTTTTTGATGCTCTCTTATATTCAACTCTCATCTTTATAAGAGCATCATGAAAATTATCATGCCTAGCTAAAAGGCTTTAAAGAAAAGCGCTTATGGGAGACAACCCATTATTTTATTTCTGCAATTTTTGTTTTATATTTGAGTCAAGGTGCTTGTTACTACTGTAGCAATACCTTTGTATCTTTATTTTCTTGCATTGTTGTGCCAAGTAAAGTCTTTGATAGGAAGTTGATACTAGATTTGGATTTCTGCGCAGAAACAGATTTTTAGCTGTCACGAATTTGAGTTTTTCTCTATGTAGAAGAATCTAAAAATGCTGAAAAAATTCATGAGTAATCCACAGATATGTACGCAACTTTCATTCAACTGGAGCTTTTCCATCTGAGCAAGTTAAGTGGATCGAAAAATTCGTCTTTAAGGAAATTTTGACAGATTCTGCCTTTGATACCAACTTGTCAACACCCGGATTTTTAAGTCCAGATGCCTATTATGCCATACATCGCAATCCCAGGAAGATTGTTGTTGCGAGACATAACAGTTGAATATCATAGAGTCATCATTTATTACAACACATAATCGTCTTACAAAGGTAGATCACATGATCCAATATTACAATAGTAGTTGATCTATTGATCAACGAACATCACAAATAGCGGAAGCGAAGTAGTAGTGGCTATCTAATCCACAGGCCAACGCTTGACGTCAGGAGTAGTCCTAGTTGTCGTAGACGTCCTGCTGTCCATCTTCCTCGTACTGCTGTTCTCCTTCAAAGTCTGGCCATTTGAATAGCCAGGGACAAAGCCATGAGTATTTTTAAAGTACTCGCAAACTAATACTAATGTAAGCACTATAAATTTTAGTAAGGGGGTACTAAGTTCTAGGTTTATTTGCATAAAGCCAATTTTAATTCATAAGCATTTTCATAAAAAGACTCTTTATTTGCTAACTAACTCAAGTGGGAACATTAGTGTCATTTCCACAACTCTGTTGTGATTCAAGTCAAAGTCACCATTCACCTTTTAAATTCAAGTCACAAGTCACATGTCACATTTTTGAAATTGTCTGATGACGGAACAGTATGGCCTTTCCAATCGTCCGTAACCGTGGACACGGCTATTCGAATAGTTCTACACTCTGCAGAGGTCGTACACTTGTGCCACAACATTTGCAATAATCCGTCAGGGTTAACTGGCCCTGATTTATCACACTCCGTGTGCGGACTACCAACCATAACCTTTCACTTACATACCCTAGTATAGGCACCTCTCCCCATGAGCTTGGCCCCCAGTGAAGACAAACCGTCAGCGGGAACTGCACAGGGCTTGGGCCGGACATTCACCTCATTTCACGTCATTTCACATCATTCACATTTCAATGGAGGCAGCCTCGGCATAACCCCTATGACGCTTGTTTAGAGGGAACCCATACTAAGGCACATAAATTTCTAGTTAAGCCCTTACCCATGTTGGGTATTGTGGGGGTACTTTCAAATTGGAATGGTATCGCATCCGAACCCAACCATCAGTTTTTGTAAAATTCACCAAGTCATTCACAAGTCATATTCACCTTCAAAATCTTTCAATAGAATGATTCATCATTCCAAGGTTTTCAAGTCCTTTCATTTCACATGTTCCCATCTAGAGTAGTCAATTTTATTTGTTTAGCACTAGCAACTAGTCATGAGGGGTGCTAACTAGCCTTCTTTGCTCTAGGCTAAATTTGATGCTGTTGTACTACTCTATATCTAATCCAAGTGAATCATGAATCAAAAAGTAAATTTTGATAAACAAAACTCAAAAACTTGTAAGGTAAAAACTTGGGATAGGATCATTAAACATAAAGTATGATGTAGTGGTGCCTTGCTCTATTAGAGCTTTGCACTTGGGTAACTTGCAAGAATATTAGCTTGCAACAATATAACATGCATTAGTCTAGCTTGCCTTGGTTGGTGTTGTGATCAAAGTTCTCTTCTTCTTCCTCTTGGTAGAAAACCTCCTCCTCTTGATAGTTTCCGGTACTAGCGTCTATAAACGAATACGAGGATACAATCACCAAACAATACTTAAGTGCTAGACTAATCACACAAAGGGTTCACACAAGTTATTCTAGCATCACCACATTATTAACATGTTGGTTGACTTTGTTTTCTTTTAAAGAAAAATAATTTCCTCTCATTACAAATATTGATTAGGGTTTCTATTTAATTCTTTGAGAAATAATTTCCTCTCATTGAATCTTGTTAAGATTTAATCTCCTCAAATGACAAGGTATGATCACATGTTGACCAAGGTCAACACTTCACACTTATCCTTTGAGAAACATGATTTAAATGAGGTTCTATACCTCATGCAATTTAAATCCTATTTGATTTAATATCCTCAAGTAAGCATATATGAGACCATGCAAGAGAGGTCACCACATTACTTCATACCACTTGGGAATTTGATTTAAATGAGGTGCTACACCTCATAGTTTTAAATTCTTAAATTTGAAGGTAATTTAAATGGGCTAGTAATGACTACATAGCCATTATTTGATTCTAACCCATGATCATATACAGTACCAATATCATATTTTTGCATAATAAAATAGAGGGGTTGAAATGTGAATCATAGCAATTGGATTCACTTCAAAATTCATTAGGGTTGATTTTTAATAATTATTTGAAATCTGAAAAGTCTCTGACTTGTTGATTTTTCTATTCAAATTCCATAATAGTTCTAGGGTTCAAACCAGTGGGATTAGTTAGATCCTTTCATAAGCTTTCTGGAACATTTTGAATCACTAAATTTGGACTTGTAGATTTGAAACTATTTAAATTCTAGCAAAGGCCAGTATTGAATTTTGCTGAATAGAATAATTCGTGTTTGAATTAAACGGGCTAGGCGGGAAAGCAGATGGGCCGAAACGAGGGAAAACGAGCTGGGCTGGCCCAGTAACGCTTCAGCGCGCCACGGGCCAACTGACAGGGTAGGACCCAGCGGCCAGTCTCTATTTAAACCCGAATCGGTACCTTCTAACGTGGGCCGTGCGATTAGAAGTTGATCCAACGATTGATCGTCGTCGTTGTCGTCGACGCGAGGGAGGTGCTGGCACGGCGGAGGTAGGGGGTCGACGGCGAGCTGGGGTTCCGGCGAGCGGCGGTGTTGGTGCAGGGTGATGTTGCGGATGACGGCTGGTACAGACGGCGACTCCGATGGTGGCGGAAATCGTCGGCTTCGTCTGCAGCACCGCCGCGGACTCTAGCGAGCAATTGACGAGCTGCAGTGCAAATGGGAGAGGGGAAGTGGGTCGAGGAGATCAAGGAGAAGGAGGGGAGCAAGTTTTGTGTGGAGAAGGAAGGCTGAAATGGCCTCTATTTATAGGACGCGAGGTGGCCGTGGGGGTGCCGTGGAGGTCATCCATGGCACCGGCGATTCAAGCAGCGAAGGGGCAAGGTAGGGTGCGCAGGGGGTAGGCGATGTCTAGGCGAAGCTAATGAGCGTGATGGCGCGGTGAATGATGGACTAGGGCGTGCAGGAGGGGTCGTCGACCTTGCAGTACTGTGGTGGGAAAATCCGATCATGTCGACGGCGACGGTGCTCGTGCGGCCAATGGAGGGTGTCTATGAGCTAGAGGGTGAGGTGATGCTTGATGCAGAGATAGGGCGAGGGGAGGACTGAGGCGACGGCACGACTCGCGCTACGGCGCGTCCGGTGCACGGTGAGCGCGCACACGGCATGTCGGCGTGCCTGGGCGCGTTGAGTTTTGCCAATGCCGTGCGATTTCCGAGCCAGGGAGGGTACCAGCGTGCATGGAGGAGTGAGGGCTACCTAGTTGACAGGGTGAGGCTGACCAGAGAGGGGTGGAGAGAATGAGTGGCATGAGGGTCGGCATGGGTACGGCATGATCATGCAATGGTACTCTCCACCCTTTAATCATCAAAAGCAGGTACTGGCCTTGATGCAGGGGATGTAGATGAGCAATGATCACCTCTGATCACACATGGTTTAGTCTAAAAACTATTGGGTAGAAGAGAGTATGTGAATTGCAATTTGTTGCCTGCCAAGTGTTTGACAAAATGGCCACATGAAAGTTTTTGTTAAATTTTGGGATTCTTTTTGATGAAGTTGATTTGAATATTGAATTGAGTAGAATTGTGGTGGTGGTGGTCAAAATGGTGCTGGTTTGTGAGATTTCGAAAAGGGGTTGATCTTCTCCTTGATTCAATGTCTCCACTTGTCTCATCTATTCTGGTCAACCTAGGCAGAGTTAGCCTTGATGGTCAACACCAAACTTGTTCACCCTGACATGGTCTTGGATGAGGTGGAAAGGGTTGGCCAAGTTTGGTTTAAGAAAATTCCAAACCAGGGGTGCAAAGTGAGTATGATATTAAAAAGTGTCAAAGTGACCATGATCACATGTAAGTGAAATTTGAATTTTCCTTTGATTTGATTTGTGTTTCTTGGATGCAAAAGTGTTTGTTATTGGTATCTAAGTGTTTCACAAGCAAAGGCACAAGCAAAGGTGGCCTTGGTTAAAGATTTGCATATTTGGCTAAAAGTGTATGAGAGTAAAAATGGCATTTTCTCACTATTTTATTTCTCTCTATTTGATTTGATTTTTCTTGGCTCCAAAGTGATTCTTATTAGTTTAGGAACATTTCCAAACCATTGAAACCATTCAAAAAGGTCTAGCTCAAAGATTTGCAAAAATGGCCATAAACACATAAGAGGTGAAATTCCAATTTTCCTTATTTTCCTCTTTTGTTCCCCTTGCTTTACTTGGGCATGGTTGAGGGTCAATTTAGTGTGAGATTAAGTTTAGAGATGGTTTCACACCATTTGGGCAAGGTAGGAGTGCATAGGACAAGATTTGATAAAATGGCTAAGTGCCACATATGCTTCTATGCATATGTTTAATTTTCTTTTATTTGTTTTTGTTTCACCTTGGTTTTGATTGGGGAAGTACTAGATTAGGTTTGTTGATGTTTTCAAAACCTCTAAACAAGGTAGAAAAGCCTAGGTAAAAGTTTTACCAAAATAGCCATAGGCACATAGGCCTTTTTCTTATTTAAATTCTTTTTATTTTATTTTAACTTGGATGGTGAAAAGGATAGGGTTTAGGGTTTAAGATCATTTCAAAATACTTTAACAAGCAATCATGGCAATAGCACAAGAATTAAGCATGCTCACTATGTATCCAACTAAATTTAATAAAAGTTTTTGTTGGTTCCAAAATTTGGAAAAAGGGAAATTCATTTTCTTTGTTTTGAAATTTTTGGGATGTTCTTTTACTGTGTTTGAGTGGATTTCTTTGCTCCATTAAATTTCAGTAGCCTTGGGTAATGTCCAGAAGTGTTGGGAATGATTGTGTCCTTGCTGAACATGTGAATTTTTGATTATGCACTAACCCTCTAATGAGATTGCTTTGAGTTTGGTGTGAAGGAAGTTTTCAAGGATCAAGAGAGGAGGATGATATAATATGATCAAGAAGAGTGAAAAGTTTAAGCTTGGGGATGCCCCCGTGGTTCATCCCTGCATATTTCAAGAAGACTCAAGCGTCTAAGCTTGGGGATGCCCAAGGCATCCCCTTCTTCATCAACAACTTATCAGGTCACCTCTAGTGAAACTATATTTTAATTCTGTCACATCTTATGCACTTTACTTGGAGCGTCTGTGTGCTTTTATTTTTGTTTTGTTATTTTCATTCTCTGAATAAATCGGATCCTAGCATGCTTGTGTGGGAGAGAGACACGCTCCGCTTTTTCATTTGAACAATTGATTTCTTCGTTTTACTTTTTATGTTTATGGCGAAAGCTGAAAGCCGCAGCACTTATTGTTATTTGGTTGGAAATGGAAAATGCTTCATGTGGTAATTGGTATATTGTCTTGAATAATTTGATACTTGGCAATTGTTTTGAGCTCTCAAGTAGATCATGTTTAAGCTCTTGCATCATGTAGTTTAAACCTATTAGTGGAGAACTACCGTAGAGCTTGTTGAAATTTGGATTGCATGATTGGTCTCTCTAAGGTCTAGATATTTTCTGGTAAAAGTGTTTGAGCAATAGGGAAGACAGTGTAGAGTCTTATAATGCTTGCAATATGTTCTTGTGTAAGTTTTGCTGTACTGTTTTATACTTGTATTTGCTTCAAACAACCTTGCTAGCCAAAGCCTTGTACTGAGAGGGAATGCTTCTCGTGCATCCAAAACCTTGAGCCAAAACCTATGCCATTTGTGTCCACCATAACTACCTACTATGTGGTATTTTTCTGCCATTCCAAAGTAAATTGCTTGCGTGCTACCTTTAAAACCTTTCAAAACACTACAAGAAAAGTTCTGATAGACAACGTCCCAAAATCGTCAACTAAGGGGCATTTTTCGTCGCCTATGGGCCTAACCCGACGATATGGGTTCCGTTGTCGAAACTGCGTCAGCAAAGTCCAACGACGATTTTTTCGGTCCGTCGCGCTTGGGCGCCCTTCCGCCACGGAAAATCGGACCGTTGCGGAAGTGTTTCCGGGAGCCCGTTGACTGGCAGTTAACGGCGTTAACCGGCTGAAATCCCGTGGTAGATGGTAGGCCCACACGAGGCCTGCCACGTCTTAAGCGGGCCGGGCCAGATGACATAGTTTGACCGGTCAACTATATAGCTGGGCTGGTCCATTAGTTACGTGGGCCGGGCCTAACCTCTAATGTTGACTCGGTCAAAGTTAAATGGGCCGGCCCATTTAACATGTGGGGTCCCCTTACAAGAACTGGCCGCCCAAGAAGCAAGTGGGCCGGGCCAAAACACAGTGGGTCCCACTTTCGTTAAAGGCCCCATTTAGTGTGTGGGGTCCACCATATAGCAAGTGGGCCGGCCCAACAAGCTAGTGGGCCGGGCCAAAAACACATGGTGGGTCCCACTATCCTGTTAAAGGCCGGCCCATTTAGTATGTGGGGTCCACCATATAGCAAGTGGGCCGGCCCAACAAGCTAGTGGGCCGAGCCAAAAACACAAAGTGGGTCCCACTTTCCTGATAAAGGGCCCCATTTAGTATGTGGGGCCCACCATATAGCCACTGGTGGCCCACCAAGATAGTGGGCGGCCAAAACACAGTGGGTCCCACATTCCTGTTAATGGGCGCCCATTTGGTATGTGGGGTCCACCATATAGAAAGTTGGCCGCCCAACAAGATAGTGGGCGGGCCAAAAACACAGTGGGTCCCACCTTCCACTTAAAGGGCCGCCCATTTACCATGTGGGACCACCATAGAGCAAGTGGGCCCAACAAGATAGTGGGCCGGCCCAATAGCACAGTGGGCCCCACTTTCTGTTAAAGGGCCGGCCCATAGTGTGTGGGGTCCACAATATAGCAAGTGGCCGGCCCAACAAGATATTGGGCCGGGCCAAAAACACAGTGGGTCCCGCTTTCCTCTTAAAGGGCCGGCCCATTTATTATGTGGGGTCCTCCAAAAAAGCAAATGGGCTGGCCCAACTATTTAGTGGGCCGGCCCAGTAGTTGGTGGGGTCCACCTTAAAGCAAGTGGGCCAGCCCAATTAGTGTGTGGGGTCCACCGTAAATCAAATGGGCTGGCCCAAGAAGTAAGTGGGCCAGCCCGTTTAGTTGCTGTTTATATGCCGGCATAATATGCGCTTTAGGATTTTGCGGGCAGGCACATATGTGATTTCGTTTAATTGGGCCGTTTAAGGGATGGGAATTCGTGATTTAGATACTGAGAATATTTACGCAGCATTGATTTCTGTCGGATAGCCTCACTTACCACAAGCACCAAAGAAAAAATGCGCGAAAGAACTATAAAAACTAACTAAATATTACATCAGCTGCAAGGCATTGAAAAAATATTACAGAACCCAGAGAAATTGAATGGTAATTAAACCTAGCAATACAATGAAGCGATCCGGCAATCTTTTAAGTTGTCCATGCAGCACCTATATCTGAAACAAAGACATTACAAGTTAAGACAGCAACAATGGAAAGGCAATGACACTACAATATTGTTTGGCAAAGAATTTGGAACTCATCATTTCGTCGTTATAACAAGATCATTGTAATGCGCACAATAAGCAAACAAAGAGTGCATGCCGCATACCAACAGCCAATATAACAGAGCATGTTAGAATGAAACAGCAGACTTACTACTGTCGAGTCCCATGCAAACCAACATGTTCAGGGAGTACAAAATTGGCATGAACAACATAGTAGCAGGCTATAAATTTTGTAACAACGACTGAGCAAGATGAAGTTATGATGGCTACATCTACAGAGCAGGGAATGTAAACCAAAAATAGAAGTTACGATGGCAAAAGCTAAAGAGGAGGGAATGTGAACCAACATGTGCCAAGTGCAATTACTTCATTTTGGCCGTGAACTAAATAATACTCCTGAACTTATAGTGAAGGGGATGCAAATCAAGATGTTTCGGGATATAAACTTGTAATGAGCAACACATGGAGGATAGTTAATGCTGGAGCTTAGGATGGACCAGATACAGAATATAGTGGGATCACCTGTGAACTTGTATAAGAGGGAATGCAAACCAATATGTTCAGCTTTCCATATGTGAGCGTCATGCCAAGTCAGAGAAACAAGTCAATAATGCAGCTTTTGAAGAACAAGATGGCACGCAAAATTATTATCTAGTAGTATGACAAGTTTATTTGTACTACAGGCTAGATAGCAGAGTGATAGCATGCCAAACTAAGTCCTTACTTTGTTAGCTTACAATGAACTAGATACAAAACAATGGCATCACCTGTAGTACAGGGAATGCAAGCCAACATGTTCATGGAGTAAAAAATTGGCACAAACAACATAGTAGCAGGCCATAATTTTTGTAACAACGACTGAGCAAGATAAAGTTATGATGGCTAGATCTACAGAGCAGGGAATGTAAACCAAATATAGAAGTTACGATGCCAAAAGCTATAGAGCAGGGAATGCGAACCAACATGTGCAATTACTTAAAATTGGCCATGAACTAAATAATAGCAGGATGTTACTATAATACCTACAGTATAATTTTTGTAACAACGACTGAGCAAGATAGAAGTTATGATGGCTACATCTACAGAGCAGGGAATGCAAACCAAAATGTTCAATCGCTTAAAGTTAGCAATGAAGTAGAAAATAGCAAGGTGTTACGGTCATAGCTAGGAATGAACTAAAAGAGCTTCAGACAAACAAGCATCTGAACCCAGAACATGGCGCTAAAACAAGGGACTTACATTAGGAGAAGCACTCTGTGGGAGTCACAGCAGATCTTCCTGGGGTTGATAGATCCGGTGATGAAGTACGCTACATGTGCTACTTGGGGTTGGAGAGACGGCCATTACACTTCATGGTTACTCATCTCATCTGCAAAAACGTAACGGCGCGTCGTTAGCACAAACAGGTTCCCCCAAGATTAAACAAGAACTTGCAGGCAAGCAATAGAAAAGCGATAGTAGAAGAGTTTAGATCATACATGGCGCCGGTGAAGCAGATCCGGTTCATGCACAGCGGTGTCGGTGAGCAAGATCCGATGCGGTGGACGACGGATCCGGCGAAGCGGCTCCGGTGGGGTGGACGATGCCGCAGCTGAAGCGACTGCGGTAGACTGCTGGATGAGCATATGGTTTCGAGGTTCGGCGGGGATGATCCGGTCCGGTTGATGACGGCGTCGATGAAGCGGCTCCGGCAGGCAGCCGGATGACGAGGATCGCGAGGCCTCGGGTAGGCCAGGGAAGTCCGGCGGGGATGTTCCGGTGCGGTGGTCGTGGAGGTGGGAGAGAGAGGGACTTGGGAAGTTCCGGTGGGTGGTCTCAGAGGAGAGAGTGAGGGAAATGAATTTTTTTTCGGGGAGTTTCCGGAGCTAGGGAGGTGGTGATCGAAAAAAAATGACGGGTAGACCCCCCACCAACCGACTTATACATGGACATTGTTGTCATCTTTACGAGGGTAGAATGGGAAGTTAGAAGCGTGTGAAATATTTGTATTTTTCGGGCGGGAAGTTTTGCCGCTGGAATGAGATTTCGAATTTGGCTACAGTCCAAGTAATACAAAAATATGAGACCGTACTAGTACGGCCAAATGTCACATCAATTCATCATCACGTTGAAAATCGGTTACGACGATCATAATTATTGGCCGTTGGCACAACAGTTCTCCAACGCTTGATCCAACGGTCAAAGTTCCTTTTTTTAAGAGAACGGTCAAAATTCATTGGATTCGCTCGGGAACTGCGCGCGCCAAAACGAGTCAGACGAAGATGTTTCTAGAGTTCTCACGGACGCGTCTTGGCGATACATTGAATGCAAATCTTGCAAGGTCAAAAAAAATGCAAATCTTGCAGGATCGTATGTGGCTGCTATGAGCTGAAGTACTCCATGAAACCGTGAACATACATGTAGATGGGAATCCCATGTAGACGATCTGAAGAACGACCCGCTGCATCTTTCACAAATCCATCTACATGACATGATAAACTTTAATTAAGAAGCAGCCACGTAACAATTATTGCCCAAAATCTAACGGGTTCGACAATAAGCTGGTAATTCTCTATTATATATAAACACCAAAAAAATATAGCAAGTAAGAAAGGAGTGTCAATGCCACCAGGACTTACAAAAAAAGGGAATTAGCACTTCGTAATCTCTTTGTTTTTACACATACCTTCTGCTCAGGAATCCAGGGCCTAGGGTCACATCAAGTCATAATCAGAAACCAAAGTCGGTTCCCATGTTCTCCAATTCAAAACGCGTACAAAATATTTCAGTGTGTGAAATAATGTTGAGATTTTGAATTAGAGGGTTGTTAAGCTATTGATTATATGGAGTCGAAATTTGGTAGCATACATAAGTATCTCTGTTCACAACTCACCTGTACAGAAGCAGGAACAGCTGTTGTGTTGCAGCACAACACAAAGGAGAAGCCACTGTTCCGTTCATTGCACTCAATACAGCGATGAATGAACCAGACCAGTTGACAAGCTTCTAGACCAGTATGTAGAAAGATGGAAATCAATGGATCACAGAAAATCATCAGTGTCAAGCTTTAATGCACTAGCCAACGCGACCAAAAGTCCGAACTGATGGAAAGGGCTAGGCAATCCACTTTATACATCGCAACAAAAAGTCCAAACTGACAGAAAAGGCTAGACCGGGAGAAGAGAAGAGAAGGTTTGTGAAAGCGATGACTCGAACTTGAGACTATGGGCTCTGATACCACGTCAAGCTTCATCCACGAGCCAACGGAACCACAAGTCAGAACTGATGGAAAGGGCTAGGCAATCCACTTATAATATTAACAATCAGCAGGGTTCCGGTTCAAAAAAATCCACATCACAACAAGGAAACGACCACCAAGATCATAGCAATTGCAGATAAATGCACCTACGAAATATGCTCAGACTAAGGAACCATTTTACAAGACAAAGGTAATGACCTGTCACTGTCCCCGTTCATCTCCAATTATCTAGCAGATACTCTTCTTACTACTTACTAGCATTCCTAACCTGCTCCAGTAGGGCCTCCTTCTGTGCTGCTATCGTTCTAAAATTGTCGACTTCTAGTCTTAGCGCAGCTGATGCAGCTCGTTCTACTTGGAGTTGCTCCTTTAGAACTTGAGCATGCAAATACTTTGACTTGGACATGGACTTGCACTTCAGCAGTCCAGCATTCCGTAAGAAAGTGTTTTTGGCAATGCCTTTCTTTTTTATTGCCATAGAAAATGCCTTCACACATTCTTCATCGGTTTTTTCCAGACCGTTTTTACCGGTTTTTGCCATCTCTAATTTCATATCTTCCTGCAAAAAATTCAGTTCGTACACATGTGTAAACATGATAGTTACTACAGAGAAACTTGCTGATAGTAGATTTATCATGTGTATGACCTACTTTTATTCCTACAGTTTGGCATGTCTGATTCACATCACATGAATTTTAATAAACATATATAATATCATATTGACATGTACTTTACTACTCCTATAAGTTGGGATGTGAGTCGTCACAAAATTTCAATCTTTGAGAAGACTTACAAGAACACTCTGTGCGACTTCTCCAATCACTTCAAGTTTGTTCTTCTGGCATGCTTCAAAAATCTCTGGCAGAGTCATCTCTTTGTTTGGTTCCCTTTTACTTGCATTATGTAACATCTGCATTTTAGTACTACCATTTATAAATCGAATAACGTGGTTGAAATGGAGGATCATAATATAAGCTGCACACTGGTGTATATACTCTGCATGATCTTTTACTAAAATATTTCTAAATAGCAGTATAAAACAACATGTCCTTACTTTTTGCCGAATGTGCACTATAAGGTTACGAGATCCCGTACGGCTAGGTAAAAGTAGTTTACCGCGGTTTTCCTGATTCTGTTTAGCCAAATTCTGCAAAAAGGAGACTAGTGAGACACTGCTATAAATAAGAATCCAAGATGTGATCTGGTCTCAGTCTTACAAATCATACCATATTCTTTGGATCAGACCAGTGCTTCACAAGATCTCCCCACTGTTTGTCAGTCATTTGCTTAAAAGGAGATATAGTTGGAACACTCCCAGTAATCTTTCCAGTGAAGTATTTCTTCTTTAGCCTGCTGCGATACTGGCGCAGACAGTCTGAGAATAGACTGTTGAGAACATGCTTTACTTCCTCTTGGTCCTCATCGAACTCGAACCTTAACTGTTCACAACAATATAAACCGTTGGTGTGATATACATAGATCCAACAACAAGCTAGAAGGAACGGGACGTGCCAATGTGGTATACTAGTATGAGTAACATTACCAAGAGAAAGATGACTTACGTGTAACCTGTGCACTAATTTTTCAAAATGCGCAGAGGTGTCTACGTGCTCTTTCCATGTTGGGAAGATAGGAATTTCATTCCTGACGAAAATTCCTACATCCGATGCTAATTTACAAGATTCTTCTGGGTCCAGTGGCCTTCTGCCACCTACGATAGATGAAAGGCGAAATCTTGATTCCATCCCAGCAAGCTTAGCTACGAACATTTTCCCTACTGTTGGGCCCCTCGTTTTTCTTGATCGTGGTGCAACTACAAAGTTAAGCATTACATCAAGCTATCAAGGTAGGTATATATATATATATATATATATATATATATATATATATATATATATATCTCTATAAAGTATAACTTTATAACGGAGAATGAAACTATAAGCATTGGAAAATGTACCTTCTTCGGTGTGGGGCTCATCCTCAGGGGAGTTGTCTATGGCAGGACTAATATGGGTCAGTGGGAGATCATCAACAGTTTGTTGATGTTGTGCTAGCAGTGTTTGGCCAGTTGTGGTTGTGTCAGCTGGGACTGGTACAGTGTGTCCTTGGGCAGTATTTCCTACCACAGCTACTGCTGATCCCAATTGTGGCTGAGAAGTTGCCGTGGAAACTTGTTCTGCTGCCAATTGTTGGGCGTCGTATCCTATGAATCCAACCAATTCCTGTATCCCTGCATCCGTTCATTCCGGACCGAGCGATCTAAATCTTGTGCCTCGCGTTGAGTCGGTAGAAAAATTGCAATTACACGCCCGCTTCTGAACATAACCAACATCTCTTTTTGCAAAACTCCCCCTAACTCTAATTCTTGAAACCCCACCCGTGATCCCTGCACCAAGTCGTGGACTAATGGCGTCGATTTCCCCTGCTGCCGACGAGACCATGGACGCACCCGTCCTCCTCAAGTTCCTCCGCCGTGGGCAACTTATAGCCCGGCGCCGCCTTCAATATGGTCGGCAAGACCTTCGGCTAGTGCAGAGAGTCGAAGAGCGTCGGAGACACTGCAGCCGCCGCCGTCGAGCTACTGCCGGAGGAGATGCTGAGGGGCACCACTGACATGGAAGAGGGCTAGGCAAGGTGTATCCTGTGGAGGCAGCGCACCATGGATCCGCCCGCCGAGCTCGACTTCAGCCCACCGTCCGTCGCTGCTACGGTGAGGACCTCAAATTGCTAAAGAAATTGCATCTGCATGTGTGAGATTTAACTGAATCTGTGTACCAATTAAACTGCAGATTGTGATAAATGACATTGGTCGTCTATTCCAGTTGAGTTCTGGAAGATTGTTCCGATGCGATGGTTACTTGGTCTGGCTTCGAAAATAATCCAGTGATTCTTGAGTCTGAGAGTCCTTAGGCGGTGTCATCGACAGAAAGGCATTGATGTCTCTAGAGTCTATATTATGCACCATTTACATAGAAATTATCTTATTGTGTGATGTACTTCTTGACCCCGAGTGATCAAGATTGCATGAAAACGAAACAAGTTGACACGTGAATTAGCCCCATGTATTAGGAAGTAGGAACAGAGTGTAGGTGTTGTATGCTGCTATAACTGATTGTAAACACATTCTTTCTGTTCATGAATAAAGTTATCTTTTTAATTGTGATAAGGACTGGACACATCTTTGTTCTGTTTGTAGATACTGGTGGCTATCACTTACCAATCGACACCCGAACTCTCAAAGGCAAGAAGTGGCTGCCATCGTCATACCAAGGATGAGAAGGATATGGCTGGAACGCAATGCTTGCACATTTCAGGGGCAAAGCACGGCCCTGGGGCAGCTCGTCCAACTTTCCAATGAAGAATTGAGGATGTGGAACTTGGCACACGCAGGGAGAAGAAGAGGACTAGTGGGTACTAGGAAGGAGTAGTTTTCTTTGTTGTAGCTATAGCTCTTGTCGGTCTGGGTGGCTGTGCCACATGTAAAACCTTGTAAATCCATTTCTCCGCCTTAATGAAAATGAAAATCAACATTTGGTTGCTGGTCCTTGAAAAAAGTCCAGTTGTAGCTACTCTCCTAGTATGCTAGTGCTATCTATGAAGCTGGTATGATGAAAGCTTCTAGCAATTGTGATTGATTTTAACACAGATATAAAATTACAGGAAGATAAACATGGTCATGTTTGAGGTTCTTAATCAGGCATAGATGTTTTGATATGTTAAAAAAAATTGCTACATGGCAACATTGTAAACTAAGAATTAAGAACATATGGAAGTTCACCTATCACATGAACCTTTATCATGATGCCAATTTGGTATCTGAAACTTTTCTTTTGGAGAGCAGGTGAAGCAAGAAAGCTCAGGTGGAAGTCGTGGAACTGATGCAGCATGCCGCGCCGATCAAAATTTTATTTAATGTACAAAGTGTCTTTATGCAATGGCTCGGAAATTTTTATTTTGTCCAACTGCTTGTCTTAGTGGTAAGCAGCTGCAAAGAATTACAACATGTTGCAGCAAGTTTTCGCAAATTTACATGAATCATGATGGAAATTCTCCATTCCAAACAATACACTTTATCTTGGATTGTGGTCTTCGGTTGTAGCTGGGTTTTCAGTTCCTAGACACTGCAAAATGTTCTGAACACTTCATGCAAGTAGTTGTTTCAGCACTCTGAACTTCCATATGTTCTCAACCTTGAGTTACACTTTTCCCTTGTATAAATCATTTGGTTTGTTAACATATTAAAAAATATGTATGGCTTGTTCTTTCTCAAATTTCCATTCACAGCAACTTACACAGTTACACTTTGCAAGTACTAGATACAGTAAACAAGAACAATGAAAATTCAGAGCCAGTAGCCGGCCAATTTCCCAAGCTATGAAGCTATCCTCTTCTGTGCTCGCAGCTCACGCGAGTCAGCACTCAGCAGCAGGCCGGCATCTTCAGGAGTAGGTGGGGCTCCCTCAAGACGCCATTGGTGCGGAGGCTGCACACCAGCGTCCTCCACGTCAGGGACCGGCGAGAATAAGGACCTGCGCCACATGCGGCTCCCATAGACCTGTATAGGCACGACAGATCACATCGGAGCCGTCGAGAGGCGACTCGAGTCTGGCAACGGCGAGAGCGTGGATGGATTTTCACTGGAGACGCGTCTCGCAGACTTGGAGCCGACCTCATCGCCGTCGCCGTCGAGTGAACTCGCGGTCGTAGCAGTCGCCGCCTGTTGGTTAGGGATAATACAAGGTGTTGACATGTTTGCCGTTTCGATGTACAAGGGCTAATGTGAAAAATAAACGGGCTGGACGTGGCACTTTAGGCAAAACTACCTAGGAATGAGCAGACGCGCACGATCCATACCGGGTGGACGAGGATAGCCGGATGCACGGATACAGGAAAGTTGGGGATTCATAGGATACGACGCCCAATTGTTGTTGAGAAGTTGCTGTGGAAACTGGTTCTGCTGCCAATTGTGGCTGAGAAGTTGCTGTGGAAACTGGTTCTGCTGCCGATTGTCGCTGGTTGACTGGATTGGTAACAGGTGGCTGATTCAACCGCTTGGGGTGTTCACCACGTTTTTTTATTTCAGTACTCTTAGAATTTTCGTTATTTTCTTCAACTGGTGCCATGAATCGCTGAGACTGTCTAGTAGCAGAAGCAGGTTTCTTTTTTGGTTGCAGCTGTTCTATCACCAATTCAGGTGCCTGTTGAATGGTCTTCCTCTCATTGGTGGTTCCTGCGAAATTCTTACTTGAAGCTGCAGATTCCTAGCACACATAAACGATATTTCAGTCTACAGAAGTCCCATATATGATGATATGCAAATGGAATAGAATGAAGAACAGTAAAGGATGACGTGCATGCTGAAACATATATATGATGCATTAAGGAGACCTAGAGGTGGCATGTGAACATGTTTGGTGGGATTCAGGATACAAGTATACAACACATGGAAGTTGCAAAACAGATATCTCAAAGTAAAAAACACAGAAATCACCTGGTGGGGTTGAGGAGAATGGTCAGGCAAGGCATCTTCCTGAGTCAGCTCTCCAAGAGGCTCAGCATGATCAAATTGTGAATCATAACATTGTTCTTTATCTTTGGGAAGGGGAAAGGGTTCTTCTCCGATTTTGTTCAGGTTTGCACTAGAGGCAATAGCGTTACACATGTTTGTGCCCACACGGCTTGCATATCTTATACATATATTCCGTATCCGTTTCTCTTTTAATTCATTCTTCTGTATTGCAATAATATCTAGCATGCATTACAAAAAAAATGCTAATGAGATGGCGGTGCAAGTAAGCAAAAAAATACTTTTCGAAATCACATGCATAACGAATGCGGCCATATCAACCTTCTTGGAAGTGGGCGCGTGTACGCTTTGGTTTCCTGCCGTCGACCATGGAAGCGCCCATCTCTCCAGTCCGGTGGACGGAAGGAGTCGGGGATTAAGATACGAGAACCCGGCGATGGTGACTGTCGCTGACAAGGCGGCGGTGGAAGTCGGCTACGGAGGAGCTCGTATGGTACAGTGGTCGTCGGTGGGGGTGGGGGAGGTGGAAGCTACTCCGGCTTGCTAAAAAGCAAGGGAGACGGCGGAACGTCGTCGGTCACTACGGTGGCCGATGAGAAGGCAGTAGTGCTGGTGTGGGAGTGGGACAGTGGGCCGGCGCCGGCGTGTGAGATGATCCGGTGGGTCATGCAGGGTGGAAGCGTGAGAGAGAGATGCGGGGTTCGGCGCCGCCGGTGATAGGTCTGAATTGAGCGGTCCGGGGGGATAAGATCGACACTGTACTTATTTCACATCGCTTTGAATTTTGGAAGCGGGGGGGGGATTTCGGCGGGAATTTTGGGGCAGAGTTGAAATTATTACTGGTTGCTGGAAAACTGTGGAACCCTAGCCTACGAAATCCCAAGTCTGAAGCTGAGGGCCCTTTTGCTGTGGCTTTTTGGCTTTTGGATTTTGGAAGCCAAAAGAATATAATATTTGTTTTTGGCTTCCAAAATCCAAAAGCCAAAAAGGCAAAAAAAAGGCACAACAAAAGGGCCCTGAGTATGTTCGGGTTCAAGGGGATATGCTTGTTGGTTCTTGGGTGCATATGATCTCTTTATTTCGAAATTCATCTTCTATACATTTTGAAATGTCAAAAAAGAATAAAACGAAAAATGCATGTGTACTTCTTCGCTTGCTTTATACACATAAAATATTTCAATGGAAAAATCGAATAGTAATTTGGGCTATGTAAAAAAGAGTTACTCCGTAAAAAAATTGTGCTAACCATAAGGCTTTTTATGAGACATGTTTTCTCTCTTTTTTTACATCGACCATGAAAAAAACTTGTTTTTTTACATCAACCATGAAAAATACTTTTTTTACATCGACCATGAAAAATACTAGGAATTTGCTAAGAGCATCCACAACGTGTAGCCAAAAGTGGTTCCATATTTGATTTTTGGCTTTTTGAACTAGTTCCATACATTGTAGAGGTAGTTCCAAAACCAGAAAAACAGGGAACCGGAGCAAATAGGTGCTCCGATGCCAAATTTCACTTTTGGCATTTGGAACTAGTTCCCTACATTGTGAGAGTAGTTCCATATTGGCTTTATGAGTTGTTTTAGCTTGATGGCGGGACCCACGTTATAAATATTTGGAACCACTACATTGTGGAGCTATTGCTATATTTCACACCAAAGCCAAATTCACCATCGTATCAGATTTGGCAATAGCAACATTGTGGATAGCCTAAAGTTATATTTTCCATCTTGTACACAATTAAAAATATCTTTAAAACAAACAAATCTCTAATGTCTAGGTGTACCATCTCTACTAGTACTAGTATATATACACGTGCCTTGCACGTGAGGGCTCTTTTTTTTAGTGAAACAACTTCGACGCAATAAGAATTCGATCTTTTTTTAACAAAGGAGGGGGGCCCAAGGGCTTGGATACCATTAAGTGCAACAGAGGGGTACATATTACAGATTGCAGTCAATAGTCACTTGGGTTGAAAGCCAATGCAAGCCCGCCTACATGATAGCAGGATTTTGTGAAGCTTTTTAACTTAATTGGTCAAACATGCGAAGCATGTGCCATTTACTTGTACAACTTTATCGGAAAAAAATACTTGTACAAGCTAGTTCCCCTAAGTACTACCAGCACATAAGTAAACAAAAGAACCAGGGACATCATCAACTGAAAACAACAATCTATTCATATAGCGGCTCTTGCATCACCCTTTGAAAATCATCTACCTGCAAAGATGAGTGCAGAGTTTCTGCTCGTGCTTTCACCTGTTCCAAGATCGTCCAGTTGATCTCATGGACATCTGCATCAGCCAAAGCGGTAACCAAGTTGCCAGCCACTAGCTTCTGCAGATCAGCAACAGCATGTAGGCCATCTTGAATTGTAGAATTCCATCCTCGGTTCATTTCTTTGTTCCGCCAAGTGGCCACATCCAAGTCCTTTTGAAGACGCCTAATCTTAGCTTCCCCAGTGCCACATCCTTCTGTTTTGTTCCTACAAACGTTTGCATCACTGGAACTCTGGACATCTGTGCTACAATGCTGCTTGGCAGGGACATGAGCAGTCACTTGCTTCTGCGATTTGCCATGCATAAAATCAATCAGCAGATTAAAAGGAAATATGTTGGTTGATTCATGTCACCACTTTCAGCAACCCATGAGTTTCTAAACCTTAAATGGAGTCTAAAACATTGCAATAAAAGGGTGGGTGCATCATTTGGATGCAGAGGCCGGGGCGACCCTATTTTCAAGAAAAAATTAGGAAATCTGAAATCTATATCTATATCTCTACCATCTATACCACTCCACTCCTGTTGACAGTTTGATCTCTTTCAGTACATTAGATTATGTCATGTTTAAAACACTATTATAAAATTACCTCCTTAATGTTGAGCTCAGGAGGATCCAGATGTGCTGATCCTAGGCGGCCACTCAAATGATTGCTTGCTAGAACAATAGGACCAAATCCCGCCTCCTTTCTACCAATGTCTGCATCACTGGCGCGCTCACTGTCTTTGTTAGGAACATGAGCAGTGGCTAGCTGCTGCAAATCAAAGTTCATCAAATCAATCAGCAAACAAGACATATGAAATTTGAGCAGTGCGGCTAAATACCTTCTTCAGCAGCTGCCCCACGGAATCGTCCTTTTGGCGGCACATCACACGTGTGAAAAATCTCGGCAACGACTTGGGGTGCGGTGATTTTGTCCCATTCCACAGTATGCCGAGCTTGGCTGCAATTATCATATTCTGCAAGATATTTTGCCTCCGAGATTCTTCGTAGGCATTCTCGAGGGGAATATCTAGCAGGCATTACAAAAAAAACAGATGCTAATAACAAGCAGTGGAAGCAAGCAATAAACTAGTCTCGGAAATCAAATACGGAGTACATAACAAAAGCTGCCGGACAAAGTGTTCAACCTTGGTCGACTGGGGAGGTGGCGCGTTGGCCGTTCGGTTTGGTTCGGTGGATCATGGTGGCGCTTTGTGTACCGATCTCGCCGGCCGGTAAGATGAACCAGTGAGTCGGGGAAGCAGATCCGACGAAGCGGACGGAGTGTGGTTGACGGCGTCGCTGAGCTGGCTCCGGTGCGGTGGATGTCGGCTACGGATGGAGGACTGAGAGGGAGCGAGACGGACTAGGTGCGAGGTAGGGAGAGAGGCCCTTGCTTGTCCGTGGGTGGGGCTGGATATAGGGGAAATGAAAGCGAGGTAGGAAGATAGCATCCTGCTAATTTATGGTGCTGAACTAGAAAATCCCGCCAATATATGGTGCTGAATTGCGGGCGGCTCATAGCTTGTGCACAAATAAAATGGGAAAATCCAAAAAATGTAGTTCAACAAAAAAAACTCTAGTAGGCAAAGTCGCTAGCTCGCCATGAGAAGATGCACTCCGCCAACAAAATGTCATGACAAGCTAGTTTGCTATGGATCTTGCATTAACCCTGCTCGATAAAATGGTGGGCAAAAAAAGACAAGCTAAATCAAAAATAATGGTGGTAGAAAGATGTAACTCTCAAATGTAAACTCTACTAAACAGGGCCAGCTCAAAAATATGCCTCATATTATTAGTACTTCCTCCGGTCCATATTAACTGCCACTAACATACATCGAGAAACAAAAAAGAGAAATCTGTCATGAATAGTTCCCGAATTCAAATCTGAGTTTCTCTGTAGACTATTCCCATCTGAGTTTCTCTTTTTTGTTTCTCGATGTATGTTTCGAATTTTGATCTGAAATTTTTAGGGGTTATCTTAATATGAGCTGTGAACGTGCATGATTTGTTTCAGATTTTTTTCGCAATGTTTAAATTTGGATTTAGGCCGCATGTCACCTCGCTACCGCTCGAGAAATGGAGCCCCTCTCCGCTGGGCTCCATAAAAGCTTCACTGTTCGTGTCAGACTGTTGAAGACACTGGCAAGTGCATGTCAGGGGGACAGAGAATAAATTTCGTCCACGCGTCGGCGCGTGCTGTCTACCCCAAACCCTAAACTCTGTCTTTATGAAGTCAAGCATGCATGAAGAGAAGTGGTTTTTGGTTTCAAACATGGAAATTTCAAAAACCCTCTCAAGAGCTACATTTTGGAGTGACTAATTTTTCATATTCATGATTTAAACTTGTTTAAATGGGCATAAAAATAGGCATAAAATTCAAAATAAATCAAAATAAATGAAAAACCAAGGCACATAGTCTTCTTATGTCATATAGTAAGCATTCAATTAAGTTGATAAACAAGGTCTAGACATATTCGAACCAGAAAAATCATGTATCTACCCCCTAACCCTAAACTCTGTCTTATGAAGTCAAGCATGAAGAGATGTGGTTTTTGGTTTCAAACATGGAAATTTCGAAAACCCTCCCAAGAGCTTCATTTTGGAGTGACTAAGAAGCATACATGCTTACTTTTTTATATTCATGTTTTAAACTTGTTCAAATCTTGGTCAAACCTAGGATTTGACCAAGATTCAAATGGGCATAAAAATTCAAAAAAATGAAGAAAAAAATGAAAAACCAAGGTCTTCTTATGTCATATAGTAAGCATTCAATTAAGTTGATAAACAAGGTCTAGACGTTTTAAACCTGAAAAATCATGTATCTACCCCCTAACCCTAAACTCTGTCTTATGAAGTCAAGCATGCATGGTGAAGAGAAGTGGTTTTTGGTTTCAAACATGGAAATTTTAAAAACCCTCCCAAGAGCTTCATTTTGGGGTGACTAAGAAGGATACATGATTACTTTGTCATATTCATGTCTTAAACTTGTTTAAGTCATGGTCAAACCTAGGATTTGACCAAGATTCAAATGGGCATAAGAATTCAAAAAAAACAAAGCACATAGTCTGTGTATGTCATATAGTAAGCATTCAAGTTGATAAACAAGGTCTAGACATATTCAAACCAGAAAAATCATGGAAATTTCAAAAACCTCCCACGAGCTTCATTTTGGAGTGACTAAGAAGGATCGATGCAGGTTACGTTTCATATTATTCATGTTTTAAACTTGTTTAAATCTTGGTCCAACCTAGGATTTGACCAAGATTCAACAAATGGGGATAAAAAAATGAAAACCCAATGCACATAGTCTTCTTATGTCATATAATAAGCATACAATTAAGTTGATAAACAAGGTCTAGACATATTCAAACCAAAAAAAACATGTATGTGGCTACCCCTAACCCTAAACTCTGTCTTATGAAGTCAAGCATGAAGAGATGTGGTTTTTGGTTTCAAACATGGAAATTTCAAAAACCCCTTCCAAGAGCTTCATTTTGGAGTGACTAAGAAGCATACATGCTTACCTTTTCATATATATTCATGTTTTAAACTTGTTCAAATCTTGGTCAAACCTAGGATTTGACAAAGATTCAAATGGGCATAAAAATTCAAATAAAATGAATACCAAGGTCTTCTTATGTCATATAGTATGTGCGCATTCACTTAAGTTGATAAACAAGGTCTAGACATATTAAACCTAAAAAATCATGCATGTATCTACCCCTAACCCTAAACTCTGTCTTATAAAGTCAAGCATGCATGGTGAAGATAAGTGGTTTTTGGTTTCAAACATGGAAATTTCAAAAACCCTCCTAATTAAGAGCTTCATTTTGGAGTGACTAAGAAGGATACATGCTTACTTTTACATATTCATGTTTTAAACTTGTTTAAGTCGTGGTCAAACCTAGGATTTGACCAAGATTTAAATGGGCATAAAAATTCAAAAACAAAATCAAAAACCAAAGCAAGTCTTTGCATGTCATATAGTAAGCATTCAAGTTGATAAACAAGGTCTAGACATATTCAAACCAGAAAATCATGTATATATCTACCCCTAACCCTAAACTCTATCTTTATGAAGTCAAGCATGCATGAAGAGAAGTGGTTTTAGGTTTCAAACATGGAAATTTCAAAAACCATCCCAAGAGCTACATTTTGGAGTGACTAAGAAGGATATATAGATGCTTAATTTTGCATATTCATGATTTAAACTTGTTCAAATCTTGGTCAAACCTATGATTTGACCAAGATTCAAATGGGCATTAAAAATAGAAAAATGAAAAACCAAAGCACATAATCTTCTTATGTCATATAGTAAGCATTAAAGTTGATAAACACAAGGTCTAGACATATTCAAACCATACAAATCATGTATCTACCCCTAACCCTAAACTTTGTCTTATGAAGTCAAGCATGAAGAGATGTGGTTTTTGGTTTCAAACATGGAAATTTCAAATACCCTTCCAAGAGCTTCATTTTGGAGTGACTAAGAAGCATACATGCTTACCTTTTCATATTCATGTTTTAAACTTGTTCAAATCTTGGTCAAACCTAGGATTTGACCAAGATTCAAATGGGCATAAAAATTCAAAAAAAATGAATACCAAGATCTTCTTATGTCATATAGTATGCGCGCAATCAATTAAGTTGATAAACAAGGTATAGACATATTAAACCTGAAAATCATGTATCTACCCCTAACCCTAAACTCTGTCTTATAAAGTCAAGCATGCATGGTGAAGATAAGTGGTTTTTGGTTTCAAACATGGAAATTTCAAAAACCCTCCTAATTAAGAGCTTCATTTTGGAGTGACTAAGAAGGATACATGCTTACTTTTCATATTCATGTTTTAAACTTGTTTAAATCTTGGTCAAACCTAGGAAAATCATAAATATATCTACCCCTAACCCTAAACTCTGTCTTATGAAGTCAATCATGAAGAGAAGTGGTTTTGGGTTTCCTACATGGAAATTTCAAAAACCTCCCAAAAACTTCATTTTAGAGTGACTAAGAACGATACATGCTTCCCTTTTCATTTTCATGTTTTAAACTTGTTTACATTATCTTGGTCAAATCTAGGATTTGACAAGATTCAAATGGGCATCAAAATAAAAAAATCAGAAAAATGAAAAACCAAAGCACATAGTTTTCTTATGTCATATAGTAAGCATTAAAGTTGACAAACAAGGTCTAGACATATTCAAACCAGACAAATCATGTATCTATACCCCTAACCCCTAAACTATGTCTTATGAAGTCAAACATGAAGAGAAGTGGTTTTGGGTTTCAAACATGGAAATTTCAAAAACCTCCCAGAAGCTTCATTTTAGAGTGACTAAGATGGATACATGCTTCCCTTTTCATTTTCATGCTTTAAACTTGTTTAAATTATCTTGGTCAAATCTAGGATTTGACAAGATTCAAATGGGCATCAAAATAAAAAAATCAGAAAAATGAAAAACCAAAGCACATAGTTTTCTTATGTCATATAGTAAGCATTAAAGTTGACAAACAAGGTCTAGACATATAAGAAGACCTTTTTTTTGAACTTTTATACCCATTTGAATCTTGGTCAAATCCTTGGTTCCACCAAGATTTGAATAAGTTAAAAACATGAATATGAAAAAGTAAGCATGTATGCTTCTTAGTCACTTCAAAAATGAAGCTCTTGGGAGGGTTTTCGAATTTCCATGTTCGAAACCAAAAACCACAAATCTTCATGCTTACTTCATGAAACATAGTTTATATTAGGGTTAGGGGTACATGCTTGATTTTTCTTGTTTGAATATGTCTAGACCTTGTTTATCAACTTAATTGAATGCCTACTATATAACATATATAAGAAGACCTTTTTTGTTTTTTTTAATTTTTATACCCATTTGAATCTTGGTCAAATCCTAGGTTTCACCAAGATTTGAATAAGTTTAAAACATGAATATGAAAAAGTAAGCATGCATGTATGCTTCTTAATTAATCACTTCGAAATGAAGCTCTTGGGAGGGTTTTTGAAATTTCCATGTTTGAAACCAAAAACCACATATCTTCATGCATGTGCTTGACTTCATGAGACAAAGTTTAGTGTTAGGGGGTAGATACATGATTTCTCTCGTTTGAATATGTCTAGACCTTGTTTATCAACTTAATTGAATGCTTACTATATGACATAAGAAGACTATGTGCCTTGATTTTTTTTAAAATTTTGTCCATTTGAATATTGGCCAAATCCTAGGTTTGACCATGATTTAAACAAGTTTAAAACATGAATATATATGAAAAATTAAGCGTGTATCATTCGTAGTCACTCCAAAATGAAGCTCTTGAGAGGGTTTTTGAAATTTCCATGTTTGAAACCAAATAACCACGTACTTCTCTTCATGCCTTGACTTCATAAGACAGAGTTTGGGGTTAGGGTTAGCTTGATACATGAATTTTCTGGTTTGAATATGTCTAGACATTGTTTATCAACTTAATTGAATGCTTACTAGATGACATAAGATGACTATGTGCATTGGTTTTTCATTTTTTTTGAATTTTTATGCCCATTTGAATCTTGGTCAAATTCTAGGTTTGACCATGATTTAATCAAGTTTAAAACATGAATATGAAAAATTAAGCATCTATCCTTCTTAGTCACTCCAATATGTAGCTCTTGGGAGGGTTTTTGAAATTTCCATGCTTGAAAACCAAAAACCACTTTTCTTCATGCATGCTTGACTTCATAAGACATAGTTTAGGGTTAGGGGGTAGATACATGATTTTCCTACTAGTTTGAATATGTCTAGACCTTGTTTATCAATTTAATTGAATGCTTACTATATGACATGAGCAGACCTTGGTTTTAATTTTTTTATACCCATTTGAATCTTCGTCAAATCGTAGGTTTGTTGACCAAGATTTGAACAAGTTTAAAACATGAATATGAAAAAGTAAGCATGTATGCGTCTTAACTAGTCACTCCAAAATGAAGCTCTTGGGAGGGTTTTTGAAATTTCCATGTTTGAAACCAAAAACCACTTCTTCTCTTCATGCTTGACTTCATAAGTCAGGGTTAATTTAGGGATATATAGGGGGTAGATACATGATTTTTCTGGTTTGATATGTCTAGACCTTGTTTACCAACTTAATTGAATGCTTACTATATGACATAAGAAGACTACGTGACTTGTGCTCACTGAAGTGTGGGACCTCACGCATGGGAACCACACGTACGTAAGTGACAGACTTGTTGCTCTAATAACTCGGGTGATCATTATACTGTATTAGTACATAGTTTCCTATGGATCCTTCTTAGTCACTCCAAAATGAAGTTCTTTGAGAGGGTTTTTGAAATTTCCATGTTTGAAACCCAAAACAACTTCTCTTCATACTTGACTTCATAAGACAGAGTTTAGGGTTAGGGGTAGATACATGATTTGTCTGGTTTGAATACGTCTAGACCTTGTTTATCAACTTTAATGCTTACTATATGACATAAGAAGACTATGTGCTTTGGTTTTTCATTTTTCTGATTTTTTCTATTTTTGATGCCCATTTGAATCTTGGTCAGATCCTAGGTTTTACCAAGATTTAAACAAGTTTAAAACATGAAAATGAAAAGGGAAGCATTTATCCTTCTTAGTCACTCTAAATGAAGTTTTTGGGAGGTTTTTGAAATTTCCATGTTTGAAACCCAAAACCACTTCTCTTCATGCTTGACTTCATAAGACATAGTTTAGGGTTAGGGGTACATACATGATTTGTATGTTTTGAATATGTCTAGACCTTGTTTATCAACTTGAATGCTTACTATATGACATAAGAAAACTACGTATGTGCTTTGGTTTTTCATTTTTCTGTTTTTTTTTCAATTTTCCGCCCATTTGAATCTCTGTCAAATCCTAGGTTTGACCAAGATTTAAACAAGTTTAACACGTGAAAACGAAAAGGTAAGCATGGATCCTTCTTAGTCACTCCAAAATGTACCAATTGATAGATGTGTTAACTTTGCTTCATGGAAAAAATAATGTCATGTAAATGAGTTAACTTGGATTTCCTACCCTTGAATCCATAGGAAACTTTGTTCTAATGCACTATTATAATCAACCGAGTTTTTACACCAACAGGTCTGTCACTTACGTGTGGTGCCCACGCTTGAGGTCCCACACTTCAGTGAGCACAAGTCACGTGCAATAGGTACGCAAACTCCCAGCCATTTTCTTTGTCAAGAGAAGACGCATCAGGATGCGTATTGGAAGTCTGTGGGTCCTTCTGGATCCTTCGGTTGTCCCTCTCACAAAAAAACAAATCTCTCTCATTCTCGGCCTCGCTCGACTCGCTCGCTCGCTCGCTCGCTCGCACCTCCTGCTCACTGACAAACCCTGCACAAAAGTCAACATCATCACCCGAAAAAGGGGAGACACCATAATGCTCTCCCTTCTTCTCTCCTTCCGAGTGATCCCTCTTCCTCCGAGTTTCACTCGACGGGCAAACACATATGTGCTGCATAGTAATAATAAAAAGGTACTACAGAAAATTCGACCTACGAATCTATAATTAAATATACTAGGTTAAACTAGGGTTTTGCCCAGTACTACAGATCAAGGTTCAAAAAAATCCAACTACGGGGTTCGAACAACCCCATTTCTAATCAAAGATTTTTTTCGACGTCATCCAAATGGCCTCAAACTATAGCATGGGCGGATCCAGACTATAGCCAAGGGGGGCAGCCGCCCCCGCTCAATTTTCTGAAACCTTGTAATATGATATTTGCATCACTTATCATATGTTTGCCCCCTCTAAAAATTTATCCTAGGTCCGCCCCTAAACTGTAGGGTTAGCATCTAGTGCAGTATGTGTGAACATGTATGCACTATGTGTGCTATAACTTGTATGTCTTTCAAATTTGAACCAAATTTGAATAAGTGTAAAATATTTGAAATGGGGCTTTTGGCTTAAACGTTTGAAACCCAAAACGACTTCTCTTCATGCTAGACTTCATAAGTCAGGGTTAATTTAGGGATATATAGGGGGTAGATACATGATTTTTCTGGTTTGATATGTCTAGACCTTGTTTATCAACTTAATTGAATGCTTACTATATGACATAAGAAGACTACGTGACTTGTGCTCACTGAAGTGTGGGACCTCACGCATGGGAACCACACGTAAGTGACAAACTTGTTGCTCTAATAACTCGGGTGATCATTATACTGTATTAGTACATAGTTTCCTATGGATCCTTCTTAGTCACTCCAAAATGAAGCTCTTTGAGAGGGTTTTTGAAATTTCCATGTTTGAAACCCAAAACAACTTCTCTTCATGCTTGACTTCATAAGACAAAGTTTAGGGTTAGGGGTAGATACATGATTTTTCTGGTTTGAATATGTCTAGACCTTATTTATCAACTTAATTGAATGCTTACTATATAACATAAGAAGACCTTGTTTTTTTATTTTGTTTTTTAATTTTTATACGGATTTGAATCTTGGTCAAATCCTTGGTTTCACCAAGATTCAAATGGGCATAAAATAAAAAAATGAAAAAATGAAAAACCAAAGCGCACATAGTCTTCTTATATGTCATATAGTAAGCATTAAAGTTGGTAAACAAGGTCTAGACATATTCAAACTAGACAAATCATGTATCTACCCCCTAACCCCTAAACTCTATCTTATGACGAAGTCAAGCATGAAGATTAAGTGGTTTTGGGTTTCAAACATGGAAATTTTGAAAACCTCCCAAAAACTTCATTTTAGGGTGACTAAGAAGGATACAGGCTTCCCTTTTCATTTTCATGTTCTATACTTGTTTAAATCTTGGTCAAACCTAGGATTTGACCATGATTCAAATGTGCATCAAAATTCCAAAAAAATCAGAAAAATGAAAAACCAAAGCAAAGCACATAGTTTTCTTATGTCATATAGTAAGCATTAAAGTTGATAAACAAGGGTCTAGACATATTCAAACAAGAAAAATCATGTATCTACCCCCTAACCCTAAACTTTGTCTTATGTAGTCAAGCATGAAGAGAAGTGGTTTTGGGTTTCAAATATGGAAATTTCAAAAACCTATCAAAAGCTTCATTTTAGAGTGACTAAGAAGGATCCATGCTTGCCTTTTCATTTTCATATTTGAAACTTGTTTAAATCATTGTCAAACCTAGGATTTGACCAAGATTTAAATTGGCATAAAATTAAAAAATCGGAAAAATGAAAAACAAAAGCACATAGTCTTCTTATGTCACATATATATATATTAAGCATTCAAAAGTTGATAAACAAGGTCTAGCTAGACATATTCAAATAAGACAAATCATGTATCTACCCCTCTAACCCTAAACTCTGTCTTATGAAGTCAAGCATGAAGAGAAGTGGTTTTAGGTTTCAAACATGGAAATTTCAAAAACCTCCCAAAAACTTCATTTTAGAGTGACTAAGAAGGATACATGTTTCCCTTTTCATTTTCATGTTTTAAACTTGTTTAAATCTTGGTCAAACCTAGGATTTGACCAAGATACAAATAGGCACAAAAAATGAAAAACAAAAAGCACATAGTGTTCTTATGTCATATCGTAAGCATTCAAGTTGATAAACAAGGTCTAGATATATCCAAACCAGACAAATCATGTATATATGTACCCCGTGTCGATCTTATGAAGTCTAGCATGAAGAAAAGTCGTTTTGGCCGGGTTTCAAACATGGAAATTTCAAGAACATCCCAAAAGCTTCATTTTAGAGCGACTAAGAAGGATCCAGGCTTACCTTTCCATTTTCATGATTTAAACTTGTTTAAATCTTGGTCAAATCTTGCTCAAGCATGAAGATAAGTGGTTTTGGGTTTCAAACATGGAAATTTCAAAAACCTCCCAAAAACTTCATTTTAGGGTGACTAAGAAGGATACAGGCTTCCCTTTTCATTTTCATGTTCTATATATACTTGTTTAAATCTTGGTCAAACCTAGGATTTGACCAAGATTCAAATGTGCATCAAAATTCTAAAAAAAATCAGAAAAATGAAAAACCAAAGCACATAGTCTTCTTATGTCATATAGTAAGCATTAAAGTTGATAAACATGGTCTAGACATATTCAAACCATACAAATCATGTATCTACCCCTAACCCCTAAACTATGTCTTATGAAGTCAAGCATGAAGAGAAGTGGTTTTGGGTTTCAAACATGGAAATTTCAAAAACTGCCCAAAAACTTCATTTTAGAGTGACTAAGAAGGACACATGCTTCGCTTTTCATTTTCATGTTTTAAACTTGTTTAAATCTTGGTCAAACCTAGGATTTGATGAACATGGTCTAGACATATTCAAACCAGACAAATCATGTATCTACCCCCTATCGACCCTAAACTTCGTCTTATGAAGTCAAGCATGAAGAGAAGTGGTTTTGGGTTTCAAACATGGAAATTTCAAAAACCTCCCAAAATTAAAGCTTCATTTTAGAGTGACTAGTTAAGAAGGATCCAGGCTTACCTTTTCATTTTCATGTTTTAAACTTGTTTAAATCTTGTTCAAACCTAGGATTTAACCAATATTCAAATGGGCATAAAATAAAAAATAAATAAAATAAAAAACCAAAGCACATAGTCTTCTTATGTCATATAGTAAGCATTCAAGTTGATAAACAAGGTCTAGACATATTCAAACCAGACAAATCATGTACCCCTAACCCTAAACTTTGTCTTAATTATATATGAAGTCAAGCATGAAGCAGAGAAGTGTGGTTTTGGGTTTCAAACATGGAAATTTCAAAAACCTCCCAAAAAGCTTCATTTTAATTAGACTGGCTGGTTAATTAAGAAGGATCCATGATTAATTACCTTTTCATTGTCATGTTTTAAACTTGTTTAAATCTTGGTCGAACCTAGGATTTGACCAAGATTCAAATGGGCATAAAAATTCAGAAAAAAATCGAAAGAATGAAAAACCAAAGCACATAGCCTTCTTATGTCATATAGTAAGCATTCAAGTTGATAAACATGGTCTAGACATATTCAAACCAGAAAAATCATGTATCTACCCCTAACCCTAAACTCTGTCTTATGAAGTCAAGCATGAAAAGAAGTACGGTGGTTTTGGGTTTCAAACATGGTAAATTCAAGAACCTCCCAAAAGCTTCATTTTAGAGTTACTAAGAGAAAGATCCAGACTTAATTACCTTATCATTTTCACATGTTAAACTTGTTTAAATCTTGCTCAACAAACCTAGGATTTTACCAAGATTCTCAAATGGGCATAAAAATCAAAAAATGAAATACCAATGCACATAGTCCTCTTATGTCATATAGCTAGTAAGCATTCAAGTTGATAAACAAGGTCTAGACATATTCAAACTAGCTAGACAAATCATGTATCTACCCCCTAAAACCCCTAAACTCTGTCTTATGACGAAGTCAAGCATGAAGATAAGTGGTTTTAGGTTTCAAACATGGAAATTTCAAAAACCTCCCAAAATTCAGCTTCATTTTAGAGCGACTAAGAAGGATCGATGCTTTTACCTTTTCATTTCCATGTTTTAAACTTATTTAAATCTTGGTCAAACCTAGGATTTGACCAAGATTCAAATGGGCATAAAAATTCAGACAAAAAATCTAAAGAATGAAAAACCAAAGCACATAGCCTTCTTAATTATGTCATATAGTAAACACTCAAGTTGATAAACAAGGTCTAGACATATTCAAACCAGAAAAATCATGTGTATATCTACCCCTAACCCTAAACTCTGTCTTATGAAGTCAATCATGAAGAGAATTGGTTTTGGGTTTCAAACATGGAAATTTCAAGTACGTCCCAAAAGCTTCATATATTTTAGAGTGACTAATTAAGAAGGATCTTGGATTACGTTTTCATTTTCATGCTTGAAACTTGTTTAAATCTTGGTTGAACCTAGGATTTGACCAGAATCAAATGTGCATAAAATTCTTAAAAAATAGAAAAATGAAAAACAAAAGCACATGGTCTTCTTATGTCATATAGTAAGCATTCAAGTTGATAAACAAGGTTTAGACATATTCAAACCAGACAAATCATGTATCTACCCCCTAACCCTAAACTCGGTCTTATGAAGTCTAGCATGAGGAGAAGTCGTTTTGGGTTTCAAACGTTTAAGCCAAAAGCCCCATTTCAAATATTTCAAACTTATTCAAATTTGGTTCAAATTTGAAAGACACACAAGTTATAGCACACATAGTGCATACATTCTCACACATACTGCACTAGATGCTAACCCGGCCTATAGTTTGAGGCCATTGGATGAGGTCGAAAAAATCTTGGATTAGAAATGGGGTTGTTCGAACCCCGTAGTTGGATTTTTTGAACCTTGATCTGTAGTACTGGGCAAAACCCTAGTTTAACCTATTTAATTATAGATTCGTAGGTCGATTTTTCTACCTTTTTATTATTACTATGCAGCACATGTGTGTTTGCCCGTCGAGTGAAACTCGGAGGAAGAGGGATCACTCGGAAGGAGAGAAGAAGGGAGAGAATTATGGTGTCTCCCCTTTTTCGGGTGATGATGTTGACTTTTGTGCAGGGTTTGTCAGTGAGCAGGAGGTGCGAGCGAGCGAGCGAGCGAGCGAGTCGAGCGAGGCCGAGAATGAGAGAGATTTTTTTTTTTAGAGGGACGACCGAAGGATCCAGAAGGACCCACAGACTTCCAATACGCATCCTGATGCGTCTTTCTCTTGACAAAGAAAATGGCTGGGAGTTTGCGTACCTATTGCACGTGACTTGTGCTCACTGAAGTGTGGGACCTCACGCATGGGCACCACACGTAAGTGACAGACCTGTTGGTGTAAAAACTCGGTTGATTATTATAGTGCATTAGAACAAAGTTTCCTATGGATTCAAGGGTAGGAAATCCAAGTTAACTCATTTACATGACATTATTTTTTCCATGAAGCAAAGTTAACGCACCTATCAATTGGTACATTTTGGAGTGACTAAGAAGGATCCAGGCTTACTTATTCGTTTTCACGTGTAAAACTTGTCTAAATCTTGGTCAAACAAAATTGGCAGAAAATTCAAAAAAAAAAACAGAAAAATGAAAAACCAAAGCACATAGTCTTCTTATGTCATGTAGTAAGCATTAAAGTTGATAAACAAGGTCTAGACATATTCAAACCATACTAATCATGTATCTACCCCCTAACCCCTAAACTCTATCTTATGACGAAGTCAAGCATGAAGATTAAGTGGTTTTGGGTTTCAAACATGGAAATTTTGAAAACCTCCCAAAAACTTCATTTTAGGGTGACTAAGAAGGATACAGGCTTCCCTTTTCATTTTCATGTTCTATACTTGTTTAAATCTTGGTCAAACCTAGGATTTGACCATGATTCAAATGTGCATCAAAATTCCAAAAAAATCAGAAAAATGAAAAACCAAAGCACATAGTTTTCTTATGTCATATAGTAAGCATTAAAGTTGATAAACAAGGTCTAGACATATTCAAACAAGAAAAATCATGTATCTACCCCCTAACCCTAAACTTTGTCTTATGTAGTCAAGCATGAAGAGAAGTGGTTTTGGGTTTCAAATATGGAAATTTCAAAAACCTATCAAAAGCTTCATTTTAGAGTGACTAAGAAGGATCCATGCTTGCCTTTTCATTTTCATATTCGAAACTTGTTTAAATCATTGTCAAACCTAGGATTTGACCAAGATTTAAATTGGCATAAAATTAAAAAATCGGAAAAATGAAAAACAAAAGCACATAGTCTTCTTATGTCACATATATATATAGTAAGCATTCAAAAGTTGATAAACAAGGTCTAGCTAGACATATTCAAATAAGACAAATCATGTATCTACCCCTCTAACCCTAAACTCTGTCTTATGAAGTCAAGCATGAAGAGAAGTGGTTTTAGGTTTCAAACATGGAAATTTCAAAAACCTCCCAAAAACTTCATTTTAGAGTGACTAAGAAGGATACATGTTTCCCTTTTCATTTTCATGTTTTAAACTTGTTTAAATCTTGGTCAAACCTAGGATTTGACCAAGATACAAATAGGCACAAAAAATGAAAAACAAAAAGCACATAGTGTTCTTATGTCATATCGTAAGCATTCAAGTTGATAAACAAGGTCTAGATATATCCAAACCAGACAAATCATGTATATATGTACCCCGTGTCGATCTTATGAAGTCTAGCATGAAGAAAAGTCGTTTTGGCCGGGTTTCAAACATGGAAATTTCAAGAACATCCCAAAAGCTTCATTTTAGAGCGACTAAGAAGGATCCAGGCTTACCTTTCCATTTTCATGATTTAAACTTGTTTAAATCTTGGTCAAATCTTGCTCAAGCATGAAGATAAGTGGTTTTGGGTTTCAAACATGGAAATTTCAAAAACCTCCCAAAACTTCATTTTAGGGTGACTAAGAAGGATACAGGCTTCCCTTTTCATTTTCATGTTCTATATATACTTGTTTAAATCTTGGTCAAACCTAGGATTTGACCAAGATTCAAATGTGCATCAAAATTCTAAAAAAATCAGAAAAATGAAAAACCAAAGCACATAGTCTTCTTATGTCATATAGTAAGCATTAAAGTTGATAAACATGGTCTAGACATATTCAAACCATACAAATCATGTATCTACCCCTAACCCCTAAACTATGTCTTATGAAGTCAAGCATGAAGAGAAGTGGTTTTGGGTTTCAAACATGGAAATTTCAAAAACTGCCCAAAAACTTCATTTTAGAGTGACTAAGAAGGACACATGCTTCCCTTTTCATTTTCATGTTTTAAACTTGTTTAAATCTTGGTCAAACCTAGGATTTGATGAACATGGTCTAGACATATTCAAACCAGACAAATCATGTATCTACCCCCTATCGACCCTAAACTTCGTCTTATGAAGTCAAGCATGAAGAGAAGTGGTTTTGGGTTTCAAACATGGAAATTTCAAAAACCTCCCAAAATTAAAGCTTCATTTTAGAGTGACTAGTTAAGAAGGATCCAGGCTTACCTTTTCATTTTCATGTTTTAAACTTGTTTAAATCTTGTTCAAACCTAGGATTTAACCAATATTCAAATGGGCATAAAATAAAAAATAAATAAAATAAAAAACCAAAGCACATAGTCTTCTTATGTCATATAGTAAGCATTCAAGTTCATAAACAAGGTCTAGACATATTCAAACCAGACAAATCATGTACCCCTAACCCTAAACTTTGTCTTAATTATATATGAAGTCAAGCATGAAGCAGAGAAGTGTGGTTTTGGGTTTCAAACATGGAAATTTCAAAAACCTCCCAAAAAGCTTCATTTTAATTAGACTGGCTGGTTAATTAAGAAGGATCCATGATTAATTACCTTTTCATTGTCATGTTTTAAACTTGTTTAAATCTTGGTCGAACCTAGGATTTGACCAAGATTCAAATGGGCATAAAAATTCAGAAAAAAATCGAAAGAATGAAAAACCAAAGCACATAGCCTTCTTATGTCATATAGTAAGCATTCAAGTTGATAAACATGGTCTAGACATATTCAAACCAGAAAAATCATGTATCTACCCCTAACCCTAAACTCTGTCTTATGAAGTCAAGCATGAAAAGAAGTACGGTGGTTTTGGGTTTCAAACATGGTAAATTCAAGAACCTCCCAAAAGCTTCATTTTAGAGTTACTAAGAGAAAGATCCAGACTTAATTACCTTATCATTTTCACATGTTAAACTTGTTTAAATCTTGCTCAACAAACCTAGGATTTTACCAAGATTCTCAAATGGGCATAAAAATCAAAAAATGAAATACCAATGCACATAGTCCTCTTATGTCATATAGCTAGTAAGCATTCAAGTTGATAAACAAGGTCTAGACATATTCAAACTAGCTAGACAAATCATGTATCTACCCCCTAATTAAAACCCCTAAACTCTGTCTTATGACGAAGTCAAGCATGAAGATAAGTGGTTTTAGGTTTCAAACATGGAAATTTCAAAAACCTCCCAAAATTCAGCTTCATTTTAGAGCGACTAAGAAGGATCGATGCTTTTACCTTTTCATTTCCATGTTTTAAACTTATTTAAATCTTGGTCAAACCTAGGATTTGACCAAGATTCAAATGGGCATAAAAATTATTCAGACAAAAAATCTAAAGAATGAAAAACCAAAGCACATAGCCTTCTTAATTATGTCATATAGTAAACACTCAAGTTGATAAACAAGGTCTAGACATATTCAAACCAGAAAAATCATGTGTATATCTACCCCTACCCCTAAACTCTGTCTTATGAAGTCAATCATGAAGAGAATTGGTTTTGGGTTTCAAACATGGAAATTTCAAGTACGTCCCAAAAGCTTCATATATTTTAGAGTGACTAATTAAGAAGGATCTTGGATTACGTTTTCATTTTCATGCTTGAAACTTGTTTAAATCTTGGTTGAACCTAGGATTTGACCAGAATCAAATGTGCATAAAATTCTTAAAAAAATAGAAAAATGAAAAACAAAAGCACATGGTCTTCTTATGTCATATAGTAAGCATTCAAGTTGATAAACAAGGTTTAGACATATTCAAACCAAACAAATCATGTATCTACCCCTAACCCTAAACTCGGTCTTATGAAGTCTAGCATGAGGAGAAGTCGTTTTGGGTTTCAAACGTTTAAGCCAAAAGCCCCATTTCAAATATTTCAAACTTATTCAAATTTGGTTCAAATTTGAAAGACACACAAGTTATAGCACACATAGTGCATACATTCTCACACATACTGCACTAGATGCTAACCCGGCCTATAGTTTGAGGCCATTGGATGAGGTCGAAAAAAATCTTGGATTAGAAATGGGGTTGTTCGAACCCCGTAGTTGGATTTTTTGAACCTTGATCTGTAGTACTGGGCAAAACCCTAGTTTAACCTATTTAATTATAGATTCGTAGGTCGATTTTTCTACCTTTTTATTATTACTATGCAGCACATGTGTGTTTGCCCGTCGAGTGAAACTCGGAGGAAGAGGGATCACTCGGAAGGAGAGAAGAAGGGAGAGAATTATGGTGTCTCCCCTTTTTCGGGTGATGATGTTGACTTTTGTGCAGGGTTTGTCAGTGAGCAGGAGGTGCGAGCGAGCGAGCGAGCGAGCGAGTCGAGCGAGGCCGAGAATGAGAGAGATTTTTTTTTTAGAGGGACGACCGAAGGATCCAGAAGGACCCACAGACTTCCAATACGCATCCTGATGCGTCTTTCTCTTGACAAAGAAAATGGCTGGGAGTTTGCGTACCTATTGCACGTGACTTGTGCTCACTGAAGTGTGGGACCTCACGCATGGGCACCACACGTAAGTGATAGACCTGTTGGTGTAAAAACTCGGTTGATTATTATAGTGCATTAGAACAAAGTTTCCTATGGATTCAAGGGTAGGAAATCCAAGTTAACTCATTTACATGACATTATTTTTTCCATGAAGCAAAGTTAACGCACCTATCAATTGGTACATTTTGGAGTGACTAAGAAGGATCCAGGCTTACTTATTCGTTTTCACGTGTAAAACTTGTCTAAATCTTGGTCAAACAAAATTGGCAGAAAATTCAAAAAAAAAACAGAAAAATGAAAAACCAAAGCACATAGTCTTCTTATGTCATGTAGTAAGCATTAAAGTTGATAAACAAGGTCTAGACATATTCAAACCATACTAATCATGTATCTACCCCCTAACCCCTAAACTCTATCTTATGACGAAGTCAAGCATGAAGATTAAGTGGTTTTGGGTTTCAAACATGGAAATTTTGAAAACCTCCCAAAAACTTCATTTTAGGGTGACTAAGAAGGATACAGGCTTCCCTTTTCATTTTCATGTTCTATACTTGTTTAAATCTTGGTCAAACCTAGGATTTGACCATGATTCAAATGTGCATCAAAATTCCAAAAAAATCAGAAAAATGAAAAACCAAAGCACATAGTTTTCTTATGTCATATAGTAAGCATTAAAGTTGATAAACAAGGGTCTAGACATATTCAAACAAGAAAAATCATGTATCTACCCCCTAACCCTAAACTTTGTCTTATGTAGTCAAGCATGAAGAGAAGTGGTTTTGGGTTTCAAATATGGAAATTTCAAAAACCTATCAAAAGCTTCATTTTAGAGTGACTAAGAAGGATCCATGCTTGCCTTTTCATTTTCATATTCGAAACTTGTTTAAATCATTGTCAAACCTAGGATTTGACCAAGATTTAAATTGGCATAAAATTAAAAAATCGGAAAAATGAAAAACAAAAGCACATAGTCTTCTTATGTCACATATATATATAGTAAGCATTCAAAAGTTGATAAACAAGGTCTAGCTAGACATATTCAAATAAGACAAATCATGTATCTACCCCTCTAACCCTAAACTCTGTCTTATGAAGTCAAGCATGAAGAGAAGTGGTTTTAGGTTTCAAACATGGAAATTTCAAAAACCTCCCAAAAACTTCATTTTAGAGTGACTAAGAAGGATACATGTTTCCCTTTTCATTTTCATGTTTTAAACTTGTTTAAATCTTGGTCAAACCTAGGATTTGACCAAGATACAAATAGGCACAAAAAATGAAAAACAAAAAGCACATAGTGTTCTTATGTCATATCGTAAGCATTCAAGTTGATAAACAAGGTCTAGATATATCCAAACCAGACAAATCATGTATATATGTACCCCGTGTCGATCTTATGAAGTCTAGCATGAAGAAAAGTCGTTTTGGCCGGGTTTCAAACATGGAAATTTCAAGAACATCCCAAAAGCTTCATTTTAGAGCGACTAAGAAGGATCCAGGCTTACCTTTCCATTTTCATGATTTAAACTTGTTTAAATCTTGGTCAAATCTTGCTCAAGCATGAAGATAAGTGGTTTTGGGTTTCAAACATGGAAATTTCAAAAACCTCCCAAAAACTTCATTTTAGGGTGACTAAGAAGGATACAGGCTTCCCTTTTCATTTTCATGTTCTATATATACTTGTTTAAATCTTGGTCAAACCTAGGATTTGACCAAGATTCAAATGTGCATCAAAATTCTAAAAAAATCAGAAAAATGAAAAACCAAAGCACATAGTCTTCTTATGTCATATAGTAAGCATTAAAGTTGATAAACATGGTCTAGACATATTCAAACCATACAAATCATGTATCTACCCCTAACCCCTAAACTATGTCTTATGAAGTCAAGCATGAAGAGAAGTGGTTTTGGGTTTCAAACATGGAAATTTCAAAAACTGCCCAAAAACTTCATTTTAGAGTGACTAAGAAGGACACATGCTTCCCTTTTCATTTTCATGTTTTAAACTTGTTTAAATCTTGGTCAAACCTAGGATTTGATGAACATGGTCTAGACATATTCAAACCAGACAAATCATGTATCTACCCCCTATCGACCCTAAACTTCGTCTTATGAAGTCAAGCATGAAGAGAAGTGGTTTTGGGTTTCAAACATGGAAATTTCAAAAACCTCCCAAAATTAAAGCTTCATTTTAGAGTGACTAGTTAAGAAGGATCCAGGCTTACCTTTTCATTTTCATGTTTTAAACTTGTTTAAATCTTGTTCAAACCTAGGATTTAACCAATATTCAAATGGGCATAAAATAAAAAATAAATAAAATAAAAAACCAAAGCACATAGTCTTCTTATGTCATATAGTAAGCATTCAAGTTCATAAACAAGGTCTAGACATATTCAAACCAGACAAATCATGTACCCCTAACCCTAAACTTTGTCTTAATTATATATGAAGTCAAGCATGAAGCAGAGAAGTGTGGTTTTGGGTTTCAAACATGGAAATTTCAAAAACCTCCCAAAAAGCTTCATTTTAATTAGACTGGCTGGTTAATTAAGAAGGATCCATGATTAATTACCTTTTCATTGTCATGTTTTAAACTTGTTTAAATCTTGGTCGAACCTAGGATTTGACCAAGATTCAAATGGGCATAAAAATTCAGAAAAAAATCGAAAGAATGAAAAACCAAAGCACATAGCCTTCTTATGTCATATAGTAAGCATTCAAGTTGATAAACATGGTCTAGACATATTCAAACCAGAAAAATCATGTATCTACCCCTAACCCTAAACTCTGTCTTATGAAGTCAAGCATGAAAAGAAGTACGGTGGTTTTGGGTTTCAAACATGGTAAATTCAAGAACCTCCCAAAAGCTTCATTTTAGAGTTACTAAGAGAAAGATCCAGACTTAATTACCTTATCATTTTCACATGTTAAACTTGTTTAAATCTTGCTCAACAAACCTAGGATCTTTGACCAAGATTCAAATGGGCATAAAAATTATTCAGACAAAAAATCTAAAGAATGAAAAACCAAAGCACATAGCCTTCTTAATTATGTCATATAGTAAACACTCAAGTTGATAAACAAGGTCTAGACATATTCAAACCAGAAAAATCATGTGTATATCTACCCCTACCCCTAAACTCTGTCTTATGAAGTCAATCATGAAGAGAATTGGTTTTGGGTTTCAAACATGGAAATTTCAAGTACGTCCCAAAAGCTTCATATATTTTAGAGTGACTAATTAAGAAGGATGTTGGATTACGTTTTCATTTTCATGCTTGAAACTTGTTTAAATCTTGGTTGAACCTAGGATTTGACCAGAATCAAATGTGCATAAAATTCTTAAAAAATAGAAAAATGAAAAACAAAAGCACATGGTCTTCTTATGTCATATAGTAAGCATTCAAGTTGATAAACAAGGTTTATACATATTCAAACCAGACAAATCATGTATCTACCCCCTATCGACCCTAAACTCGGTCTTATGAAGTCTAGCATGAGGAGAAGTCGTTTTGGGTTTCAAACGTTTAAGCCAAAAGCCCCATTTCAAATATTTCAAACTTATTCAAATTTGGTTCAAATTTGAAAGACACACAAGTTATAGCACACATAGTGCATACATTCTCACACATACTGCACTAGATGCTAACCCGGCCTATAGTTTGAGGCCATTGGATGAGGTCGAAAAAATCTTGGATTAGAAATGGGGTTGTTCGAACCCCGTAGTTGGATTTTTTGAACCTTGATCTGTAGTACTGGGCAAAACCCTAGTTTAACCTATTTAATTATAGATTCGTAGGTCGATTTTTCTACCTTTTTATTATTACTATGCAGCACATGTGTGTTTGCCCGTCGAGTGAAACTCGGAGGAAGAGGGATCACTCGGAAGGAGAGAAGAAGGGAGAGAATTATGGTGTCTCCCCTTTTTCGGGTGATGATGTTGACTTTTGTGCAGGGTTTGTCAGTGAGCAGGAGGTGCGAGCGAGCGAGCGAGCGAGCGAGTCGAGCGAGGCCGAGAATGAGAGAGATTTTTTTTTTAGAGGGACGACCGAAGGATCCAGAAGGACCCACAGACTTCCAATACGCATCCTGATGCGTCTTTCTCTTGACAAAGAAAATGGCTGGGAGTTTGCGTACCTATTGCACGTGACTTGTGCTCACTGAAGTGTGGGACCTCACGCATGGGCACCACACGTAAGTGACAGACCTGTTGGTGTAAAAACTCGGTTGATTATTATAGTGCATTAGAACAAAGTTTCCTATGGATTCAAGGGTAGGAAATCCAAGTTAACTCATTTACATGACATTATTTTTTCCATGAAGCAAAGTTAACGCACCTATCAATTGGTACATTTTGGAGTGACTAAGAAGGATCCAGGCTTACTTATTCGTTTTCACGTGTAAAACTTGTCTAAATCTTGGTCAAACAAAATTGGCAGAAAATTCAAAAAAAAAACAGAAAAATGAAAAACCAAAGCACATAGTCTTCTTATGTCATGTAGTAAGCATTAAAGTTGATAAACAAGGTCTAGACATATTCAAACCATACTAATCATGTATCTACCCGCTAACCCCTAAACTATGTCTTAAGAAGTCAAGAATGAAGAGAAGTGGTTTTGGGTTTCAAACATGGAAATTTCAAAAACCTCCCAAAAACTTCATTTTAGGGTGACTAAGAAGGATACAGGCTTCCATTTTCATTTCCATGTTCTATACTTGTTTAAATCTTGGTCAAACCTAGGATTTGACCAAGATTCAAATGTGCATCAAAATTCCAAAAAAATCAGAAAAATGAAAAACCAAAGCACATAGTTTTCTTATGTCACATACATATATATAGTAAGCATTCAAAAGTTCATAAACAAGGTCTAGACATATTCAAACCAGACAAATCATGTACCCCCTAACCCTAAACTTTGTCTTAATTATATATGAAGTCAAGCATGAAGCAGAGAAGTGTGGTTTTGGGTTTCAAACATGGAAATTTCAAAAACCTCCCAAAAAGCTTCATTTTAATTAGACTGGCTGGTTAATTAAGAAGGATCCATGATTAATTACCTTTTCATTGTCATGTTTTAAACTTGTTTAAATCTTGGTCGAACCTAGGATTTGACCAAGATTCAAATGGGCATAAAAATTCAGAAAAAAATCGAAAGAATGAAAGACCAAAGCACATAGCCTTCTTATGTCATATAGTAAGCATTCAAGTTGATAAACATGGTCTAGACATATTCAAACAAGACAAATCATGTATCTACCCCCTATCGACCCTAAACTTCGTCTTATGAAGTCAAGCATGAAGAGAAGTGGTTTTGGGTTTCAAAAAAGATCCAGACTTAATTACCTTATCATTTTCACATGTTAAACTTGTTTAAATCTTGCTCAACAAACCTAGGATTTTACCAAGATTCTCAAATGGGCATAAAAATCAAAAAATGAAATACCAATGCACATAGTCCTCTTATGTCATATAGCTAGTAAGCATTCAAGTTGATAAACAAGGTCTAGACATATTCAAACTAGCTAGACAAATCATGTATCTACCCCCTAACCCCTAAACTCTGTCTTATGACGAAGTCAAGCATGAAGATAAGTGGTTTTAGGTTTCAAACATGGAAATTTCAAAAACCTCCCAAAATTCAGCTTCATTTTAGAGCGACTAAGAAGGATCGATGCTTTTACCTTTTCATTTCCATGTTTTAAACTTATTTAAATCTTGGTCAAACCTAGGATTTGACCAAGATTCAAATGGGCATAAAAATTATTCAGACAAAAAATCTAAAGAATGAAAAACCAAAGCACATAGCCTTCTTAATTATGTCATATAGTAAACACTCAAGTTGATAAACAAGGTCTAGACATATTCAAACCAGAAAAATCATGTGTATATCTACCCCTACCCCTAAACTCTGTCTTATGAAGTCAATCATGAAGAGAATTGGTTTTGGGTTTCAAACATGGAAATTTCAAGTACGTCCCAAAAGCTTCATATATTTTAGAGTGACTAATTAAGAAGGATCTTGGATTACGTTTTCATTTTCATGCTTGAAACTTGTTTAAATCTTGGTTGAACCTAGGATTTGACCAGAATCAAATGTGCATAAAATTCTTAAAAAAATAGAAAAATGAAAAACAAAAGCACATGGTCTTCTTATGTCATATAGTAAGCATTCAAGTTGATAAACAAGGTTTAGACATATTCAAACCAGACAAATCATGTATCTACCCCCTAACCCTAAACTCGGTCTTATGAAGTCTAGCATGAGGAGAAGTCGTTTTGGGTTTCAAACGTTTAAGCCAAAAGCCCCATTTCAAATATTTCAAACTTATTCAAATTTGGTTCAAATTTGAAAGACACACAAGTTATAGCACACATAGTGCATACATTCTCACACATACTGCACTAGATGCTAACCCGGCCTATAGTTTGAGGCCATTGGATGAGGTCGAAAAAATCTTGGATTAGAAATGGGGTTGTTCGAACCCCGTAGTTGGATTTTTTGAACCTTGATCTGTAGTACTGGGCAAAACCCTAGTTTAACCTATTTAATTATAGATTCGTAGGTCGATTTTTCTACCTTTTTATTATTACTATGCAGCACATGTGTGTTTGCCCGTCGAGTGAAACTCGGAGGAAGAGGGATCACTCGGAAGGAGAGAAGAAGGGAGAGAATTATGGTGTCTCCCCTTTTTCGGGTGATGATGTTGACTTTTGTGCAGGGTTTGTCAGTGAGCAGGAGGTGCGAGCGAGCGAGTCGAGCGAGGCCGAGAATGAGAGAGATTTTTTTTTAGAGGGACGGACCCGAAGGATCCAGAAGGACCCACAGACTTCCAATACGCATCCTGATGCGTCTTTCTCTTGACAAAGAAAATGGCTGGGAGTTTGCGTACCTATTGCACGTGACTTGTGCTCACTGAAGTGTGGGACCTCACGCATGGGCACCACACGTAAGTGACAGACCTGTTGGTGTAAAAACTCGGTTGATTATTATAGTGCATTAGAACAAAGTTTCCTATGGATTCAAGGGTAGGAAATCCAAGTTAACTCATTTACATGACATTATTTTTTCCATGAAGCAAAGTTAACGCACCTATCAATTGGTACATTTTGGAGTGACTAAGAAGGATCCAGGCTTACTTATTCGTTTTCACGTGTAAAACTTGTCTAAATCTTGGTCAAACAAAATTGGCAGAAAATTCAAAAAAAAAACAGAAAAATGAAAAACCAAAGCACATAGTCTTCTTATGTCATGTAGTAAGCATTAAAGTTGATAAACAAGGTCTAGACATATTCAAACCATACTAATCATGTATCTACCCCCTAACCCCTAAACTCTATCTTATGACGAAGTCAAGCATGAAGATTAAGTGGTTTTGGGTTTCAAACATGGAAATTTTGAAAACCTCCCAAAAACTTCATTTTAGGGTGACTAAGAAGGATACAGGCTTCCCTTTTCATTTTCATGTTCTATACTTGTTTAAATCTTGGTCAAACCTAGGATTTGACCATGATTCAAATGTGCATCAAAATTCCAAAAAAATCAGAAAAATGAAAAACCAAAGCACATAGTTTTCTTATGTCATATAGTAAGCATTAAAGTTGATAAACAAGGGTCTAGACATATTCAAACAAGAAAAATCATGTATCTACCCCCTAACCCTAAACTTTGTCTTATGTAGTCAAGCATGAAGAGAAGTGGTTTTGGGTTTCAAATATGGAAATTTCAAAAACCTATCAAAAGCTTCATTTTAGAGTGACTAAGAAGGATCCATGCTTGCCTTTTCATTTTCATATTCGAAACTTGTTTAAATCATTGTCAAACCTAGGATTTGACCAAGATTTAAATTGGCATAAAATTAAAAAATCGGAAAAATGAAAAACAAAAGCACATAGTCTTCTTATGTCACATATATATATAGTAAGCATTCAAAAGTTGATAAACAAGGTCTAGCTAGACATATTCAAATAAGACAAATCATGTATCTACCCCTCTAACCCTAAACTCTGTCTTATGAAGTCAAGCATGAAGAGAAGTGGTTTTAGGTTTCAAACATGGAAATTTCAAAAACCTCCCAAAAACTTCATTTTAGAGTGACTAAGAAGGATACATGTTTCCCTTTTCATTTTCATGTTTTAAACTTGTTTAAATCTTGGTCAAACCTAGGATTTGACCAAGATACAAATAGGCACAAAAAATGAAAAACAAAAAGCACATAGTGTTCTTATGTCATATCGTAAGCATTCAAGTTGATAAACAAGGTCTAGATATATCCAAACCAGACAAATCATGTATATATGTACCCCGTGTCGATCTTATGAAGTCTAGCATGAAGAAAAGTCGTTTTGGCCGGGTTTCAAACATGGAAATTTCAAGAACATCCCAAAAGCTTCATTTTAGAGCGACTAAGAAGGATCCAGGCTTACCTTTCCATTTTCATGATTTAAACTTGTTTAAATCTTGGTCAAATCTTGCTCAAGCATGAAGATAAGTGGTTTTGGGTTTCAAACATGGAAATTTCAAAAACCTCCCAAAACTTCATTTTAGGGTGACTAAGAAGGATACAGGCTTCCCTTTTCATTTTCATGTTCTATATATACTTGTTTAAATCTTGGTCAAACCTAGGATTTGACCAAGATTCAAATGTGCATCAAAATTCTAAAAAAATCAGAAAAATGAAAAACCAAAGCACATAGTCTTCTTATGTCATATAGTAAGCATTAAAGTTGATAAACATGGTCTAGACATATTCAAACCATACAAATCATGTATCTACCCCTAACCCCTAAACTATGTCTTATGAAGTCAAGCATGAAGAGAAGTGGTTTTGGGTTTCAAACATGGAAATTTCAAAAACTGCCCAAAAACTTCATTTTAGAGTGACTAAGAAGGACACATGCTTCCCTTTTCATTTTCATGTTTTAAACTTGTTTAAATCTTGGTCAAACCTAGGATTTGATGAACATGGTCTAGACATATTCAAACCAGACAAATCATGTATCTACCCCCTATCGACCCTAAACTTCGTCTTATGAAGTCAAGCATGAAGAGAAGTGGTTTTGGGTTTCAAACATGGAAATTTCAAAAACCTCCCAAAATTAAAGCTTCATTTTAGAGTGACTAGTTAAGAAGGATCCAGGCTTACCTTTTCATTTTCATGTTTTAAACTTGTTTAAATCTTGTTCAAACCTAGGATTTAACCAATATTCAAATGGGCATAAAATAAAAAATAAATAAAATAAAAAACCAAAGCACATAGTCTTCTTATGTCATATAGTAAGCATTCAAGTTCATAAACAAGGTCTAGACATATTCAAACCAGACAAATCATGTACCCCTAACCCTAAACTTTGTCTTAATTATATATGAAGTCAAGCATGAAGCAGAGAAGTGTGGTTTTGGGTTTCAAACATGGAAATTTCAAAAACCTCCCAAAAAGCTTCATTTTAATTAGACTGGCTGGTTAATTAAGAAGGATCCATGATTAATTACCTTTTCATTGTCATGTTTTAAACTTGTTTAAATCTTGGTCGAACCTAGGATTTGACCAAGATTCAAATGGGCATAAAAATTCAGAAAAAAATCGAAAGAATGAAAAACCAAAGCACATAGCCTTCTTATGTCATATAGTAAGCATTCAAGTTGATAAACATGGTCTAGACATATTCAAACCAGAAAAATCATGTATCTACCCCTAACCCTAAACTCTGTCTTATGAAGTCAAGCATGAAAAGAAGTACGGTGGTTTTGGGTTTCAAACATGGTAAATTCAAGAACCTCCCAAAAGCTTCATTTTAGAGTTACTAAGAGAAAGATCCAGACTTAATTACCTTATCATTTTCACATGTTAAACTTGTTTAAATCTTGCTCAACAAACCTAGGATCTTTGACCAAGATTCAAATGGGCATAAAAATTATTCAGACAAAAAATCTAAAGAATGAAAAACCAAAGCACATAGCCTTCTTAATTATGTCATATAGTAAACACTCAAGTTGATAAACAAGGTCTAGACATATTCAAACCAGAAAAATCATGTGTATATCTACCCCTACCCCTAAACTCTGTCTTATGAAGTCAATCATGAAGAGAATTGGTTTTGGGTTTCAAACATGGAAATTTCAAGTACGTCCCAAAAGCTTCATATATTTTAGAGTGACTAATTAAGAAGGATGTTGGATTCCGTTTTCATTTTCATGCTTGAAACTTGTTTAAATCTTGGTTGAACCTAGGATTTGACCAGAATCAAATGTGCATAAAATTCTTAAAAAAATAGAAAAATGGAAAACAAAAGCACATGGTCTTCTTATGTCATATAGTAAGCATTCAAGTTGATAAACAAGGTTTATACATATTCAAACCAGACAAATCATGTATCTACCCCCTATCGACCCTAAACTCGGTCTTATGAAGTCTAGCATGAGGAGAAGTCGTTTTGGGTTTCAAACGTTTAAGCCAAAAGCCCCATTTCAAATATTTCAAACTTATTCAAATTTGGTTCAAATTTGAAAGACACACAAGTTATAGCACACATAGTGCATACATTCTCACACATACTGCACTAGATGCTAACCCGGCCTATAGTTTGAGGCCATTGGATGAGGTCGAAAAAATCTTGGATTAGAAATGGGGTTGTTCGAACCCCGTAGTTGGATTTTTTGAACCTTGATCTGTAGTACTGGGCAAAACCCTAGTTTAACCTATTTAATTATAGATTCGTAGGTCGATTTTTCTACCTTTTTATTATTACTATGCAGCACATGTGTGTTTGCCCGTCGAGTGAAACTCGGAGGAAGAGGGATCACTCGGAAGGAGAGAAGAAGGGAGAGAATTATGGTGTCTCCCCTTTTTCGGGTGATGATGTTGACTTTTGTGCAGGGTTTGTCAGTGAGCAGGAGGTGCGAGCGAGCGAGCGAGCGAGTCGAGCGAGGCCGAGAATGAGAGAGATTTTTTTTTTTAGAGGGACGACCGAAGGATCCAGAAGGACCCACAGACTTCCAATACGCATCCTGATGCGTCTTTCTCTTGACAAAGAAAATGGCTGGGAGTTTGCGTACCTATTGCACGTGACTTGTGCTCACTGAAGTGTGGGACCTCACGCATGGGCACCACACGTAAGTGACAGACCTGTTGGTGTAAAAACTCGGTTGATTATTATAGTGCATTAGAACAAAGTTTCCTATGGATTCAAGGGTAGGAAATCCAAGTTAACTCATTTACATGACATTATTTTTTCCATGAAGCAAAGTTAACGCACCTATCAATTGGTACATTTTGGAGTGACTAAGAAGGATCCAGGCTTACTTATTCGTTTTCACGTGTAAAACTTGTCTAAATCTTGGTCAAACAAAATTGGCAGAAAATTCAAAAAAAAAACAGAAAAATGAAAAACCAAAGCACATAGTCTTCTTATGTCATGTAGTAAGCATTAAAGTTGATAAACAAGGTCTAGACATATTCAAACCATACTAATCATGTATCTACCCGCTAACCCCTAAACTATGTCTTAAGAAGTCAAGAATGAAGAGAAGTGGTTTTGGGTTTCAAACATGGAAATTTCAAAAACCTCCCAAAAACTTCATTTTAGGGTGACTAAGAAGGATACAGGCTTCCATTTTCATTTCCATGTTCTATACTTGTTTAAATCTTGGTCAAACCTAGGATTTGACCAAGATTCAAATGTGCATCAAAATTCCAAAAAAATCAGAAAAATGAAAAACCAAAGCACATAGTTTTCTTATGTCACATACATATATATAGTAAGCATTCAAAAGTTCATAAACAAGGTCTAGACATATTCAAACCAGACAAATCATGTACCCCCTAACCCTAAACTTTGTCTTAATTATATATGAAGTCAAGCATGAAGCAGAGAAGTGTGGTTTTGGGTTTCAAACATGGAAATTTCAAAAACCTCCCAAAAAGCTTCATTTTAATTAGACTGGCTGGTTAATTAAGAAGGATCCATGATTAATTACCTTTTCATTGTCATGTTTTAAACTTGTTTAAATCTTGGTCGAACCTAGGATTTGACCAAGATTCAAATGGGCATAAAAATTCAGAAAAAAATCGAAAGAATGAAAGACCAAAGCACATAGCCTTCTTATGTCATATAGTAAGCATTCAAGTTGATAAACATGGTCTAGACATATTCAAACAAGACAAATCATGTATCTACCCCCTATCGACCCTAAACTTCGTCTTATGAAGTCAAGCATGAAGAGAAGTGGTTTTGGGTTTCAAAAAAGATCCAGACTTAATTACCTTATCATTTTCACATGTTAAACTTGTTTAAATCTTGCTCAACAAACCTAGGATTTTACCAAGATTCTCAAATGGGCATAAAAATCAAAAAATGAAATACCAATGCACATAGTCCTCTTATGTCATATAGCTAGTAAGCATTCAAGTTGATAAACAAGGTCTAGACATATTCAAACAAGACAAATCATGTATCTACCCCCTATCGACCCTAAACTTCGTCTTATGAAGTCAAGCATGAAGAGAAGTGGTTTTGGGTTTCAAAAACATGGAAATTTCAAAAACCTCCCAAAATTCAGCTTCATTTTAGAGCGACTAAGAAGGATCGATGCTTACCTTTTCATTTCCATGTTTTAAACTTGTTTAAATCTTGGTCAAATCTAGGATTTGACCAAGATTCAAATGGGCATAAAATAAAAAAACCGAAAAATGAAAAACCAAAGCGCACATAGTCTTCTTATATGTCATATAGTAAGCATTAAAGTTGATAATCAAGGTCTAGACATATTCAAACTAGCTAGACAAATCATGTATCTACCCCCTAAAACCCCTAAACTCTGTCTTATGACGAAGTCAAGCATGAAGATAAGTGGTTTTAGGTTTCAAACATGCATGGAAATTTCAAAAACCTTCCAAAAACTTCATTTTAGGGTGACTAATTAAGAAGGATACATGCTTCCCTTTTCATTTTCATGTTCTATATATACTTGTTTAAATCTTGGTCAAACCTAGCTAGGATTTGACCAAGATTCAAATGTGCATCAAAATTCCAAAAAATATCAGAAAAATGAAAAACCAAAGCACATAGTTTTCTTATGTCATATAGTAGCATTAAAGTTGATAAACAAGGTCTAGACATATTCAAACAAGAAAAATCATGTATCTACTCCCTAACCCTAAACTTTGTCTTATGTAGTCAAGCATGAAGAGAAGTGGTTTTGGGTTTCAAATATGGAAATTTCAAAAACCTACCAAAAGCTTCATTTTAGAGTGACTAAGAATGATCAATGCTTACCTTTTCATTTTCATATTTTAAACTTGTTAAAATCATTGTCAAACCAGGATTTGACCAAGATTTAAATGGGCATAAAATTTAAAAAATCAGAAAAATGAAAAACAAAAGCACATAGTCTTCTTATGTCACATATATATATAGTAAGAGCATTCAAAAGTTGACAAACAAGGTCTATACATATTCAAATAAGACAAATCATGTATCTACCCCTAACCCTAAACTCTGTCTTATGAAGTCAAGCATGAAGAGAAGTGGTTTTGGTTTCAAACATGGAAATTTCAAAAACCTCCCAAAAGCTTCATTTTAGAGTGACTAAGAAGGATCCAGGCTTACCTTTTCATTTTCATGTTTTAAACTTGTTTAAATCTTGGTCAAACCTAGGATTTGACCAATATTAAAATGGGCATAAAATAAAAAAATAAAAAAAACCAAAGCACATAGTCTTCTTATGTCATATAGTAAGCATTCAAGTTCATAAACAAGGTCTAGACATATTCAAACCAGACAAATCATGTATCTACCCCCTATCGACCCTAAACTTCGTCTTATGAAGTCAAGCATGAAGAGAAGTGGTTTTGGGTTTCAAACATGGAAATTTCAAAAAACCAAAAGCTTCATTTTAGAGCGAGTAAGAAGGATCGATGCTTATCTTTTCATTTTCATGTTTTAAACTTATTTAAATCTTGGTCAAACCTAGGATTTGACCAAGATTCAAATGGGCATAAAAATTCAGACAAAAATCTAATTAAAGAATGAAAAACCAAAGCACGTACATAGCCTTCTTAATTATGTCATATAGTAAACATTCAAGTTGATAAACAAGGTCTAGACATATTCAAACCAGAAAAATCGTGTATCTACCCCTAACCCTAATTAAACTTTGTCTTATGAAGTCAAGCTTGAAGAAAAGTGGTTTTGAGTTTCAAGCATGCATGGAAATTTCGAGAACCTCCCAAAATAAAGCTTCATTTTAGAGTGACTACGAAGGATCCATGCTTACACCTTTTCATTTTCAAGTTTTAAACTTGTTTAAAACCTCGTCAAACCTGGGATTTGACCAAGATTCAAATGGGCATAAAATTCAAAAAAATAGATAAATGAAAAACCATAGCACATAGTCTTCTTATGTCATATAGTAAGCATTCAAGTGGATAAACAAGCTCTAGACATACTGAAACCAGACAAATCATGTATCTACCCCTATCCCTAAACTATGTCTTATGAAGTCTAGCATGAAAAGAAGTGGTTTTGGGTTTCAAACATGGAAATTTCAAAAACCTCCCAAAAGCTTCATTTTGGATTGACTAAGGAGGATCCAGGCTTACTTTTTCATTTTCATATTTTAAACTTGTTTAAATCTAGGTCAAACCTAGGATTTGACCAAGATTCAAATGGACATAAAAAATCAACAGTTTACAACAGCACACAAAATAAACATGAAATTACATCTAAATCCCTAACTTTTACATGGAGGACCCCAGGCTGAAAGCAAGAAATGCGATCGGGTCTTGAATCTTGATGCGTCTTCTCTTGACAAAGAAGATTGCTGGGAGTTTGCGTACGTACATCACGTCACTTGTGCTCACTGAAGTGTGGGACATGACGCATGCATGGGCAACACACGTAAGTGACATGGATTCAAGGGTAGGGAAGCCAAGAGAAAAAAACGAGAATTTGGACAAAAATAACCCAATCTTGCTAGTATGTCGAAAGTTTGTTTTTCCCAATCTTTTCGACTTTGGGTTATTTCTGTCTATTTTGCCGAAAAAACGAGGACAGAGACTGGAAACGGTGATGCATCTAGCTTCAGAGTACGCCAGATTAAGACTTCATGAGCAACACTAGTCTGACGTAAGTACAGTGTATACAGACAAGACAGGGACTAGACATTGCTACCCACGTCCCTCTGCGCCCCTTCAAAGAAATCATACTCCGTACTAGAATCTCGAAACGTAGGAATTAGTCTGACACGATTTCTGATTGTTTAATTCATAGGATTGCAATTTTCAGAATTCATTGACAATACATTTTTATACAAAAACAAAAAATCCTTCATTGTGTAACCGTATGTTACTACTAGTATTTCTTTTGGTTTTCACACGCAATCAAATGTTATTGGATCCAAATACCGTTGTTTCTCAATCCTATATATTTGGAGATGATCATCACTCTCTAATCATACAATTTTCATATTCCCGCACTTTGAAAATCTTGCGAATAATCAAAGCAGCCAAAATCTATGGTGTGTATTGTATATGTTTATGCCATGCTTAGTTTCATCGAATATTGTTTGGTTGCATCGCGGGGAAACCGCGTGAATTTAGATTAATTGTTGCATGTTTGTTTGTGGTGTGACCAACTGCTTTTGCAACGAAACAACCCCCCCACCATGTACGCATTGTTTGGGTCGCATGCATGATGTGTACATAATGTTAAAATAGAAATAATGTAGGAATTGAATATGATTGCATGTTGAATTAATCCTATATGAGAGAAATCACACAAATTTGAATTGCATGTTCTTTGGTTGTAGTGCTACACAAAAAACACGTGAATTAGTATGAATTATCATGTATTCAAGAATCAAAGGAGCCACTGAGATTTGAATCCCACAAAATTTCTATGAATTTTCTTCGAACCAAACAAGCCCAACAAGATTCCAAAGGAATATAATACAACGAATCAAACAACTTCCGTTGTTGGAATATTTCCTTAGGACATCAATCCAATAGAAACTATATGATCCAGTTTCAGCGACAATCTGGTCGGTGTAGGCTCGAGGAGGCCAATTGTATATATATGTTTGGACCCGGTTGGTTGAGTGATCATGCTCGTGACATCCAGCATGAAAGGTAAAATTCGGGCAAGGCCAGCGTGACGCCACAATACTTTTGAAATATTCAAAAGCGCGTAATATTTGTGAAATTTTAATAATAGCTACTACTTATGTGAATTTTTTTCGTTCATACGCTTATTGGGGGGTAGGCTAACCCTAATGGCCTCCTCAAGATCCCTACCTCTACCAAGGTTTCCCGAGTTCATCCACCTCGATGGGTTCCTTGCCACTTTCGACCATGTTGTGGGCATCATTTCGGGTTCCCGTACCACGGCCAGTCCTTTTCAGGAGTCCCGAACCCGATGCCATAATATTTGTTTGAAAAAAATTCAAGACCGCACAATATTTGTTGAAATAAATGAATAAGCATTTTTAAATAGCTAAATAAAAGAAGTACGAATTTTGAAAAATTTATTTTTTCTAAAACATTAATTGGAGCATTGACATGTTGAACCCACTTGTCGATTTTGCTATCAACATGACTAACTAGCTGATTAGATAACCAAGTGGTGAAATTTGCAACATATTAGACCACCACATGGTGGAAACTGCAAAAAAAATGTCCAAGTGGTGGTTTGTGCAACATATAGAGCAGTAGAGTATATGGTAGTACAAGATGAAGAGGCCTCCAAGATGAATGTGCACTGCCGTGGGCCCGTGGTAATATATCATGATGATGGCAAAGGATCTTTTCTCTGCTGAAACTGTCCAGAGCTGATTTGATGAGACAAAATACAGCTCCACGGCGTGCAAGGACAGTATACAGTACATTAGCTTCTTCTCGGGTCACACGCCTTCACGCCAGGTGCAGTAGTGCAGCAGAGACCAGAGAGAGAAGGCACGCCCGTAGTACTCGTATTATTGATTTCAATTCAAATTGTTTTTTTTTTGCCTGCTTCTCCGTCTTCTTCATCTCCATCTTCTCTGGCGACCCCGCCTACACCAGCAGCCCCTGCACCACCGCCGCCATGCCTTTTTCGGATCATCTCGAGCCACCTGTTTGATGGTACTAGTAGGAGTTGTTGACTTTTATCCATATCGCTCTACCAGCTGCCGCTCGCACTGTCCTCCAATACCTCATACCCAAACGCCAGCGTCCCACTACCACACCCCCACACCCACTTGACCGCATCCTTCCAATGGCGAGATCGATCAATGAGAGTGGCAGTTCTTGGGTGTTTCCTGATGGCCCCCTTGAAGAAATCGCATCCCGATGCGATGTCATCACCGCCGCGAGCCTCGTCGGTTCATGCAAGTTTTATCATGATTCAGCAACACAAAGTGTAGCTCTGCCTGCATCTCAGCCGTTTGGCATGCCCTGTGTTCTTCATACTCACCAAACTGAGGTACCGCCCGCGCACAATCCCTTCTACCGCGTCCACAAGTTCAAGCAGGAGGGTGCGCAGAAGGACAAGCAGCATGATGCAAAAGATCGCAAGGGTACCTTGTGCCAACTGACGCCGCTGGACAGGATCTCTTCCGATGCCGTGATTCCAGATGGTGGTACGGGCATGTGGGCAGGCGCGAATGGAGATTGGATCGCCCTTCTTGGCTTCCCCTGGAATTGGGAGCTTGTCAATGTGTACACTGGTCGCCGGATTCCTCTACCACCAATAAGTGAGTTTAAATCCACCCCGGATAAACTTGTGTTCGAGTCTAATGATCAACATCTTCAACTGCTGAAGATAGCTATTTGCCGAGTTCCAACAGCTGCTTCAAATTATACTAGTTTCTCTGTTCTTGCCATCTTCAACGCGGCAATTGCAGTCCTTCACTGTGCTTCTAGCAGATGGACAGTTCTTGACAACCAGTTCTTAGCGTACGGCTACTCCGATGCAATCATCCACAAGGGTATTGTATTTGCTGTAACTCAGACAGGCGAAGTTTATGCATGGAATCAACTTTCTTGGGGTAATTTTTCTCATCTCATATGATGTGTTTTCGCTATTACCTGCTAGTTTCAGATTTAGCTTTAGCCTTTTTCTTTTTGTTGTGCAGTTTTCGTGTCATGCCTGTACCTTTCCCCCTCTATATTCAATCAAAATCAGCAGCGATATGCCTTTGAGTCAAAATAAAGTACTCCCTCCGATCCAAATCAAATTGACTCAGCTTTGTCTAGCCAGTGCATCTAGCTAGACAAACTTGAGTCAATTAATTTGTGCATATCTAGCTAGACACATCCAGTTGAGTCAATTAATTTGGATCGGAGGCAGTATTTTAGCTACATCATTATTCATGTATGTAATGAACTAATCAAGTTTTGCTGAACTGACTTCAAGCTGTGCTTTCCTTTGCAAGGTCCTTTGTTGATCAGCACGGCACCTATTCCGCCAGAACTTGATGAACAAGGTCGGTACAATCTTGGCTCCTGGTGGTTAGCACGATCTCCTGATGGTTCTAGACTTTTTCTGGTCCATACCTGGGGCGTTACTGACGGGCGGGATTATACTGGACTGGTTCGGATTTTACCTGCTGCTGCTACCTCTGAGGGTCGTCATGGTCGCACTATTCGCGGGTATGGTAAGGGTTTACTTGGCTGCGAGGTGTACAGCATGGACACCAGTCAGTTGATGCCACCGAGGCCATGGAGGAGGATTATTTCCCTTGGATCATATTCTCTCTTCCTTGGAGTGAACTATCCGATTATCATTCCAGTAGAAGACGGGGCAGAACATGACCGTCCAAATATGGCGAGAAGCAACTCTGTTTACACATCGCACCATGCAGTAGGCCTTGCATATCCTCCTTCTCCAGAAATTTGCCGCTTCAGTTTGAATTCTGAAGACTGTACTGTTGGTTTCCAAACCAACATTAGATGGACATGGCGGCAGGTTCCGTTGTGGCTCATCCCAAGCTTCGCCAACGCCCGGCAATGGAACCTGCCTTCGCGTCACAGGTCCAGAAAGAAGGGCTGATGTACTTTATGTAATACTCGTGTTGTAATGCAAGATTTGTATCTGTTGAACTATTTCATTTGCATGTTTATCTCTACCTAGGCTACTCCCTTTCCGTAGTTGTGTTGTACTATCTGTTGAACTATTTCCTTTGCATGTTATCTCTACCTAGGCTACTCCTCCGTAGTTGTTAAATTGATGTAATGCTCCTACAATGCACGCTACACTGGGCGTGTGGCCTGTAATGTTATCAAACACCTTTTGTACTCGTTCTAGTAAGCATTTCACACTATAGCTCACATAATTAAAGTACTCCTACAACGTATTAGTTGAAAGATATCTCTCATAAGTAAGTACCCCTCTTTGAGCTTATGCGAAACATAAATGACTATTTTAGAAATATATACTCTCGACACAAGATTATATTAAAAACAATGGTACATAGTTCTATTAGAAAAAGAAAGTGTGAATAGTAGAATGATGGAGAAGTGTTTTTTGAGGTCTGTGCATAGCTAGTGTTCATGGTGCAAAAGCACTTAGACTAGTCACAATGGGAAGTATACTAGTCTATGATACAACACCTTCAATGCATAGTATCATGAATTAGTATCATGCAATGTTGCGAAAAACCAATTATTCATTTCTTTCCAAATAGACTAGCTTTGCGAGGATGACAAAACATTTCTTTATTGCCCTCTCGTATGAATCTCCTCCATACATCACCTCTCATACCGATTGAAAGCCATTCCAAATCGTTGGTTCAAGACCATGAATACCAAGCCAATTTTGTTAGCTAGTTGGACCACCCTCGGATTGAGAACCAACGGTTGAAAGAAAGGTGGGCGCCAACTCATATTTTTTTCTCGAGAGTCCGACACTTGATGTTGATTGCAAAGTTCACAAAGGCCAAAATTTTGACATCCTCTTTGTGCAAGTCTTGCCACCATCCAAACTCGGTTTTGAAGTACCAACCAAGAAAAAAAAAGCTTGCACTTTGGAGGACCCCATGGACCATGAAAATTTTGAAAAACTTCCAGTAAATCATGCATATTTCGATTTATATTTTGGTGAAGTTTCATTCGATTTGAATCATAGGTTTGTGAGCAAATATATATTTAGTTTAAACTAGTGCTCGAGTACGTAAGAATCTATTTAATCACAAGCTAGTCATCCGAATGGGATGAAATATTCATAGATTTTAAAACAAGGAATCTACATATTACTGGATTTTTTTTCAAAATTTTCTGAATAGTTTTTCTTTTTTAGCTTCGAAATAAGAGATAGTTTGGAACGTTGGATCTCAAATGGATGGTAGATGGTGGGACACAGTCACAATGTATCTTGGAAGCATCAAGTCACTGAAGCTCTGTCCGGTTTCCAAACCAAGCTAGGAAAGGCATTGAAAATGAAGTTCTGCTCTAAAACATTTCTCATTCCATTTTGGTGCTCGCGCGGTTGCATGCTGCCCACGTGTTAAGGTACGTGTCTCTGGCATGTAGAGAACTACGATTATTGGCGAAAAATATATCGAAATGGAAACTGTAAAAAAAAGCCCTCTCTGGTCAACCTGATGTGACGAGACATCACTGCACCAAACGTCGTCGCAAATTTATAGATGGGTGGCGTGCTAGTCTACCAACAGTCAAATCGGCGCCCAGTCGCAGCAGCAGCCTAGAGTACTACCTAGTTTTTGCCCCTTGCATGTCTATCATCTTCTTCTTCACCCCGTTACAAAAAAAAAACTTCTTCTTCACCCTCCCAGAATCACGCGCACGCGCAGGATCTCGATCCCCACCACGCCGCATCACTAGTACTACTCCGTATACCTTTCTCTCCTTACCCCGGCCGGCCGCGCGCCGCATCGTTCCTTCCATAGCGCTCGCCCTCTCCTCCGAAAACCCCAAGCGCAGTTGCATCCGCCATCCACCTAAATCCATCTTCACGTGATGGATTATTCTAGGCTTTGCCGGGGCGGCGGGGACGGCCACTTGGAGGCTCTCACCGGCGACAACATCAACCTCATCGCTGCGCATCTGGACGTTACCTACACCGTCCGACTTGCTGCATGTTCCAGGGAGCTCTACGACATGATCAGCAAGGATGAAGGTAAGATGCACCATTGGGATGAACCCTGCCTGCTGATGCCTCCGCCTGCTTATTGGTTCGATGAACACTGGGACGTGGCGAGAACATCTCGTCTGCATGATACCGTGTACGACCTGGTGCCCCTCGACCATCCTCGCCGTTCTGTCGCCCTGCCGTTCATGCACGACAGAAAATGGCTTGGCGCGAACGGTGACTGGATCGCCGCCGCCGATCATCATGAGTGGTGCCTCGTGAACGTCTACACCGAGCGACATATCCCCCTTCCATCCCTACCTGATTCGAAGATCGATCATAGTAGTTTTTCATATCAACCTGCATACTCTTTTAACTGGGGTCCAGCAATTGATTTGTTGAAGATTGTAATCTGCCAAGTGCCCACAAAAGGTGGGAGGTACGCAGATTACAAGCTCATCGCCTTGTTCGACAAAACGATTTTCTACCTTGAAGGGGGTGGCGACTGGAGAATGCTGGAGGCCCTTACACCTGCACCTGATTATCCAAATTACTGTGATGCCATTGAACTCCGTGGCCACGTTTTTGCGGTGGACGAAACTGACGGCTCCACGTACTTCTGGGACACCGCAAATGGTATTTTTTCAGTCCTTATGTTGCATTGCATGATACACTGCCTTAACCAATGAAGTTATTCATGAACTACCTTGTTTATATTTTACCTTTCTTATATGACTTAATGATCACACCCCCTTTTGCTGAATATGAATGAACCGTTGCTTGCAATGAATTAGTAGTACTAATTAGTCACCAACAAACATAGTATGCTCAGTATGTGATTGCATTCCTGAATTAGTAACTCTACGCCACTGCAGAATATGGGTGTAATTAACCAGTATCTCAAAAGATAACGTGGCACTATGAAGGCACCCTTTTTGATAACCTTTTACACCCATTGTTTCATATATAACTAATTGATTTTGCCTCCAAAAGGAGGACGAGAGACCCCCGCCATCTGCATCAGAGAGATGCATAAGGACTTTCATAAGTATATGACTTAACGATCACATCCTTTATCTGAATATGAATGAACCGTTGCTTGCAATGAATTAGTACTAGTCAGTCATCAGCAAACATAGTATACTCCGTATGTGAATGCATTCCTGAATTAGTAACTCTATGCAACTGCAGAATATGGATGTAATTAACAAGTATCTCAAATGTTAACGTAGAAACAGAAAAATAGAAGAAAATCGTTTGTAATTACATGCGTAGCTTATATTTTCTAGAGATCGGGGAAAAAGCCTTGATTGGATGTACCTACATGCAGATCAAACAGTTCTTTGTTTATATCGGTGAACAATCTGCAGAATGGTATAATTAATTTTGTTTTTGATACATTTTTTCTCCCATTTTCTTGAATAGATTTCAGTTTCCCACAATTATCTTTCATTAGTGATTGTGACGTCCCCTCATTCAAAATAACTCAGGTTATCTTTTTCCTAATTCAGATATTTAAGTTTGAGTAAGTTTAAGATTTTGTAAGTTTAGTATTTCTTTCTTTTTGCCCATTTGATTAGCAGATTTCCAGGCGAATCAACAATTATCATTAGTGATTGTGACGTCCCCTCATTCAAAATAACTCAGGTTATCTTTTTCCTAATTCAGTGATATTTAAGTTTGAGTAAGTTTACGATTAATATCTACAACCTCATATATATATAAGATTTAGCACCTGCAGGCCTAACAAAGTTAGCTGCCTCTAGTCCCCTGTATAGTTCTTTCTTTTTGCTTTCTCAGTTTTTCGTAGCCTTGCTACAACCCTGTATGCTCTAATATATAATGATGCACGACTAGGCATGTGTTCGAGAAAAGAAAATCTAAATATCTTTTGTAATATATGAACCTATATTGATGTTTTAGATGTTGGTAGTATAATTTTCGATAAACTTGAACAGACTTAAATCAGTTTAACTTAGCACAACCATATAGCGTACCTTTTTTAGAACGCGAAAATGAGGTAAACAAATACCATGTGTACCCTTTACTATCAATAGTAGAGAAGAGATTATGAACCTTCAACTCTAAAATGCAAATTCTTCTACTGAATGGATAGCTGCATCTGATACCTATTTTGCAAATGTTACCAGACTTGGGGTTAGCTATAAAGAGCATTTCTTTCTTGTCAAGCTTCATGCACTACCAACACAACCAAAAGTCCGAACTGATCGCAAGGGCGGCAATCCACTTATACAATTCAACACCCCCCGTCACATGTGATGGGAGACAAGTCAACATGTGGAAAGACTCAGAGGTATAGCTCAAGAGGCATATAAGTGGACTCCGAGGGGGCAACAACAATTTTAGGATAAATTGCGAAAGCCAGGACTCGAACTCGAGACCCTGGCTCTGACACCATGTCAAGCTTCATGGACTAGCCAACGCAACCAAAAGTCCGAACTGATGGAAAGGTCTAGGCAATCCACTTATACAGTTAAACATTTCTTACCCTTCGGGTGGTCACAGGGAAGCTCTCTAATAGATCACTTAAGACAAAGGGAATTAACTACAGCACAGGACTTAAACTTAAGATGATATATATTTGTCAAAATTTGAATGTATCTATATGCTTTCACTGTCTAGATACATCTGAATTTGGACAAATCTCAGACACTTTCGGTGGGACAGAGGTAGTATATAACTGTGTATACACTAACTAGTGTCTAGTTTTGGCGAAGTTTAGACTAGTTTCGTGGGATGGATGCAGTATAACTGATATATTGGACACTTGATTTGAACACATGAATGACCAATGTCCTTAGCTTACATAGTCGTATTTATACTGTGAGCATGAACGATGAACAATGCTGCTGTTTGAATATGGTTGCCAGTAACACCCTATTCGTCTCCATTTCTAATATTGCAGAAAACCTGATGCTCCCGTTTGTAATCCCGCCACCGGTGGTGGATGATCAGCAGTACGCGTGGTTCCTCGCTCCATCTGCTGATGGCAAGCGATTGATGATCATCCTTACAGTAAACAAGATTGGGATTGCCAATGCTGAAGTACCTCCTGACATTCCCTATGCTGCTAATGGGCTTCAGCTACGGCAGTATCCTCCTGTTGCCACCTACGTCTTTGAGCTGGATCCCTTATCTACTGCACGTGCAGGGGACTTTCTTTGGAGGCAGGTTAACAGCCTCAGCGACCACTCTCTGTTCCTCGGACTCAATTACCCAATCATTGCCAACCTGAAGAAGCGTGAATCCAAAGCTCCTGATGGCACATTGGTTCCATTCATGAGGAAAAACTGCGTCTACACAGCATACCGGAATATTCGTTATAATCAATACCCTAAAATTTTGCGCTGCAACCTCCAGCCAGATGAAGGTGAGACTGTGGGAGTTATCAGCCTTCCCAAGGATGGTTGGGATAGTGTCCGACAAGCGGCTATGTGGTTTAAGCCTGCTTTAAACATTGCCCGTTCGGTGTTACCTTTAAAAAAACAGTGACACTTTTTTATTATGCTTGAAGTGTTGAGAAGTAGTACACTGTTTTTAGTATGTACTAGTTTGAATCAGTTTATTTGAACACTGCCCTGCTTTTGTATTTCGTGTTGCCTTCATATTATAACCCATGCATGGCTGTTTTAGGATTGACTTTATTTCAGCACTATAATTTTTTCGATAAAGGATGCTTTATTACTTTTGGAAAGCAATTACATCCAGCCTCTGCATAACCAGGATGCACACAGCTGTTCAAAGAGTCTGTAACCAACAATGTAAAGAAAAAAAACTAGGCGAAATACATATCGGAACGATGAATCATAAATCGCCTATGGTGTGGGTGGTGCTGCAATCCGTAGACTATGCTGCCACCCATGTAGGGAAAAAGTATCCCTCGCCGTTCAGCACTATAATTACAATGTGTGTACGTCCTTTATAATATAGCCACCTCTTGTTGATCATAGTCATGAGAGGACCATTCCTATTTTTTTCGCCGCTAAAGGGTAAAGTACATCCACTGGCACGGGGGTGTGTTGGGTTCCACCCCATCCCCAAACCGAACATGCATCAACTACGAGCAAGGAAGTAGATGTGCGACCTAGGTGACTGTGCGGACCCCACATGTGAACCAAAGAAAAAAACATGTCAATACGGAACTGATGTACATACGACAACTCCTATATGATATGCGTATGTACGATTGAGCATCTGGAGGTGTGCTGCCACCTGCTTCCTCACACGAAGGGTTGGATCTTGTGTTTCGTACACGGATCGGACTGAAATTGTCGTGTGCATAGCAAGGTTCATGTCAATAAGGCTGAGTTTGGCATCTAAGTCTAGGCAACAAATACTTTTGGGTTCCAACGGCCATCTACAAGGTATTTGCTATAGGCCTACTTGCTCCGGCTGTCGAAGCCCAATAACTACAAATGGGCCTTTCTGCTCATGCAATGTTGGCCCTTTTCTAAAGAACCACAGATCCTATGATTGGCAAAAAACAAAAACACGGAGATTCTACATAAAAGTTGTTTGTATTTATTTTGAATTATTGGGTTGCAATTTTTGAAACTGCTCATGGCCAATATGAAAATCCTTGATCGCTCCATACCCACATAGATCACGGTATTTTCAAAAATTCATAAAGTGGATTTGAAATTTAAAACATATCCTAATAATTCCATGATTTATTCTATTAACTTGCAAGATCTTGGAGCGAAAGAGCTTGTATTAGTCTGCGAAAATAATACTGATAAACCTGTCGTTAACAAGAAATGAAGGTTTATCGTTCAGAGAGGATGCCATGTGGGACCCATGAGACAGTAGCGTCCTCAACGTTTCAAAGAAAAAGGCAAGTAGCCCGAAAATAGGGGTAAAAAATAAATCCTACAAAGGAAACATTTATAGTTCATAGAGGCTGACATGTGGGACCGATCTGCCAGCTGCATCCTCATCATTTCGAAGTCGGCAGGGATCAGAAGAAAAAGGCAAATAGCCAGAAATTAGGGGTAAAAAATAAATCCAAAAAGGAAACTTTTATTCTTAATAGAGGATGACATGTGGGACCGACCTGCCAGCAGCGTCCTCATCGTTTCAAAGGCCGCAGGGGATCAAAAGAAAAAGGCAAATAGCCAGAAATTAGGGGTAAAAAATAAATCCAACAAAGGAAAGGTTTATTGTTCATAGAGGCTGACATGTGGGACCCATGAGCCAGCGGCGACCTCAATTTCAAAGGCGGCATATGATCGAAAAGAAAAAGGCAAGTTAGCAAAAATCAGTGGGTAAAAAAAATCTAAGAAATGAAACTTTATTGTACAGTCCCAGTGTGTAAAAAAAAGGCAAATAGCCAGAAATTAGGGGTAAAAAATAAATCCAACAAAGGAAAGGTTTGTTGTCCATAGAGGCTGACATGTGGGACCCATGAGCCAGCGGCGACCTCAATTTCAAAGGCGGCATATGATCGAAAAGAAAAAGGCAAGTTAGCAAAAATCAGGGGGTAAAAAAATCTAAGAAAAGAAACTTTATTGTACATAGAGGATGACATGCGGGTCCCATGAGCCAGCACCTTACTCAACGTTTCAGAGGCGGCATGAGATCAAAAGAAAAAGGAAACTGACCAAATATCAGGAGCAAAAAATAATCCAAGAAAAGTAACTTTTATTGTACATAGAGGATGACATATGGGTCCCACTTATACAAGCTCTTTCGCTCCAAGATCTTGCAAGTTGATTGTACATAGAGGATGACATGCGGGCCCCATGTGTCAGCAGCTTAATCAATGTTTCCAAGGCGGCAGGGGATCAAAAGAAAAAGGAAATAGCCAAAAATAAGAGGGTGAAAAAAATCCAAGAAAAGAAACTTTTATAGTATAGAGGATGACATGTGGGTCCCATGAGCCAGCAGCTTCCTCAACGTTTCAGAGGCTGCATGAGATCGAAAGAAAAAGGCAAGTGACCAAAAATAAGAGGGAAAAAAATCCAAGAAAAGAGACTTGATTGTACATAGAGGATGACATGCGGGTCCCATCAGTCAGCAGCTTACTCAACGTTTCCAAGGCGGCAGGGGATCAAAAGAAAATGGAAATAGCTAAAGATCAGAGGGTGAAAAAAATCCAAGAAAAGAAACTTTTATAGTACATAGAGGATGACATGCGGGTCCCATGAGCCAGCAGGTTCCGCAACATTTTCAAAGGCGGCATGAGATCGAAAGAAAAAGGCAAGTGACCAAAAATCAGAGGGTGAAAAATAATCGAAGAAAAGAAACTTTTATTGTACATAGAGGATGACATGCTGTCCCATTTTGCAGCAGAGGTCCCAACTTTTCAAATGCGGCTTGAGATCAAAAGAAAAAGAAAGTAGCCAGAAATTAGGGGATAAAAAAAACTCGAAGAAAAGAAAGTTGATTGTACATAGAGGATGACATGCGGGACCCACGAGTTAGCAGCTTACTCAACGTTTCCAAGCCGGCAGGGATCAAAAGAAAAAGGAAATAGCCAAAAATCAGAGAGTGAAAAAAAACCCTAGAAAATAAACTTTTGTAGTACATAGAGGATGACATGCGGGTCCCATGAGCCAGCAGGTTCCTCAACGTTTCAAACGTGGCATGGGATCGAAAGAAAAAGGCAAGTGACCAAATATCAGGAGCCAAAAATAATCCAAGAAAAGAAACTTGATTGTACATAGAGGATGACGTGCGGGTCCCATTTTGCAGCAGCGGTCCCAACGTTTCAATTGCGGCTTGAGATCAAAAGAAAAAGAAAGTAGCCAGAAATTAGGGGGTCAAAAAAACTCCAAGAAAGGAAAGCTTTATCGTTCATACAGGCTGACATGTGGGACCTATGAGCCAGCAGCTTACTCAACGTTTCAAAGGCGGCAGGGGATCAAAAGAAAAAGGAAATAGCCAAAAATCAGAGGGTGAAAAAAATCCAAGAAATCAAACTTTTATTGTACATAGAGGATGACATGCGGGTCCCATGAGCCAGCAGATTCCTCAACGTTTCAAACGTGGCATGAGATCGAAAGAAAAAGGAAAGTGACCAAATATCAGGAGCCAAAAATAATCCAAGAAAGGAAACTTTATTGTACATAGAGGATGACATACGGGTCCCATTTGCAGCAGCGGTCTCAACGTTTCCAAGGTGGCACAGGACCAAAAGAAAAATGAAGTAGCCAGAAATCAGGGGGTGAAAAAAATCCAAGAAAAGAAAGATTTCAATTGGGCTGCATCTGGACATCTGGGCCTTCGAACTATCCTTCTGGGCCTTTTGATTCGTACAATTTCAGCCCACTCCAGAACATGGAAGTTCGGATTTTTCTCAAAAAAAACAGGAATGTCCTATGCTTCGCAAAAACAAAAAACAAGGAGATTCAAGATATAAGTTGTAAAAATAAAGATTTAATTTATCCGTTTGCAATAGCTCAGAGCGAAATACACTGTTTATTGTCTGCAAAATAATCAAGATATCACATGTTTCTTGTACGGGGAGGCTGACATCGGGACCCATGAGCCAGCAGCGTCGTTAACGTTTCAAAGGCAGTGGGTCGAAAATAAAAAAAAAAAAGTCAGTTGGTAAAAAAATCCAAGAAAAGAAAACATTTATCGTTCTGAGAGGATGACATGCGGGACCGATGAGGCAGCAGCATCCTCAACGTTTCCAAGGCGGCAGGGGATCAAAAGAAAAAAAAAGGAAATAGCCAGAAATTACTTAGGGGTCAAAAATAAATCCACCAAAGGAAACTTTTATTGTTCATAGAGGATGACATGTGGGACCGACCTGCCAACAGCGTCCTCATCGTTTCAAAGGGGGCAGGGGATCAAAAGAAAAAGGCAAATAGCCAGAAATTAGGGGTCAAAAATAACTCCAATAAAGGAAACTTTTATTGTTCGTAGAGGATGACATGCGGGACCCATGAGCCAGCAGCTTACTCAACGTTTCAAAGGCGGCATGAGATCGAAAGAAAAAGGCAAGTGACCAAATATCAGGAGCCAAAAATAATCCAAGATTTATTGTACATAGAGGATGACATGTGGGTCCCATTTTGCAGCAGCGGTCTCAATGTTTGTAATGCGGCTTGAGATCAAAACAAAAAGAAAGTAGCTAGTAATTAGGGGGTGAAAAAAATCCAAGAAAAGAAAGTTGATGGACATAGAGGATGACATGAGGGTCCCTTGAACCAACAGCTTACTCAACGTTTCAAAGGGGGCAGGGGATCAAAAGAAAAAGGCAAGCCAAAAATCAGAGGGTGAAAAAAATCCAACAAAGGAAACTTTTATAGCACACAGAGAGGATGACATGCGGGTCCCATTTAGCAGCAGCGGTATCACCGTTTGAGAGGCGGCAGGGGATCGAAAGAAAAAGCCAAGTGACAAAATATCAGGAGCAAAAGATAATCCAAGAAAAGAAACATTATTGTACATAGAGGATGACATGTGGGTCCCATTTTGCAGCAGCGGTCTCAATGTTTGTAATGCGGCTTGAGATCAAAAGAAAAAGAAAGTAGCTAGTAATTAGGGGGTGAAAAAAATCCAAGAAAGGAAAGTTGATGGACATAGAGGATGACATGCGGGTCCCTTGAGCCAACAGCTTACTCAACGTTTCAAAGGGGCAGGGGATCAAAAGAAAAAGGCAAGCCAAAAATCAGAGGGTGAAAAAAATCCAACAAAGGAAACTTTTATAGCACATAGAGGATGACATGCGGGTCCCATGAGCCAGCAGGTTCCTCAACGTTTCAAACGTGGCATGAGATCGAAAGAAAAAGGCAAGTGCCCAAATATGAGGTGCCAAAAAAACTCCAAGAAAAGAAAGTTGATTGCTCATAGAGGATGACATGCGGGTCCCATGAGCCAGCAGGTTCCTCAACGTTTCAAACTTGGCATGAGATCGAAAGAAAAAGGCAAGTGACCAAATATGAGGAGCCAAAAATAATTCAAGAAAAGAAAGTTTTATAGTACATAGAGGATGACATGCGGGTCCCATTTAGCAGCAGCGGTATCAGCGTTTGAGAGGTGAGGGGATCAAAAGAAAAAAGAAATTGCCAAAAATCAGATGGTGAAAAAAAACCAAGAAAATGAACTTTTATAGTACATAGAGGATGACATGCGGGTCCCATGAGCCTGCAGGTTCCTCAACGTTTCAAACGTGGCATGAGATCGAAAGAAAAAGGCAAGTGAAAAAATATCAGGAGCCAAAAATAATTCAAGAAAAGAAAGTTTTATAGTACATAGAGGATGACATGCGGGTCCCATTTAGCAGCAGCGGTATCACCGTTTGAGAGGCGGCAGGGGATCGAAAGAAAAAGGCAAGTGAAAAAATATGAGGAGCCAAAAATAATTCAAGAAAAGAAAGTTTTATAGTACATAGAGGATGACATGCGGGTCCCATTTAGTAGCAGCGGTATCACTGTTTGAGAGGCAGCAGGGGATCGAAAGAAAAAGTCAAGTGACCAAATATGAGGTGCCAAAAAAATCCAAGAAAAGAAAGTTTTATAGTACATAGAGGATGACATGCGGGTCCCATTTAGCAGCAGCGGTATCACTGTTTGAGAGGCAGCAGATCGAAAGAAAAAGTCAAGTGACGAAATATGAGGTGCCAAAAAAATCCAAGAAAAGAAAGTTTTATAGTACATAGAGGATGACATGCGGGTCCCATTAGCAGCAGCGGTCTCAACGTTTCCAAGGCGGCGGATCGAAAGAAAAGGCAAGTGACCAAATATGAGGTGCCAAAAAAATCCAGAAAAGAAAGTTTTATAGTACATAGAGGATGACATGCGGGTCCCATTTAGCAGCAGCGGTATCACCGTTTGAGAGGCGGCAGGGATCGAAAGAAAAAGGCAAAAAATATGAGGAGCCAAAAATAATCCATGAAAAGAAAGTTTTATAGTACATAGAGGATGACATGCGGGTCCCAGTTAGCAGCAGTATCACCGTTTGAGAGGCGGCAGGGGATCGAAAGAAAAAGGCAAGTGACCAAATTTGAGGTGCCAAAAATAATCCATGAAAAGAAAGTTTTATAGTACATAGAGGATGACATGCGGGTCCCAGTTAGCAGCAGCGGTATCACCGTTTGAGAGGCGGCAGGGGATCGAAAGAAAAAGGCAAGTGACCAAATTTGAGGTGCCAAAAAAACTCCAAGAAAAGAAAGTTGATTGCACATAGAGGATGACATGCGGGTCCCATTTAGCAGCAGCGGTCTCAACGTTTCCAAGGCGGCAAGGGATCAAAAGAAAAAGGAAGTAGCCAGAAATCAGGGGGTCAAAAAAATCCAAGAATAGAAAGAATTTTGGTTCATAGAGGATGACATGCGGGACCCATGATCCTGCATCGTAAACGGCTCGATCGGAGAACGTTGAACGAGATGGCGCGATGTAGAAAAAAACAATGCCAGAGAGGCTGCCATCTGGGCCCTACATCCCTCGGCGGTGCGGATTTGCGTTGACTCGGCCGGCGAACCCGAGATTTCGAGATGCACCACGTCCCGGGCCACCATACGCCACGTTTTGGCCGCTTTCGTCGGGCTAGGTGGCCTCAAAAACGAGAAAAAAAAAGTTTTGACATGCACCACGGAGGGACCAAAATCGTCGGCCATGGTACACCAGCAACCACGGCGCGACTTCAACTTCGTCGGCCATGGCAACTTTTCTTGTAGTGAAAATTCATTCCTTGTTTTTGCAATACATAGCTCATGGGAAAGTAGCCTAAAAAACTATTGTGGTAAGGAATATGTTGCTTATGTATCTTAGTTCTTATAAGTTGCTTGTTGAGCGGTAACCATGTTATCTGGGGACGCCATCAACCTGTCACACCTTTGTTGAATATCATGTGAGTTGCTATGCATGTTCGTCTTGTCTGAAGTAAGGGAGATTTTCCATGAGTTGAAATGGTTTGAGTATGCATATTGTTAGAGAAGAACATTGGGCCGCCAACCAAAGCCATGTATCATGGTGGAAGTTTCAGCTTGGACATTAATCCTCGAATCTCTTATGAGAATATTATCTGTTGTTGAATGCTTAAAGCATAAAAGAGGAGTCCATTATCTGTTTTCTATGTTGTCCCGGTATGGATGTCCTCAAGTTGAGATCTATCAAAATCGAGAAATCAAATGCGATTTATCTCCTTGGACCTTTGTACAGGTGGCATAGAGGTACCCCTTTGTGACACTTGGTTGAAACATATGTAATGCGATGATAATCCATGGAAATCCGAGCTAATTAGGACAAGGTGCGGGCACTATTAGTATTCGATGCATGAGGCTTGCAACTTATAGGAAGTTTTATACATAACCCATATGAATTATTACTACCGTTGACACAATTGTTTCCATGCTTTCAAAATAAAAAGCTCTAGCACATGAGTAATCCCTGCTTCCCTCTGCGAAGGGCCTTTCTTTTACTTTATGTTGAGTCAGTTTACCTACTTCTTTCTATCTTAGAAGCAAACACTTGTGTCAACTGTGTGCGTTGATTCTTACATGCTTACTTATTGCACTTATTATATTACTTTGTGTTGACAATTATCCATGAGATATGCATGTTGAAGTTGAAAGCAATTGCTGAAACTTAAATCTTCCTTTGTGTTGCTTCAAAACCTTGTATTAAGAATCTATTGCTTTATGAGTTAACTCTTATGCAAGACTTTTTGATGCTTGTCTTGAAAGTACTATTCATGAAAAGTTTTTGCTATATGATTCAGTTGTTTAGTCATTATCTATTTGTTAGCAAACTATAGACCATTGCTTTGAATCACTTCATTCATCTCATATGCTTTACAATAGTATTGATCAAGATTATCTTGGTAGCATGTCACTTCAGAAATTATTCTTTTTATCATTTACCTACTCGAGGGCGAGTAGGAACTAAGCTTGGGGATGCTTGATACGACTCCAACGTATCTATAATTTCTGATGTTCCATGCTAGTTTTATGACAATACCTACATGTTTTGTTCACACTTTACAATGTTTTTATGCATTTTCCGGACTAACCTATTAACAAGATGCCACAGTGCCAGTTCCTGTTTTCTGCTGTTTTTGATTTCAGAAAAGTTAGTTTACAAATATTCTCGGAATTGGACGAAACAAAAGCCCACGGCCCTATTTTCCACGGAGTCTTCCAGAACACCGAAGAGGAGTCGAGGAAGGGCAGCAGGGGGCCCACACCATATGGCGGCGTGGGTGGCCCCCTGGCCGCGCCGACCTATGGGGAGGGAGCCCCCTGGCTCCCCCGACGCTGCCCCTTCGCCTATATATTCCTTCCGTCGCGAAACCCTAAATATATCAGTCATATTCCACGAAGGGTTCCGCAGCGCCGCCGCCTTGACGACAAGTTTCGGGGACAGAACCTGTTCCGGCATGCCGCCGGACGGGGAATTGCCCCCGGAGTCATCTCCATCGACATCACCGCCATCTTCATCGCCGCTGACTCCCATGATGAGGAGGGAGTAGTTCTCCCCCGAGGCTGAGGGCTCTACCGGTAGCTATGTGGTTCATCTCTCTCTCCCATGGTGTGATCTTTATGTGATCATGAGCTTTGTAATCTAGTTGAATATGTAGATGTTACTCTTGTCTATTATGCACTCTAGAGGTTACTTTAATATGAACTCCGGAGTCACTCTCCACGGTGTGATGGTGACAGTGTGCGCATCGTGTGTGATTCCTTTATGAAGTTGTGGAGCTTGTTTACTCCGGCTTGAGGTGTGCTTTTGCAGCCCTACACAATGAATGGTGTTTGTTATCCAACAAGAGAGTGTTTGAGAGTAGCATTTATTTATTCAATTATGTGATTGATACGCGTAGATGCACACGTCCGTTGGGAACCCCAAGTGGAAGGTATGATGCGTATAGAAGCAAGTTTCCCTCAGTATGAAACCAAGGTTTAATCGAACCAGTAGGAGCCAAGAAGCACGTTGAAGGTTGATGGTGGCGAAATGTGATGCGGCGCAACAACAGGGATTCCGGCGCCAACGTGGAATCTGCACAACAAAACCAAAGTACTTTGCCCCAACGAAACAGTGAGGTTGTCAATCTCACCGGCTTGCTGTAACAAAGGATTAAACGTATCGAGTGGAAGATGTTTGCAAAGAAAACAGTAAAACACAATTGCAGAGATTGTATGCTATGTAAAGAATAGGACCGGGGTCCACAGTTCACTAGAGGTGTCTCTCCCATAAGATAAAAGCATGTTGGGTGAACAAATTACAGTCGGGCAATTGACAAATAGAGAAAGGCATAACAATGCATATACATGATATGATAAATATAGTGAGATTTAATTGGGCATTACGACAAAGTACATAGACCGCCATCCAACTGCATCTATGCCTAAAAAGTCCACCTTCAGGTTATCATCCGAACCCCATTCAGTATTAAGTTGCTAAGCAACAGACAATTGCATTAAGTATGGTGCGTAATGTAATCGACAACTACATCCTTAGACATAGAATCAATGTTTTATCCCTAGTGGCAACAGCACATCACAACCTTAGAACTTTCTGTCACTGTCCCAGGTGTCAATGAAGGCATGAACCCACTATCGAGCATAAATACTCCCTCTTGGAGTTAAGAGTAAAAACTTGGCCAGAGCCTCTACTAATAACGGAGAGCATGCAAGATCATAAACAACACATAAACAATAGATTGATAATCACCATAACATAGTATTCTCTATCCATCGGATCCCGACAAACACAACATATAGTATTACATATAGATGATCTTGATCATGTTAGGCAGCTCACAAGATCCAACAATGAAGCACAACAAGGAGAAGACGACCATCTAGCTACTGCTATGGACCCATGGTCCAGGGGTGAACTACTCACTCATCACTCCGGAGGCGATCATGGCGATGAAGAGTCCTCCGGGAGATGAATCCCCTCTCCGGCAGGGTGCCGGAGGCGATCTCCTGAATCCCCCGAGATGGGATTCGCGGCGGCGGCGTCTCTGGAAGGTTTTCCGTATCGTGGCTCTCGGTACGGGGGTTTCGCGACGGAGGCTTTAAGTAGGCGGAAGGGCAACGCGGGGGGCCACACGAGGGCCCCAACCCTAGGTCGGCGCGGCCAGGGCCTGGGCCGCGCCGCCCTATGGTGTCGGCGCCTCGTGGCCCCACTTCCTTCCTCTTCGGTCTTCTGGAAGCTCCGTGCAAAAATAGGACCCTGGGCGAAGATTTCGTCCAATTCCGAGAATATTTCCTTACTAGGATTTCTGAAACCAAAAACAGCAGAAACAGCAACTGGCGCTTCGGCATCTTGTTAATAGGTTAGTTCCAGAAAATGCATAAATATGACATATAATGTGCATAAAACATGTAGGTATCATCAATAAAGTAGCATGGAACATAAGAAATTATCGATACGTTGGAGACGTATCAGCATCCCCAAGCTTAGTTCTGCTCGTCCCGAGCAGGTAAAACGATAACAAAGATAATTTCTGAAGTGACATGCCATCATAATCTTGATCATACTATTTGTAAACATATGTAATGAATGCAGCGATCAAAACAAAGGTAATGACATGAGTAAACAAGTGAATCATATAGCAAAGACTTTTCATGAATAGTACTTCAAGACAAGCATCAATAAGTCTTGCATAAGAGTTAACTCATAAAGCAATAAATCAAAGTAAAGGTGTTGAAGCAACACAAAGGAAGATTAAGTTTCAGCGGTTGCTTTCAACTTATAACATGTATATCTCATGGATATTGTCAACATAAAGTAATATAACAAATGCAATATGCAAGTATGTAGGAATCAATGCACAGTTCACACAAGTGTTTGCTTCTTAAGGTGGAGGGAGATAGGTAAACTGACTCAACAATAAAAGTAAAAGAAAGGTCCTTCAAAAGGAAAGCATCGATTGCTGTATTTGTGCTAGAGCTTTTATTTTGAAAACATGAAACAATTTTGTCAACGGTAGTAATAAAGCATATGAGTTATGTAAATTATATCTTACAAGTTGCAAGCCTCATGCATAGTGTACTAATAGTGTCCGCACCTCGTCCTACTTAGCTTGGACTACCGGATCTTTGCATGCCATGTTTCAACCAAGTGTCACAAAGGGGTACCTCCATGCCGCCTGTACAAAGGTCTAAGGAGAATGCTCGCATTTTGGATTTCTCGCTTTTTATTATTCTCAACTTAGACATCCATACCGGGACAACATGGACAACAGATAATGGACTCCTCTTAAATGCATAAGCATGTAGCAATGATTATTATTCTCATATGAGATTGAGGATATATGTCCAAAACTGAAACTTCAACCATGATTCATGGCTTTAGTTAGCGGCCCAATGTTCTTCTCTAACAATTTTGCATGCTCCAACCACTAAAATGATAGATCCTTCAGACAAGACGGACATGCATAGCAACTCACATGATATTCAACAATAGTTGATGGCGTTCCCCAGAAGCATGGTTATCGCACAACAAGCAACTTAATAAAATATAAAGTGCATAAGTACATATTCAATACTACGATAGTTTTTAAGGCTATTTTGTCCCATGAGCTATATATTGCAAAGGTGAATGATGGAATTTTAAAGGTAGCACTCAAGCAATTTACTTTGGAATGGCGGAGAAATACCATGTAGTAGGTAGGTATGGTGGACACAAATGGCATAGTAGTTGGCTCAAGGATTTTGGATGCATGAGAAGTATTCCCTCTCGATACAAGGTTTAGGCTAGCAAGGTTATTTGAAGCAAACTCAAGGATGAACAGGTGCAGCAAAACTCACATAAAAGACATATTGTAAACATTATAAGACTCTACACCGTCTTCCTTGTTGTTCAAAACTCAATACTAGATATTATCTAGACCTTAGAGAGACCAAATATGCAAATCAAATTTTAGCAAGCTCTATGTATTTCTTCATTAATGGGTGCAAAGCATATGATGCAAGAGCTTAAACATGAGCACAACAATTGCCAAGTATCACATTATCCAAGACATTTTAGAATTACTACATGTAGCATTTTCCAATTCCAACCATATAACAATTTAACGAAGAAGAAACTTCGCCTTGAACATTATGAGTAAAGCCTAAGGACATATGTGTCCATATGCAACAGCGGAGCGTGTCTCTCTCCCACAAAGTGAATGCTAGGATCCATTTTATTCAAACAAAAACAAAAACGAAAACAAACCGACGCTCCAAGTAAAGAACACAAGATGTGATTGAATAAAAATATAGTTTCAGGGGAGGAACCTGATGATGTTGTCGATGAAGAAGGGGATGCCTTGGGCATCCCCAAACTTAGACGCTTGAGTCTTCTTAAAATATGCAGGGGTGAACCACGGGGCATCCCCAAGCTTAGAGCTTTCACTCTTCTTGATCATAGTATATCATACTCCTCTCTTGACCCTTGAAAACTTCCTTCACACCAAACTTCAAGCAAACTCATTAGAGGGTTAGTGCACAATTAATAATTCACATGTTCAGAGGTGGCACAATCATTCTTTACACTTCTGGACATTGCATAAAGCTACTGGACATTAATGGATCAAAGAAATAAATCCAACATAGCAAAAGAGGCAATGCGAAATAAAAGGCAGAATATGTCAAAAACAGAACAGTCCGTAAAGACGAATTTAAAGCTGGCACCAGACTTGCTCAAATGGAAAAACTCAAAACTAATGAAAGTTGCGTACATATCTGAGGATCACGCTCGTAAATTGGAAGATTTTTTCGAATTTTCTACAGAGAACTGTGCCCAGATTCGTGACAGACAGCAATGCTGTTTCTGCGCAGCGATCCCAAATATAATATCAACTTTAACATAGAAACTTTACTTGGCACAAAAACATGATAAGGAGAGGTTGCTACAGTAGTAAACAACTTCCAAGACTCAACAAAACAAAAAATTGCTGTAGTAAAAACAATGGGTTGTCTCCCATAAGCGCTTTTCTTTAACGCCTTTCAGCTAGGCGCAGAAAGTGCAAATCAAGTAACATCGAGAGATGAAGCATCAACATTATTTTTCATGCAAACACAACTTGTTGCAGAGGGTACTTTAGGTGCTCCATTATCTAAATTCTCTATGGTGGTGCTAGGGGTTTTAGAAATTTTAGGCCTATAATAATTCTTTTGTTTAGGCACTTTAGAGGCGTACATGAATTTTTGCTCTTTACCCACATAAGCTTTCTCATTATACTTGAGAGAAGAAAAGGTTGAACCCAAGGTTCCCATAGCTTTTTCAAGTTCATCAATCCTATTGGTTTGATTATCATGGACAACACAAGTTCCTAGGACACTAATTCTTTCATCAATTCCTCCTAAGGATTTATCAAGTTCATAAGTTTTGTCAAATAACATTCCCAATTTAGTTTCAACACTTGAAATTTTTTCTCTATGGTTTCCAATTTTTTCATAACATCTTCAAGAGAGATTTCAATTTTAACTTCATTAACAGGTGGTATTCCAACTAGACTCTCAATGATGCAACTAGCTTCTAAAGCGGGAGTACCTAGGAAATTACCTCCCGAAAGAGTATCAAGAACATATCTATTCCAACTAGATAAACCAACATAAAAGTTCCTAAGAAGGATAGTGGTGGAGTGTTTCTTAATGCACCTATGATGAGCATTACTAATTCTATACCAAGCATCTTTAAAACTTTCTCCACCTTGTTGCTTAAAAGAACGAACTTCAACTTCAGGATTACTCATGATAACAGCAATAAAGTAAACTAGGCAAATAAAGTAAAGACAAGTAACTAATTTTTTTGTGTTTTTGATATGGAGAGCAAGACAATAAATAAAGTAAAACTAGCAACTAATTTTTTTGTGTTTTGTTTAGGTGCAGCAAACAAAGTAGTAAATAAAATAAAGCAAGACAAAAACAAAGTAAAGAGATTGAGAAGTGGAGACTCCCCTTGCAGCGTGTCTTGATCTCCCCGGCAACGGCGCCAGAAATTTAGCTTGATACGCGTAGATGCACACGTCCGTTGGGAACCCCAAGTGGAAGGTATGATGCGTATAGAAGCAAGTTTCCCTCAGTATGAAACCAAGGTTTAATCGAACCAGTAGGAGCCAAGAAGCACGTTGAAGGTTGATGGTGGCGAAATGTGATGCGGCGCAACAACAGGGATTCCGGCGCCAACGTGGAATCTGCACAACAAAACCAAAGTACTTTGCCCCAACGAAACAGTGAGGTTGTCAATCTCACCGGCTTGCTGTAACAAAGGATTAAACGTATCGAGTGGAAGATGTTTGCAAAGAAAACAGTAAAACACAATTGCAGTAGATTGTATGCTATGTAAAGAATAGGACCGGGGTCCACAGTTCACTAGAGGTGTCTCTCCCATAAGATAAAAGCATGTTGGGTGAACAAATTACAGTCGGGCAATTGACAAATAGAGAAAGGCATAACAATGCATATACATGATATGATAAATATAGTGAGATTTAATTGGGCATTACGACAAAGTACATAGACCGCCATCCAACTGCATCTATGCCTAAAAAGTCCACCTTCAGGTTATCATCCGAACCCCATTCAGTATTAAGTTGCTAAGCAACAGACAATTGCATTAAGTATGGTGCGTAATGTAATCGACAACTACATCCTTAGACATAGAATCAATGTTTTATCCCTAGTGGCAACAGCATATCACAACCTTAGAACTTTCTGTCACTGTGATGACCCACAAGTATAGGGGATCGCAACAGTCTTCGAGGGAAGTATTACCCAATTTATTGATTCGACACAAGGGGAGACAAAGAATACTTGTAAGCCTTAACAGCGGAGTTGTCAATTCAGCTGCACCTGGAAACAGACTTGCTCGCAAGAGTTTATCAGTAGTAACAGTTTTATGGCAGGGGAATAGTGAAATAACAGAGCGGTGAAATAAAGACAGCAGTAGTGATTGTAGTAAACAGCAGGATTAAAATACTGTAGGCACAGGGACGGATTTAACGGGCGTTGCATGGATGAGAGAAACTCATGTAACAATCAAAGCATGGGCATTTGCAGATAATAATAAAACGGTATCCAAGTACTAATCAATCAATAGGCATGTGTTCCATATTTAGTCGTACGTGCTCGCAATGAGAAACTTGCACAACATCTTCTGTCCTACCAGCCGGTGGCAGCCGGGCCTCTAGGGAAACTACTGGATATTAAGGTACTCCTTTTAATAGAGTACCGGAGCAAAGCATTAACACTCCGTGAACACATGTGATCCTCACATCACTACCATCCCCTCCGGTTGTCCCGATTTCTGTCACTTCGGGGCCATTGGTTCCGGATAGCGACATGTGTATACAACTTGCAGGTAAGATCATAAACAACGAATATCTTCATGAATCAATAACATGTTCAGATCTGAGATCATGGCACTCGGGCCCTAGTGACAAGCATTAAGCATAACAAGTTGCAACAATATCATAAAAGTGACATCTACGGATACTAGGCACTATGCCCTAACAATCTTATGACTATTACATGACCAATCTCATCCAATCCCTACCATCCCCTTCAGCCTACAGCGGGGGAATTACTCACACATGGATGGGGGAAACATTGCTGGTTGATGGAGAGGCGTTGGCGGTGATGGCGGTGAAGATCTCCTCCAATTCCCCGTCCCGGCGGAGTGCCAGAACGGAGACTTCTGGCTCCCGCGACGGAGTTTCGCGATGTGGCGGCTCTCTGGAGGGTTTCTGGCGATGTCGACTTCTCTCCGTGCGTTTTTAGGTCGAACCCGATAAGTAGTCCAAAGGGGGGCGTCGGAGGCCGGCCGAGGGGGCCACACCATAGGGCCGCGCGGGCCCCCCCTGGGCCGCGCCGCCTTATGGTGTGGGGCCCTCGGGCCTCCACCTCCTTCGCCCTTCTGGCTCCGTCAATATTTTGGTAAAATAGGGCCATCTGAAGAAATTCCGAGGATTTTCCCGAAAGTTGGATTTCTGCACAAAAACGAGACACCAGAGCAGTTCTGCTGAAAACAGCGTTAGTCCGTGTTAGTTGTATCCAAAATACACAAATTAGAGGCAAAACAATAGCAAAAGTGTTCGGGAAAGTAGATACGTTTTGGACGTATCAACTCCCCCAAGCTTAGCTTATTGCTTGTCCTCAAGCAATTCAGTTAACAACTGAGCGATAAAAGAACTTTCACGAACACATTTGCTCATATGATGTATATATTCTCATGCTATGGCTAATACTTAAGCAGTTCATAATGAGATACATGCAAATAAGATCATCCAACAGCTATGTCAATCATGGAGAAGTACCAACAATTAATAATAAGCACCATGAATCATGTATATAAGCAGGATTGCAATGTTCATAAGAGAATATGATAAAGTGGTATCTCGCTTGCCTGTATTTGATCGGCAAAACATAAATGCCGAGGCACCTCTTGAGTTCATAGAAAGACTAGAAGTAGTGATTGTCAAAGATAAAAGCATCAAAGTTATACCACAATTAATCATATTTTGAGACAAGCATATTATACTAAGAATGACAGTTGTGCTCTCAAGATAGTGCTCAAAGAAAGAATGGAGACACAACATAAAAAGTAAAAGATTGACCCTTCGCAGAGGGAAGCAGGGATTAACATGCGCTAGAGCTTTTCATTTGTAAAGCAGGAGTAAAATTATTTTGAGAGGTGTTTGTTGTTGTCAACGAATGGTAATGGGTACACTAACTACCTCATCAACCGGACTCACAAGAGCGGCTCCCATTTATTTATTTTTGGTTGGCACTCCTTCCAACCTTTCTTTCACAAACCATGGCTAACCGAATCCTCGGGTGCCTGCCAACAATCACATACCATGAAGGAGTGCCTTTTTATTTAAGTTTTATTATGATGATGACACTCCCCCCAACCTTTGCTTACACAAGCCATGGCTAACCGAATCCTTCGGGTGCCGTCCAACAATCACAAGCCATGGAGGAGTGTCTATTTAAGTTAATTAATTGGGACTGGGAATCCCATTGCCAGCTCTTTTTGCAAAATTATTGGATAAGCGGATGTGCCACTAGTCCATATGAGAGTCCGTCAAAAGTAAATGACAAGGTTGAAAGCTAAACACCACATACTTCCTCATGAGCTATGAAACATTAACACAAATTGAGAAGCATTTTGAAAGTTTTAAAGGTAGCGCATGAGAATTTACTTGGAATGGTTTGAAATGCCATGCATAGGTATTTATGGTGGACACTTATGGAACAACTTGGTTTTCAGGTGTTTGGAAGCACGAGCGGCGATACCGCTCAGTACAAGTGAAGGCTAGCAAAAGACTAGGGAGCGACAAATCAAGAGAGCAGTAACTGTCATAATCATGCTTGCGGCAAAATAAATTAACGGAGGCATAAAAGTGATACAAGAACTCTGAAGCAATATAAATCATCGAGGCTTAATTGACTTTTTGTTCAGTCATATGCATGCGTGAGCATGTGCCAAGTCGATATAAATGAATTATTCAGAGGAGGATACCACAATGCCATACTTACTTATGAATAAAACAATGCAAGCAAACATCCACGACATGCTACTCATATTAATAAATTGGAACTAAACATGAGAGATCATGAACTACTAGACTTTCTCAAATAACATATACCTCACATGAACCAACTAAGCATGCTCATATGGATGAGTATATGTACAAAAATGAAAGCAAATAGAGTTCATACCAGCCTCTCACCACAATCAGATTGTCGTAGATCGTCATTATTGCCTTTTCACTTGTGTAGCTTGGATAATATGAAATGAAAACCACGCTCCAGCCACCGAAGACCATTGAACTCATGATGAACTTTACAAACCAAAGAAGAACAGCAAATATTTTTGGTGTTTTTGAATTGGAAACAAGAACAAAAGAAAACAAGCAAACAAAGCAAAATCTTTTTGGGTTTTCTTATAGCAAACCAACGATAGCAAACGAAATAAACTAAGAGCAAAGAACCAAATAAACAAATGGTGAAGAGAAACTACAGAAATATTTTTGGTCTTTTTGTGTTTTAGGAAAGAAACAAAGTGAAAACAAAAGAATGCAAACTAACAGAAACACAGAAAAGCAGGATGACAGAAATCTGCCAAATCCTGACAGCAGTACAGAAATCGAATTTAACAAAAATCTTCCATTGCTCAGACCAAAAAGTGTTCAACTAATGAAAGTTAGATAACAACCTGGGGAACATGCTCAAAAATTGGCAACTCAAAATAACGTTCTGGCTGTGCGTACGAATTTTTTTGGTAACAGCACAGAATCTGTTTTTGGACAGCACTTCCCCAAATATCATCTCCCTCTCATTAGAAAACCACTCTAGAGACTAAACAAGTATGTACAAGTATCCAGCAATCATAATATGCAAAGAATGAGTGATGCCGGTATACCTCCCCCCAAGCTTAGGCTTTTGGCCTAAGTGGAGTTCATTCCCAACGAGGGTCGGAGTTCCACGCCGGTGGATCATACATGGAGTGGTAATAGGGCCCCTGTGCAGAAGAATATCGTGGAGGCTCCACGTGACCATGATGTTGATATGAGGAGCTTGCTGCATCGGATGAAGAGTCGGGATGCTCCTCGGTCTCCTCCACATCTTCCCTCGCACGACGGCTTTCTCTTTCTATGTATGCGTTTAGCTCATTTTCTGTGATCGACCACCCGTTCCTGGCATCAAGGTTAAACAAAGCAGGTGCAGGCAATCGTACTAGTTTTTCAATTTTCTTAGTTATACTCCAACTTTTCTTATACAAAGTTATCCTATAATGCAGGTTGTTCAAACTAGATGCATCTGAAATAAACTCATGTCTAATCATGGAAACCACATCAAGCTTCTCTATAGAAAGCGGAATATCTAAATGGTGAGGTTCTACACCATGCATAGCTAATAAGCGAGAGGCGATAAGACCTCCACAAATTCCTCCTTTCTCACGGTTAGTAGCAAGTCTACAAGCTATTAAAGCACCCAAATTATAAGTCCTATCCTGTTGCAAAGCAGCAGCTAAGAAAGCCAAGTCTGGGACAGATAATTTACCTCCGGTCCTTCTTGCAAGGACGCACTTTGTAATGAAATAGGCAAAGTAGCGGATGGCTGGATGTTGAATGCTACTAATCTTACCATCATCATTGGAGAGACTCCTCCCATTACAAATCCTTGTATAAAGATCTGAGAGCTCCCGCGGTGTTCCCCTGATCTTCTCGCAGGATCCCCATTGCGGTACTCCAATTGCTGCACAAAAAACACTAAATGGCAAGTTGACAGCTTTATTGTAAATTTTATACTGGACCATGGGGTCAGATCGCGACCAATTGAACTTGAAGTCCTGCACAAAAGACATAGTTAATTTTGCATATTGTCTTGGCTCTCCTTCAACAAAACCACTCAGCCCTGCACGAGAGATTAGAGTTTGCACATCTTGTAAAATCCCCGCACTTCTCATAAAGTCCACGCATGGGTAGTAAGAGGGGTATACTCCCTCCTCACGATTGACTCTCGTAACTTGCTGGACTTCCAATTCTTCTTGGTTCAATTGGGGCACACCTCCTTCCATTTTCTGAAATTTTCAACAATCATTATAAAATTTGATTTCAAGGTGTGTAATTGAAGGGAACTACTATAGGAACTTGCTAGAGTACTAAACATGCATCAAAACTAGTTTCTACCACTTAGAACAAGCATGCAAGCTCACTAAACATGTTATCTACAGCAGCAAAATATTCAAGATATACTCAACCAAATGAAATTCTAATTGGACAATCAAAGGAGTCACATACCAAGGAGTAAATGTGCCAAATTTCAGACAGAAATCTGGGCTGAGCAAGGAGATCGAAAAATCGCGAGTTCTTGAGCAGAAACACGAGTGAGAGAAACTTGGTACGAGTTTTTTCGGGAGAGAGAAGGTGCTGGGAGGAAGAGATGGTGTAGTGGGGCAAGGGGTGGCCCACACCACATGGTGGCGCGGCCCCCTTGCTGGCCGCGCCGCCCTATGGTGTGGCACCCCCTGGTGCCCCACAGGTCATCCTCTGGTGCTCCCAGGTGCCTCGTCGAAAAATAGGACCAACGGTGTAATTTTTGTAATTTTTAGAGAACTTTGAAAAATGCACATTTCTGGGTATTAAATTAATGATTACTGCGCAGGAAAATGATTTCTAAAATCTTAAATGACTAAAGCATATTGCAAAACAAAAGTGCTACAGCAAGTAAAATAAGTGGAGGGAGAAAGAAAGAAAGAAGTGTTGTTTAGCTCTTTTATGCAATAAAATATACTTGTTAACAAGGTTGATCAAGTCTTGCTACCAAATAAATTTTATATGACATAAGAAGAAATAAACCTCAAATCAATCATGTTACCTTATATTGAATTGATATGGATCCAATCACAAGAGTTTGATATTCTTCTTTAGGCTCATATATAGGACAATCAATGGATCCCACTTTGATAGTTTTCACATTAAAAATTGTATTGACTCCACATACTTTATCAATCCTCTTGGGAAAATAGACAGTGTGTTCCTTATCATCAACATTGAAAGTAACCATGCCTTTATTGCAATCAATAACAGCCCCTGCAGTATTAAGAAAGGGTCTTCCAAGAATAATGGACATATTATCATCTTCAGGCATTTCCAACACAACGAAATCAGTTAATATCAAGCAATGCTGAGTAACTTGAACAGGAACATTTTCACATAAACCAACAGGAATAGCAGTAGATTTATCAGCCATTTGCAAAGATATATCAGTAGGTATCAATTTATCTAAATCAAGTCTCTTATAAAGAGAAAAAGGCATCACACTCACACCTGCTCCCAAATCACATAGAGCAGTTCTAACATAATTATTCTTGATGGAACAAGGAATAGTCGGTATACCTGGGTCGCCCAACTTCTTTGGAATCTTACCATTGAAGGAGTAATTAGCGAGCATAGTAGAAATTTCCTCATTGGGGATTTTCCTTTTGTTAGTAACAATATCTTTCATATACTTTGAATAAGGAGGCAATTTAATAGCATCAGTCAAAGGGATTTGCAAAAATAAAGGTTTCATCCAATCACAAAATTTATTATAATGTTCCTCTTCCTTTGATTTTAGTTTCTTAGCAGGAAAAGGCATTTGCTTTTGAACCCAAGGTTCTCTTTCATTACCATGCTTCTCAGTAATAAAGTCTTCTTTAGTGTACTTTTTATTTTTAGCATGCTTTTCAGGTTCTTTTTCAATTTCTTCTTTATCAGGAGTATCATTCTTATCATTATCTTCCTCATGTTCATTACCACTTTCAGTTTCAGCATCAGAAATAGAAATACTATTAGGATCATTAACAGGTTCAGAGGATTCTACAACATTCTTATGTTTCTTTTTCTTTTTCTTAGATGGAGCACTAGTTTTAATTGGTTGAGAATCTTGTTCAACTCTTTTGGGATGCCCTTCAGGATATAGAGGATCCTGGGTAGAAGCACCACCTCTAGTTGTTACTTCACAAGCATGTTTTTCTTTAGAATTATTTCCCAACAAGTCATTTTGCACTTTAGTAAGTTGATCAATTTGAGTTTGAACCATTTGAAAATGTTTAACAAGTATCTTAACATCATTGGAGGTTCTCTCCACAATACCATGCAATTCACTAATAGCTCGGGAATTTTCCATTAAATGATTCTCTACTCTCATATTAAAATTTTCTTGCTTAACAATATAATTATCAAATTCATCTAAGCATTGAGCAGGAGATTTTGAATACGGAATATCTTCCCTAGTAAAGTGTTGAAGCGAGTGTACCTCAATCATGGATGAAGGGGGAATTGTCTCACATATATCTTCTATAGGAGGTAAATTCTTCACATCTTCAGGTTTAATACCCTTCTCCTTAAGAGACTTCTTGGCTTCCCTCATATCTTCATCATTCAATTTAATCATACCCCTCTTCTTCACTATCGGTGTCGGGGTTGGTTCAGGTGTAGACCAATCATCATGATTCCGGCCTATTTTAGCCAATAATTCTTCAGCGTCGTCTGGAGTTCTTTTCCTGAAAACACAACCAGCACAACTATCCAGGTATGCCCTAGACTCAATAGTTAGTCCACTATAAAATATATCAAGTAAATCATGCTTTTCCAAATCATGGTCAGGCTGAGCTCTAATAAGAGAACAAAATCTAGCCCAAGCCTCAGGCAATTTCTCTCCATCTTCCTGGTCAAAATTATAAATTCTCTGCAAAGCAGCATGTTGAGCACTAGCAGGAAAGTATTTACGGAAGAAAACATCAAGCAATTCTTTTGGACTTTTAATAGAACCAGGAGGCAAATTATTATACCAAGTTTTAGCATCATCCTTTAATGAGAAAGGAAAAATTTTAGCGACAAAATAAGTACGCATCTTAATATCATCAGAAAACAAGCCACTAAGAGTAGATAACTCAGTCATGTGTTCAACAGCACTTTCTTTTTCAGTACCACAAAAGGGTGTTTTCTCAACAATAGCTATATGAGATAGGTCAAGAGAAAAATCATAATCTTTATCCCTAATGTTTATAGGAGATGTGGCAAATTTAGGATCAGGAGATGGTTTATATCTAACAGCATGTTCTGCAAGCAACTTTTTAATTTTTCTTGCATCAGTAGTAGCATTGCATTTTTCAATAAAATCATCATCAAGCTCTACATAATCTTCATCAAGATCATCACTAGAATATTCAACAGACTCAGGTGAATTAACAGGTGTAGCAGCATTAGGAGTTTCAGTATTTTCAATTTGTCTAGACTTAGCAATTGTAGCATCTAGAAAAGATCCCAATGAACCACTATCATCAAGCACAGCAGAAACATTATCAATATTATGAGAATTTTCAGATTCAGCAGAAGTACCAGCACGTGAAGCATGTGGCGGTGAAACAAGTTTATCAATCACAGATGGTGAATCAAGAGCAGCAGAGGTACTCAGAGTTGTACCTTTTCTTGTAGTGGATGGTAATATGGCGATCTTAGTATCGCGAGGTTTACCCATAATGGAGAATTTGCAGCGAACAATATCAATCCAAGTGAACTTCCAAATAAAGCTATGCTCCCCGGCAACGGCGCCAGAAAATAGTCTTGATGACCCACAAGTATAGGGGATCGCAACAGTCTTCGAGGGAAGTATTACCCAATTTATTGATTCGACACAAGGGGAGACAAAGAATACTTGTAAGCCTTAACAGCGGAGTTGTCAATTCAGCTGCACCTGGAAACAGACTTGCTCGCAAGAGTTTATCAGTAGTAACAGTTTTATGGCAGTGGGAATAGTGAAATAACAGCAGCGGTGAAATAAAGACAGTAGTGATTGTAGTAAACAGCAGGATTAAAATACTGTAGGCACAGGGACGGATTTAACGGGCGTTGCATGGATGAGAGAAACTCATGTAACAATCAAAGCATGGGCATTTGCAGATAATAATAAAACGGTATCCAAGTACTAATCAATCAATAGGCATGTGTTCCATATTTAGTCGTACGTGCTCGCAATGAGAAACTTGCACAACATCTTCTGTCCTACCAGCCGGTGGCAGCCGGGCCTCTAGGGAAACTACTGGATATTAAGGTACTCCTTTTAATAGAGTACCGGAGCAAAGCATTAACACTCCGTGAACACATGTGATCCTCACATCACTACCATCCCCTCCGGTTGTCCCGATTTCTGTCACTTCGGGGCCATTGGTTCCGGATAGCGACATGTGTATACAACTTGCAGGTAAGATCATAAACAACGAATATCTTCATGAATCAATAACATGTTCAGATCTGAGATCATGGCACTCGGGCCCTAGTGACAAGCATTAAGCATAACAAGTTGCAACAATATCATAAAAGTGACATCTACGGATACTAGGCACTATGCCCTAACAATCTTATGACTATTACATGACCAATCTCATCCAATCCCTACCATCCCCTTCAGCCTACAGCGGGGGAATTACTCACACATGGATGGGGGAAACATTGCTGGTTGATGGAGAGGCGTTGGCGGTGATGGCGGTGAAGATCTCCTCCAATTCCCCGTCCCGGCGGAGTGCCAGAACGGAGACTTCTGGCTCCCGCGACGGAGTTTCGCGATGTGGCGGCTCTCTGGAGGGTTTCTGCGATGTCGACTTCTCTCCGTGCGTTTTTAGGTCGAACCCGATAAGTAGTCCAAAGGGGGCGTCGGAGGCCGGCCGAGGGGGCCACACCATAGGGCGCGGGCCCCCCCGGCCGCGCCGCCTTATGGTGTGGGGCCCTCGGGCCTCCACCTCCTTCGCCCTTCTGGCTCCGTCAATATTTTGGTAAAATAGGGCCATCTGAAGAAATTCCGAGGATTTTCCCGAAAGTTGGATTTCTGCACAAAAACGAGACACCAGAGCAGTTCTGCTGAAAACAGCGTTAGTCCGTGTTAGTTGTATCCAAAATACACAAATTAGAGGCAAAACAATAGCAAAAGTGTTCGGGAAAGTAGATACGTTTTGGACGTATCAACTCCCCCAGTGTCAATGAAGGCATGAACCCACTATCGAGCATAAATACTCCCTCTTGGAGTTAAGAGTAAAAACTTGGCCAGAGCCTCTACTAATAACGGAGAGCATGCAAGATCATAAACAACACATAAACAATAGATTGATAATCACCATAACATAGTATTCTCTATCCATCGGATCCCGACAAACACAACATATAGTATTACATATAGATGATCTTGATCATGTTAGGCAGCTCACAAGATCCAACAATGAAGCACAACAAGGAGAAGACGACCATCTAGCTACTGCTATGGACCCATGGTCCAGGGGTGAACTACTCACTCATCACTCCGGAGGCGATCATGGCGATGAAGAGTCCTCCGGAGATGAATCCCCTCTCCGGCAGGGTGCCGGAGGCGCCTGAATCCCCCGAGATGGGATTCGCGGCGTCTCTGGAAGGTTTTCCGTATCGTGGCTCTCGGTACTGGGGGTTTCGCGACGGAGGCTTTAAGTAGGCGGAAGGGCAACGCGGGGGGCCACACGAGGGCCCCACACCCTAGGTCGGCGCGGCCAGGGCCTGGGCCGCGCCGCCCTATGGTGTCGGCGCCTCGTGGCCCCACTTCCTTCCCTCTTCGGTCTTCTGGAAGCTCCGTGCAAAAATAGGACCCTGGGCGAAGATTTCGTCCAATTCCGAGAATATTTCCTTACTAGGATTTCTGAAACCAAAAACAACAGCAACTGGCTCTTCGGCATCTTGTTAATAGGTTAGTTCCAGAAAATGCATAAATATGACATATAATGTGCATAAAACATGAGGTATCATCAATAAAGTAGCATGGAACATAAGAAATTATCGATACGTTGGAGACGTATCAGCATCCCCAAGCTTAGTTCTGCTCGTCCCGAGCAGGTAAAACGATAACAAAGATAATTTCTGAAGTGACATGCCATCATAATCTTGATCATACTATTTGTAAACATATGTAATGAATGCAGCGATCAAAACAAAGGTAATGACATGAGTAAACAAGTGAATCATATAGCAAAGACTTTTCATGAATAGTACTTCAAGACAAGCATCAATAAGTCTTGCATAAGAGTTAACTCATAAAGCAATAAATCAAAGTAAAGGTGTTGAAGCAACACAAAGGAAGATTAAGTTTCAGCGGTTGCTTTCAACTTATAACATGTATATCTCATGGATATTGTCAACATAAAGTAATATAACAAATGCAATATGCAAGTATGTAGGAATCAATGCACAGTTCACACAAGTGTTTGCTTCTTAAGGTGGAGGGAGATAGGTAAACTGACTCAACAATAAAAGTAAAAGAAAGGTCCTTCAAAGAGGAAAGCATCGATTGCTGTATTTGTGCTAGAGCTTTTATTTTGAAAACATGAAACAATTTTGTCAACGGTAGTAATAAAGCATATGAGTTATGTAAATTATATCTTACAAGTTGCAAGCCTCATGCATAGTGTACTAATAGTGTCCGCACCTCGTCCTACTTAGCTTGGACTACCGGATCTTTGCATGCCATGTTTCAACCAAGTGTCACAAAGGGGTACCTCCATGCCGCCTGTACAAAGGTCTAAGGAGAATGCTCGCATTTTGGATTTCTCGCTTTTTATTATTCTCAACTTAGACATCCATACCGGGACAACATGGACAACAGATAATGGACTCCTCTTAAATGCATAAGCATGTAGCAATGATTATTATTCTCATATGAGATTGAGGATATATGTCCAAAACTGAAACTTCAACCATGATTCATGGCTTTAGTTAGCGGCCCAATGTTCTTCTCTAACAATTTTGCATGCTCCAACCACTAAAATGATAGATCCTTCAGACAAGACGGACATGCATAGCAACTCACATGATATTCAACAATAGTTGATGGCGTTCCCCAGAAGCATGGTTATCGCACAACAAGCAACTTAATAAAATATAAAGTGCATAAGTACATATTCAATACTACGATAGTTTTTAAGGCTATTTTGTCCCATGAGCTATATATTGCAAAGGTGAATGATGGAATTTTAAAGGTAGCACTCAAGCAATTTACTTTGGAATGGCGGAGAAATACCATGTAGTAGGTAGGTATGGTGGACACAAATGGCATAGTAGTTGGCTCAAGGATTTTGGATGCATGAGAAGTATTCCCTCTCGATACAAGGTTTAGGCTAGCAAGGTTATTTGAAGCAAACTCAAGGATGAACAGGTGCAGCAAAACTCACATAAAAGACATATTGTAAACATTATAAGACTCTACACCGTCTTCCTTGTTGTTCAAAACTCAATACTAGATATTATCTAGACCTTAGAGAGACCAAATATGCAAATCAAATTTTAGCAAGCTCTATGTATTTCTTCATTAATGGGTGCAAAGCATATGATGCAAGAGCTTAAACATGAGCACAACAATTGCCAAGTATCACATTATCCAAGACATTTTAGAATTACTACATGTAGCATTTTCCAATTCCAACCATATAACAATTTAACGAAGAAGAAACTTCGCCTTGAACATTATGAGTAAAGCCTAAGGACATATGTGTCCATATGCAACAGCGGAGCGTGTCTCTCTCCCACAAAGTGAATGCTAGGATCCATTTTATTCAAACAAAAACAAAAACGAAAACAAACCGACGCTCCAAGTAAAGAACACAAGATGTGATTGAATAAAAATATAGTTTCAGGGGAGGAACCTGATGATGTTGTCGATGAAGAAGGGGATGCCTTGGGCATCCCCAAGCTTAGACGCTTGAGTCTTCTTAAAATATGCAGGGTGAACCACGGGGGCATCCCCAAGCTTAGAGCTTTCACTCCTCTTGATCATAGTATATCATACTCCTCTCTTGACCCTTGAAAACTTCCTTCACACCAAACTTCAAGCAAACTCATTAGAGGGTTAGTGCACAATTAATAATTCACATGTTCAGAGGTGGCACAATCATTCTTTACACTTCTGGACATTGCATAAAGCTACTGGACATTAATGGATCAAAGAAATAAATCCAACATAGCAAAAGAGGCAATGCGAAATAAAAGGCAGAATATGTCAAAAACAGAACAGTCCGTAAAGACGAATTTAAAGCTGGCACCAGACTTGCTCAAATGGAAAAACTCAAAACTAATGAAAGTTGCGTACAGATCTGAGGATCACGCTCGTAAATTGGAAGATTTTTTCGAATTTTCTACAGAGAACTGTGCCCAGATTCGTGACAGACAGCAATGCTGTTTCTGCGCAGCGATCCCAAATATAATATCAACTTTAACATAGAAACTTTACTTGGCACAAAAACATGATAAGGAGAGGTTGCTACAGTAGTAAACAACTTCCAAGACTCAACAAAACAAAAAATTTCTGTAGTAAAAACAATGGGTTGTCTCCCATAAGCGCTTTTCTTTAACGCCTTTCAGCTAGGCGTAGAAAGTGCAAATCAAGTAACATCGAGAGATGAAGCATCAACATTATTTTTCATGCAAACACAACTTGTTGCAGAGGGTACTTTAGGTGCTCCATTATCTAAATTCTCTATGGTGGTGCTAGGGGTTTTAGAAATTTTAGGCCTATAATAATTCTTTTGTTTAGGCACTTTAGAGGCGTACATGAATTTTTGCTCTTTACCCACATAAGCTTTCTCATTATACTTGAGAGAAGAAAAGGTTGAACCCAAGGTTCCCATAGCTTTTTCAAGTTCATCAATCCTATTGGTTTGATTATCATGGACAACACAAGTTCCTAGGACACTAATTCTTTCATCAATTCCTCCTAAGGATTTATCAAGTTCATAAGTTTTGTCAAATAACATTCCCAATTTAGTTTCAACACTTGAAAATTTTTTCTCTATGGTTTCCAATTTTTTCATAACATCTTCAAGAGAGATTTCAATTTTAACTTCATTAACAGGTGGTATTCCAACTAGACTCTCAATGATGCAACTAGCTTCTAAAGCGGGAGTACCTAGGAAATTACCTCCCGAAAGAGTATCAAGAACATATCTATTCCAACTAGATAAACCAACATAAAAGTTCCTAAGAAGGATAGTGGTGGAGTGTTTCTTAATGCACCTATGATGAGCATTACTAATTCTATACCAAGCATCTTTAAAACTTTCTCCACCTTGTTGCTTAAAAGAACGAACTTCAACTTCAGGATTACTCCACTACTAGGAAAAGGCTTACCACCGGCCACCTAAAAAGGCTTACCGCCGGCGCTTTCGGATTCGCCGGCGATAACCTCGCCGGTGGTAAGTGGTACCGGCACCTTTCATTTCGCCAGTGTAACGTGCTGTTATCGCCGGCGCCTTCGCATATTCGCCGGGGTATCTATACCCCTGGCACATAAGCCATATTTGTATGTGCCGGCGGTACATATTTAAAAAAACAAAAAAAGAATTAAAATCAGCTACCACGGCAACCAAGGCTATACGCGTGGTAATGAATTTAAGAAACAAAAAAAAATTAATAATTATAAAAGTTACAATGCAATCGGACCCGATGTAGCACAGCGACTCTAATCCATTTTCGATAAGCTGAACAAATGGAATGACATATTCGAAATACTTCATCAATACATACTCTCTCCGTGCAGAAATATACTTCCTCCAGCTGCTCTCCTCCACCGGCGAATCCCAGGTCCGGTCAATCCTGAAGCCACCCACCGTCCCCTTCATCAAAAGCTCATCTCCCCTCTTCCAGGGATCACAGCGCACTGCCCACTCCTGCGCCTCCTCCTTCACCGACTATCTGGTTGCGTCGCCCAGCTCGTGGCCCAACTCGCGACATCTCCAGGTCACCTAGCTGCACTCCATGGAAGCCGGCCGCACCTCCAGGTCCACACGCGCGGCACCTACCCAACGAGCACCGGTTAGCACCTCCGGGGGGCATGCGCCCAACACAAGACCTTCCTCGCTCGGCAGCACGGCAGATCACCATGGTTCTTCGAGGCCTCAACTTCTCTCCACCTGAAGAGGAAGGCAACATATTAGATCAAAATCACACTAATAATAAATATTGTAACACGGTACGAAACAGCCATGGAATAGTTGTTCAGGACTTCAGGATACTAACCTCCAACGGCAAAAATTTCAGCCTCTGCGGAGCATAACATCCCTGGTACCATGACTATAAACTGGGAAAATGTTACATGCATAATAACCTTAGTAATTTCAGCAGGATATCATACTTCATGCTCATCTAACCTCGAGAAAAGGTTCAAAGCTTGTTACTTCATGTTATGACTAAAAATGGAAACATCTCTATGCCTTAATAAGTTTCCATGTGCATCTGAATAAAAAGGTGATGCATTCAACTCTCTTCCTTTCCATGTGTATCTGAATAATAAGTTTCACTGTCCATTTGATCAAGAAACATATGAAGCTGATAAACATTTGGCAGTGATGTAATGATAGCTCAAGTAGAAATGCACACAGTAAATTTCAGTTAATATAATTCAGAAAATGCACACAGGAGCCAGAGATTTAACAAATAATGATGATAGAAACCGGCATGCATTTCATATGTTTTATGATTTTCAGGAGCCAAGAGATTTTCAGGAGTCTACTGATTCACAAGTAAGGATGATAGAAACCAGCATGCATGGTCTGAAGAAGGAAAGCAGATAAGCTCATGGAGTACACACCTACAGGTCGTTCACCTACAGGCCGCCTCCGAGCTCATTCACATCAAGAAGACACACTCCAATACTAGAAATATGACAATAAGCTCATGGAGCACTAAGCTAAAGGAGCATCTGGTTGATTAAAGTGAATTCAGATACCATCTTCATTATACTACTACTCCAGATTAAAGTGAATTTAAAAGTAAAGGATTGGGTATTTTAGGCAGAATACTAAACAGGTTGTACTATTACACTGAATTACCTTCTCAACAGGTTGTACAATTAAACAGAATTTAAAAGTGGATTTTATTTAGACTGTAATGTCATCATAGTTTAAAGTATATACTCCTACTCCATCACCTTAACGGAGAACTGAAGTATTTATACTCCTACTCCCACAGAAAACTCATCTTAAAGTATACACTCCTACTCAGAAAATAAAGCAACTACTCCATAATAAGCATACATCACTAGAAAGAACAATTAAATGCAGAACCAGCAAGCTATATTAAGAACAACAAAAGCAAGAAGTATATACTGCAGTATCTAACAGGGGCTAGCTTCTCATTCACCATAGTTTATCAAACAGAAACCTGTGCATACGTACATACTGCAATATTTAGGGAGTATTATCAAACCAGAAACCTGTGCATACGTGCCGTCGGTTGTCGAAGAGGTACTCGATGGTCTTCTTGAACCCGTTCTCGTCGGGGCCGATGACGACGCGGGCGGGAGCAGGAAGTCGAGGTCGCCGCCGTCGTCCTCCTCGAGCTCCCCACCGGATCTTCCCGCCGCCATGGTTGTCACTGGGGCACTAGGGTTCAGGGTGCAGCGGTGTGAGCGGAGGGGAGGGGAGCTCGGGCGTGATGCGGAAGAAGGACACCGGGCGTCATACCTCGTCCGTGAGAGCCACGCCGGTGGCGGGGTGGTCCGTTCGCTGGAGTTGGGTAGCCCAAATCGAGCACCCGGGCTAGGGTTCGCCGTGGGAACGAGGGGGGGTTGCAGGAGTGAGAGGGGGAGCGAAGAGGGTGGTGCTGGCCGGAGGTGGAGGAGGAGGGGCTTGGGTGGCCGCCGCCGGCGTCACGGAGAGAGGACGGCGCGTCACGGAGCAATTGGTGAAGAGGAGAAGTGGGGATTGGGGTGCGGGGAGGCGGGAGTGGGGATAGGTGGGGAGTGGAAGGGTGGCAAAGGCCAAATACCCCGGCGAGTTTCAGCTGGAAACGTCCGCGCTAAATTTGGTCCAATTAGCCCACACCGGCGGTGTACCCCCGGCGAAAATAAATCGTTCTTGCCGGTGGTACTAAAGTTACCCCCGGCATTTTCGGAACCAAATCGCCGGCGGTAATGGGAAGTCCATCAGGTGCTCTTGGCTCAACTTACCCCGGCTATTTCGGTCCCAACTCGCCGGAGGTAAGGGGCCTATCCCCGGCGACCCTAAACCAGCTCGCCGGCGGTAACTTACCGCCGGCCACCTCGAAACGGACTTGCCGGCGGTAATACGTCCGGCTATAAGCTTATTCCTAGTAGTGCTCATGATAACAGCAATAAAGTAAACTAGGCAAATAAAGTAAAGACAAGTAACTAATTTTTTTGTGTTTTTGATATGGAGAGCAAGACAATAAATAAAGTAAAACTAGCAACTAATTTTTTTGTGTTTTGTTTAGGTGCAGCAAACAAAGTAGTAAATAAAATAAAGCAAGACAAAAACAAAGTAAAGAGATTGAGAAGTGGAGACTCCCCTTGCAGCGTGTCTTGATCTCCCCGGCAACGGCGCCAGAAATTTAGCTTGATACGCGTAGATGCACACGTCCGTTGGGAACCCCAAGTGGAAGGTATGATGCGTATAGAAGCAAGTTTCCCTCAGTATGAAACCAAGGTTTAATCGAACCAGTAGGAGCCAAGAAGCACGTTGAAGGTTGATGGTGGCGAAATGTGATGCGGCGCAACAACAGGGATTCCGACGCCAACGTGGAATCTGCACAACAAAACCAAAGTACTTTGCCCCAACGAAACAGTGAGGTTGTCAATCTCACCGGCTTGCTGTAACAAAGGATTAAACGTATCGAGTGGAAGATGTTTGCAAAGAAAACAGTAAAACACAATTGCAGTAGATTGTATGCTATGTAAAGAATAGGACCGGGGTCCACAGTTCACTAGAGGTGTCTCTCCCATGAGATAAAAGCATGTTGGGTGAACAAATTACAGTCGGGCAATTGACAAATAGAGAAAGGCATAACAATGCATATACATGATATGATAAATATAGTGAGATTTAATTGGGCATTACGACAAAGTACATAGACCGCCATCCAACTGCATCTATGCCTAAAAAGTCCACCTTCAGGTTATCATCCGAACCCCATTCAGTATTAAGTTGCTAAGCAACAGACAATTGCATTAAGTATGGTGCGTAATGTAATCGACAACTACATCCTTAGACATAGAATCAATGTTTTATCCCTAGTGGCAACAGCACATCACAACCTTAGAACTTTCTGTCACTGTCCCAGGTGTCAATGAAGGCATGAACCCACTATCGAGCATAAATACTCCCTCTTGGAGTTAAGAGTAAAACTTGGCCAGAGCCTCTACTAATAACGGAGAGCATGCAAGATCATAAACAACACATAAACAATAGATTGATAATCACCATAACATAGTATTCTCTATCCATCGGATCCCGACAAACACAACATATAGTATTACATATAGATGATCTTGATCATGTTAGGCAGCTCACAAGATCCAACAATGAAGCACAACAAGGAGAAGACGACCATCTAGCTACTGCTATGGACCCATGGTCCAGGGGTGAACTACTCACTCATCACTCCGGAGGCGATCATGGCGATGAAGAGTCCTCCGGGAGATGAATCCCCTCTCCGGCAGGGTGCCGGAGGCGATCTCCTGAATCCCCCGAGATGGGATTCGGCGGCGGCGTCTCTGGAAGGTTTTCCGTATCGTGGCTCTCGGTGGGGTTTCGCGACGGAGGCTTTAAGTAGGTGGAAGGAACGCGGGGGCCACACGAGGGCCCCACACCCTAGGTCGGCGCGGCCAGGGCCGGCGCGCCGCCCTATGGTGTCGGCGCCTCGTGGCCCTTCCTTCCCTCTTCGGTCTTCTGGAAGCTCCGTGCAAAAATAGGACCCTGGGCGAAGATTTCGTCCAATTCCGAGAATATTTCCTTACTAGGATTTCTGAAACCAAAAATAGCAGAAAACAGCAACTGGCTCTTCGGCATCTTGTTAATAGGTTAGTTCCAGAAAATGCATAAATATGACATATAATGTGCATAAAACATGAAGGTATCATCAATAAAGTAGCATGGAACATAATAAATTATCGATACGTTGGAGACGTATCAGTGATCATTGTTGAGAGTGTCCACTAGTGAAAGTATGATCCCTAGGCCTTGTTTCTAAGCATTGAAACACCGTTTCCAACAAGTTCTGCTACATGTTCGCTTGCTGCCATTTTTATTTCAGATTGCAATTACTACTTATAATCCTCCATATTACTTGTATTTCACTATCTCTTCGCCGAACTAGTGCACATATACATCTGAAAAGTGTATTAGGTGTGTTGGGGACACAAGAGACTTGTTGTATCTTAATTGCAGGGTTGCTTGAGAGGGATATCTTTCACCTCTACCTCCCTGAGTTCGATAAACCTTGGGTGATTCACTTAAGGGAAACTTGCTGCTGTTCTACAAACCTCTGCTCTTGGAGGCCCAACACTGTCTACAGGAATAGAAGCGTGCGTAGACATCACTGGGCCAGCCCAGTTCGCTTCCCGCCCAGAGTTTGAATTCAAATTCGGTTTTAGTTATTTTCTGTTATTTTTACTTACTGATGCTTTGCTAGAAATTCAATATCTCCAAATCTACTAAACCAAATTTAATGAATTTTATATATTTGGAAAGCTTGTGAAATTATCTATCAAACCCCACTGGATTCAACCCTAGATTCTTTATAGAATTTATGTGATAAAAATAACAAGGCAGGGCCTTTTGCAACTTCAAACATTTATTAAAAATCAACCAAAAATGCTTTTGAGTTGATTCCAACTCTCATAAATCACATTTCACATACTCTACTTATATATGTAAAAATATCCCATAGTTGTTTGTATGATCATGGTTTAAATTAAGTAATGGCTTTATGGCTATATCTAGTCCTTTAAAATTGTCAAAACTATTTATTAAATCGTATGAGGAGTATTTCTCTCATTTAAATCTTGTCTCAAGTAACTCAACATGAGGTAATGACCATGGTCTATATAATCTCATAGTGAATTATTTGGTGACATTAAATCAATACCATGTTAGTATTAAATTGCATGAGGTGTAGCACCTCATTTAAATCATTTTCCCAAATGATGATTATGAAGAAGTTGACCTTGGTCAACCTAGGTCATATATTATTATTTGAGGAGATTAAATCTTAACAGGATTCAATGAGAGGAAATTATTTCTCCAAAGAATTAAATAGAAACCCTAATTAATATTTGTAATGAGAGGAAATTATTTTTCTTAAAGAAGAAAACAAAGTCAATCAACTTAATAATAATGTTGTGATGCTAGCATAGCTTGTGTGACTCATGTGTGTGCTTAGTCTAGCTTTTAAGATTTGTTTGGTGATTGTGTACTCTGTATCCGTTTTTAGACGCTAGTACCGAGGAGTACCAAGAGGAGGAGGAGGTCTACTTCCAAGGATAAGAAGACCACTTTGATCAGTACACCAACCAAGGCAAGCTAATATTCTTGCAAGCTACCCTAAGGCAAAGCTCTACAAGAGCAAGGCCTCATCACAATTTACTTTATGCTTAATGATCCTATCCCAAGTTTTTACCTTACAAGTTTTTGACTTTGGTTTATCAAAGATTATTTTGATTCATGATTCACTTGGTCTAGATATGGAGTAGTGCAAGAGCATCAAATTTAGCCTAGAGCAATCAAAGCTAGTTAGCACCCCTCATGACTAGTTGCTAGTGCTAACAAATAAAATTGACTACTCTAGATGGGAGCATGTGAAATGAAGTGACTTTGAAAACCTTGGAATGATGAGTCATTCTATTGAAAGATTTTGAAGGTGAATGTGACTTGTGAATGACATGGTGAACTTTACAAAAACTGATGGTTGGGTTCGGATGCGATACCATTCCAATTTTACAAGTACCCCCACAATACCTGATTATGGGTAGGGCTTAACTAGAAGTTTATGTATCTTAGTATGGGTTCCCTCTAAACAAGCGTCATAGGGGTTATGCCGAGGCTGCCTCCGTTGAAATGTGAACTGATGTGAAATGACGTGAAATGAGGTGAATGTCCGGCCCAAGCCCTGTGCAGTTCCCAGGCTGACGGTTTGTCTTCACTGGGAGGCCAAGCTCATGGGGAGAGGTGCCTATACTAGGGTATGTAAGTGAAAGGTTATGGTTGGTAGTCCGCACACGGAGTGTGATAAATCAGGGCCAGTTAACCCTGACGGATTATTGCAAATGTTGTGGCACAAGTGTACGACCTCTGCAGAGTGTAGAACTATTCGAATAGCCGCGTCCACGGTTATGGACGGTTGGAAAGGCCATACTGTTCCGTCATCAGACCATTTTCAAAAATGTGACATATGACTTGTGACTTGAACTTGAAAGGTGAATTTGAACTTGTTCCCACTTGAGTTAGTTAGCAAATGAAGAGGCTTTTACTAAATGTTTGTGAACTAAAATTGGCTTTATGCAAATAAACCTAGAGCTTAGCACCCCCTTACTATAGTTGATAGTGCTTACATTAGTATTAGTTTGCGACTACTTTAAAGTACTCATGGCTTTGTCCCTAGCTATTCAAATGGCCAGACTATGAAGAAGAACAGTAGTACGAGGAAGATGGACAGCAGGACGTCTACGACAACTAGGACCACTCCTGACGTCAACAGTTGCCTGTGGAACAGATGGAGCACGACCGCTACTACTTTGCTTCCGCTATGTGTTTTGTAATAGGATCTCTAGATCCATTATGTTGTAAGACTGGATCATGTGATCCCTCTATGTAAGACAATTATGTGTTGTAATGAATGATGTGTTGTGATATCAATCTATTATGTCTCGCAAAAACAATATTCCTGGGATTGCGAGGTATGGCATAATAGGCATCTGGACTTAAAAATCCGGGTGTTGACAAGTTGGTATCAGAGCCATTGTTTGACCTTAGGAGACCCTAGTTAGAATGGACGTCTGAAAAACTTAGTTTCAAAACAAATGAAGTGAATATTTATGAAAACTTATTCTCACTCTTATCCTTGAGATCTTTTTCAAAAAGAGAAATCCATGCTCTACTTTTCCTTGAAATTCTACATAAAATTTGGCACACTTGATCACTTCTCTAACTTACTCATCCTAATTACTCACAGATGGAGTACAAATGTGAGTCCTATCAGCTTGGCCACGGAGGAGACCTAATGTTCGAGAAGGATTTGGAGCAACTAGTTGAATATTTAGGACGCCCGTATCCCGAGTTCTTTGGAGTGCCACTCAACAATCAATCGGAAGACAACCTCGGTGGGAAGTTACTGCAGATCTGAGAGGAAAGCTTGGAGCCCCAATATGGGAAACCATATGGTTTTCTGTAACGGGAAATACTTGGAAGGAAGGAATAGCCAAAGCTATGCAAGAAGCAATTGCCCGTCTGTGTGGACAAAATGAGAACAAGATCAAGAATACTCGCTTCATTTACTACCCAAGACATGACCCCATGGGAAGACCACTAATCATGCCATCGCTCCCGGAGATGAATGATACGTCTCAAACGTATCTATAATTTCTTATGTTCCATGCTACTTTTATGACAATACTTGAATGTTTTATACATACTTTACAACATTATTATACATTTTCCGGCACTAACCTATTAACAAGATGCGGAAGCGCCAGTTGATGTTTTCTGCTGTTTTTGGTTTCAGAAATCCTAGTAAGGAAATATTCTCGGAATTGGACGAAATCAACGCCCAAGGTCCTATTTTTACACGAAGCTTCCAGAAGACCGAAAGGGAAACGAAGTGGGGCCACGGGCGGCCACACACCAGGCGGCGCGGCGGGCCTGGCGCGCGCGGCCCTAGTGTGTGGGCCCTCGCGTCGCCCCCTACCCTTCCGCCTACATATAGCCTTCGTCGCGAAACCCCACCGAGAGCCACGATACGGAAAACCTTCCGAGACGCCGCCGTCGCGAATCCCATCTCGGGGGATTCGGGAGATCGCCTCCGGCACCCTGCCGGAGAGGGGAATCATCACCGGAGGGGCTCTACATCATCATGCCCGCCTCCGGATTGATGCGTGAGTAGTTCATCCTTGGACTATGTGTCCATAGCAGTAGCTAGATGGTTGTCTTCTCCGCATGTGCTATCATTGTTTAGATCTTGTGAGCTGCCTAACATGATCAAGATCATCTATTTGTAATGCTACATGTTGTGTTTGGCGGGATCCGATGAATATAGAATATTATGTTAAGTTGATTATCAATCTATCATATATGTGTTGTTTATGTTCTTGCATGCCCTCCGTTGCTAGTAGAGGCTCTGGCCAAGTTGATACTTGTAACTCCAAGAGGGAGTAGTTATGCTCAATAGTGGGTTCATGCCGCCATTGAATCTGGGATCGTGACAGTAGGTTCTAAGGTTGTGGATGTGCTGTTGCTATTAGGGATAAAACATCAATGCTTTGTCTAAGGATATTTGTGTTGATTACATTACGCACCATACTTAATGCAATTATCTGTTGTTTACAACTTAATACTGGAAGGGGTTCGGATGATAACCTGAAGGTGGATTATTTAGGCATAGATGCATGCTGGATAGCGGTCTATGTACTTTGCCGTAATGCCATTAAATCACATAGTAATCATCATTGATATGTATTGAATCTTTATTTGTCAATTGCCCAATTTGTTCACCCAACATGTTAGTTATCTTATTGGAGAGACACCTCTAGTGAACTGTGGACCCCGGTCCATTCTTTTACATCTGAATACATTCTACTGTTTTTACTGTTCTTTGCAAACAAACACCATTTTCCACTCGATACGCTTAATCCTTTGTTTTTGCAGCCGGTGAGATTGACAACCTCACTGTACGTTGGGGCAAAGTACTTTGATTGTGTTGTGCAGGTTCCACGTTGGCGCCGGTTTCTTGGTGTTGCGCCGCACTACACTCCTCCACCAACAACCTTCACGTGCTTCTTGGCTCCTACTGGTTCGATAACCTTGGTTTCTTTTGAGGGAAACTTGCTGCTGTGCGCATCACACCTTCCTCTTGGGGTTCCCAACGGACGTGCACATCACGCGCATCAAGCCATTTTTCCGCGCGTTGCCGGGAATCTGAAGAAGTTACACCACAGAATTGCCTCCCACGGCAACAACATTTTTCTGGCGCCGTTGCCGGATCAAGACACGCTGCAAGGGGAGTCTCCACTTCCAATCTCTTTACTTTGTTTTTGTCTTGCTTTACTTTATTTTATTTACTGTCTTGTTTGCTTCATACTAAAAAAAACACAAAAAATTAGTTACTTTATTTACTGTCTTATTTACTAGCTCTATATCAAAAACACAAAAAAATTAGTTACTTGTCGTTACTTTACTTGTTTAGTTTACTTTTTGTGTCGGGGGTGTTCCTCGACAATGTCCTCCGATTGGGACTTAGGGTTGATGGAATCCTGCAAGATGATACGATACATCGGTACACAGACAAACGGGGGGAGCGATTTACCCAGGTTCGGGGCCCTCGATGAGGTAAAACCCTTACGTCCTGCTTGTCTGTTCTTGATTATGATGGAAATAGTGTTACAATGGGGTGCCGAATAGTTCGGCTGTGATCTCGTCGAGATAGCTAATCGCTAGGGTTACCTAGTTCTAAGCTTCTGTTGGCTAAGATCGCTAAGATTGATTGTCCCCCTCGATAGCCCCTCTCCTGGCCTTTATATAGATGGCCAGGTCCCGAGAGGTCTAATCGAGTACGAGTAGGCTTACAGTAGATCTATCTCTAATCTTTCCTTGTTCGGCTTCTTCCGTGTCTTGTACTTCAAGTAATCTTCCGCCGCACCGTCCTAGTGGCCCATCTTCCCTTCGGGTACCTTCATGGGCCTCCATCTGGACCGTATAGGGTAGAGCAATATTGGTTAACCGAAGGGTAATGCCCACGTCAGTAGCCCCCGAGTGTCTAGCCGAACATAGTTCGGGTAGAGACTGAAGCATATCTTCTTCCGAAGTCCTTCTCCTTGATCATACTTGCTTTCCTTCTGTCTTCTATCGGGTGCGCGTCAGCGCTCCCGATGGGAGTAGCCCCCGAGTCTAGGTACGGATGCTTGCAATCCGTGCGTAGACTCAAGTTGTACCACTCGAACATCTTCTTCTGCCGAAGTTTTTCCTGCAAGTCTTTGTAGACCATCCGATATATTTTCTTTATGCAAGGGATAACGAATAACGTGCCCAACTTTTGTTGGTTAACTGCCGATGACAAAACAACGTTACCCTACACAGAATCAAGTCCCCGGGCATGATCCTGGAGTGCGAAAAAAGTTCTGTCGGGTGCGCATCCAGCGCTCCCGATGGGAGTAGCCCCCGAGTCTGGGCACGGGCGTTTTACGCCCGAGTGCAGACTCGAGTCAAATATTTCCTTCGAGTCCTCATTCTATCGGGTGCGCGTCAGCGCTCCCGATGGGAGTAGCCCCCGAGCCTAGGTGCGGATGCTCGCAATCCGCGCATAGGCTCAAGTCGATCACCCGATCCTTTCTTATCTCTTCGTATGCAATCATTCTCCATGACGTCATTGATGACGTTTTTCTGTCCCCTTGATTCTGACTGATAAGACACGACCTGCCAGCCCTGTTTTCAAGCGATTCCTGCTCCTCTTTACACGGTTAACGAGGCACCTCCTCGATTTCCGCAATCATTAACTAGAGAAAAGGCCCATTAACAATACGAAACCTTCCTTAAGTTCCCCAAGAGATAAAAAATCCCTTTCATTCTCCTTCATTCATCTTCTTTGCCGTTGTTCCTCTCCTGTTCACAACTGCTCGCGCCGCCACCACTGTCTTCCGATTTCTCCCAGATCTCACAATGGTGAAGAAGAAGAACCTTAGTGCCGCCGCCAGCTCCACGAGCGGCGGTGCCGCCGCCAAAACTTCCTCGATTCTTTCGAAGGAGGGCGCCCCCAGCGCTCCTCCCCCAGCTCCGGCGCCGCCGGCGCCACCGAGCTCAGCAGCCAAGCCCGGTGATTGGATAGCCTCGACCGTCACCAAGCGTGACGAGAAGAGATCCCGAAGCCTGGGATTGATTTCCTCCGATGAGGGGAATGTAATCTTTCCAGGTGCGATTTCTCGACCTAACCCTCCTGCCGGTTTTACCGTGATGTTCTTGTCGTTCTTGTACCGAGGCCTTTCACTTCCTGTTCACGAATTCCTCCTCCATCTCCTGCGAACTTACGAAATCCAACTGTGGCAACTCACTCCCAACTCGATCCTTCACGTTGCTGTGTTCATTACCCTCTGCGAAGCATATCTGGGCGTTGAGCCCCATTTTGGTTTGTGGAAAAAGATCTTCTATGTGAAGAGATATAGCAGTAGCAATGGATCTTTTGTCACCGGAGGAGTAGGATTTGTAGCTCGTTCGGATGTCAATTACTTCAATTTCCCGATGAGAGAGTCCGTGCAAGGGTGGAGATTGAAGTGGTTCTATATCAAGGATTCCTTGTCACCCGAATCTCAGCTCCCTCGCTTCGTCGACGTCCTTGAGGCCAAGCCTAAGAATTCCTGGAAGAATGCTCTCTCTCCCGACGAAAAAGTAGCAGCCGATGAATTATTTGCCAGATTCCTTCGGATCAAGGAGGCTGACGGGCAGACCATGGTCGGCACAGAAGTAGCGGCAGTGTTTCTGAAACGTCGAGTCCAACCAGTCATGGCTAGGGTTCGCCCAATGTGGTTGTACTCAGGTCCAAAGGATGAGACTAGAATTAATGCTGCCGAATTGTCGGAAAAAGAACTGCTCGATGAAGTCCGTCGCCTCACTTTCTTCAGTCAAGAGGATTTGATCCCACTGACATCTCCGTATACTCCTTTTGATGTCGATCATCCACCACCAGAGGTAATTTCCCTCCTCAAATTCTTGTTATGCTGCTATCGACATATATCACTGTTATTCTCATTTATTTTTCCTTCGACAGACCTTCGCAGCCTCCGAGGATTTACATAACTTGCCAAATGAAACTTCCGAAGGAAGAGGCTCTTCAGAACCCGTTGACTCTCGTACTGTTGAGCATACAAGCCCATCAAGCGAACATGATGACCCGATAGATTCTGAAACTGCCCATGCCAATCTCCCCCCATCAGCCGGTGATACTTGCGACACAGAGGGATCAGTGCGCAATGATGACGCTGATCACGGTGCCTTTGTTAATGCAGCTGCGGAGGAGACCAGGGCTTCTCCTATGAAGAGATCAATCGGCGGTTTTGCCGACGAAGATGATCTCCTTGATTTGTAAGTGCTTTTCTTCTTCTTACTATTTTCAACTTTCTCGATTTTTTCACATTCTTCTCATGACTTGGTTGATCGAATCTTTCTTGTAGTGACGATGCTTTTATTGAGCCTCCACCTAAGAGGGTCAGATCTGATGCTGTCTCGCCAGCCGCCGCAGCTTCCGAAGCTTCGGCTCTCAAGGCGGCTCCTGTGGCGCAAGCATCGACCGCCTCCTCTCTTTCCAAAGGGAAAGATGCTCCTGCTGCTGCCGCAGCTCCTCCTTCTTTAAGTCCTCGTTGAATCTAGCAAGAGTCTTTCGGAATGTGTCTTTGCTTAATGATCCTTGTCAAACATTCCCTTTTTTCAAGGATCTGCGAGGTGTGATATCCTCTTTAGAGGCCTTCGCCTCTCAATTCACCTCTCTGGAGGCGGACAAAATTCGGCTGCAGGAGGAGGCTAAGTCTTCCTCTTCAAAGTTGGAAGGTGCCATCAAAAAGGCCGCCGTAGCTCGCCAGGAGGTCGACTCCCTGAAAGAAGAGCTGAACAAGCTGAAGGAGCGGCTGAAGGAGGAGGAAGCTCGGGCGGCAGAAAAGGATGAACTCCTCCGCCAGTCTGCCTTGGCCCTGCTTGGTAAGTTCCTATATCCCTTGTAGATTATTACTTTTTTATGGATCTGCTTCTTCGTCAACGATTTCCTTTGACTACTTGCAGAAGCCGCCGACATCCCTGCTACTGCCTTGGATAAAATTCCGAGCAATTCCCCGGCAAACGGTGTGTCGACGGTTCTCACCGCTCACCAACTCACCCGGGGGCTCCTTGACAAGGGAAAGGGTGCTCTGACGCGGATGCATTCGATGATATTCCCCAAGGCCACGCAGGAGAAGACTCTGGGGCAGCTGATTGACGCTTTCGCAGTCGACACCAAGGAGGTCATTGAGGTATTCAAGCGTACCTCGCGTACCTATGGCGCCCTTCTTGCCTTCCAACTTATGATGGGTTACGGCTTTAAGGCTGACATCGAAGAAATGACTAAGGAGCTGCCGAAAGGAAAAGATGGGCGATCTATTGATTTAAGCGCCTTTACGGCGTCCGCCCGTACTTGTGCTCGCCAGCTCCTCGATTTAGTTTCAAGAAAAACATCGGTTGGCCCTAGCCTGTCGACCCAGACTCAGGCTCCTTGACTGTTGTAACGATTTTACCCTTGGGCTAGTATGAAACATTATTCTGCTGCGAGAACTTTAAGTTTGTAATGAATACTATGCCGGCAATGTTGCCAGCATGTTTTTATCATAATATCTTCACTTGTGCTTCTCCTGATAGGGATTGCTTATACCTCTCCCGATGGGAGTTTTGTTGGATGCTTAATTTGACCATATCATCCTCTTTAACGTTGTTGCCTGCAGGTTTTCCCAGTGCCCTCGTTTGTTGATGACTCCTCTGGTGTTCTTCCCGAAAGTGATCGGATCCAACGGATGAAGGATCGGATCGCCCAGATGGAGAAGGACCTGCGCAGCACTTATGCCTTGGCCGCGATTATCAACAAGAAGAGCGAGACTGCAGCCAACGTAGAGCGGTACGCTCTTACTGAGCTGCATAAAGCTACCGAGAGCTTGAACTGTGAGTCCTTTAATCTCTTTACCCTTTGGTCGATAGCGTTTTATCTGATCCTCTCTTTTTTTCCTTGTCAGTCATAGCTCTGAACCGTGCGGAAGAGAGCAAACGGGTTCACGAGCGTGTGAATGCCTTGATCGAGCTATCCTCAGCCGAGGAAATTTTCTGGCGGGAGCACTCGAAGGCTTCGGCTGTCGCACAATTTCAGGATCGAGTTCAGCAGGTCCACCACTTCTTCGACAAGTGCTATAAAGCCATGAGGGTGGTTTGGAAGACGATGTTTCCTTTGAACGCAGTTCCCCCCACGCTCCTTGCATTGATGTCGGAGTTTGGTAACGCCAAGAAGATCCGGGACTTGGTGCGCGCGCAAGTTTTTGCAGGAGCCAGGTTTACACTTGCTCTTGTACTTGCCCGTTATCCTTCGGCAGGTTTACTGTCGATTGCCAACGTTACTGGAGACTTGGAGGCGCTGTATCCGAAGGTGTTGTTGCCTGCAAACATAATTGTCGACAGACTCGAGAAGGATTCAAAGGTACCTGAAGAAAAAGGAACTCCGCAAGGATGATTTCAGGGTTTTAATGACTGTTTGTAAATAGATAGTTTGACTACTTTATCCAAGTGTTTGGATTATGTACTGACGCCTTTTTATTCGGTAGATACATGCATATGTACTTTTACCATGTTATTGCCGTTGGCAAGTTTCAATTTTGAGCGAATCTTAGTTGCTCGTTTTTAAATGTATGTATATTGGCTGTTTAGCAAATCATGTGAGTGATCAGCTCGTGTTGCAGGTCTTGCTAAACCTGTTGTATGCGCAACTTTGCTTTCAACCGTTTTAAATTTCGACAGGCACTCCCGAATATTTCGGGTGTAGTGATTCTGCCGATGAGCCCGTTGTTCCTTGATATTTCCATAAGTGAAATATCGAACGTGGGTTGTTGTTTATGTGTATTTCCAAACTCTTGCTATTTACGGCACTCGTAGAGGCATCTATAGCGGAGGGAAAGGTGAACGTCTTTTTAGCACTCGTAGAGGCTTTTTGGAACACAATCCTTGTACTACGTTTTCGTAGTGACGGGGCGTAGAAGTTCGTGATCACTGCAATGCTTTATCAAAAGATGGAAGCTTAAATTCTTATTAATAAAGTAAGCACGGGGCTGAAGGGCGAAAAAGGAAGGCCCTGTATAAAGTAGAAGAAAAAAGGAAAATAAATGCTGAAAAAATTCTTAATCAAGGAAGGGGTTCTTCTCTTCTTCTGGCTTCTTCACCACGTTAGGGGTAGCCGCAGCGTTGCTGATTTCACCAGGGGTTTGAGCTGTGACTGCCAGCGTCTTGCTGTTTTCTATGCCTTCTGCGTCATCAACTGAACCTTTGACTGCCGAAGCTTTTGCTGCCAAAGCTCCTGCTGCCGAGGCTTCTGCTGTCGAGGCTTTAAGGGCAAGGTCGGCTGGCTTCTTTTTGCTTCCCCTGTCATCCTTCTCTTCCTTGATTTCACGCAACAACAACTTGGGTGGAGGCTTAATAATTTCTTGCTTGCTCCCAAACTTCGCAGCGATCCTCTGGAAATCGCGATCGCAACTGTCTGAGCGCGAAAAACTTCCATGGACTGTGATGTTTGTCCCTTTGTTGCCAGGCATTTTCAGCTTGAGATATGCATAGTGCGGCACGGCCATGAACTTGGCATAGGCTGGTCTCCCGAGTATAGCATGATACTGTGACTCCCAGTTCACTACCTCAAACTCGATCTTCTCCTTCCTGAAATTGTCGGATCTGCCGAAGACAACGTTCAGGTAAATTCTTCCAAGAGAGTAACCTGGTTCAGTTGGCAGAATCCCGTGGAAGCAGGTGTCTGTCTCTTCCAGCATTCCCATGGTGATCCCCATACTCTTGATTGTGTCGACGAAGATCAGGTTTAACCCGCTCCCACCGTCCATAAAGACTTTGCTCATCTTGAATCCACCTATCTGTGCCTCGACTACTAAGGCAGCGTGTCCTGGTTTTGGTATGGTCATCGGGTGGTCTGCTCGGCTGAACGTAATGTTCTGAGAGGACCACTCGACATACTCAGGGATGTTTGCCATGATGCTTTCGGCCAGATTAATTTCTCGGGTGAGCTTCTTCATCTCTCTTCTTGAGACACCTGTCTTGTGGATCATACTCATCTGCCCACGTGGCGGTGGGAATGCCTCGTTGGGTTGATGAGGTTGAGCCTGCTGGACTTGGTGCTGTGGTGGAGGTGGGGGTGGAGGTGGTAGCGGTTGCTGTCCTGACTGCTGGATGAGTTTGTGCATGTCAAGGAACTGTCGACAATCCCTGAGAAGGTGACTTGACTTCGTTTTGCCGTCCTTGGAGTCGACATACGAGTGCAAGTAACAGGGGGCGTTGATCTGCTCAGCATAGGGTAGCTCGGGAGCCCTCTGCTGCCGTGGTTTATAATTGCCGCGGTTTCCAGAGTTGTTCCGGTTGCCATCTTGTCGATCGTCTCTTCTTTCATCATACCGATCATCATGTCGATCGGAGTATCCTGCAGCTACCAGATTGTTGTCGTCGTAGTTGCGATTTTTCCTCCTTTTGTGTCGATCCCTTCGGCTGCCCGAGTCGTGCTTTTGCTGGTCGTCGTCTTCGTCGTCGCTGCGCTGGCGTGGTCTTCGCACGTTGTCCTCGCCATCAGCCCAACTGTTGGCGATTTCCATCAGCTTGGTGATGGTTTTTGGCTTTTTGCGTCCAAGTTCTTCTATGTAACTTTCGCGTCGGACACCATCGCTGAAAGCGTCGATTGCTCTGTCTACAGATACATCTTCGGCAGCGTTTAAGAGTTTGGTGAATCTCCCTATGTAAGAGCGCATCGACTCCTTCTGCTTCTGCTGGCAGTTGCGTAGCTCCTCAATCCCGACGGGTCTTTTATATGTTGCCTGGAAGTTAGCAACGAAGGCATCCACCAGGTCGTCCCATGATTTGATGGAACCTTTCGGCAGCCCCCTTAACCAGGCTCGCGCCGAGTCCTTTAAGTAGAGCTGCAAGCACTGCATTGCTGCTATCTGGTTTCCTTTATGCAGAATCACAGTCTGCAGGTAATCATCTATCCAAGATCTTGGTTCCTGCTGCCCATCATACTTGGCAGCGTCGGTGGGAGTAGGCTTGAACTTTTTGGGTGGCATCGACTCGCGGATTTTGTAACTCAAACAATCGGCTCCCCTTAGTTCACCATCGTACTCTTGATCCTCGTCTGAGGAGTCACTATCGTCGTCCTTCCTGGCGGCGCGTCGTCGCCTTGCTTTATCAATCCGGCTCTGGGTGATTTCATCCCGAGCATCTCTCGCCCGATGTTTTGAACCGCTGGCCTGCGCCGTGGTTTTCTCCTTCTGCGGAACTAGATTGTTTCCCAATATCGCGAGACTTTCTAGGGCACCTCGGTGAGCTTGAGCCATGGATCCTTCGGGGCGCTGGTTGATGAGGTATGCAGCGAGATTGGCTGTTGCTCCCGCAACGTTCTTCGGCCGTGGCATGCCCGCGGTGTCCGTGGTCATGAAGGACTTGGTTAGATTCGACGTTATTTCTCTGGCGTCGTCCTCTGAGAGCCTGGACAGTCTCGACCGATGCTTTCCTGCCCCAAGAGCACTTCGGGAAGCGCTTCCTTGTGAAGCTCTCCGTCGCTCGCTGGATCGTTCTGCCGCAGATAGACGTCTCTCGAGGGTAGCTTGCTCTCTCGACAGGTGCTCCCGGTTTTTCTCTAGTATAGAGCGGTATGCGTTTAGGGTTCCAACCGAGGTTCCTGCGGGGAGCGGGGTGTTGTTAAGTACGGCTGTCCTGGCCGCAGCCCACTCCTCGTCCGCGATGGTATAGTCGCTGTCGCGATTGCTAGCGCTATTTTCGAAGCTCGCTCTCCTGCTGGAACGAGGCGTGCGGTCTCCGTCTCCTCCGTGCCTTGTATTTCCTGTGTTGTTGGCGACGTAGACCTGATGGTGTGCTGTTCTTCGGGTGGTTCTCCGGGCGATGCTGCCGACACTGTCTTCTCCCGACGAGTATCGGGCATTGCAGATGAACGGCGTGTCGCTTGATCCCAAACCGTGCCTGGCGTCGCAGTTCGAGCAGTAGTAGGAGGTTAATTCCGAAGATGTGGGTTCGTCGGATCCTACTGACATTGAGGACGCTGAACGGGGAGTCGAAGGCGCGGGCGAGCTCATCGATTCTGTCAGGCCAGCCAATAAATCGAGTGATGACGACGCGCTAGGACTCGTTGATCCAGAGATGGGCGATTCCAGCAGCTGGAGAATTCCCTCCGCGTTGATGTTGTAGTGGACGCTGCCGATGGTCATCTCCATGTTTCCTTGCAGATCTGAGAAGTTTGAGCGAGAAGAATCGCTATGCGGGGTGAACTCGTAGGAGCCGAATCGGACCGGACCTCCCAGAGTTGGTGATGGCGGTGCCGATGAAGATGTCGATGACATGATCGGATCTGCCGATGACTGATCTGGTGCCAGCAGGGTTCCCACAGACGGCGCCAATTGTCGGGGTGTTCCTCGACAATGTCCTCCGATTGGGACTTAGGGTTGATGGAATCCTGCAAGCTGATACGAGACATCGGTACACAGACAAACGGGGAGAGCGATTTACCCAGGTTCGGGGCCCTCGATGAGGTAAAACCCTTACGTCCTGCTTGTCTGTTCTTGATTATAATGAAAATAGTGTTACAATGGGGTGCCGAATAGTTCGGCTGTGATCTCGTCGAGATAGCTAATCGCTAGGGTTACCTAGTTCTAAGCTTCTGTTGGCTAAGATCGCTAAGATTGATTGTCCCCCTCGATAGCCCCTCTCCTGGCCTTTATATAGGTGGCCAGGTCCCGAGAGGTCTAATCGAGTACGAGTAGGCTTACAGTAGATCTATCTCTAATCTTTCCTTGTTCGGCTTCTTCCGTGTCTTGTACTTCAAGTAATCTTCCGCCGCACCGTGTGGCCCAGCTTCCCTTCGGGTACCTTCATGGGCCTCCATCTGGACCGTATAGGGTAGAGCAATATTGGTTAACCGAAGGGTAATGCCCACGTCATTTTGCTTATTTCATCATGCTTCATCCTAAGTTTACTCTGGAAAAGATACCGGTAGGACGAGGGTGTATCATTGGAAGAGATAATATAGAAGAATTTTTCACCCATGTTAGTATGGATGAAGATTTTGAAGATATACCATTATTAAAAACTGCTCCTACTTATGAAAGTGCTTCTGCCTGTTTAATACACATGTTGGAAACTAGATTTGTTAATCTCAATCCCATAATACAACATATGTTTCTTACACTTTCGGATATGGAGATGGGAGAAAAGAGAAATTTTGTTTTAAAAGTCCTTGTTAGAGAATTTGAGGATATAGCTAAAGAAGCTAGAAAAGTTTTTATTAAGCATAAGAGGCTTGGTTTCTTTCCTAATTTTAAACAAATACTTGAAAAGATGGATATGGATAGAATTAAGTATACTAATAATGTTAATGATGGTAGGGAAATTAAAGCGCCAATACCTAGTAAGCTCCTAGGGATGCATGAAGCTTTGGAAAATAACTATGCTTGGCTTGTTCCTGAAAATTTGTTTGATGAGAATAGTAAGCCTAGGAGCAATGAGAGAGGAGTTACTTATATAGACCAGATACAATGCATTGTTGAGAAAACTCCCAATTCCCAAGGTAATAATGTTGATGCATCATCTCTTGAAAATACTTGATTTGCACTTTCTGCGCCTAGCTGAAAGGCGTTAAAGAAAAGCACTTCTTGGGAGATAACCCAAGTTTCATTTTATTTATTGTATTGTTGAGTCTTGGAAGTTTTTTACTACTGTAGCAACCTCTCCTTATCATGTTTTTGTGCCAAGTAAAGTTTCTATGCTAAAGTTGATGCTATATTTGGGATTGCTGCGCAGAAACAGCATTGCTGTCTGTCACGAATTCTCGCAGAGCTCTCTGTAAAAAAATCTAAAAAATCTGCAAATTTACGAGCGTGATCCTCAGATATGTACGCAACTTTCATTAGTTTTGAGTTTTTCCATTTGAGAAAGTTAAGTGCCCCTGCCAGATTCATCTTTACGGACTGTTGTGTTTTTGACAGATTCTGCCTTTTATTTCGCGTTGCCGCTTTTGCTATGTTGAATGAGTTTCTTTGTTCCATTAACTTTCAGAAGCTTTGTGCAATGTCCAGTAGTGTTAAGAATGATTGTGTCACCTCTGAATATGTGAATTTTGATTACGCACTAACCCTCTAATGAGTTTGCTTGAAGTTTGTGTGGAGGAAGTTTTCAAGGGTCAAGAGAAGAGGATGATATACTATGATCAAGAAGAGTGAAAGGTCTAAGCTTGGGGATGCCCCGGTGGTTCATCCCTGCATATTTTAGAAGACTCAAGCATCTAAGCTTGGGGATGCCCAAGGCATCCCCTTCTTCATCGACAACTTATCGGGTCACTTCTAGTGAAACTATATTTTTATTCCGTCACATCTTATGTTCTTTACTTGGAGCGTCGGTTTGCTTTTATTTTTGTTTTGGTTTGAATAAAGTTGGATCCCACCATCCTTATATTGGAGATATTACGCTCGCTTTTTCATATGGAACACTTGTGTTCTTAATTGTGCTTTAATGTTCATGGCGAAGGCTAAATTGCTTCGTTAAATTGCTATTTGGTTGGAATCAGAAAATGCTGCATATGGTTTGGAATAACTTGGCAATTGTTTGAGCTCTCATAGATCATGTTTAAGCTCTTGCATCATGTACTTTAATCTATTAATGAAGAACTACCGTAGAGCTTGTTTAATTTGGTTTGCATGATTGGTCTCTCTAAGTCTAGATATTTTCGGGTAAAGTGTTTGAACAACAAGGAAGAATGTAGAGTTTTATAATGCTTGCAATATGTTCTTGTGTAAGTTTTGCTGTACCTGTTCATACTTGTGTTTGCTTCAAACAACCTTGCTAGCCCAAACCTTGTACTGAGAGGAAATGCTTCTCGTGCATCCAAACACCTTGAGCCAAAACCCATGCCATTTGTGTCCACCATATCTACCTACTATGTGGTATTTTTCTGCCATTCCAAAGTACATTGAGTGCTACCTTTAAAATTTCATTACTTTATCTTTGCAATATATATCTCATGGGACAAATAGCTTAAAAACTATTGTGGTGATGAATATGTAGTTATGTGTCTTAATTCTTATAAGTTGCTTGTTGAGCGGTAACCATGTTTCTGGGGACGCCATCAACTTTACCTTTGTTGGATATCATGTGAGATGCTATGCATGTTCGTCTTGTCTGAAGTAAGTGCGATTTCATGATCAAATGGTTTGAGTATGCATATGTTAGAGAAGAACATTGGGCCACTAACTAAAGCTATGTATCATGGTGGAAGTTTCAGTTTGGACATACAACCTCAATCTCATATGAGAATATTAACTGTTGTTGAATGCTTAAGCATTAAAAGAGGAGTCCATTATCTGTTGTCTATGTTGTCCCGGTATGGATGTATAAGTTGAGAATAATCAAAGCGAGAAATCCAATGCGTGCTTTCTCCTTAGACACTTGTACAGGCGGCATAGAGGTACCCCTTTGTGACACTTGGTTGAAACATATGTTATGCGATGATAATCCGTGTTTTCCGAGCTAAGTAGGACAAGGTGCGAGCACTATTAGTACTCTATGCATGAGACATGCAACTTGTAGGAAGTATTATGCATAGCACATATGAATTATTACTACCGTTGACAAAATTGTTTCTATGATTTCAAAACAAAAGCTCTAGCACAAAAATAGTAATCCATGCTTCCCTCTGCGAAGGGCCAATCTTTTACTTTATAGTTGAGTCAGTTTACCCACTTCTTTCTATCTTAGAAGCAAACACTTGTGTTAACTGTGTGCATTGATTCTTACATGTTTACTTATTGCACTGTTATATTACTCTATGTTGACAAATATCCATGAGATATACATGTTACAAGTTGAAAGCAATTGCTGAAACTTAATCATCCTTTGTGTTGCTTCAATGCATTCTACTTTGAATTTATTGCTTATGACTTAGCTCTTATGCAACTCTTATTAATACTTGTTTGAAAGTACTATTCATGAAAAGTTTTGCTATATGATTCATTTGTTTATTCATTATCTTTGTTAGCAATCTTTTGTTCAGATCACTCCATTCATCTCATATGCTTTAAAATAATGTTGATCAAGATTATGTTCGTAGCATGTCACTTCAGAAATTATTTGTGTTATCGTTTACCTACTCGAGGGCGAGTAGGAACTAAGCTTGGGGATGCTTGATACATCTCAAACGTATCTATAATTTCTTATGTTCCATGCTACTTTTATGACAATACTTGAATGTTTTATACATACTTTACAACATAATTATACATTTTCCGGCACTAACGTATTAACAAGATGCCAAAGCGCCAGTTGCTGTTTTCTGCTGTTTTTGGTTTCAGAAATCCTAGTAAGGAAATATTCTCGAAATTGGACGAAATCAACGCCCAGGGTCCTATTTTTACACGAAGCTTCGGAAGACCGAAAGGAAACGAAGTGGGGCCACGAGGCGGCCACACACCGGGCGGCGGCTGGGCCCTGGCCGTGCGGCCCTAGTGTGTGGCCTCGCGTCGCCCCACCGACCTACCCTTCCGCCTACATATAGCCTTCGCAGCCCCTGTACGGAGCCACGATACGGAAAACCTTCCCGGAGACGCCGTCGCGAAACCCATCTCGGGGGATTTAGGAGATCGCCTCCGGCACCCTGCGGAGAGGGGAATCATCACCGGAGGGGCTCTACATCATCATGCCCGCCTCCGGATTGATGCGTGAGTAGTTCATCCTTGGACTATGGGTCCATAGCAGTAGCTAGATGGTTGTCTTCTCCGCATGTGCTATCATTGTTTAGATCTTGTGAGCTGCCTAACATGATCAAGATCATCTATTTGTAATGCTACATGTTGTGTTTGGCGGGATCCGATGAATATAGAATATTATGTTAAGTTGATTATCAATCTATCATATATGTGTTGTTTATGTTTTTGCATGCTCTCCGTTGCTAGTAGAGGCTCTGGCCAAGTTGATACTTGTAACTCCAGGAGGGAGTAATTATGCTCGATAGTGGGTTCATGCCTCCATTGAATCTGGGATCGTGACAGTAGGTTCTAAGGTTGTGGATGTGCTGTTGCTACTATGGATAAAACATCGATGCTTTGTCTAAGGATATTTGTGTTGATTACATTACGCACCATACTTAATGCAATTATCTGTTGTTTACAACTTAATAATGGAAGGGGTTCGGATGATAACCTGAAGGTGGATTATTTAGGCATAGATGCATGCTGGATAGCGGTCTATGTACTTTGTCGTAATGCCCTGATTAAATCACATAGTAATCATCATTGATATGTATTGAATCTTTATTTGTCAATTGCCCGCCTGTAATTTGTTCACCCAGCATGTTAGTTATCTTATTGGAGAGACATCTCTAGTGAACTGTGGACCCCGGTCCATTCTTTTACATCTGAATACATTCTACTGTTTTTATTCTTTGCAAACAAACACCATTTTCCACTCGATACGCTTAATCCTTTGTTTCAGCAAGCCGGTGAGATTGACAACCTCACTGTTACGTTTGGGCAAAGTACTTTGATTGTGTTGTGCAGGTTCCACGTTGGCGCCGGTTTCAGGTGTTGCGCCGCACTACACTCCTCCACCAACAACCTTCACGTGCTTCTTGGCTCCTACTGGTTTGATAACCTTGGTTTCTTTCTGAGGGAAAACTTGCTGCTGTGCGCATCACACCTTCCTCTTGGGGTTCCAAACGGACGTGTACATATACGCGCATCAATGAACTACTATGTTGCATGCCTGGACTTCCTTCTACACAAGACCCGCAAGGAGTTGGACAACGCCCGCGCTTGTCGCTAAGCACACCACCCATGAAGATGAAGAAACCACCTTTTAAAATGAAGAGTAGTATCACTAAAGCACTTGAGTAGGTGTGAGTTTGTATCAGGATCCCCTTGTATCGTAGAGCGATGAATGGTTCTTAAAACCAACGGTGTGTTAGCTTTGTAATGTGTGATGTTTGGTATGAATGAAAAAGTGTTGTTGGTTTTACCCCCTCAACACTACTCAAGTTTTGAAACTTTTTGAACTTTAAACCAAACAAACCATAAAAATTTCCCTCTTACCTTATCATCTACCTCAATGTTCAGATGGCCCCACCAACCCGCAGCACCAACCAGGATGCAATGCTGCAGATGCTGCAGATGATGATGGCAGACCGAGAAGTGGAAAGAGCGGAACGACAAGCCAATATCTTGCACTTTGCAGATAGCTCAGAACAATCAAGGCCATGGAAACCACGATCACCCTGGATCGAAGTTGAAGAACTTTCAGAACACTAACCCACCCATGTTCAGCAAGACAGAAGAGCCTCTAGATGCTGATGATTGGCTCCAAACAATGGAGAACAACTTAGAAGTTGCGGGAGTAGAAGCCGCAGAGAAAGTACTGTTTGCCACCCATTACCTGTCAGGACCTCCTGGAGCCTGGTGGACAAGTGCTCGCGCAATGAATGCCGGACAAATGATGACTTGGGCAGATTTCAAGCTCAAGTTCAGCAAATACCATGTACCCCAGGGACTGATAAAGAAGATGAGAGACGAGTTCCGCGAACTCAAGCAAGGAAGAATGTCTGTGGTGGAATACCGTCACAGGTTTCTTACTCTCTCAAGGTATGCCCCGATGAGACCGACACCAACGAGAAGAGGAAGGAGAGATTTCTGAACGGACTGCATGATGAGATGCAGACTGTGCTAGTCAACATCCCCTGACCTTGAAGCCCTAGTGGACTCAGCCATCCAGATGGAGGGAAAACTGCACCAAGCCAATGAGAACCGCAAGTGCAGAATTATGAACCAGAACAGACCCAACAATGCACAGAAGCACCGCAACAATTCAACTGGAGGATTTGCCCCAAGATACAACAAGCCCCCTGTTTCAACGTACCGCCCAAACTACCCCACCAATAATGGAGGACACCCGAAACCCGAAGGCCACAACAACAACAACAACAACCACAACAACAACAGCAACCCCAACAACAACAACAACCACCCCAATGGTAACGACAACAACCCCAATACTGCCCTAAGGACTGGAAGCAACGCTGTTCCGGTCAACCCCAAGGACTAGTCAACAATAACTTGTTATGAATGTGGAATTGTGGTTCACTACTCCAATGAGTGCCCCAAAAGGTTAGCCAAGATTGCCGCCAACACCGCTGCACCTGCCCAGCAACAGCGCCGCTTTGCAGCAAAAAGGAACCCGAACAACCGCAACGGCCGCCTCTACCACATGAATGCAACAGAAGCTCAGGAAGCACCTCAAGCCATGCCAAGTATGTTTTCCTGTTAATCTGCCCAATCTCTCTTAGGAACCTAACTTGTCTTAAAATCCCGGGACGAGATTTGTTTAAGGGGGAAGGGTTTGTAACATCCCAAAAATTTCAAAACAAAGAAAAAAATGAATTTCCTTTTTCCAAAAATGAGAACCAACAAAAAGTTTTATTACATATGGTGCTATGCATAGTGCTCATACTTAGTATTTGTTTATAGCCATGTTGTGTCTTTAACATCTTTGACAATGTGCCAAAACCCTAAACCTGACCTCTTTTCAAAACCAAGGAGAAATCAAGAAAGTAAAATAAAATAAAATGTGAGGCATATGTGGGCAAATGGCTAATTCTCCAATAATTGGCCTATGCCCTATTTACCTTACCCAAATAGTTGGAAATCATGAGTAAACACAACCAACCTCATTTGAACCCAAAACCATGATCCTTTGGATCAAAGAAAAAGAAAGAAAAAGAATTGAGAAATTGCAAAAACCCTCACCTATGGCTTATGGCCATTTTTGAAAATCTTTAACCTAGGCCATATAAATTTGTGCCAATGGTTTGGAAACTCTTTTAAACTTAAAAGGATCCCTTTTGAATCCAAGAAACCAAAATCAAATCAAAGAAAAATCAAAAACCTAGTTGCAAGTGGTAATGGTCACTTGTGCCATTTTTAACATGTACCCCTCTTTGAGCCATTTTATTAAGAGATTCTTAAACCAAACCCTGCCAACTCTTGGCACCTCATCCAAGACCTCATCAAGATGAACAACTTTGGTGTTGACCACTTTGACCAGATCGTTGACCATTGCTCAAAATAGTCAAGCCAAAATGCCACTTTGAAACAAATTCTAGATTCCCACAAATTTTAGAATCTTCACAAATCAACCCCAAAATTCAAACCAATGCCATGAGTGGCTGCCCAATATCATTTAGAACCCATCTATGAAGAAACTTAGTAAAATTCACACACACATGAGATGTTTACAAGAGAATCAAAGTGTTACATAGGGTACAACCACTATTCCACCAACTATGTACTATCTCCCTTTCCTCTCTCTTGAGCTCAGCTATAGTACACTTGGTACCTCCAACCACTCTCTTTTGACATCATCAAGAATAGACATGACCACCATGACACAAGTACTTTCCATGTCCTTGCCTATGTCATCTAAATTGGACAAAACTATTTGTGCATACTCTCTCCCTCTCCAACCTTGCTCAACATATCACCTACCCTGGACTCACCACCACTAAGCTTGCGGCACTCATAGACCAAGAAAATAATACACCAAGGACCAATGCCAAGCCATGCCATTGAAATGGACATCACATGCCAACCCATGTGACCCTACATCTTTTGTCCTTCTAACCTTGTCAAGTAGGCTCATCTCACTCCTCTGAATACCACCCTACAAGAGTTGACCCAAAAACCCACTTGCACATCCAATGCCATCACCATGCCACTCACTTGGACACCACCATGCACCCACCTGCCCTGGCCCTTTTCCCTATCTCTCACCATGTAATTTACATTGGCATTGACCCTCTACTGCGGTACCGGTGCTTGGTGGAGGAGAGCAAGATGTTGACCGAAACAACCCATGCCAACGTCACCCGCTCACCACCGTGGACACCACCCTCTCCCCGCGTGCACCTGCAAACCAGCACACGTCTTCATGCGCCACAGTACCTCCTCACTCCCGCACACCTGCCAGACACGGCCATTGGCTGCACGCGCGCCAACGGTGACACGACGCGACGCGCCGCAAGGACGCCGACGTCGGGATCGTCCCCGTGCGCCTGTACACGACGCCGCGAGCAAGCCCTCTGCGCACGTCAACACCTACCACCTACCTCACCTTTCGACGCCGTAGCGGCCCGGGCGGCCCTGCCGCACCGCGACGCGTCGACCGCCATGCCGCCATGCCGTGTTCCTCATCCCTGGACCCTATATAAACCCCGCCCGCCCTTGAAATCACCACACCACCTAGCAGCCTCCCTCTCTCCCTCCTAGAGCCTCTCCTCCTCCTTCTCCTTGCCGGCTCCAGGCTAGAAGCTCGCCGGCATCACTCAAGGCCGCGCCATTTTTGCCACCATAGCCACCGAGCCCTACACCAAAGTTGTAGCCCTTGGAAAAACCTTTCCAACGCCCAACCACGCCTCAATCCGAGCGAGAGGTGAGAGATTCGGCCCCCTTGTGCGGGGTAGACGAAGGCCCAGGGCCGTTGGATCTTGATCCAACGCTCGCGTGCCCGCACGCCGGCCACGTGCATGCGCCATGCACGCCGGTCCCGGGCAGCACCTGGGCCAGCCCGGTTCGCTTCCCGCCCGAGTTTGAATTCAAATTCGGTTTAGTTATTTTCTATTATTTTTACTTACCGATGCTTTGCTAGAAATTCAATATCTCCAAATCTACTAAACCAAATTTAATGAATTTTATATATTTGGAAAGCTTGTGAAATTATCTATCAAACCCCACTGGTCTCAACCCTAGATTCATTATAGAATTTATGTGATAAAAATAACAAGGCAGGGCCTTTTGCAAATTCAAACATTTATTAAAAATCAACCAAAAGTGCTTTTGAGTTGATTCCAACTCTCATAAATCACATTTCACATACTCTACTTAGATATGTAAAAATATCCCATAGTTGTTTGTATGATCATGGTTTAAATTAAGTAATGGCTTTATGGCTATATCTAGTCCTTTAAAATTGTCAAAACTATTTATTAAATCGTATGAGGAGTATTTCTCTCATTTAAATCTTGTCTCAAGTAACTCAACATGAGGTAATGACCATGGTCTATATAATCTCATAGTGAATTATTTGGTGACATTAAATCAATACCATGTTAGTATTAAATTGCATGAGGTGTAGCACCTCATTTAAATCATTTTCCCAAATGATGATTATGAAGAAGTTGACCTTGGTCAACCTATGTCATATATTATTATTTGAGGAGATTAAATCTTAACAGGATTCAATGAGAGGAAATTATTTCTCCAAAGAATTAAATAGAAACCCTAATTAATATTGGTAATGAGAGGAAATTATTTTTCTTAAAGAAGAAAAACAAAGTCAATCAACATAATAATAATGTTGTGATGCTAGCATAGCTTGTGTGACTCATGTGTGTGCTTAGGCTAGATTTTAAGATTTGTTTGGTGATTGTGTACTCCGTATCCGTTTTTAGACGCTTGTACCGAGGAGTACCAAGATGAGGAGGAGGTCTACTTCCAAGGAGAAGAAGAACACTTTGATCAGTACACTAACCAAGGCAAGCTAATATTCTTGCAAGCTACCCTAAGGCAAAGCTCTACAAGAGCAAGACCTCATCACAATTTACTTTATGCTTAATGGTCCTATCCCAAGTTATTACCTTACAAGTTTTTGACTTTGGTTTATCAAAGATTATTTTGATTCATGATTCACTTGGTCTAGATATGGAGTAGTGCAAGAGCATCAAATTTAGCCTAGAGCAATCAAAGCTAGTTAGCACCCCTCATGACTAGTTGCTAGTGCTCACAAATAAAATTGACTACACTAGATGGGAACATGTGAAATGAAGTGACTTTGAAAACCTTGGAATGATGAGTCATTCTATTGAAAGATTTTGAAGGTGAATGTGACTTGTGAATGACATGGTGAATTTACAAAAACTGATGGTTGGGTTCGGATGCGATACCATTCCAATTTTACAAGTACCCCACAATACCTGATTATGGGTAGGGCTTAACTGGAAGTTTATGTATCTTAGTATGGGTTCCCTCTAAACAAGTGTCATAGGGGTTATGCCGAGGCTGCCTCTGTTGAAATGTGAACTGATGTGAAATGACGTGAAATGAGGTGAATGTCCGGCCCAAGCCCTGTGCAGTTCACTGGCTGACGGTTTGTCTTCATTGGGAGGCCAAGCTCATGGGGAGAGGTGCCTATACTAGGGTATATAAGTGAAAGGTTATGGTTGGTAGTCCGCACACGGAGTGTGATAAATCAGGGCCAGTTAACCCTGACGGACTATTGCAAATGTTGTGGCACAAGTGTACGACCTCTGCAGAGTGTAGAACTATTCGAATAGCCACGTCCACGGTTATGGACGGTTAGAAAGGCCATACTGTTCCGTCATCAGAATATTTTAAAAAATGTGACATATGACTTGTGACTTGAACTTGAAAGGTGAATTTGAACTTGAATCACAACAGAGTTGTGGGAATGACACTAATGTTTCCACTTGAGTTAGTTAGCAAATGAAGAGGCTTTTACTAAATGTTTGTGAACTAAAATTGGCTTTATGCAAATAAACCTAGAGCTTAGCACCCCCTTACTATAGTTGATAGTGCTTACATTAGTATTAGTTTGCGAGTACTTTAAAGTACTCATGGCTTTGTCCTGGATATTCAAATGGCCAAACTATGAAGAACAACAACAGTACGAGGAAGATGGACGGGGCGTCTACGACAACTAGGACCACTCTGACGTCAATTGCATGTGGAACAGATGGACCACGACCGCTACTCTTTAAGCCGCTATGTGTTAGGATCTCTAGATCCATTATGTTGTAAGACTGGATCATGTGATCCCCTATGTAAGACAATTATGTGTTGTAATGAATGATGTGTTGTGATGTCAATCTATTATGTCTCGCAAAAACAATATTCCTGGGATTGCGAGGTATGGCATAATAGGCATCTGGACTTAAAAATCCGGGTGTTGACAAGTTCTCTGTTGGCATGCAAGGTGGATGGGGATTGGATGAGGTTGATCATGTAGGATTGGATGAGATTGATCATGTAATAAGGCATACGTATTGAGATTTGAGGTGTTTATCTTGAGGATATTCTTGCATGTTGTTGATGCACTTTTTCTATGTTTTAATGCTTCTTTGTAGGGCCCGAGTAACATGATTTCAGTACTAAACTTTATCGCCCCATCATATATATGAGTTTGTTATTTATCTGCAAAGTGTATTGCCTATTATTATGTTGAATTTGTGAACACTAAAGAGACAGTTAGGGAAAATAAGGGGATATGTGGTAGTTTGAGAATATTGTGTGTTCATAGAGTGTTAACGCATTGTTCCGCGATATTCGAAAGGGTAGACCTTAATTTCCTATAGTTTCAAGTTGGCCCCGGTGAAAGGGAAGGTAGGACAATAGATGTTGTCAAAGTACTCATAACTATATTTGGAACACATACACGCAACTGAGTTAATGATGAATGCCATGTTATTTGCATCTCATTATAAGATCAATATTATTCATGCAACACCCCGCTATCACCTCATGTCTACCCTTTTAGCCATTGAAGTTACAAGTTACTACTTCCGATGAAAACTAGGAATCAGTTGTTATTGTTTATTGCTTTGTTCTACTGCTTTGATCACCACTCCCCTTTTGAGAATATTGATACACGGGTGTAGTTGAGAGTGACGCCTTAATTGATAAAGTCTTGCTGATATTTTTGTATTCCTCATAATTATGGTTAATACTTCCCATCGAAGATTTCAGCGATCCCCTATACTTGAGGGAATCAGTCCATCAACCTTAACAAGACGGAAAAGGGTCGAAAATAAAATTCAACTAGCCAGAAATCACGGGTAAAAAATAATCCAAGATAGTAACGTTTCTTATAGAGAGGGGCAGACACCAGGGACCCATTAGCCAGAACCGTAAATGGATTCATCAGGCAACGTCAACCATGTCCAAGAAAAGGGCGTGAGTGAAAAAAACTATGCCAGAGACATTGATCGTGGCCCCACAATCATCAAAACATCACATGGGTTTGGATTGACTTAGCACGCCGATGGTGCTCCGGTGATGGCACCAGACAATCTTGTTGGCAGTTGTTGTGGACGCGGTTGGGAACCCCCAAGAGGAAGGTGTGATGATCACAGCAGAAGTTTTCCCTCAGTCGAAACCAATGTTTAATCGACCGAGGGAGAAATGCGTGACTTCGAAGGTGTTGCTAGCGACTAGTGGCGAAGTGCACTACCGGTGTCAGCAATAACATGGAACCTGCACACAACACAACCAAAGTACTTTTTCCCAACTTATAGTGAAGTTGTCAATCTCACCGGTTTGCTGAACACAAAGGATTAGACGTATCGAGTGGAAGGAGATGTTTTTAGTAATTAAAGAGATCAGGAATTGCAGTAAGTAAACAGAACATGATGATTGTATCAGTGTAAAAAGGACTGGGGCCCACAGTTCACTAGAGTTGTCTCTCCATAAAGATAAATAGCATGTGGGTGAACAAATTACAGCTGGGCAATTGAAAGAATATCGACCATACATGACAAGATGATTACTATGAGATTCGTTTGGGCATTACAACATAATACATAGAGCGTAATCCAACTGCGTCTATGACTAATAATCCACCTTCCGGTTATCGTCCCAACCCCTTTTAGTATTAAGTTGCAAGCAACAGATTATCGCATTAAGCAATGTGTGTGAAGTAACAATAGAATTACCCTTGTATAAAACATTGTTGTTTTCTCTAGTAGCAACAACCCATCTACAATCTTAGAAGTTACTTGTCACTCTCCCAGTTAATAGAGGCATGAACCTACTGTCGAGCATAAATACCCCATCTTAGAGTCACAAGCATCTACTTGGCCAGAGTATCTACTAGCAACGGAGAGCATGCAAGATCACAAATAACATATGACATGAATATATAATCGACCTCAACATAGTATAAAATATTCATCGGATCCCAGCAACACAACATGTAGGATTGCATAGGATGATCTTGATCATATAGGGCAGCTCACAAGATCTATACATGAGGCACAAATTGGAGAAGACAACCATCTAGCTACTGCTATGGACCCATAGTACAGGGATGAACTACTCACGCATCACTTCGAAGGCGGGCATGGCGATGTAGATGCCTCCGGCGATGATTTCCCCTCCGTGGTACCAGGAAGAGCTTCAGAACCCCCCGAGATGGGTTCTGCGATGGCAGCCGCGATGCAACTTTTCATGGATGGAGGCTCGGGTATCCAGGATTTTCCCGAGATCATGAATAAATAGGCGAGAGAGGAGGCGAGGTCGGTTCTTTCCTGGGGGCCCACCACCCCTAGGCGCGGGCCACACCCAGGCCACGCCTAGGGCAGGTGTGGCTGCCTGTGGTTCCACTTCGTCCCCCCTCGGACTTCGTCTTTGTTTCGTAAAATATTGACTTCGGCTTTTGTTTCGTCCAATTCCGAGAATATTTCATGTACAACTTTTCTCGAATAAAAAAACAGCAGAAAACAGGGAACTGGCACTGTGGCATCTAATTCATAGGTTAGTGCCGGAAACCATATAAAAGTGCATCGAAGTGTAAGCAAAACATATATGAATTGGTGTAAAACAAGCATGGAGCATCAAAAATTATAGATACGTTTGAGACGTATCAAGCATCCCCAAGCTTAACTCCTGCTCGTCCTCGAGTAGGTAAGTGATAACAAAATAATTTTTGAGGTGACATGCAGCCAACACAATCTTGATCAAGCATGTAAAGCATTGTGAGCTGGGATCTAAGTACTCTAAACATAGGCATGATAGATATAATTCTAACAATAGAACTTAGCAACTATGTTATAACATGAAGAGTAACTCAAACAAAGGATCATGAATAATAGTGCATTGAAAGCAATTGTTTGTTTATGAGCATAGAGTAAACATAACAAAGTGGTACTCAACATGTCCTTTATGGAATAGCAAAACATAAATGCTAGGACACCTTCAAAGTTCAAAGGGTGACTAGATACAAGTAATTTAAGAGCAAGCAATAGTCACAATCATGAATCAATCAATAATAATTTTGGGACTATGCACATTGCACTAAGAATGGCAACTATGCTCTCTTAATTGGTGCATAAAGTAGAAGATGAATGACATAGGCATCCCCATTGGGCCTGCAGATGATGGTACCCGGGGTTTACTGAAGGCTCGTGACCCAAAGAATATGAAGCCCGGAAGCCCAATTAAGTATCGGTTTGGAAAGATAGAGTTGTATTAGGAATAATGACTTGTAACTATTACGGCACGAACTCAAAGAGTACCCCGATGTTTGTAACTTTTACATCACGAAACCCTCGCCTCCGCCTCCTATATAAGAGGGAGTCGAGGGAGAAAGAGAGGATCGATTCATTGTCAACATAACCCTAGTTTTCTAGCAGTCGAGTACTTTTCTGGCTGAAACCCTCGAGATCTACTTGCCCTCTACTTTCCACGAAACCCTAGTCTATAACTTGTAGGCATTGACAAGTTAATCCCTTGTCAATTGGCGCCATCTGTGGGGATTTGAGGCGACAAGGAGCTGATCTCGATGGCACGCTCAACATCGTCGACATCTTCGGTGGCAAGCAACGCGATGGATGGAGGTAAACGGATCGAAAATGGTCTCGTTGATTTTATACCTCATCCTCCCGCCCGTGTGGATGCATATGCGTATGTGGAAGAGCCAACGGAGATGACGTTTGGAGGTTTCCACTTCCGTGTCGGGAAGGAAGGATCGCATCATCTCGAGACTCCGTTTCGACGGGATCGTCGTGGTCGATTCTGATTTCTCGGAATCAACATCACTATTCGAGACGGGTGCCGAGAAGATCTCACCGCCACACTTCGACGGGCCCGCTAAAGCGGCTCGTCAAGATCTTCGCACATGTCCTTCGGGTCGTCTGCGGACTCAAATATAAGCGAGCGACTCGGACACGTCGACATCTTCGATTTCATCGACGGATGTACTTCGTTCGAGAGGTCCTCGCCGATCTATACGACGGTGTCACCGATCCCGAAGAAAATCAAACTCCAAGATATCATCAAGTCTATGTAATCGGAGAGCCAAGTCGACCAGAGCGGAGACGTCAGAGGATTTCGATGATTTGGGAAATCCATACATCGATCCCGCTGACCTTATGCGAGGTTTAGGCACCAAGTATGTCGGGCCTACAACGCGCCAGATGGTGCAACTTCCGCAAGCAGCTTGGGACAGAGCGGCAAAAGCCATAGATGGCACGAGCCGATGACTATGACTTCCACGGCTGAAGAGTTGCAAGCGTACCAATAAACTCACTCCGTGCTGGACGAGAACTCGGAAAACAGAGAACCGAGCTTGAAAAGGAGAGTCGCTTCCGCATCAAGCGGGCGACTAAGCGAGTCCACAATCAGGAACTTGGGAGATAGTCATAGAGCAGCCCGTAATAGGGGAAGATCTCGGCTGCAGAACATACCCGAAGGCGAGAGGGAGAATCTGATCCAAAATCTCGAATGTCTTTTATGTCAATAGAGACAAGAGGGAACATTATCCCCAAAACACTGGAAGCTGGATATATGGACACACAAGCCTTTATACCTTAAGCAGTCCACCTCGGAGATCCAAGAGAAGTGTTGTATAACATGGCTATGGCAGGAGTCGGAGTCATGAGGACAACGTTCGCAAGTACAAGTACACCTCCCGAAGGTGCTACAAGGCAAAATAGTCCACGACCCACATGTTGGAGATATGCCCAAGAGGCAATAATAAATTAGTTATTGTTATATCTTAGTGTTCATGATAAATGTTTACATCCCATGCTATAATTGTATTAACCGAAACATTGATACATGTGTTTTATGTAAACAACAAGGAGTCCCTAGTAAGCCTCTTGTATAACTAGCTTGTTGATTAATAGATGATCATGGTTTCGTGATCATGAACATTGGATGTTGTTAATAACAAGGTTATGTCATTGGGTGAATGATATAATGGGCATACACCCATAGTAAGCATAGCATGAGATCAAGTCATTAAGTTCAACTTGCTATAAGCTTTCGATTCATAGTTACCTAGTCCTTCGACCATGAGATCATGTAAATCACTTACACCGGAATGGTACTTTGATTACTGATACGTCCATTTTGCATCACTATTTTATATCATAATTTGCTGTTATTCATTGATATATTTCATATTTAGAGATGATACTTATGTTATTTCATCTATTTTGCATGTTTCGTGATCATTGGAGAATTATTCACCGGGATTCTGCTGGAAAAAGCACCGTCGGGACACCATATTTCGGAAGATCAACAATTGACGGAAATTATACGGAAAATCCTATTTTCCAGATGATGAAGGGAGCCAAAGGAGGAGCCGAGAGGGGCCTGCCCCCATAGGCCGGCGCGGGCCCAGGCCTGCCGCGCCGCCTTGTGGGGAGGGGGGCCCAGCCCCCTGGCCGCCTCTCCTTCGCGTACTTCTTCGCCGAAAACCTAAGCCCTAGGGAGTTACGGAGAATTGACAGAGCCGCCTCTGCAGGGCGGAGAAACACCAGAGAAAAGAGCTCTCCGGTGGGCAGGAATCCGCCGGGGAAATTGGGGGAAATCGACGCCATCGCCATCGTCATCGAGCTGGACATCATCTCCATCATCATCATCATCATCATCATCTCCACCATCTACACCGCCATCTCCACCGCTGCATCTCGTCACCGCTGTAACGATTTGGGTTGGATCTTGATTGTTTGATAGGGGAAACTCTCCCGGTGTTGATTACTACTTGTTATTGATGCTATTGAGTGAAACCATTGAACCAAGGTTTATGTTCAGATTGTTATTCATCATTATATCACCTCTGATCATGTTCCATATGATGTCTCGTGAGTAGTTCGTTTAGTTCTTGAGGACATGGGTGAAGTCTAAATGTTAGTAGTGAATTATTGTTGAGTAGTATTCAATGTTATGATATTTAAGTTGTGGTGTTACTCTTCTAGTGGTGTCATGTGAACGTCGACTACATGATACTTCACCTTTATGGGCCTAGGGGAGTGCATCTTGTATTCGTTTGCTAATTGTGGGGTTGCCGGAGTGACAGCAACCTAAACCCCCGTTAGTATATCGGTGCAGGAGGGATAGCAGGATCTCGAGTTTAAGGCTGTGGTTAGATTTATCTTAATTACTTTCTTGTATTTGCGGATGCTTGCAAGGGGTATAATCACAAGTATGTATTATTCCTAGGAAGGGCGGTGCATTAGCATAGGTTCACCCACACAACACTTATCAAAACAATGAAGATTAATCAGCCGTATGAAGCGAAAGCACTAGACTAAAATCCCGTGTGTCCTCAAGAACGTTTGGTCATTATAGTAAACAAACCGGCTTGTCCTTTGTGCTAAAAAGGATTGGGCCACTCGCTGCAATTATTTCTCTCGCATTTTATTTACTTGTACTTTATTTATCATTATATCAAAACCCCCGATACTTGTCTGTGAGCATTTACGGTGAATCCTTCATCGAAACTGCTTGTCAACACCTTCTGCTCCTCGTTGGGTTCGACACTCTTATTTATCGAAAGTACTACGATACACCCCTATACTTGGGTCATTTTCAGCTCAGCAAAGGAGGAAATTCTTTTATGATTTGAGGCATTATTTTTGGGATGACCCACACTTATATAAAGAAGGAGTGGATGGTATTATGCGAAGATGTGTCCCGAATATGAACAACAAGAGATATTGAGTAAATGCCATGGTAGTGTTTATGGAGGACATCACGCCGGAGATAGAACCGCACAAAAGGTTCTACAATCAGGTTTTTATTGGCCAACACTTTTCAAGGATGCAAGGAAGTTTATCTTATCTTGTGATGAATGTCAAAGAGTTGGTAATATCTCTAGACGCAATGAAATGCCTATGAATTATACTCTTGTTATTGAACCATTTGATTGTTGGGGATTTGACTTCATGGGTCCTTTCCCTTCTTCAGAAGGTAACACTCATATACTTGTCGCTGTTGATTATGTTACTAAATGGGTAGAAGCTATACCTACAAAAAGTGCTGATGGTGAGACCTCTATAAAAATGCTTGTAGATGTTATATTTCCTAGATTTGGAGTACCTAGATATATTATGACTGATGGAGGTTCTCATTTTATTCATGGTGGTTTTAGAAAAACTCTTGCCAAATATGGTATTAATCATAGAATTGCTTCAGCTTATCATCCTCAAACTAGTGGGCAAGTAGAATTATCGAATAGAGAAATTAAAGCTATTTTGGGAAAGACTGTTAATAAATCTAGAAAGAATTGGGCTAGTAAGTTAAAGGAAGCATTGTGGGCTTATAGAACTGCTTATAAAAATCCTATGGGAATGTCTCCTTATAAAATGGTTTATGGAAAAGCTTGTCATTTACCTTTAGAACTAGAGCACAAAGCTTATTGGGCTGTAAGAGAACTTAATAAAGATTTTAAACTTGCCGGTAAGAAGAGGTTGCTACAATTGAGTTCTTTAGATGAATGGAGAAGTGAAGCTTATGAAAATGCTAAACTTTTTAAGGAGAAAGTTAAGAAGTGGCATGATAGAAGAATTATTAAAAGAGAATTTAATGTTGGAGACAAAGTCCTATTGTATCGGTCTCGTCTCAGATTTTTTGCAGGGAAATTACTCTCAAAATGGGAAGGACCATATGTTATTGAGGAGGTATATCGTTCAGGAGCAATAAAAATTAGCTCTTTGGAAGGTAACGCCACACAAGTAGTGAATGGACAAAGGCTCAAGCATTATATTTCTGGAGATTCTTATAATGAAGATATTGATGTTATTCAAGTGATAACTCCGGAAGCTTTCATCAAAGATCAAATTGACAGTTCTGCAGAGTCCGACTTTGAATAGGTAACAATTTTAATAATAAAAATTCCGCGTTTAACTTTCCGAACAATATTTCTGCTGTTTTTGGAAAATATGAAAAATTACGGGATCGAAACGGAGTGGAGGAGACGCGCGAGGGCCCGTCACCATAGGCCGGCGCGGGCCCCACCCTGGCCGCGCGCCTATGGTGACAGCCCCTCGGCGTCCCGTTTCCACTCGTTTTCGGCCTGGAACCTTCCTTTTGTTGTAAAAATATTTGCTATATAATCCCCCGGATCCCTGGAGGTCCGTATATCGTTTTCTCGTCGTGTTTTGTTTCGAGCTGTTTTCTGCCAGATATTGTTTTCAGATCTAGAACCACCATGTCTTCGTCGGAGCCTCCGAAGGACAATTTCTTTGAGAACGTCGTCAACCCGTACATAAGCGAGTTGAAGATGCATCCCAAAGAATTGCTCCTCGTAGATGGAGAGTTGCAGATAGAAGATGTTCGGGGACCTAAGGAAGAAGGAAGCTTGGAGGACAGGATGGAGAAACTAGAACAAGAGGTCTTCACCTACAAGAAGATGGCTGAGCGTGAAGTGGACATCTTCCACAAAATTGTGTCTGAACTCATTGGTGAACACGAGAAGGAGACTGCAAAGCTGTGGAGCGATATCCTCTCACTTCACAACACCACCAACCAACTTCAGGCGCAACTTTATGATGCTTGGAATCAAAACTGTGAGTATGAAAACAGGTTTAAACGCATTAGCGATGCTGCTAGTTTCAGGATTCCCGAGACCAAGACATCGTTTGTTGATGGAGAGCCTCTTCCCTGGAAGTCTGATGACGAGAAGAATCCATCACCATCACCGCCAAAGGAGGTATTGGCATCCCCTTGGTTTGTTCCAAGCTTGGGGGAGTGCCGCGGTATCACATCATCACTATCTTTATCTTTTACTATCAAGTAGAGTCATATCATGAGTAGGGAAGTTATCATATAGAATAGTTTGCGGTGTGGAAGTATCTCTCTTAGTTGGTTATCTATGTATCCGTTGGTGTGAGTTATCGTTATGGAATATTAATGAGTAGTTTTATCATTTACTTTTTGCACACCTTATTTTAGTTTGCAATTTCTGTTATATGATTACTCTTGACATGAGTATTGATATCACTTTGGGAGCATCAAGTAAATCTATTTGGTTTTGGCAAACTTAGCATTGGTCAATAGCAACAACACCATGATGTTTAAGTAAAAAAGGGAAATACATGTAGATACATTACTCTATTATCTTTATGCTAATGAGTTTAGTATTCTGAAGTTAAAATTACTTGTGCTTACGAGAAAGATGCATGATTGTTTCTATCACATGTATATTTGCTTGTTTCCTTCAACCTTTATGCTTGCTATCAAACCTTGCTAGCCAAAGACCTGTATTGAGAGGGAATGCTTCTCATACATCCATAACCTTAGACCAAACCTATGCCATTTGTGTCCACCATAACTACCTACTATGTGGTATTTTGCGCCACTCCAAGTAAATACTTCATGTGCTACCTTTAAATAATTCAAACTATATTACTCCTTATTTGTGTCAATGTTTTATAGCTGATGAGGAAGTATGTGGTGTATTATCTTTCAATCTTGTTGGGCGGACTTTCACCAATGGACTAGTGGCACATCCGCTTATCCAATAATTTTGCAAAAAGAGCTGGCAACGGGGTTCCCAGCCCCAATTAATAACCTTCATTAATAATTCTCTTCACATGTTTTGCCCTGATTTATTAAGCAACTTAATTTTGCAATAGACACTCCTCCATGTTATGTGAATGTTGGGGCACCCGAGGATTCGGTTAGCCATGGCTTGTGAAAGCAAAGGTTGGGGGAGTGTCATCCATAATAAAACTAAAATACATGTGTAAACAAAAGAGAAGGGGGATGATCTACCTTGTTGGTAGAGATGCCGTCCTCCATGGGAGCCGCTCTTGGAAGGTCTGTTTGGCAAGGAGGGTAGAGTACCCACTACCATTCGTTGACAACAACAAACACCGCTCAAAATCTTACTTTTATGCTCTTTATATGATTTCAAAACTTGAAAAGCTCTAGCACATGATTTAATCCCTGCTTCCCTCTGCGAAGGGCCTATCTTTTACTTTTATGTTGAGTCAGTAAACCTATTTCCCTCTATCTTAAGCAAACAATTGAGTTGTTGTGAACCAACCATTTATGCTATGATTCAGTTAATCATGTCTTTTATGCTTTCTTGTTTAGTACAAATTTTATCTGAATGAATATGACCTTGAAAGCTATCAATGATTATGAGGAGATTGTTATGATTGAGAATGAAAGCCCTGCTATATAAATTCTAATATGAAAGCTTTGCTTAGAAGATAAGTACAATCCGTTAGTAGTTCTCTGACCAAGAACAAAGTTTGCCATAACCGCTTATGATTTCCTATGCACCTCTACTTGTGATTTCTCTTTACTTATTTCAAGTTGAGTTATATGAAGAGAATGTTTACTAGAATATCTTGTGTGAATCAATATGATGCTTCTTGTCCGTATTTTATTTATCGACTCTTCACTCCATAAACATGTGGTCTTGTTTATCGAGCTCAGTTTCGCTTGGGGACAAGCGAGGTCTAAGCTTGGGGGAGTTGATACGTCCATTTTGCATCACTATTTTATATCATAATTTTTTGTTATTCATTGATATATTTCATATTTAGAGATGATACTTATGTTATTTCATCTATTTTGCATGTGTCGTGATCATTGGAGAATTATTCACCGGAGTCAGGATTCTGCTGGAAAAAGCACCGTCGGGACACCATATTTCGGAAGATCAACAATTGACGGAAATTATACGGAAAATCCTATTTTTCCAGATGATGAAGGGAGCCAAAAGGAGGAGCCGAGAGGGGCCACCATGCCCCCCCCCATAGGCCGGCGCGGGCCCAGGGCCGCGCCGCCTTGTGGGGAGGGGGCCCACAGCCCCCTCTGCCGCCTCTCCTTCGCGTACTTCTTCGCCCAAAACCTAAGCCCTGGAGTTACGGAGAATTGACAGAGCCGCCTCTGCGGGGCGGAGAAACACCAGAGAGAAAAAAGAGCTCTCCGGCGGGCAGCCGCGGGAAATTCCCTCCCGGAGGGAAATCGACGCCATCGCCATCGTCATCGAGCTGGACATCATCTCCATCATCATCATCATCATCATCATCATCATCATCTCCACCATCTACACCGCCATCTCCACCGCTGCATCTCGTCACCGCTGTAACGATTTGGGTTGGATCTTGATTGTTTGATAGGGGAAACTCTCCCGGTGTTGATTACTACTTGTTATTGATGCTATTGAGTGAAACCATTGAACCAAGGTTTATGTTCAGATTGTTATTCATCATTATATCACCTCTGATCATGTTCCATATGATGTCTCGTGAGTAGTTCGTTTAGTTCTTGAGGACATGGGTGAAGTCTAAATGTTAGTAGTGAATTGTTGTTGAGTAGTATTCAATGTTATGATATTTAAGTTGTGGTGTTACTCTTCTAGTGGTTTCATGTGAACGTCGACTACATGATACTTCACCTTTATGGGCCTAGGGGAGTGCATCTTGTATTCGTTTGCTAATTGTGGGGTTGCCGGAGTGACAACAACCTAAACCCCCGTTAGTATATCGGTGCGGGAGGAGGGATAGCAGGATCTCGAGTTTAAGGTTGTGGTTAGATTTATCTTAATTACTTTCTTGTATTTGCGGATGCTTGCAAGGGGTATAATCACAAGTATGTATTAGTCCTAGGAAGGGCGGTGCATTAGCATAGGTTCACCCACACAACACTTATCAAAACAATGAAGATTAATCGGTTGTATGAAGCGAAAGCACTAGACTAAATTCCCGTGTGTCCTCAAGAACGTTTGGTCATTATAGTAAACAAACCGGCTTGTCCTTTGTGCTAAAAAAGATTGGGCCACTCGCTGAAATTATTTCTCTCGCATTTTATTTACTTGTACTTTATTTATATGCTATATCAAAACCCCCTGAATACTTGTCTGTGAGCATTTACAGTGAATCCTTCATCGAAACTGCTTGTCAACACCTTCTGCTCCTCGTTGGGTTCGACACTCTTATTTATCGAAAGTACTACGATACACCCCTATACTTGTGGGTCATCAATTACATCAAATGCCATTGCGTAAATGGGTGGTTATAAAGATGGGATTAAGTATTTGGAAAGTGTGAGTTGAGGCATATGGATCAACAGTGGGATTTGTCCATCCCGATGACGGATAGATATACTTTGGGCCCTCTCGGTGGAATGTCGTCTAATTAGCTTGCAAGCATGTGACTGGGTCACAAGAGATGACATACCACGATACGAGTAAAGAGTACTTGTCGGTAACGAGGTTGAACTAGGTATGGAGATACCGATGATCGAACCTCGGACAAGTAAAGTATCACGTGACAAACGGAATCGATATCGTATGTAAATGGTTCAATCGATCACTAAGTTATCGTTGAATGTGTGGGAACCATTATGGATCTCCAGATCCCGCTATTGGTTATTGGTCGGAGAGGAGTCTCGACCATGTCTGCATAGTTCGCGAACCGTAGGGTGACGCGCTTAAGGTTCGATGTCGCATAAGTAGATTCGGAATATGAGATGGGGTCCGAAGTTTGTTCGGAGTCTCGGAGGGGATCCAGGACATCACGACGAGGTCCGGAATGGTCCGGAGAATAATATTCATATAAGGAAAGTTGATTTCTAGGTTTCGGAAAAGTTTGGGATTTTTCCGGTGAAAGACCGGGAAGGTTCTAGAAGGTTCCGGAGGTTCCACCAGTGGGCCCACGACCCTAGGAGGCCTAGCATGGGCCGAGGGGATGCACCCTAGCCTAATGGGCCTGGGGCACATGCCCTCAAGGCCCAGGCTGGCCACCCTTTGGGTTTTCCCCAAAAACCTAGGGGGATCAAGGGGGAAGAATTCCCCCTCCCCCCTGGCCGGCCCTAGATGGGTTTGGGGCATTGGGGAGCCACCCAAACCGACCTCCCCCTATATAAAGAGGGGGAGGGGGGGGGCGCTCACCCCATGAGACCTAGCTACGGCCGCCCCTCTCCTGTAGTGGCATGCTTACCGCGAAGCCCTCGAGCTTTCTCCTCCTCCACCACCACCACGCCGTCGTGCTGCTGGGATTCCGAGGGGATCTACCACACCTCCACTGCCCGCTGGAACAGGGAGAGGACGGGCTTCATCGACACCGTACGCACGACCGAGTACGGAAGTGCTGCCGGATTACAGCATGGATGATCGACTACATCAACAACGAGATCTAATCTCGTAGGCTTTGGAATCTTCGAGGGTTAGTCTCACATACATCTCGTTGCTTCGATCTTGATAGATTAGATCTTGCCTCTTCCTAGATTGGATCTTGGTTTTGTTCTTATTCGCGGTAGGAAATTTTTTGTTTTCCATGCAACGAACCCATCACCACAGTGGCGGTACAGGATCCTCCAAGAACGGGCACGGCAAGAGATACAGCGACACAGGCGCGGGTCGACAGGGCGCGACAAGAAAGGAGGAACGTCGGCATTCACCGAGGTAGATGAGGAGGATATGTCCGGCTCCCTTGTTTCACTCGACGAGTTCGTAAAACACGGGTCCCGTCTGGGTTTAAATTGCCCGACAACTATAAGAAGTTCGATGGTTTGCAAGATCCTGAGGACTGGTTGGTCGATTACCTGGAGACAGTAAAACTGACGGTGGAACCAAAGCAACCGCTATGAGAGCATCCAGGTGTATCTTAGTGAGCAACTAGATCGTGGATAAAAGTTACCACCTGGATATATCGACAGTTGGGAAACTTTCGAGGACATGTTCGTGAAAAACTTCTTATCCACATGCAAGAAACCTGCATCCATAGAGCAGCTGAGGGCCTGTAGACAGAAGTATGATGAGTCAATGAGGATGTACATCCGAGGTGGAACATTATCAAAAATTCGGCAGAAAACATATCTGATGAAAAAGCGATAGACGTGTTTGTTGCTGGGATCCGAAGGAAGGACTTAGTCGAGGATTTGGGAAGGACTAATCCGAAAACAATAGCAGCACTCATGGAAATAGCGAATCGCTGGGCAGATGGAGAAGATGTTGTTCACAACAAACGGCATAGGTCGCCCGAGGATGATCGTGAATCAAACATTCAAAATAGACGACGCTTTTCTCGCCAGTTCTCAGATTATGACGGTCTTGGCCAAATATCGGATGGCTTCCGAGGAGCTAGTGGAGTAATAATGAGATGATTACCAAAAGAGTGGTGAACATCGTGCTGAACTGAGGGATGGTCCCCATCCCAAAGGCAAAATAATGGACCAAGATTCCAAAGGCCGTATGTGTCACCCGAAGATCTCTTGAACGGACCATGCCAAATGCACTTCTTTCTCGACAACAACGGAAAGAGGCAGTCGGGGCATCTGCAGAAGGATTGCCGAACTTTCCAGGCACTGCATAGGTATGCAGGGCATGCAAACGCACAGGCAGCAAACAGGAATACCCAAGGGCCAAGGAGTGAGATTCACCTTCCACCTCCACCCGCAATCACGGACGAAAATCGACACCGGTTACAATTAGCGGCAGCGCCAACCAATGGTCCTTATATCGACACAAATGGGCGGTCTCGATGATTCAGAAGGGTAGGCCATCCAATAGAGCTCAAAAAGTGATTTCGCGACAAGTCTTTATGGCAGAAAAGATGCCTCCACCAACAATCGAGTACCTGAATTGGTCGGGGCAGGACATCGGCTTCACCATAGCGGACCACCCACAACAAGTTCCACGTGGGTAGCTAACCCAGTGCTGGTCCCGAAGAAATGCACGGAGGTCCTTCGCATGTGCGTCGACTTCACGTGTCTCAATAAACAATGTCCAAAGGATCACTTCTCCGAAGATCGATCAAATTATCGACTCACGGCGGTGCGAACGTCTTTCCTTCCTGGACGCATACTGCAGTTATAACCAGATCCGCTAAAAAGAAGATGAAGTCAAAACATCTTTCATAACACCCTATGGTGTGTTTTGTTACAGAACAATGCCTTTTGGGCTAAAAAAAACATATCAGCGGATGATGCAAAAGTGTCTTGCCACACAGATTGGCAAGAATGTCCAAGTGTACATCGACGATGTTGTCATGACAACAAAGCAGGGATCAACCTTGATCGAAGATCTCAAGGAAACTTTCGATAACCTCGACAAATTCTGCCTCAAGCTGAACCCGACGAAATGCTCTTTTGGTGTCCACAGAGAGCTTCGGGTTGGTGTATGAAGAGGAATTGAGGCTAACCCGGAAAATTCAAGCCATTGTAACAATGCGGAAGCCAACCAAGCTAAAATAAAACGACTTATTTGGGCGAGTTGGTGGCTTTAGCGGTCCGTCGCTAGAGGTGGGAGAAAAGGCGTTGCCATTTTACGGCTTGATCAGAAAGGGGAAAGTTCGAGTGGAACAAAGAAGCAGACATTGCCTTTGAGGACCTCAAGCACACAATTTCGACACGCCACTGGTGGCGCCTAAGGAAAAGGAACCTCTCCTGTTATATATCGCAGCCACATCTCAGGTGGTTAGCACGGTACTTGTGGTCGAAAGATAAGAATAAGGGAAACTTCATGGAGTCCAGAGGCCGGTATATTTCATCAGTGAAGTCTTATCGCCTTCAAAACAGCGGTACCCGTATCAAAAGTTGGCGTATGGAGTGTTTACAACCAAGAAAATTGCGACACTATTTTTGGCGCATCCGATAATAGTGGTCAACGAGGCGCCTTTATCAAATATATTAAATAATACGGAGGCTACGGGTCGCGTCTCCCTTTGGGGAATAGAGCTTTCCCCTCGGGACATCACGTATGAAAAAAGAAAAGCAATAAAGTCGCAAATCTTTCCAGACTTCATCGCTGAGTGGATGGAATTACAAAATACGGGACCCCCTGATTTGTCGAGTACTTGGACCATGAATTTCGACGGGTCCAAAAGAGTAGAAGGATCTGGAGCAGGAGTGGTACTAGTATCACCCCAAGGAGACAAACTGAAGTATGTGTTGCGGATGACGTTCCCCAACGCATCCAATAATGAGGCAGAGTATGAAGCGCTCATCGGAATGAAGATGGCAAAGGCGTGCGGTGCAACCCGATTAAAAATCTTTGGGGATTCCCAACTGGTGGCCCAACAAGTAATGAACCAATGTGATGCAGTCAATGACAGCATGATAGCATACAAAGAGGTATACAACGAACTCGAGAAACTCTTTGATGGATGCGAAGTAAACCATATTAGCAGACTCAGCAACGATGAAGCCGGTGTTTTGACAAACATTGGGTCACAGTGCTTAGCAATACCACCGGGCGTATTTTGGGAAGAAATAACTGAAAGATCAACCAAGGTGAAGAAAGCACCAAAGCAGTCAAAGAAGAAGGACAATCTTGAGAAAGGCTCGGGGGCTCCAGCAGCCCCAGAAACGAACACATCTGAAGATGACGAAGAACCACATGAGGTTATGATGGTGCAAGTTCCTTGGATGCAAGTTTACATAGCATATATCTTAAGGAAAGAAATACCCGAAGATCCAGTTGGAAGCAAGGCGAGTTATTCGACGATCTAAATCGTTCATTGTGGTCAAGGGAGAGTTGTACAAAACGCAGCATATCGGGAGTTTTGCAAAGGTACGTAACACCCGAAGAAGCAAGAGTATCTTGAAGGATGTACACGAAGGACTATGTGGCCACCACGCGAGTAGACGAGCAATAGCAGCCAAAGTTTTCAGGGCAGGTTTTTATTGGCTGACAGGAAGAAGACGCGGAAGATATATGCGGACTTGCGATGCGTGCCAAAGGTTTGCGGCGAAACCTCATTCTCCGGCAGCCGAGCTGATGCCAATACCTTTGTCATGGCCTTTCGCACAATGGGGTCTCGACATGGTAGGGAAGTTGCATAAGGCTTGGCCAGGGGGATACGTGTATATGCTCGTGGCTGTCGAAAAATTTACCAAGTGGATTGAGGCAGTACCAGTAACGTCGGCAGACGCAGCTTCGGTTGTAAGCTTCATCAAAGGCATAGTTTTTCGATTTGGTGTCCCTCACAGCATCGTCACAGACAACGGCAGAAACTTCACAAGGAGTTTAAAGCATATTGTGCGGAGGTAGGGATCAAACTACACTTCGCGTCGGTGGCACACCCGCAAACCAATGGCCAAGTCGAAAAAGCAAACGGTATCATCTGCAATGGTATCAAGAAACGGCTGCTAACACCTCTGGAAAAAGCTCGACACACCTGGCCAGAAGAATTGCCCAGCGTATTATGGAGCATACGGATAACACCCAATACAGCAACACCAGAAACTCTATTTTTCCTGGTCCATGGAGCTGAGGCAGTGCTCCCGATAGAAATAGAGCACAATTCTCCGAGAGTGACGGAATATGATGAAGAAGCTTCGAGAAAAGCGCTAGAAGACGATGTTGATGCACTCGACGAAGCTACATATGAGGTGTTGTTAAGAGTAACCAGGTATCAGCAGGACTTGAAGAACTACCACAGTCGATGTTTGCGACCAAGGTCTTTCCAAGTTGGTGACCTGGTTCTTCGGCTCACGCATGACAACCATGAAAAATTCGAGTCACCATGGGTAGGCCCGTACATCGTCACCGAAGTAATCGCAGGAGGAGCGTACAGAATAAAGGACAAGAAGACAGGGGTCGCAGAACCAAACCACTGGAACGTGGCGCACTTAGGCGTTTTATAAATCAAAAATAGAGTTATACGTGTAAACACATACAATGTACTGAAAAGCCCGAGTTTTCAGACGCACTCTTTTCCTCTCAGGGCACCGAGTAGGGCTGAAAGGTTTTTAATGAGGCGGGCTCGCGGTGCTGCAATATAGTAAAGATATTGGTGATATACATCTTTTTCTTCGACAGGCTCGGGGGCTTACAACCCGGAGATTCTATATATACACAAATCCTTACAATATACAACTTACAAGTTATTTGCCTTGGTTTAAACACCTCGCAAAGCAATAAACATAAACACAATAGCCACCGAAACGCTCGGGGGCTAGAGGAAGGAAAAAACACGCAAACTGTTTCAAATATACATAGTACTTACAATATACAGGGTCCCTTTTTCAGGAAAACTTCGACAGAAGAAGTAGATCTTCATTCAATTCTTATCAGGTCATCTATGTTTACCCTTTCATCTTCAGCAGCGGCACCCATGAAATCAGCATAATTACCTTTCACAAAGAAGTCAGCATCCATTCGAATTAAATCGTCCATTATCTTCTCGGCTACGGGTGTCACCACATCGTCGATTTTGTCGACATTCTTCCTCCGTTTCCTCAGTTTGGCATGGAAAATTTCAACAATGTTGGACATATCTAACTTCGGGTAGCAGATCTGCAGCATGATCATAGCAAATCTAGCGCCAGCAATCAACTGGGCCTTTACAAAATCATGGATTCGATAAGCACTCTTGAATTTGTCCATCAAGTCAGGAAGAGTTTTCGGCTGGGGGTTCCGAGGAAACATAGTATTATAAAGCAGGGCCAGTGTCTTTGGCCTTTACAAAATCATGGATTCGATAAGCACCCTTGAATTTGTCCATCAAGTCAGGAAGAGTTTTCGGCTGGGGGTTCCGAGGAAACATAGTATTATAAACCAGGGCCAGTGTCTTTGTGCGGAAATCAAGATATTGACGAACTTGGCCTGCACGGTCTTGAAATCTGACAATCCGTCGGGTCCGATCTGGTGTAGCCCAAAAGCTGGAGTCGTTGTCCAGAGCAAGTTTGACGAGAAGGTTTGATCTCACGTCAACTCGTTCATCCTCGGCAACAACATCTAAAAAGGAGCCTATTCAACGGAAAGATCGCAATGAGGAGTGAAAACAAATGAATAAGTAGAAAGAAGAGTAAAATTTGCGAGGCATACTCGCCATATTCAAACTCGCGACTGCAGCCTCTTTCAAAGTTAAAGCTTCCTGGGCCTGTTGAAGAGCTATTTTTTCCCGCTCGGACGATTTGCTGGACTGGTCCATAGAAGTATGACTTGTTTTTTCATCGATTGAAGTTGCTGTCGGAGTTCACCCAGGTTCTTCGAAAAATCAACATGTGAAGAATCTTCAACAAAATCGTTGACACGGTTTTTTCTTGAGTGGGAAGTAAAGGCGAAGAATCAAGGGACCAGTGCCTTGATATAGTTGTCAAAAACCAACTGAAAAGAAAAATCTCGACATCAATCATTTTGCAAAATAGCATTCCATTAATCATCAGGATATTTACATGTTCACTACAAAAATTGGCTCCTAGTGAATGATACGTCCAAAACGTATCTACTTTCCCGAACACTTTTGCTATTGTTTTGCCTCTAATTTGTGTATTTTGGATACAACTAACACGGACTAACGCTGTTTTCAGCAGAAGCTCTGTGTCTCGTTTTTGTGCAGAAATCCAACTTTCGGGAAAATCCTCGGAATTTCTTCAGATGGCCCTATTTTACCAAAATATTGACGGAGCCAGAAGGGCGAAGGAGGTGGAGGCCCGAGGGCCCCACACCATAAGGCGGCGCGGCCGGGGGGGCCCGCGCGGCCCTATGGTGTGGCCCCCTCGGCCGACCTCCCCCCCCTTTGGACTACTTATCGGGTTCGACCTAAAAACGCACGGAGAGAAGTCGACATCGCCAGAAACCCTCCAGAGAGCCGCCACATCGCGAAACTCCGTCGCGGGAGCCAGAAGTCTCCGTTCTGGCACTCCGCCGGGACGGGAATTGGAGGAGATCTTCACCGCCATCACCGCCAACGCCTCTCCATCAACCAGCAATGTTTCCCCCATCCATGTGTGAGTAATTCCCCCGCTGTAGGCTGAAGGGGATGGTAGGGATTGGATGAGATTGGTCATGTAATAGTCATAAGATTGTTAGGGCATAGTGCCTAGTATCCGTAGATGTCACTTTTATGATATTGTTGCAACTTGTTATGCTTAATGCTTGTCACTAGGGCCCGAGTGCCATGATCTCAGATCTGAACATGTTATTGATTCATGAAGATATTCGTTGTTTATGATCTTACTTGCAAGTTGTATACACATGTCGCTGTCCGGAACCAATGGCCCCGAAGTGACAGAAATCGGGACAACCGGAGGGGATGGTAGTGATGTGAGGATCACATGTGTTCACGGAGTGTTAATGCTTTGCTCCGGTACTCTATTAAAAGGAGTACCTTAATATCCAGTAGTTTCCCTAGAGGCCCGGCTGCCACCGGCTGGTAGGACAGAAGATGTTGTGCAAGTTTCTCATTGCGAGCACGTACGACTAAATATGGAACACATGCCTATTGATTGATTAGTACTTGGATACCGTTTTATTATTATCTGCAAATGCCCATGCTTTGATTGTTACATGAGTTTCTCTCATCCATGCAACGCCCGTTAAATCCGTCCCTATGCCTACAGTATTTTAATCCTGTTTGTTTACTACAATCACTACTGCTGTCTTTATTTCACCGCTGTTGTTATTTCACTATTCCCACTGCCATAAAACTGTTACTACTGATAAACTCTTGCGAGCAAGTCTGTTTCCAGGTGCAGCTGAATTGACAACTCCGCTGTTAAGGCTTACAAGTATTCTTTGTCTCCCCTTGTGTCGAATCAATAAATTGGGTAATACTTCCCTCGAAGACTATTGCGATCCCCTATACTTGTGGGTCATCAAGACTATTTTCTGGCGCCGTTGCCGGGGAGCATAGCTTTATTTGGAAGTTCACTTGGATTGATATTGTTCGCTGCAAATTCTCCATTATGGGTAAACCTCGCGATACTAAGATCGCCATATTACCATCCACTACAAGAAAAGGTACAACTCTGAGTACCTCTGCTGCTCTTGATTCACCATCTGTGATTGATAAACTTGTTTCACCGCCACATGCTTCACGTGCTGGTACTTCTGCTGAATCTGAAAATTCTCATAATATTGATAATGTTTCTGCTGTGCTTGATGATAGTGGTTCATTGGGATCTTTTCTAGATGCTACAATTGCTAAGTCTAGACAAATTGAAAATACTGAAACTCCTAATGCTGCTACACCTGTTAATTCACCTGAGTCTGATGAATATTCTAGTGATGATCTTGATGAAGATTATGTAGAGCTTGATGATGATTTTATTGAAAAATGCAATGCTACTACTGATGCAAGAAAAATTAAAAAGTTGCTTGCGGAACATGCTGTTAGATATAAACCATCTCCTGATCCTAAATTTGCCACATCTCCTATAAACATTAGGGATAAAGATTATGATTTTTCTCTTGACCTATCTCATATAGCTATTGTTGAGAAAACACCCTTTTGTGGTACTGAAAAAGAAAGTGCTGTTGAACACATGACTGAGTTATCTACTCTTAGTGGCTTGTTTTCTGATGATATTAAGATGCGTACTTATTTTGTCGCTAAAATTTTTCCTTTCTCATTAAAGGATGATGCTAAAACTTGGTATAATAATTTGCCTCCTGGTTCTATTAAAAGTCCAAAAGAATTGCTTGATGTTTTCTTCCGTAAATACTTTCCTGCTAGTGCTCAACATGCTGCTTTGCAGAGAATTTATAATTTTGACCAGGAAGATGGAGAGAAATTGCCCGAGGCTTGGGCTAGATTTTGTTCTCTTATTAGAGCTCAGCCTGACCATGATTTGGAAAAGCATGATTTACTTGATATATTTTATAGTGGACTAACTATTGAGTCTAGGGCATACCTGGATAGTTGTGCTGGTTGTGTTTTCAGGAAAAGAACTCCAGACGACGCTGAAGAATTATTGGCTAAAATAGGCCAATCATGATGATTGGTCTACACCTGAACCAACCCCGACACCGATAGTGAAGAAGAGGGGTATGATTAAATTGAATGATGAAGATATGAGGGAAGCCAAGAAGTCTCTTAAGGAGAAGGGTATTAAACCTGAAGATGTGAAGAATTTACCTCCTATAGAAGATATATGTGAGACAATTCCCCCTTCATCCATGATTGAGGTACACTCGCTTCAACACTTTACTAGGGAAGATATTCCGTATTCAAAATCTCCTGCTCAATGCTTAGATGAATTTGATAATTATATTGTTAAGCAAGAAAATTTTAATATGAGAGTAGAGAATCATTTAATGGAAAATTCCCGAGCTATTAGTGAATTGCATGGTATTGTGGAGAGAACCTCCAATGATGTTAAGATACTTGTTAAACATTTTCAAATGGTTCAAACTCAAATTGATCAACTTACTAAAGTGCAAAATGACTTGTTGGGAAATAATTCTAAAGAAAAACATGCTTGTGAAGTAACAACTAGAGGTGGTGCTTCTACCCAGGATCCTCTATATCCTGAAGGGCATCCCAAAAGAGTTGAACAAGATTCTCAACCAATTAAAACTAGTGCTCCATCTAAGAAAAAGAAAAAGAAACATAAGAATGTTGTAGAATCCTCTGAACCTGTTAATGATCCTAATAGTATTTCTATTTCTGATGCTGAAACTGAAAGTGGTAATGAACATGAGGAAGATAATGATAAGAATGATACTCCTGATAAAGAAGAAATTGAAAAAGAACCTGAAAAGCATGCTAAAAATAAAAAGTACACTAAAGAAGATTTTATTACTGAGAAGCATGGTAATGAAAGAGAACCTTGGGTTCAAAAGCAAATGCCTTTTCCAGCTAAGAAACTAAAATCAAAGGAAGAGGAACATTATAATAAATTTTGTGATTGGATGAAACCTTTATTTTTGCAAATCCCTTTGACTGATGCTATTAAATTGCCTCCTTATTCAAAGTATATGAAAGATATTGTTACTAACAAAAGGAAAATCCCCAATGAGGAAATTTCTACTATGCTCGCTAGTTACTCCTTCAATGGTAAGATTCCAAAGAAGTTGGGCGGGTATACCGACTATTCCTTGTTCCATCAAGAATAATTATGTTAGAACTGCTCTATGTGATTTGGGAGCAGGTGTGAGTGTGATGCCTTTTTCTCTTTATAAGAGACTTGATTTAGATAAATTGATACCTACTGATATATCTTTGCAAATGGCTGATAAATCTCCTGCTATTTCTGTTGGTTTATGTGAAAATGTTCCTGTGCAAGTTACTCAGCATTGCTTGATATTAACTGATTTCGTTGTGTTGGAAATGCCTGAAGATGATAATATGTCCATTATTCTTGGAAGACCCTTTCTTAATACTGCAGGGGCTGTTATTGATTGCAATAAAGGCATGGTTACTTTCAATGTTGATGATAAGGAACACACTGTCTATTTTCCCAAGAGGATTGATAAAGTATGTGGAGTCAATACAATTTTTAATGTGAAAACTATCAAAGTGGGATCCATTGATTGTCCTATATATGAGCCTAAAGAAGAATATCAAACTCTTGTGATTGGATCCATATCAATTCAATATAAGGTAACATGATTGATTTGAGGTTTATTTCTTCTTATGTCATATAAAATTTATTTGGTAGCAAGACTTGATCAACCTTGTTAACAAGTATATTTTATTGCATAAAAGAGCTAAACAACACTTCTTTCTTTCTTTCTCCCTCCACCTATTTTACTTGCTGTAGCACTTTTGTTTTGCAATATGCTTTAGTCATTTAAGATTTTAGAAATCATTTTCCTGCGCAGTAATCATTAATTTAATACCCAGAAATGTGCATTTTTCAAAGTTCTCTAAAAATTACAAAAATTACACCGTTGGTCCTATTTTTCGACGAGGCACCTGGGAGCACCAGAGGATGACCTGTGGGGCACCAGGGGGTGCCACACCATAGGGCGGCGCGGCCAGCAAGGGGGCCGCGCCACCATGTGGTGTGGGCCACCCCTTGCCCCACTTCACCATCTCTTCCTCCCAGCACCTTCTCTCTCCCGAAAAAACTACCAAGTTTCTCTCACTCGTGTTTCTGCTCAAGAACTCGCGATTTTTCGATCTCCTTGCTCAGCCCAGATTTCTGTCTGAAATTTGGCACATTTACTCCTTGGTATGTGACTCCTTTGATTGTCCAATTAGAATTTCATTTGGTTGAGTATATCTTGAATATTTTGCTGCTGTAGATAACATGTTTAGTGAGCTTGCATGCTTGTTCTAAGTGGTAGAAACTAGTTTTGATGCATGTTTAGTACTCTAGCAAGTTCCTATAGTAGTTCCCTTCAATTACACACCTTGAAATCAAATTTTATAATGATTGTTGAAAATTTCAGAAAATGGAAGGAGGTGTGCCCCAATTGAACCAAGAAGAATTGGAAGTCCAGCAAGTTACGAGAGTCAATCGTGAGGAGGGAGTATACCCCTCTTACTACCCATGCGTGGACTTTATGAGAAGTGCGGGGATTTTACAAGATGTGCAAACTCTAATCTCTCGTGCAGGGCTGAGTGGTTTTGTTGAAGGAGAGCCAAGACAATATGCAAAATTAACTATGTCTTTTGTGCAGGACTTCAAGTTCAATTGGTCGCGATCTGACCCCATGGTCCAGTATAAAATTTACAATAAAGCTGTCAACTTGCCATTTAGTGTTTTTTGTGCAGCAATTGGAGTACCGCAATGGGGATCCTGCGAGAAGATCAGGGGAACACCGCGGGAGCTCTCAGATCTTTATACAAGGATTTGTAATGGGAGGAGTCTCTCCAATGATGATGGTAAGATTAGTAGCATTCAACATCCAGCCATCCGCTACTTTGCCTATTTCATTACAAAGTGCGTCCTTGCAAGAAGGACTGGAGGTAAATTATCTGTCCCAGACTTGGCTTTCTTAGCTGCTGCTTTGCAACAGGATAGGACTTATAATTTGGGTGCTTTAATAGCTTGTAGACTTGCTACTAACCGTGAGAAAGGAGGAATTTGTGGAGGTCTTATCGCCTCTCGCTTATTAGCTATGCATGGTGTAGAACCTCACCATTTAGATATTCCGCTTTCTATAGAGAAGCTTGATGTGGTTTCCATGATTAGACATGAGTTTATTTCAGATGCATCTAGTTTGAACAACCTGCATTATAGGATAACTTTGTATAAGAAAAGTTGGAGTATAACTAAGAAAATTGAAAAACTAGTACGATTGCCTGCACCTGCTTTGTTTAACCTTGATGCCAGGAACGGGTGGTCGATCACAGAAAATGAGCTAAACGCATACATAGAAAGAGAAAGCCGTCGTGCGAGGGAAGATGTGGAGGAGACCGAGGAGCATCCCGACTCTTCATCCGATGCAGCAAGCTCCTCATATCAACATCATGGTCACGTGGAGCCTCCACGATATTCTTCTGCACAAGGGCCTTATTACCACTCCATGTATGATCCACCGGCGTGGAACTCCGACCCTCGTTGGGAATGAACTCCACTTAGGCCAAAAGCCTGGGGGGAGGTATACCGGCATCACTCATTCTTTGCATATTATGATTGCTGGATACTTGTACATACTTGTTTAGTCTCTAGAGTGGTTTTCTAATGAGAGGGAGATGATATTTGGGGAAGTGCTGTCCAAAAACAGATTCTGTGCTGTTACCAAAAAATTCGTACGCACAGCCAGAACGTTATTTTGAGTTGCCAATTTTTGAGCATATTCCCCAGGTTGTTATCTAACTTTCATTAGTTGAACACTTTTTGGTCTGAGCAATGGAAGATTTTTGTTAAATTCGATTTCTGTACTGCTGTCAGGATTTGGCAGATTTCTGTCATCCTGCTTTGTGTTTCTGTTAGTTTGCATTCTTTTGTTTTCACGTTGTTTCTTTCCTAAAACACAAAAAGACCAAAAATATTTCTGTAGTTTCTCTTCACCATTTATTTATTTGGTACCTTGCTCTTAGTTTGCTTTATTTGCTATCGTTAGTTTGCTATAAGAAAACCCAAAAAGATTTTGCTTTGTTTGCTTGTTTTCTTTCGTTCTCGTTTCTAATTCGAAAACACCAAAAATATTTGCTGTTCTTCTTTGGTTTGTAAAGTTCATCATGAGTTCAATGGTCTTCGGTGGCTGGAGCGTGGTTTTCATTTCATATTATCCAAGCTACACAAGTGAAAAGGCAATAATGACGATCTACGACAATCTGATTGTGGTGAGAGGCTGGTATGAACTCTATTTGCTTTCATTTTTGTACATATACTCATCCATATGAGCATGCTTAGTTGGTTCATGTGAGGTATATGTTATTTGAGAAAGTCTAGTAGCTCATGATCTCTCATGTTTAGTTCCAATTTATTAATATGAGTAGCATGTCATGCATGTTTGCTTGCATTGTTTTATTCATAACTAAGTATGGCATTGTGGTATCCTCCTCTGAATAATTCATTTATATCGACTTGGCACATGCTCACGCATGCATATGACTGAACAAAAAGTCAATTAAGCCTCGATGATTTATATTGCTTCAGAGTTATTGTATCACTTTTATGCCTCCGTTAATTTATTTTGCCGCAAGCATGATTATGACAGTTACTGCTCTCTTGATTTGTCGCTCCCTAGTCTTTTGCTAGCCTTCACTTGTACTGAGCGGGAACGCCGCTCGTGCTTCCAAACACCTGAAAACCAAGTTGTTCCATAAGTGTCCACCATAAATACCTATGCATGGCATTTCAAACCATTCCAAGTAAATTCTCATGCGCTACCTTTAAAACCTTCAAAATGCTTCTCAATTTGTGTTAATGTTTCATAGCTCATGAGGAAGTATGTGGTGTTTAGCTTTCGACCTTGTCATTTACTTTTGACGGACTCTCATATGGACTAGTGGCACATCCGCTTATCCAATAATTTTGCAAAAAGAGCTGGCAATGGGATTCCCAGTCCCAAATTAATTAACTTAAATAGACACTCCTCCATGGTTTGTGATTGTTGGACGGCACCCGAAGGATTCGGTTAGCCATGGCTTGTGTAAGCAAAGGTTGGGGGGAGTGTCATCATCATAATAAAACTTAAATAAAAGGCACTCCTTCATGGTATGTGATTGTTGGCAGGCACCCGAGGATTCGGTTAGCCATGGTTTGTGAAAGAAAGGTTGGAAGGAGTGCCAACCAAAAATAAATAAATGGGAGCCGCTCTTGTGAGTCCGGTTGATGAGGTAGTTAGTGTACCCATTACCATTCGTTGACAACAACAAACACCTCTCAAAATAATTTTACTCCCGCTTTACAAATGAAAAGCTCTAGCGCATGTTAATCCCTGCTTCCCTCTGCGAAGGGTCAATCTTATACTTTTTATGTTGTGTCTCCATTCTTTCTTTGAGCACTATCTTGAGAGCACAACTGTCATTCTTAGTATAATATGCTTGTCTCAAAATATGATTAATTGTGGTATAACTTTGATGCTTTTATCTTTGACAATCACTACTTCTAGTCTTTCTATGAACTCAAGAGGTGCCTCGGCATTTATGTTTTGCCGATCGAATACGGGCAAGCGAGATACCACTTTATCATATTCTCTTATGAACATTGCAATCCTGCTTATATACATGATTCATGGTGCTTATTATTAATTGTTGGTACTTCTCCATGATTGACATAGCTGTTGGATGATCTTATTTGCATGTATCTCATTATGAACTGCTTAAGTATTAGCCATAGCATGAGAATATATACATCATATGAGCAAATGTGTTCGTGAAAGTTCTTTTATCGCTCGGTTGTTACTGAATTGCTTGAGGACAAGCAATAAGCTAAGCTTGGGGGAGTTGATACGTCCAAAACGTATCTACTTTCCCGAACACTTTTGCTATTGTTTTGCCTCTAATTTGTGTATTTTGGATACAACTAACACGGACTAGCGCTGTTTTCAGCAGACTGCTCTGGTGTCTCGTTTTTGTGCAGAAATCCAACTTTCGGGAAAATCTCGAATTTCTTCAGATGGCCCTATTTTACCAAAATATTGACGGGAAGGGCGAAAGGAGGTGGAGGCCCGAGGGCCCCACACCATAAGGCGGCGCCCAGGGGGGCCCGCGCGGCCCTATGTGTGGGGCCCTCCGCGCCCCCCTTTGGACTACTTATCGGGTTCAACCTAAAAACGCACGGAGAGAAGTCGACATCGCCAGAAACCCTCCAGAGAGCCGCCACATCGCGAAACTCCGTCGCGGGAGCCGGAAGTCTCCGTTCGGCACTCCGCCGGGACGAGGAATTGGAGGAGATCTTCACGCCATCACCGCCAACGCCTCTCCATCAACCAGCAATGTTTCCCCCATCCATGTGTGAGTAATTCCCCCGCTGTAGGCTGAAGGGGATGGTAGGGATTGGATGAGATTGGTCATGTAATAGTCATAAGATTGTTAGGGCATAGTGCCTAGTATCCGTAGATGTCACTTTTATGATATTGTTGCAACTTGTTATGCTTAATGCTTGTCACTAGGGCCGGAGTGCCATGATCTCAGATCTGAACATGTTATTGATTCATGAAGATATTCGTTGTTTATGATCTTACCCAAGTTGTATACACATGTCGCTGTCCGGAACCAATGGCCCCGAAGTGACAGAAATCGGGACAACCGGAGAGGATGGTAGTGATGTGAGGATCACATGTGTTCACGGAGTGTTAATGCTTTGCTCCGTACTCTATTAAAAGGAGTACCTTAATATCCAGTAGTTTCCCTAGAGGCCCGGCTGCCACCGGCTGGTAGGACAGAAGATGTTGTGCAAGTTTCTCATTGCGAGCACGTACGACTAAATATGGAACACATGCCTATTGATTGATTAGTACTTGGATACCGTTTTATTATTATCTGCAAATGCCCATGCTTTGATTGTTACATGAGTTTCTCTCATCCATGCAACGCCCGTTAAATCCGTCCTGTGCCTACAGTATTTTAATCCTGCTGTTTACTACAATCACTACTGCTGTCTTTATTTCACCGCTTTGTTATTTCACTATTCCCACTGCCATAAACTGTTACCATTGATAAACTCTTGCGAGCAAGTCTGTTTCCAGTGCAGCTGAATTGACAACTCCGCTGTTAAGGCTTACAAGTATTCTTTGTCTCCCCTTGTGTCGAATCAATAAATTGGGTAATACTTCCCTCGAAGACTGTTGCGATCCCCTATACTTGTGGGTCATCAGTGAACTGATAGCAAGCTGTCGCAAGTCACTACTAAGGCGACAACATCAAAAGAAGAAGAAAAAAGAGAAAACAGAGACAGGGTGGTCTACTTGACCTCCATCTTGGTAGTGCTGGTAGAACCGGTGGACTTTGGCGTGAAGAAGGCGATGATCTTCTTCGAGTGTGCCTTGGCGTCCTTCAACATCGCCTTCCACTTGTACTTATTGATCTTGCCGGAGTCCCCAGCTTTGGCCCAGTCGACTTCTTGGCCGCTGTTGGCGACCAGAGCAATGGTCCCTTCAATGCGGATCTTTAGATTCTCGCGTCGATAGGCCAGAGCAAGGTCTTCCTTCGGCAGGAAGCGCTTGACAAGGGTAGAGAAGATTTCCGGCTCGTCTTGTTTGGGGAAGAAGTGAGGGAAGAGTCGTGAAAAGGCCGCCCTTGAATCGGAAAGGTTGGTGCACGCCAGGTCGCCCTGCAGCTCAAGGATGGAAAGAGCGTCGAGAAGACGATCATCCTTAGGTGCTAGCAGCTCGAACCTTTCATCGTTCCTCCCTGCTGCAACAAAACACATGTTCATCGTCATACAGAAAAATAAACCAAGAAAAGTTTCCAGATAAGAAAATAACTTACGGAAAAAGCGCCGGCTTTGGGCTTCAAGCCGATCTATGATGCCTTGCTCCCGCGCAACCTGCTCAGCGATCTTGTCGCTTAATGCAGATTCCGCCTTGGAGAGGCGCTGGCGAAGTTCTTCAACAGAAGCAACATCGGCTTGGGCCTTCTCGCGAGCCTCTTCGCTAAGTTTTAGCTTGGCCTCGAGAGCTTCAGCGCGCTCTTCGGCTTGCTACAGAGAAGCTAATGGAAAACAACAAGGTGAAGATTCATTAGTAAAGGGTTAAAAGAAAAGGAGCATCTTGAACAAGCAAGTTATCCAACAGGTACCTTTCAAAATATTAGCCTCGTTGCGGAACCCGATAGATTGGGAACAGAGGTAGATGAACTGATCCATTAAAGGTTGTCGAAAAGTAATGTCGCAAAAGAAATTCAGGAGAGAACATTCGAGAAAGGGGGAATAAAAAGTTCGGGACAAACAAGGAAAAGCATGACAAGATGCAGCAAAATAGAGTACTGAAGATACTTACATCATTCACCAAAGGAGTCGAGGAACTCCCCAAAACAAGCGTCTGCTCATCGCCAGCCCCGACCTTGAGTCTTTTCGGAGAAGATGCTCGGGGGCTAGGCAGTGGAGTCGACGTGTCCATCATCTGCTGGAGGGAGACGAAGAATCCGCGGCAGCGCGATTTCTTTGGAAAGGACCACTGTATTGGACATGCTCGTTGGAGCCGTGCCAGTAACCGCAAGTTCTTCCTCTTCTTCCTCCTTCTCGCCACTGTCAACATATGAACGTAAGCATAACAAGTAAACATAGGTCGTGTCAAAAGATAATAACAAGGAAACTCACGAGCTCACTGAGCTGGCGTCGCCGTAAGGGTCAAATGCACCTCCATCTTCGGGAGATGATTCTTCGAGCGCAGGTTCAGCTGGCTTGGAGGCGCCGGAGTCTTCAGTTTCACTCCTCTTTCTCTTGTTCTTTGGAGAAATAGCGGAAGGAGGAGAGTGCACTGATTCAGAAGCCTCTGACTCAGTTCCTTTTTCGGCGGAAGCCACGGATTTGTTAGATGCAACGACTTCACTCTCGAGAGGAGTTGATTCTTGCTGGTCGTCATGAACAATGGCTCGCTCCTCTACTTCTCCACCTTCGAGAAGGGAAGGAAGAGAAGTAAAGACTTGATGATTCTGCAGAGACAAGTATATAGATGAATACACAAAACATAAACAAAAAAGAGCCGTCAAAAAAGAGAAGAGTAACTCGGAGAAAATGTTATTTACCTCGGGAAGGGGGTGGCTGCCGCTGTATGGCTCCACCCGACAAGAGGTTGGAACCTCATCTTTCTTGCTCAGTGAAGAAAAGCGTCGAATAAGCTTCTCCAAGTCCTTCGCAGCGAGATCCTTGGAAATGCGATCAACGTCTTCTTCGCTAGCATACATCCAAAGGGGATTTTTGCAAGCCTGCAGAGGCTGCACCCTGATCCTAAGGAAGTATGAGGTAATCTGAATACCCGACAACTCTTTACCGTGGGTATTTTGGAGTTGGTGGATGCGTTTCATCAGAGCGTCGGTAGCCGCTATTTCTTCGGAAGAAGCTTCGGCGTCCCAGGACCGGCGTCTGATGATTTTTGCGGCACCATCAAAAGGAGCAATGTCGTACTCCTGATCGCCGACAGATTCATCTTTGATATACAACCACCTCTTGCGCCATCCTTGGACGGAATCAGGGAAGTTGACATCAAAATAATCTACGTCGGAGCGGACGAAAATGCACACTCCGCCTACATTGTAGACAACGCTGCGAGAGTTGTTGCGCCGGAGATAGAAGATACGTTTCCACAGACCCCAATGGGGATGGGTCCCGAGAAAACATTCGCAGAGGGTGATGAAAAGAGAGATATGGAGGATGGAATTTGGGGTAAGCTGGTGCAGCTGAATCCTATAAACAAATAGAAGTCCACGCATAAATTCATGGATAGGGGTGGAGAGACCGCGGATGAGATGGTCAACGAAGGTTATCCGATATCCGATTTGAGGCTTTGGGCGCTCTCGTCACCGGGGAAGATGAGGGAGTCCTCCTTCTGCGACAGGCCAAGCTTCTTGAGACCCCTCTTGTCCTGGCTGGTGATCTTGGATCTTTCCCATCCGGAGATCTCCACATCCTCCATAGCAGCAGGGTTTTTTGGAGCAGAGTGTTTGGTTAGCCTTGTGCGCGGAGGCATGAAGCAAACTTTGGCAGAAAAGGAGAGTGTTTAGCGGCGCAAGGGAGCAGAGCTTGAGGATAGCAATGGCGAAGGAGAGAGAGAGAGAGAGGAGATTGGAGCGGCGCAGCGAAGGGGAAAGAATGAGGAAGAAGAAGGTGTTTTATAGGAAGGGATTGATTCATCGCACAGTTAAATGGAAAGGAAACGGATTTGATGCCTTGCACGTGTTTATAAGGGCACAAGAGTCTTTTTACTTTGGGGTAACTAAACAGGCGCTACAGCGCGAGTGCCAGCAAAAGCGGAGGACGTGTGTCCCTCATACGTCTCAAACGTATCTATAATTTCTTATGTTCCATGCTACTTTTATGACAATACTTGAATGTTTTATACATTTTATGACATTATTATACATTTTCCGGCACTAACCTATTAACAAGATGCCGAAGTGCCGGTTGCTTTTCTGCTGTTTTTGGTTTCAGAAATCTAGTAAGGAATATTCTCGGAATTGGACGAAATCAACGCCCGGGGTCCTATTTTTACACGGCTCCAGAAGACCGAGGGGAAAGGAAGTGGGGCCATGAGGCGGCGGACAACGAGGCGGCGCGGCCCGGGCCTGGCCCGCAGCCACGTGGTGCAGGCCCCTCGCGTCGCCGACCTACCCTTCCGCCTACAAATAGCCTTCGTCGCGAAACCCCTGCGAGAGCCACGATACGGAAAACCTTCCGGAGACGCCGCCGCCGCCAATCCCATCTCGGGGGATTCAGGAGATCGCCTCCGGCACCCTGCCGGAGAGGGGAATCATCACCGGAGGGCTCTACATCATCATGCCCGCCTCCGGATTGATGCGTGAGTAGTTCATCCTTGGACTATGGGTCCATAGGTAGCTAGATGGTTGTCTTCTCCGCTTGTGCTATCATTGTTTAGATCTTGTGAGCTGCCTAACATGATCAAGATCATCTATTTGTAATGCTACATGTTGTGTTTGGTGGGATCCGATGAATCTAGAATATTATGTTAAGTTGATTATCAATCTATCATATATGTGTTGTTTATGTTCTTGCATGCTCTCCGTTGCTAGTAGAGGCTCTGGCCAAGTTGATACTTGTAACTCCAAGAGGGGGTAATTATGCTCGATAGTGGGTTCATGCCTCCATTGAATATGGGACAGTGACAGAAAGTTCTAAGGTTGTGGATATGCTGTTGCTACTAGGGATAAAACATTGATGCTTTGTCTAAGGATATTTGTGTTGATTACATTACGCACCATACTTAATGCAATTATCTGTTGTTTACAACTTAATACTGGAGGGGTGCGGATGCTAACCCGAAGGTGTATTATTTAGGCATAGATGCATGCTGAATAGCGGTCTATGTACTTTGTCGTACTGCCCTGATTAAATCACATAGTAATCATCGTTGATATGTATTGAATCTTGATTTGTCAATTGCCCACCTGTAATTTGTTCACCCAGCATGTTAGTATCTTATTGCAGAGACACCACTAGTGAACTGTGGACCCCGGTCCATTCTTTTACATCTGAATACATTCTACGCAATTATTGTTCTTTGCAAACAAACACCATCTTCCACTCGATACGTTTAATCCTTTGTTTTCAGCAAGCCGGTGAGATTGACAACCTCACTGTTACGTTGGGGCAAAGTATCTTGATTGTGTTGTGCGGGTTCCACGTTGGCGCCGGTTTCAGGGTGTTGCGCCGCACTACACTCCTCCACCAACAACCTTCACGTGCTTCTTGGCTCCTCTTGGTTCGATAACCTTGGTTTCATACTGAGGAAACTTGCTTCTATACGCATCATACCTTCCACTTGGGGTTCCCAACGGACGTGTGCATCTACGCGTATCAAGCTAAATTTCTGGCGCCGTTGCCGGGGAGATCAATACACGCTGCAAGGGGAGTCTCCACTTCCAATATCTTTACTTTGTTTTTGTCTTGCTTTACTTTACGTTATTTACTATCTTGTTTGCTTCATATCTAAAAACACAAAAAAAATAGTTACTTTACTTTCTGTCTTATTTACTAGTTCTATATTAAAAACACAAAAAAATTAGTTACTTGCATTTAGTTTACTTTTGTTATCATGTCTAGCTCTGTACCTGTTACTTCTTCACCTGAGAAATTAGTCTTTACTTTTAAACAAGGAGATGAGGAGAGTTTTAAAGATGTTTGGTCTAGAATTTTTTATGCTTATCGTAAAGCTGAACCTCAAATGACTCTAAGTTTGCTCCTTAGTAATTTTTATTTTGGGCTTATGATTCGCTATAGATACGCCTTAGATGCTATAGTGGGAGGAGATTTCCTTCATTGCAACGGTGATCAAGCTTTTAATGCCATAAAAAAATTGGTTGCATCACATAGTTCAGCTAATAACTTTGATTCAGCTCTTATTAGCATTTATAATAGATTAAACACCCTTGAGATAAGTGCATCTTGCTTGAAAGAAAATTATAGTTATGTTCGTAACCGTCTTGATGAAGTTTTAGTGAACTCTGAACCCTCAATGTGGAACCCTACTATTAAATTTATTATTGGTGGTGAAACTTTTCATGCCCGTTGTGATATTATGTCTGAATTTTGTCTTATGCCTGAGAGTATTTATGAATCTTTGACACTTTGGGGACTTGTTGAAGGGGGAGAAGGAATAACTCTTATTGATAACTCCGTTATAATTCCTAAGGGAATAGCCGAGGGTGTGCACACAACCATTCTTGGAAGAACAGTATCCTTGATTATCTTGTTATTGAATGTGTAGGAACAGGACAAATCACACTTGGAAGGTCCCTGCTGAAATTATTGGGAGCAATCATAAATACGGGAGAAGGCACCCTAAAATGCACACCGGGAGGCCGACATGTATTCCCTAAACCAAAGAGTAAGAAAAAGAGTAAGAAGGGTAGGCGTAAAGCCCGAGGTAATGTTGATGCTCCATCTCTTGAAAATACTTGATTTGCACTTTCTGCGCCTAGCTGAAAGGCGTTAAAGAAAAGCACTTCTTGGGAGATAACCCAAGTTTCATTTTATTTACTGTATTGTTGAGTCTTGGAAGTTGTTTACTACTGTAGCAACCTCTCCTTATCATGTTTTTGTGCCAAGTAAAGTTTTTATGCTAAAGTTGATGCTAGATTTGGATCTGCTGCGCAGAAACAGCATTGCTGTCTGTCATGAATTCGTACAGATCTCTCTGTAAAAAAATCAAAAAAATCTGCAAATTTACGAGCGTGATCTTCATATATGTACGCAACTTTCATTAGTTTTGAGTTTTCCATTTGAGCAAGTTAAGTGCCCTGCCAGATTCATCTTTACAGACTGTTCTGTTTTTGACAGATTCGGCCTTTTATTTCGCATTGCCGCTTTTGCTATGTTGAATGAGTTTCTTTGTTCCATTAACTTTCAGAAGTTTTGTGCCATGTCCAGAAGTGTTAAGAATGATTGTGTCACCTCTGAATATGTGAATTTTTAATTATGCACTAACCCTCTAATGAGTTTGCTTGAAGTTTGGTGTGGAGGAAGTTTTCAAGGGTCAAGAGAAGAGGATGATATACTATGATCAAGAAGTGAAAGGTCTAAGCTTGGGGATGCCCCGGTGGTTCATCCCTTCATATTTTAAGAAGACTCAAGCATTTAAGCTTGGGGATGCCCAAGGCATCCCCTTCTTCATCGACAACATTATCGGGTCACTTCTAGTGAAACTACATTTTTATTCCATCACATCTTATGTTCTTTACCTGGAGCGTCGGTTTGCTTTTATTTCTGTTTGAATAAAGTTGGACCCCATCATTCTTATATTGGAGATATTACGTTCCTCTTTTTCATATGGAACACTTGTGTTCTTAATTGTGCTTCAATGTTCATGGCGAAGGCTGAAATTGCTTCGTTAAATTGCTATTTGGTTGGAATCAGAAAATGCTGCATATGGTTTGGAATAACTTGGCAATTGTTTGAGCTCTCATAGATCATGTTTAAGCTCTTGCATCATGTAGTTTAATCTATTAATGAAGAACTACCGTAGAGCTTGTTTAATTTGGTTTGCATGATTGGTCTCTCTAAGTCTAGATATTTTCTGGTATAATGTTTGAACAACAAGGAAGACAATGTAGAGCCTTATAATGCTTGCAATATGTTCTTGTGTAAGTTTTGCTGTACTGTTCATACTTGTGTTTGCTTCAAACAACCTTGCTAGCCCAAACCTTGTACTGAGAGGAAATACTTCTCGTGCATCCAAACACCTTGAGCCAAACCCCATGCCATTTGTGTCCACCATATCTACCTACTATGTGGTATTTTTCTGCCATTCCAAAGTAAATTACTTGAGTGCTACCTTTAAAATTTCATTCCTTTATCTTTGCAATATATAGCTCATGGGACAAATAGCTTAAAAACTATTGTGGTGATGAATATGTAGTTATGTGTCTTAGTTCTTATAAGTTGCTTGTTGAGCGGTAACCATGTTTTGGGGGACGCCATCAACTTTACCTTTGTTGGATATCATGTGAGATGCTATGCATGTTCGTCTTGTCTGAAGTAAGTGCGATTTCATGATCAAATGGTTTGAGTATGCATATGTTAGAGAAGAACATTGGGCCGCTAACTAAAGCCATGTATCATGGTGGAAGTTTCAGTTTGGACATACAACCTCAATCTCTTATGAGAATATTATTTGTTGTTGAATGCTTAAGCATTAAAAGAGGAGTCCATTATCTGTTGTTTATGTTGTCCCGGTATGGATGTCTAAGTTGAGAATAATCAAAAGCGAGAAATCCAATGCGTGCTTTCTCCTTAGACATTTGTACATGCGGCATAGAGGTACCCCTTTGTGACACTTGGTTGAAACATATGTTATGCGATGATAATCCGTGTTTTCCGAGCTAAGTAGGACAAGGTGCGAGCACTATTAGTACTCTATGCATGAGACTTGCAACTTGTAGGAAGTATTATGCATAGCACATATGAATTATTACTACCGTTTACAAAATTGTTTCTATGTTTTCAAAACAAAAGCTCTAGCACAAAAATAGTAATCCATGCTTCCCTCTGCGAAGGGCCAATCTTTTACTTTATTGTTGAGTCAGTTTACCCACTTCTTTCTATCTTAGAAGCAAACAATTGTGTTAACTGTGTGCATTGATTCTTACATGTTTACTTATTGCACTTGTTATATTACTCTATGTTGACAAATATCCATGAGATATACATGTTACAAGTTGAAAGCAATTGTTGAAACTTAATCATCCTTTGTGTTGCTTCAATGCATTCTACTTTGAATTTATTGCTTATGAGTTAGCTCTTATGCAAGTCTTATTGATACTTGTCTTGAAAGTACTATTCATGAAAAGTTTTGCTATATGATTCATTTGTTTAGTCATTATCTTTGTTAGCAATCTTTTGTTCAGATCACTCCATTCATCTCATATGCTTTACAATAATGTTGATCAAGATTATGTTGGTAGCATGTCACTTCAGAAATTATTTGTGTTATCATTTACCTACTCGAGCGAGTAGGAACTAAGCTTGGGGATGCTTGATACGTCTCAAACGTATCTATAATTTCTTATGTTCCATGCTACTTTTATGACAATACTTGAATGTTTTATACATACTTTACAGCATTATTATACATTTTCCGCACTAACCTATTAACAAGATGCCGAAGTGCCAGTTGTTTTCTGCTGTTTTGGTTTCAGAAATCCTAGTAAGGAAATATTCTCGGAATTGGACGAAATCAACGCCCAGGGTCCTATTTTTACAAGCTTCCGAAGACCGAGGGGAAAGGAAGTGGGGCACGAGGCAGCAAGACAACGGGGTGGCGCGGCCCGGCCGCCGCGCGCGGCCTCGTGGTGCAGGCCCTCGCGTCGCCCTCTGACCTACCCTTCCGCCTACAAATAGCCTTCGTCGCGAAACCCCCTGTACCGAGAGCCACGATACGGAAAACCTTCCAGAGACGCCGCCGCCGCCAATCCCATCTCGGGGTTCAGGAGATCGCCTCCGGCACCCTGCCGGAGAGGGGAATCATCACCGGGGGGGCTCTACATCATCATGCCCGCCTCCGGATTGATGCGTGAGTAGTTCATCCTTGGACTATGGGTCCATAGGTAGCTAGATGGTTGTCTTCTCCGCTTGTGCTATCATTGTTTAGATCTTGTGAGCTGCCTAACATGATCAAGATCATCTATTTGTAATGCTACATGTTGTGTTTGGTGGGATCCGATGAATCTAGAATATTATGTTAAGTTGATTATCAATCTATCATATATGTGTTGTTTATGTTCTTGCATGCTCTCCGTTGCTAGTAGAGGCTCTGGCCAAGTTGATACTTGTAACTCCAAGAGGGGTAATTATGCTCGATAGTGGGTTCATGCCTCCATTGAATGTGGGACAGTGAGAAAAGTTCTAAGGTTGTGGATGTGCTGTTGCTACTAGGGATAAAACATTGATGCTTTGTCTAAGGATATTTGTGTTGATTACATTACGCACCATACCACCATACTTAATGCAATTATCTGTTGTTTACAACTTAATACTGGAGGGGGTGCGGATGCTAACCCGAAGGTGGATTATTTAGGCATAGATGCATGCTGGATAGCGGTCTATGTACTTTGTCGTAATGCCCTGATTAAATCACATAGTAATCATCGTTGATATGTATTGAATCTTGATTTGTCAATTGCCCACCTGTCACCCAGCATGTTAGTTATCTTATTGGAGAGACACCACTAGTGAACTGTGGACCCCGGTCCATTCTTTTACATCTGAATACATTCTACTGCAATTATCATTCTTACTGTTCTTTTACATTTGAATACATTCTACAGCAATTATTGTTCTTACTGTTCTTTGTTTTCAACAAACACCATCTTCCACTCGATACGTTTAATCCTTTGTTTTCAGCAAGCTGGTGAGATTGACAACCTCACTGTTACGTTGGGGCAAAGTATCTTGATTGTGTTGTGCAGGTTCCACGTTGGCGCCGGTTTCTTGGTGTTGCGCCGCACTACACTCCTCCACCAACAACCTTCACGTGCTTCTTGGCTCCTACTGGTTCGATAACCTTGGTTTCATACTGAGGGAAACTTGCTTCTATACGCATCATACCTTCCACTTGGGGTTCCCAACGGACGTGTGCATCTACGCGTATCAGTCCCCACTTGCGTAACGTGTCAAGCAACGCAGTGTTAGGGACCCACGGTCAGTGACAGGACAGGACCCGCACCTTCCCAATACAACGATCGTGGCCATCGTCAGCGCTGATGTCACTATAAGGAAATTTCGGAAGTGCTCGAGGATTGGCGACAAAGGAGTATTGATAATTTCGGGAGCCTTTGATCAAATACAAGTTTTTGTTCAAATGCTCGGGGGCTACTTTTATAAGGAGTTTTATAAAGGAGTTGATTCAAAAAGACAAACATGAGTCTACAACCAAGTATAAATGCTCGACTGTAGCCTCGCGGGCTACTCCCATCGGGAGCGCTGGTCGTGCACCCGATAAAGATGGAAATAATAGAAGAGTTGACAATATAGCGACAAAGATAATAAAAAGGTGAGCCTACAACCAAGTACAAGCACTTGGCTGTAGCCTCGGGGGCTACTCCCATCGGGAACGCTGGTCGCGTACCCGATGAAACTGAAGGAGTCACAGTGAGCATATTTCGAGTTATGATATAACTCTTCATATACTCCCATCGGGAAGACAAGATAAAAAAATAGTGACACATCATGTGACTCGAATAAATGTGATATTCCAGAGCCGAAAAAGTACTCGACAATATATTCTCGGGCGCCTCTGCCGCAATCTCTGAATGGCGTAATACTGCGAAGGTAAGACCCCGGGATCCGTCCTGTGGCGTGGCATCGCACCCGAATGCGCTCTGCTACTTTTTTCCGTATCAACAGATGCGAAGAAAAATCCTAACGGACGCGTTAGGTACCCGATAAAATATGACAGGAGTTCGGCATATCGTAAGACCTTAAGCGGCACATGCCGAATTACGCCGGTATACCGAGATCATGTCCAGGGACTTGATCTTGCAGTAGGTTTTTGCGGGATTGCTACGAGAGCAGTTAACTGGTACCTGATCCGTCAGATGAGTCAGCCCCAACTACCATTATCCATGTCCAAGCAAAGGGCGTGAGTGAAAAAAAACTCTGCCAGAGACACTGATCGTGGCCCCACAATCATCAAAACATCACATGGGTTTGGATTGACTTAGGACGCCGATGGTGCTCCGGTGATGGCACCAGACAATCTTGTTGGCAGTTGTTGTGGACGCGGTTGGGAAACCCCAAGAGGAAGGTGTGATGAGCACAACAGCAAGTTTTCCGTCAGTACGAAACCAAGGTTTAATCGACCAGTAGGAGAAATGCGTGACTTCTGAAGTTGTTGCTAGTTGACTAGTGGCAGGGCGCACTACCGGTCTCAGCAATAACATGGAACCTGCACACAACACAACCAAAGTACTTTTCCCAACTAACAGTGAGGTTGTCAATCTCACCGGTTTGCTGAACACAAAGGATTAGACATATCGAGTGGAAAGAGATGTTTGTAGTAATTAAAGAGAACATGAATTGCAGTAAGTAAACAAAACATGATGATTGTATCAGGGTAAAAGAAAGAACTGGGTTCCACAGTTCACTAGAGTTGTCTCTCCATAAAGATAAATAGCATCTTTGGGTGAACAAATTACAGTTGGGCAATTGACAGAATATCGACCATACATGAAAAAATGATTACTATGAGATTCGTTTGGGAATTACAACATAATACATAGAGCGTAATCCAACTGCGTCTATGACTAATAATCCACCTTCCGGTTATCGTCCGCACGCCTTTCAGTATTAAGTTGCAAGCAACAGATTATCACATTAAGCAATGTGTGTGAAGTAACAATAGAATTACCCTTGGATAAACATTGTTGTTTTCTCTCTAGTAGCAGCAACACATCTACAATCTTAGATGTTATTGTCACTCTCTCAGATTACTAGAGGCATGAACCTACTATCGAGTCTAAATATCCCCTCTTGGAGTCACAAGCATCTACTTAGCCAGAGTATCTACTTGCAACAGAGAGCATGAAAGATCACAAATAACATATGACATGAATATATAATCAACCTCAACATAGTATACAATATTCATCGGATCCCAGCAACACAACATGTAGGATTGCGTAAGGATGATCTTCATCATATAGGGCAGCTCACAAGATCTATACATGAGGCACAAATTTGAGAAGACAACCATCTAGCTACTGCTATGGACCCATAGTACAGGGATGAACTACTCACACATCACTTCGGAGCCGGGCATGGTGATGTAGATGCCTCCAGTGATGATTTCCCCCTCCGGCAGGGTACCAGGAAGAGCTTCAGAACCCCCCAAGATGGGTTCTGCGATGGCGGCCGCGATGGAACTTTTCATGGATGGAGGCTCGGGTATCCAGGGTTTTCCGAGATCATGAATAAATAGGCGAGAGGAGGCGAGGTCGGTGGTTGCCTGGGCCCACACACCCCTAGGCGTGGGCCACACCGGGCCTAGGGCAGGTGTGGCTGCCCTGTGGCACCTCCCTCCCCTCCGGACTTCGTCTTCGTTTCGGTAAAATATTGACTTCGGCTTTTGTTTCGTCCAATTCCAAGTACAACTTTTCTAGAATACAAAAACAGCAGAAAACAGGAACTGGCCCTGTGGCATCTTGTTAATAGATTAGTGCCGGAAATCATATAAAAGTGCATCAAAGTGTAAGCAAAACATATATGAATTGGTGTAAAACAAGCATGGAGCTTCAAAAATTATAGATATGTTTTAGACGTATCACACGCTCACCAGAAAAATCGACATCTACCATGCATCGACCGGCCATCTGCCACATTTTTCTCAAATCCATAGAGATAGAGGGCCTCTAAAACGAGAAACAGAAGGCTTTACGGTCTACCACAGAACTAACCGAAAACATCGTAGATGGGTCACCATTGATCATGATCGTTGGCCAACTTCATCGCCAAAAACAACTTTTTGTAATGTATTTAAATTTTGCAAATTTGTATGTCTATATTGTGGTAAAACATGATTGTGTGTTTAGGTAGTAATATGGTTGCATTTGGTAAACAGATTGTACAAAAATATATTAGAATATCCTAATAAGAGCATCTTCACCGGCACCCACAAAATAACCCCAATAGGGCTAAGGGGACCCCCACATGACAATAGGCTCACATCAACGCTCCCAAATTATTGTTGGCAATAGGAGCAGCCCAAAACTTGGATTGGCACTCCCACACCGCCGTCCCGTTTCATATGTTGCTCGCGTTGTCGTTTGGAAGCCCATGCTGTTTGGTTCGGCCATCTGATCCGCAACTCTGAATAGTCCACTCCGCTGCGTGTCTTGAGCTCCCGCTGCCTCCTTCCGACATGCCAATATGGAACGCCAGAGAGACATCCAGTGAATCCTAGGTAGGCGATGTGTGTCTTCTTAGGCGAGTCGCTGCTATTTTGGTCAATTTAATGTAGGATTTAGGGTTTCATTAGCTTAAATTTGGTCATATTGTTTCCCAATTTGTAGTGCCCTGAGGTGGACTATACTCTTGAGACCATCGCCGATCAAACATAACGCATGATATAATTCAGTCGAGCTTTGCCGCATACAAAAGCATGTGCCACAGAAAAGCATTGCTTTTGAAGTGACCGACTCACGCCGAAGGTTCTATGCATATTCACAACACAATGTAAGTGGTAACCTGATTTGCTAAATTATAGCCGATCTAGGACTTAAAAGAGATAAGCAATGCATTGGTAGTGTGATCTGCTAAATTATAATGTTTGCATAAAAAATTATATGTGCGTGACGTCATAAACTGTAGGTTTGTATGTTGGGCTGCCTTCCATACTACAGCATGCACTATCTACTTTGTGGGGGCATGTATGAAAAAACTAACACGGTTAGAGTTGAAGAGAATAATGAAAATGCCTAGCTGGTTAAGAATTTATTTGAAACAAAAACAATACCCATAAAAATATATCAGTTTATTAGAGGATCTGAAGCAGTTGATGGATGCCACTGATAACCGTGTGTTGGAGAAAATCGTGGCAAACTTATAGAAGAACCGTTAGAGCATGTACAACGCAGACGCTTAATTAGGGGCGCTAGGATTTTTTCCCCGGCCGATCGGCAGTTGTTAGCTACAATCCTGAGTACTGGGCGCTTATTTACTAGTAGCGACGCAAAACATTGCGCCTGGTGCTTCCGCTGATTTCTCCCTAGGCCACAAAAAGCGGATAGCTTTAGTTAGCTAGATAAGCGCCTGATAATAGAGATAAGCATTGGAGCCCTGGGCTCTTGCGCGGACGCCAGGATTAATCAGCTGATTATTTTTCGCTCAAGCGTCTCTCCAAGCGCCTCGCATTGTACATGCCCTTAGAAGCAAGATGTGATTCAGTTGGGAAAGATGCGGAAGGAGAGGACACTTCTCAGAGGAAATGGAAGAACTACAGGAGGAGAAGGTGATGTGAACAAGAAAAATATGATGAAGATCAACCAAAACTGTGAAGCTTGAAGAGATGTTGACATTTGTGGCTCAAAAACCCAAGCATTTATCTAATTCTAAATGTAACTATTTGAGTTATTGTCTGAAACTATTTTGGGGCAAATGTGGTTGCATTTTTTATGTATAGTATTGTTAATTTTCAAAAGCAGCCAAACATTACTATGTGGGCTGGCGTATTGAGGGCGCCGATGTGGGCAGATGCCCGGTAGGACGGTTGCATGTACCGGTGCCCCAAAATTTTCATTTCCAGTGGCTGTTGCTGGGTGGCCATTTTGAGAAACTCTAGCAAATCCCAGATAATTAAGTGCCCAAACCAAAAACTCCGCCTGTTTCCGGTTTTGGGCTCATTTTGTGTCTCGAGGAGATCCCCAAAAATGGCCTGGCCAGATAAAAATATCCATGGTACCCAATACTGGCTTATTTGACCGCTACATACAGGTTTGGAGGCCATTTCCCTGACCTAGGATCGCCTCCTCCGTCGCCCAAACCCGCTGCCAAATAGAATCATCCACCTTCGGCCACCAAATCTAGCTCCCCCAAGGCCCCACCAGATCTGCAAAATGTGGCATGTAAATAGCTCACTCGCTAGTCTCGGGGATCATTGGTGTCCCCACGAGGCCTCTACATCCTTTTCGTCGTGCGGACGCCACCTCCGCGTGCCCAAGTTTAGGGTTAGGTTTTGGTCAAATGTAGCGATCTAACTATTATCTCTCTATGTAAATTGTGTTGGCAATAAAATCGTGCTGATCCTGGCGCAAAATCTTCTGCGTATTTTTTTAAATGCAATGTTAATTTCTAGGTTTTGTTCATGTGCAGGATATCTCATACTTGAAAAAAAGTTTCCAGCTTCGGATCCGAGATAGGTATCATTTATGGGGATCAGCTAGAGTGACGCTAATTGGAGAAGCTCAGGTCGTTGTTGAGCAGACGCCCCAATATGGTACCCGCACTGCCCATACGGCTGGAGATAGCCACATTACTCTGGGTGCGGCAGCTGCAACGTAACAGCAAGCTAGCAGGTTGCTACAAATTAAGTTGCTTCTCGCCAAGATCCGCAGCCGGAATGACTAGCATCGCCATGTCCGAGATTTCACTGTTGCCGGAACAATAGTATGCACAAGGGTATGGCGCTGTCCTGCGTGCAGTTCGGCATGCATGGACAGCCCTCTGCCTCACTGCTACTAGCGGTAGTTAACCGGCGACGACTCGTCACCGACGATGAACGCACGCAGGCGCCAACCTCTCCATCCACTTGGACCCCACACGACACGACTCGACACGTACGACGTCGCTCTCTCACGACGGACGCAATGTACGGCTGGCTGCTCTAATGTTTCGTTGGTACAAAACCATGCTGCCCTGGCTGACGTGCACGTATAATTTGGAGGGGAGCACCTAACTAACTAGACACGTTCGGCAAGTGCTAGGCGCTGGCTTGAAGTGTCGTCTACGGTACCTACCTATCTATAGTAGCCACCTAGAGAGTTGATGCTTGATCATATGCTTAATTTGGTCCCAGACACCGAAGATATCGACGTATCACCAGCTCCATCCCATATATACAATTTATGTACGCACTTGATCGTACAGGACCAATGCAAAGCTGCCCAGTTAATTCAACACGCCGGACGGCGGATAGTACACTGCTCCATGAAGATCATGCTCGCAGGCAGGATCAGGGGATCGTTAAAGTTTCAACACTAGTGCGAGTGCTGTTTCCTCCGTCGATACTTCCTCAGCCGGACTTATTGGATGGTCCAGGATCACGCGGCGCAGGGTCCAGCTTAGCGTTTACGGGCGGTCGGTCTGGATACGGGTTGCGTCTGACGTGCACATTCCCATCGAGTCGGCGCAGTGGTGTAAATGACGTGCCATCACAAAGCTAGCTAGCCTAGCCTAGCCAGCCAAACAGTATAGTAGTAACTAGCCAGGACCAGGACACGTCGACACACACATTCCCAATTAGAGCAATTCCAATAGTATAGCCAACTGTTGGCTATAACAAGATGTCATGTCATTTGTAGTAACCATATAGCTAACATGTATAATAGTTGGCTATGTATAATAGTTGGCTATAAGAAAGAACCACTTACTAACATGGCCCGCTTTTTCTACATGAAAGTCTTAGGAGCACGTGCAAGAGTTGGCTATTGCATAGTAGCCCACCTCTCTTCTCTCTCCCCTTCTCTCTCCTCCAACTCATCTAAGATATATTATTTAATGTCTTATTGCCAGCTGACTGGACTATATTGTACTTGCTCTTAATGATCCATGTACCGGCCGCGCCAACAACAATGATTTCCTGAACACGTCAGTAGAAGAGGCAAAATTGATTTGAAGTACCTTATGAGCACCATTTTCCCATATAAAGGATAGTTAAATTTCATTCAGGTATGAAACGCCAGATTCCACGAAAGGTACATTTCAAAAATGTTATGATAACAAAGAATTGGAGGCTGATATTGAGAGATCAGAATTCTCTAAGCAAACCCAAATAAGCTACAGCTAGTACATAACTTCACAGAAGGCGGTAATTAATGGCCCGTCGCACACCGAAAAACTAGCCATCACTAAAAAGGATGGGTTATTCGTACAACACAGACAAGTTAAATAAACCGTATGCTATTGGGGTCCACTTTTGCAAACTGTTTTTTCCCCTTAATTGTTTATGATTTGAAAGGCCATCATAGACGTTTTCTTACACTTGGCCGTAAACCACTTCTATGATCACATACGATGCTTTTTCGGCGGTTGTATGTATTTATAAAATATGGCACGCGCTTGTTTCATCCAGCTGTATGCTTTACGTAAGCATCACAAATATTTAATTTATGTATGCAACAAGCATTACTCAGTTGTACACAGTATCCCATAACTCAACACATGCAAATACATTAGCAAAACTAATTTCTGTTTTTATTGTACATCTCATATATGCATATGTATTTCGACATAGATTCAATTGCTAGCAATAATTCTTGGTTACGTCGTTGTTCCCATGCATCAGAAGGTTATGTTGCAAATGCTCAATCTTTGTTGAGTAGCTTCAGTGATCTTGTCGTCACTTGTGTGATATTTTGGCCACACTGCATATGACACTCTAAACTAAAAAAAAGTGTTTTATGCAATAGACCAAAAAATCGCAATAGAAACGGGTCAAGGTGCAGCATGTGGTATGCATCCTTATGACACAGAGAGAGCATAATTGAGCTTCTCGAAACAGGCAATCCCGGTATCTCATCCCAATCATTAAATACCACACACAAAAATATGTTATAAGATAAGAGCTAGCTTTAACTATGTGAAATAGATAGATAAAGTAGAAATGTGTAGAAAAAATATAGATCAAGCTATATACAACAATAGATTCGCTGTACACATCAACGCGGAAATTCAATTCGGCTCCCGGGTGCGTATGCTCCCTCTAATAAAAATTATATTTCGAAATGTCGAAAAATTTGGACAAAAAATTCTACATGTACATCTTCATAATATACGTGCGTTCGTCAAGTTTCACGAAAAACCAATATTTTGTATGGTCTATATAAAAAAGAGAAAGTTTATCTTGTGAAAAGCATTATTTTTTAGCACTGAATTTTGTCTTTTTTACACACGTCACATGATAAGTCGATTTTTTATTAAACGACTTTGTTAGCTTGTGGCACGTGAAGATGTACGTGCAAACTTTTAGTTTCAATTTTTTAAAATTTAAAATGTATGTAAGATGCATTTCGAAATATAGAGAGCATATGGACCCATGTTCCAAAACACCACTCCCATAAATCAACGGAACTATACACAATACCATATACACAACATGTAACATACATATCTAATAATGTAATCCTAGTATACAAAACATATATACAAGGAAGCTTACACATCAGATCACAAAACACCCATTCCTAACACAAAATTCTAATGGATCCAGCCTTGCTAATTGCGCTAATGAGTAACAAAATCCATACTCACCGATCCTAACACAAAATTCAAATGAATCCTCCCATGCTAACTATGTTACGCATCATCAGATCGGAAGTCTACTTAAATAAAAATGCATGAGAAAGAACATATCCCTTCAGGCAGGAGTCACCTTCAGCCGGTCGAGCTCGCGAGGACCAATCGACTTGATTGGCCTTCGAACAAACGGTTCAGCCAGCGCACACGATGAAGAAGCCGTCGATAAGATCATCTGCATTTCGGCAACGTAGAGCTCCAGAAAATAGCTAGCTTCCGCCTCATTGGCTAGGTGACCTGGGAGCAATGTGTGTCCCATGTCTTCCTAAACACCTGCAGTGTGCCGGGTGTGCACACGACTAGTAGCTGACAAACTGATCGTGTGTCAGGGTAAACATGTGACTAGTATGGCCTTACCACTAGCAGACCGGTCCCCACGACTGGTAGCCTAATTCGGCACGCGACTAGTAGTCTTTTCTTTACTCGTGAGTGATTGATGCTAAGGACATAGCTATGAGCAAACAAACAAATTATTAAGACATAAAGTCCAACCACCTTATACCGGTAAAATGCATGCATGAACTTTGTAGTTTTCGAAACACATTTCAACATATTTGTAACGTATATGATGTTATATCATGGTTTTATATTGATTTTTGAGGATTTACCAAAGATCCTCATTATTTGGGTTATAACTCTACAGGACAGGAAACCCTGTTTTTGAGTATTTTTGACTTTGAGGGACCTTAAAAGTCAAATTAAGCTAGGATTTCGGGGATATCAATATTTCATCAAGAGAAGCATCTGCAGCGCTTGGACCTCACGAGATGTGCCAGGAGTGCCAAAAGAGGGCAGGTGGCGCGGTGACGAGGCGGTTCCTTGGCAATGCCCACCATGAGGGGCTTGGGTTTTTAGAGAAAGGCGACGACGGAAGTTCCGGGAGCGAGGCGGTACACGATGTACCCAGGTTCGCGCCCGCGGTGGAGGGTCGCTACGTCCTGCTAGCAATCCACTATATGAATATATGTATACAGGGGGCCGCCATAGGCGGAGTTGTTGGATCTAGTCTAGTTCTAATCCGCGGGTTGCGGTGTCTAGGTGTGTTGCCTCTAAAATTATGTTTCTGATTGTGTGTCCCTAAGGGGTGCCCCTGCCTGGCTTTATATATCAGCCAAACTAGGGTTTACAAGAGTCCTAGCAGGATTCGTATTGGAGTCTTCTTTCCTTGTAGTCCAAGTTGAGGCGCGTGCAGTCTAGGTGTTGAGTCCTTGAGCTGGTCCAGCTTCATAGTTTGCACCGGGTATGGCAATGTCGAGTACCCAAGGGTTATGCCCACGTCGGTAGCCCCCGAGTGTCGGCCGAAGTGAAGCTTCGGGCAGAGACTAAAGTTGTCTTTGCCGAATGTCTTGATCATCTGTTGAATCTTGTGCTTGATGTAGAGTCGAAGTTGCTTTTGTCGGGTGCGCGAAGCACTCCGATGGGAGTAGCCCCGAGTCTATGGGCGGCTGCTTGCAGCCTTGCATAGACTCAAGTTGTACTACTCGAAGATCTTGATTGTTGATGCCGATGTCTTCAACTTTATTCTTCTTTGTTGACGAGGTTGCCGTATTTTTTATCGGGTGCGCGGCAAGCGCTCCCGATGGTAGTCCCCGAGCCTGTAGATAAATATGAAATAGTTATGTACAGGGTGTAAAAAATGCTAAGTCAAACACCGTAAACTTTTTCAAGTTCCGAGAACTTGATGCCGATGACTCTGATGATGCCATAGATAGAGGAGTTGATGATTCGGATGATATCCCAGAAGAGGAGATGATGGCCCTGAGAAGACGATGATTGAGATGATGGCCCTGAGCTGATGATTTGGATGATGGCCCAAGAGCCGATGATTGAGATGATGGCCCTGAGAGACGATGATTGAGATGATGGCCTGGAGCTGATGATTTGGATGATGGCGGAAGAGCCGATGATTCGGATGATACCTAGGAGGAGCCGATAATTTTATCGGTAGCTTGTCCAGCGCTTCCGATGGAAGTAGTTCCCGAGTCTGGGCACTGATGCTTGCAACCGTGAGTAGACTCAAATCGAGCAACCCGACGTTTACAGTTTCCTTCAGGTGCCATTGACACATTGTTGTTTATCTCAAGGGGCAATCCTCAATGTACCTTTGAGCATCGTTGATGCCATTGTTTGTAAGTTTTTCGGTAGGTACATATATATGCACTTTTACCGTGTTAATGCCGTTGGCAAATTTTGAAGGAGCAAATCTTAATTGCCCGTTTAAGCGTATGTGTATTCGTTGGTCAGCAAATTGTTTGAGTGATCAGCTCGTGTTGCAGGTCTTGCTAAACCCGTTGTATGTGCAACTTTGCTTTCAACCGATGTATGTCTTGACCGTGGATCGTTTTCGTACGTGTTTCATGATCCTTGCTATCTGCGGCACTCTTTGAGGCATCTATAGCAAAGGAAAAGAGCAAGGTCCCCGTTGCTTCATGATCCTTGCTATTTGCGGCACTCTTTGAGGCATCTATAGCAAAGGAAAAGAGCAAGGTCCCCGTTGCTTCATGATCCTTGCTATTTGCGGCACTCTTTGAGGCATCTATAGCAAAGGAAAAGAGCAAGGTCTTCGTTGCTTCATGATCCTTGCTATTTGCAGCACTCTTTGAGGCATCTATAGCAAAGGAAAAGAGCAAAGTCCCCGTTGATTTTGCATCATAGCATTCATAGTTTCAGACGCTTTTTTAGAGTGCAATCTCTGCGCGTATTTTCCATCGAACCGATGTCGTTGTGATATATGAACAAAGTTCCTGACGATGCAGTTCGGGTGTCCCAAATTACTGCAATTTTTCAAAGCTTGAGTCTTCATATCTTCTTGGGTTCCAGCGAACCGGCGCTCCCGATGGGAGTAATAGTCTCCAAATCTTCTTGAATTCCAATACACCGGCGCTCCCGATGGGAGTAATTTCCAACACCGGCGCTCCCGATGGGAGTAATAGTCTTCATATCTTCTTGTATTCCAATACACCGACGCTCCCGATGTGAGTAATAGTCTTCAAATCTTCTTGAATTCCAATACACCGGCGCTCCCGATGGGAGTAACCTCAATAGCTCGAAGATATTCCAGGAGCCCCGAGTAATTCCAGCGCTCCCGATGGGATCGCATCGGGTCGATATTAAATAAGATGATATCCATTGAATATTCCAGATGATGAATCCACCAACCCGAGAGTGCATCGGGAGAAGATATATCCAGAGCCGAAGAAGATAAGTCCATCGAGTAATCATAGATGATGGAGAAAATAAATCCACTGATTCGGGGAAATAAATCCACCGAGTAATCGAGAGTACTGGAGGTAACGATGTAATGGCGCCTTCCCAATCATCGGGTGTGGCGAAACAAAGAGGAACACTTAATTCTGCAGGCGCAGTCGAAATAGTTGCACGGCCAAAGATAGTCTGTGCGACGGGTGCAGCCGAAATAACTCCGCGGACAAAGACAGTCCATGCGGCAGGCGCAGCCGAAATAATTCCGCGGACAGAGACAGTCCATGCGGCGAGCGCAGCCGAAATAATTCCGCGGACAGAGACAGTCCATGCGGCGGGCGCAGCCAAAATAATTCCGCCATCTAAGATAATTCATGCAGCAGGCGCCAGGCAAACGCGGTCGATGAAGAGGACGCAGTTGATACGGCCGATCCCCGGCGGGTGAGCATCCGAATATATTGAGTCCGTAATGTCGGGTCCATGACAGGCGAGCCCCCGAGCGCGGCAAGTGCATAGCAGCGGGCGCAGTGGACCAGGCAGAGCAGTCGAAGCTTTGTTTCAATCTGCAGTTATGTTACGGCAAAAACCTGCGCGCAAATAATAGTATGAGCCAAAAAATATTTGGCGAAATAAAATTTTGCGAGTAGTAATTAATTGAAAGTATAGCACCTGATATTTTTGTGTCGGATGTCCGTCGCTGATGAACTTGGAAGACTTGATCCATGTATGGAAGTAGCAGTCGATGAGGTGGATCCGAAGTAGTCGCCCCGCGCCTGGCCAGGATTAATAGACGGGACGAAATAGATGAAACTTGTTCCGCCGTAGCGGCCACGATGAAACCGAAGAATTTTTTCTTTGTCCATGTAACCCGACGACTTGTTGATATACTGATGAGCCGTCATCTTAGATCCTCCCGTTGCGAATAGCAATCGGCCGGCCATGTTCGCTTTGCCTGTGTGCATCACCACGCTCAATTGATTGTCAATTTGGACATCGGCAGCGGCTAGACATCCAAGGTCACGGACTAAAATCAAAACGTCTCTCCAAGAGCCACGTGAGGCCACAGCTGACTGATTTTTTCCCTGCCGTTTTCTTCCAATCAACATTAACGATTGCATGTGAGTAGTGCGCCGGTCACGTAGATGCCTCTTCCGATCGGATCGGCCACGGCGGCCAGATTCAAAGATTCATGTAGATCTAACCATCAATCTTGTGGATAATGAACTTGACGAATCCCGCTCGGATAACAAAATCCAGCGTCGCGCTTCCCACAGACGGCACCAATTGACGAGGCGGTTCCTCGGCAATGCCCACCATGAGGGGCTTGGGTTTTTAGAGAAAGGCGACGACGGAAGTTCCGGGAGCGAGGCGGTACACGACGTATCCAGGATCGCGCCCCCACGGTGGAGGGTCGCTACGTCCTGCTAGCAATCCACTATATGAATATATGTATACAGGGGGCCGCCATAGGCGGAGTTGTTGGATCTAGTCTAGTTCTAATCCGCGGGTTGCGGTGTCTAGATGTGTTGCCTCTAAAATTATGTTTCTGATTGTGCGTGTCCGAAGGGGTGCCCCTGCCTGGCTTTATATATCAGGCAAACTAGGGTTTACAAGAGTCCTAGCAGGATTTGTATTGGAGTCTTCTTTCCTTGTAGTCCAAGTTGAGGCGCGTGCAGGTCTAGCTTGTTGAGTCGTTGTGCTGGTCCAGCTTCATAGTTTCCACCGGGTATGGCAATGTCGAGTACCCGAAGGGTTATGCCCACGTCACGCGGCCTGGCAGGTAGGGCGCGCCCCCCCCCCCCCCCCCTTTCCTCCTTGGTCGTATGATCTGCATGATTATTTCGCCCATGGACATTGTTTAACCTAAAAACCCATATATATGGCTTTCCGAGGCTTCCTCGAGGGGAGCGCAATACAAATAGAGAAACACCGAAGAAGAGCCAGAACCAGGAAAGATTGGAGGGGGAAACTCCGCCGGAGCCGTCGCCGGAGGGATCTCCACCTTCTCCAACATCTCCACCATCATCACCATGATGAAGAGGGAGTAGTCCACCCCTGGACTATGGGTTTGTTGCACTAGTTTGATCTATCTCTATCTTTTTCTTCATAGATCGTAGTACCATATGAGCTACCCAACATGATTTTGGTAATATATGTAATTCCTATGTGGTGGATCTTTATTCTATCATATTGATATATAAGATTGGAATATATTATGTGTAAGTGTATTGATAGATGCATATCATGTACCCCGTTCTTAAGTACTTGTTCTAATCCAACTTGTATGCAAGAACATGTGTGGGGAGAAGTGTGTATTAGATGGAGTAGCATGGTGGTAGTGATTGAATAGTGACAACAAATTCATGATCTACTATGGTATTTACCTTTCTTTTGTTGGATCACTAGGTATAGAGTGAATACATGTGCTATGTTTAACATGTGACATTGTGATAATCTTTTTTGTTCAAGGTAGCATATTTGATATTCAAACATTATGTCATATTGCTTAAGGCTATACTCTGTTGATTCTTAATTCAAGAATGCTTTTAGATTTTCCTTTCTTGAGGAGTATAAGAGGGATGTGTTGCATCATCTCTATGTTAGGACGTAATGCTCGTATGAATGTTTATCAAACACATATTGAAGTTTCACCAATATTTTGCCATTGATGAATTGTTAGTGTCCACTTCAACTTAAAAAGAAAGTAGACAAGAACCCCGGTCCATTTTAAATCACTAGAAGCACCTTTCCAATACATTTACCCTGCTTTATATTTTCTACTGTTATTTAATCCTAAAATACCAAAAATACTATCTCTACATACACACACAGAAAACCCAAATACCCTTAGTCTTTACTTACTTTTATTTAATTTACTTAAGTTGTTTACTTTAATTCATTTTATTTCTTACTTGTATTTCCTATTGCTAATGCGAAACCTTGTGCTTGAAAACCGCATGGTGGAGTTGGGGACACAAGGTAGGCAAGAACTTTATTTTGCAGGTTGCTAGAAGAGAAGAAGGAAGAATTCAGCTTCTAAGCCAATTCCCCAAGAGTTCGATATAAACCATCGAGTCACCTTTGTGGGGAAAATAAGCTTGATACAACACTCTACACTTGGATTCCCAACGAATTGGTACACACAGATTGTTGTCGTCAAGAAAAAAATTCGGGTGCCGTTGCCGGGGAATTGCGAGAAGCTATATCATAGTGGTTGTTGCGTGGTGAAGCACAAGTAAACTCCCACTTCAACTGCTAGAACAATTTTTTGGCGCCGTTTCCGGGGAGTTGCGAGAATTTATATCGTAGTGGTAGCTATGTGGTGAAGTACAAGCCAATTCCCACAACAACTGCCAGTACAATTTTCTGGCGCTGTTTCCGGGGAGTTGAAGGAAGCTACATCACTTTGGATGCAGTGTGGTTAATCCTCACAACAACTGCTAGAACATCTTCTAGTGCCATAGTTTCAAGAGGGACATCACATGAACATCTTCATCAACTTTGTGCAAACACCTAAGCTTTGGGAGGTTGCACCACTATGACCTTTTCTTTCTCCTTTAGATTTTCAAAGTAATTTTCTTTTTCTTGTTTTTAGTCTTTATTTTTAGTTTCTCTTTAAAACAGAAAAACCCATAAAATGAAAAAAAAACATGGAAAATGCTCATATATCTATTATTGGAGAATTATGGCTTGAACATAAAAATTTGAAAGAAGGGAAACATTTGAATGAGTTATTGAAATCTCTAAACCATATTGCCAAAAAGTTGTGTGCACATTATGAAAGGACTTGTTACTTTTGCTGTTGTGAACACTTTGACTTCCAATGTAGATTCCATAAAGAACATACAATTTCCTCCTATCATATTTATAGTTATGTTCATTTATGGATGGAAGAAGTAGAGGAATTTGTGATCTTTATGGCAGCCTATGAATTAAAAACATTCATTGATGATATCTATAAAGCTACTGGTGTGACTCATAAACATGATAATGATGTCACTCTTATCCTTGATTTTTGCATATATAAACAACTTTTCTGATAATATCTATGTTGTTGACTATAATTAGAGGACCACCACAACCCAAGAAAACACTAACCTATTACACAAAGAATAAAATGAAGAAGCCATAATTTCATCTAAGCTTGGGGAAGAGTGGGATCTTCAACCTTTACCACAAAGGTGTGATGATAACTCCAAAACTAAATATGCTCTAGATAATGGCCTATCTATGCTTGATAACCCTCCATGCTTAGAAAATACTATGTTGTGTGAGGATGAAAATGATAAACTTTCTGGTTGTGACGATGCTCTCATCTATACACTACAAACAACTCACAAGTCCATAACGATACTAGTTCGTCAATGAATGGACAAAAACCGTCATGGAGACCTTATACTGACGGTTTGGAATTCCGTGGCGAACCTCGCGTCACAGATGGCCAGACTGATGGTTAGATCATCCCTTCATGGATCCGTGATAGCCTAGCACACACCCAAAGCCCACCCGACCTGGCACGTCGTGACGGGCAGAACCGTCATGCGGCTGCCTCCCCGATCGAGACCACCGTGTCAGACCAATCATGGAGTTGTCGGTCCAATGATTGATCTGGCGGGATAATGATTGAGCTTTCAGTCCGGTCGGGTGACATTAGCGTCCCCGTGGGTCGACACGAGGCCCATTCCGGTGCTGACACCTGGCACCCAATGATACAAGTATTTTCAAACTTCAAGCTAAGCTTGATGATATATTTACGCCCACTATTAAAATTCATTTTGGAACAAATGAGTTGGATGCACTTTGTTATCTTGGTGCAAGCGTCTCCACAATTCCAAAGAGGTTATTTGATAAGTTAGGAATGGGGCCATTTAGAACTACTGAGCTAAGACTTTATTTAGCTAATTAAACATATAGACAAGTTGTAGGCATCAAAGATAATATTGTAGTAGAGATTAAAGGATGTTCTGCTCTTATTGATCTTATTATTGTTGACATGCCTGAAGATCCTACAACTCCTATAATCAATTTACATATAGACATGCCTGAAGTTGTAGGCATCTAAGACTTTATTTAGCTAATTAAACATATAGACAAGTTGTAGGCATCAAAGATAATATTGTAGTAGAGGCCATTTTTTAGAACTATTAAAGCTCTAATCAATTTACATGAAGGGAATGTGAGAATTGGACTACCATCCAAAGACCCATTTGTAGTACAATTCCCTAGAAAGAAGAAGGCCAAACATGATGATGATGGGATCATCACTTTGAAAGCTAATTACTTTGAAGTGTGTCTTCCACTTCCAGCACTTAAGTGATCACCATCTCGGTCAAGCTAATTGATCTTAACTAGAAGCGCTTCATGGGAGACAACCCATGTTATAAGTTTTTCTATCTAGTTATTGTTTAGCCTAATGTTTAGTTTTATTTGTTTGTTTTGTTTGCTTTTGTTTTTAATAAAGAGTGTTCATTGGATCCTTTGGAAAAGAGGAGAAGAAAATAAGCAACAATGCTTTTTGATTTTATATACTAATGGTTGCGCATTCTTAATAATATAAACTGATGTTTTCCTTAGTCATTTTTGAGGTAATGTTGATGCATAAGGGCACGTGAAAATTGCACATAAATTTTTGATATTTGCAGGTTATTGTAACTTTCGCGACCATCGGTACGGCCAATGCCGCCCGTACCACGCACACGTACCGCATCCGCAGCCTCGAGGAAGAAAAGTTGGAAGTTTCGCCGAAAATTTCACGACCATTGGTACGGGCGGACCAGGCCATACCATGCGCCCGTACCGCTTTGATGACGAAACTCCAAATTTTTAATAAAAATACTGTAAATTTTAAGGACCATCGGTACGGGGGGATATATCCATACAGTTCGGCCATACCGCGTGGACCGCCTTAGTCCTAAGGCGGCTGCACCTGGTACGGGTGGGATGCGCCCGTACCATGTTCCCGTACCACGTATCGGGAGCTATAGACAGGCAGGAAAGAGGTAACCAACTCAAAAAATTCATATCCCATTTCTCTCTTCATCCTCCAAACTCAAAACCCACTCCATTGGATCTCCAATTTCATTCATTTTTTATTCGATTCCTCGCACTCCATCGAAGTATGGTACGTTTCTCCTCTGATCCTGAACTTTTTATCCGTGAATTCATGCTCTAGCTTTTGCCATTGTCAATCTAGACTTAGGTCATATTATGAACTTCATTACCTTAATAAGCATGCTAGATTTTAGTTTTAGAGGAGATTCTTTTATAAGATGTGTAGATGATGATCTTATGTCTATTTCTACGGATCAGATTTTTTCTTTTGTTAAAGTTTTTAAATTGTGCTTAAAGATACTAAACCGCCAATTAATTTTTTTTAGATGAACACAAGGAGTCGCTTGCGCGGTGTGGCTCCACAGGCTGCACTACCTGTTGAAGACTCACCCGCTTAGCTCAGTATCGAGTTCAAAGACCGTCGTCATCTCAACCCTTCAACCGTCTCAAGGACCGCGAGATCAAGTCGACAAAATGGGCATGCCCCCATATTCTGAACCAACTAGGCCTACGCGATGATTTCAATACTCTTTCCAACAATGTTGGTTTGCTTGACTTTTGTTTTCAGGAGGCTGCCACCTATCGCCGCTTGGCACTTGAGTTCATTAGCACCTTGAAGAACACGGTGAACCACTACTAGAACACTGAGGAGAATCAACCTGGAGTCGACCGGATATCCTTCCGTTTGATGAACCGTGGAGTATGATTTGACCTTAGATGAGTGGTGCAACCACTTTGGCTTTGAGAACAGTGCCACCGCCAACCGCTATGCATGCTTTACTTTGAATCCCTCACCTAGCATGTCTTTTTCTGGGATGAGAGTATCTAGCACACTCCCCCAGGGAAATTCTATTGAGTGCCCTGCTATTCGCTATTTGTACTATGTTATTTCTAAAACCTTGCAGACACGAGGTGATTTCACAAGATTTAATGAAGAGGACATGATGATTCTCGCAAAGGTTGTGTTCCCAGAAAGCAACATCCGCCCAAACCTGGGCGTCATTCTCGTTATCTACTCGAACCACCAAGAACTTGAAGCTCGGGGCCCCATATGCGGAGGTGGAGTCATCACTGTCTTGGCAAGAAGGATTAATATCAATGTAAGTCATCACTTGATTTCTGCCCCTATGCCAGATGGTTTATTCTCTCTCAAGGATAGGCGTTTGCATTATGATGCGCGGGTTGAGGCAAATCTACCCCAACAACAAGATCAACCCGAAGGAGAAGAAGAAGTTGAACAAGAAACTCAAGGACCAGAATAGGAGCAGCAACCACTCCATGACTTCACCACCTACCAGGACATGTATGCACTCGAAGGAAAAATTGAGAACCTGAGCAACCTCGCCATCAACCTTCGAGACAACGCCACCGAACTCAATTCCCAGTTCACTCATTGGAGCAGCCAATGCAACTATGGAAATTAATGTCCACCACAATAAGCTCACCAAGAGGGCTTGCAAAATCCTAGGCTTGGGGATGTGTTCCTCAAGTATTTTCATTTGTGCTGAATAAATTTGTACTCCAACTCTTTGAAAGAGCTTTGAAACACTCGTGTTGGTTTGTTCCAACACTTTGTTTTTTATTTGCTTTTCATTTTAGTTCGTTTTATTTTTTATTTGTTTTATTCTAGTTCCTTAATTTGTCGCCAATATATTTTATTTTTCCCTCTATCCCAATTCACAAAAATACTGAAAGATTTTTCCTTTTATCCTTGTTCTTGAAAGAGCTGAATTTTCTAATGCCTCTTTGCTTGATATTATTAATGAGAGAGATCTACCAAGAGTTTTGAAGGAACATATCATAAGTAAGAGAAATATGAAGACACCTACAAGAGGTATGTCTTATGTATCCCACTTTTGAAGTTTGAATTGTTTATGCTAGTCAGTAGACTTGTTAAGTTATAGTACCAGTGCGAGTGATTTGAAGCAATTGGAGTAGAGCTTTTATTTGTATGTTTAGTTAATTGTGAAAGTTCTTACTCTAGTTCATTTAGATAACCAAGTCTTGCCTTGAAAATAATATTACCAAACAAGTACAACAAGAAAAAGTCTTAAATTATGACTTGTATGATGACCAATTGTCTTAAGGGTTTAACTTTGAAGATACTTAACTCCATAGATGTTGTGATAGACTTGATAGCACTCTTGATAGGAGTTGTCTGATGGAATTGAAGTCTAGTGGTAGCTAAGACACATGTCAGGATGTAAGGTTGTATATAAATATGAGATATTGCTTTACGCGTGTCAACATATGCATTAATGTATGATATTTCTTTATGCGTGTTGATGAGTGCATTTTTGGCATGTTTTTGCATTACTATTTCATCAAGTTCTCATCAAGTAGTGGTAGGATTTTTGTATTTCACTATGCTACCACGCCCTTTTATGCTTGTCTTCATAGGATCTTAAAATAACAAGTCAATAATGAAATATCAATGAAAACTATCATTTTCTGGCATTTGACGTCATAAAATTTATTTTTGCACTTAATAATGCGCCTGGGCGAAAGGACAATTTGAAGACAGCTTCCAAGGAGTTTAACGGGCATCGGTACGGGCATAGCCCACTCATACCGTCCGCCCTTACCACCTGCCGGGAGCACCGCCTTGTCAAAAACTTTCACCTCCCGCAGACGGATCAGAGATCAGACACACACAGCTCCACGAAACCGAGAAACACCGCCCCGGATCAGATCTCAGGAAGGAACTTTGGAGAAGACAAGATCCGAGCTACTACGTGGATCCTCGGAGGACAAGGCATCATCCCCTTCATCATCATCAACCGCTGCACCTTCATCGCCATCATTCTCCAACCATAGTTGTAATCTTGATTGCTATTGTGGATTTGTATTCGAATTTGTTCCATTCCTCTCATTCATTCCACAAGATTGTGATGATGTTCTTGATTGTCTCCATGTGTGAGTAGTATTATTAATTCTTGGGGAGATGGAGAAACCCTAGCATGAATATGAGATGAATCTAAGATGATTTATAGTTTCAAGTATTAAGGTGTGTTAGTTTTCTCTCTTGTTATTACATGTTGTGCACCATGTAATATTGCCTATTGATCTTGAGAGGAAACTGCTCTTTGAAGTGTGGTAAAGCAAACGACAAGAAGTGGCATTACCGTATCAGCGCTTTGACACATGAATAAGGGGGATAAGAGGGATTCATAAACCTCATATCGATGACCATGGGATTTATCCCTTAATAGCACTAGTCCATATGTGGCCGCAGAAGGCTAGATGTTGTGGTTATTTAGAGATGTGATGACAGATGGCTTTCTGGACGCATCTTATTACGAACCTCTCCCACACACAACATGCTTGAAAGCATATTTCATCTTGATTAACATGAGTTCTAGTGCTAGTGCTGGATCGAATAATCCCTGAGAACACTTTGTCTTATGAAGTTACAACCCTTTTCATATAACGATTTTACTGCTTCATTTACTGTTCCTGCAACCATTTACCACACCCCCCTTTTATCATTTTGAGATTAGAAAAAAATTATTAAGTAAGCTATAGTAGAAAGTAGCAAGGGATATCAAGATCATTACTAGTAGCTCCTCGTGATTCGATACTCTTATTTCGAAACTAGCTACAACTGATCTGTGTACTTGCAGTCATCAAGCTATTTTCTGGCGCCGTTGTCGGGGAGCTCAGCGCTTTTGGTCTTTATTCTTAGTTTCTTATCTATTATTGTTTTTACTAAAGTTGTTTCATAGTTTCATATAGTACTATTGCTGCTCTTGGGCTTATGAATAAGCTTGATGCAGCTGAATATCTCGGAAGATTCAACCGAGGGTTCATTAAGGAATTCCCAAATGGGAATGATATTGAATATTCTATTCATCCATGTTTTATTGCTCTTATGAAGGGGAAGAGTTTTGCAGGAGATGATCCCGATGAGGATCCTTATGCTCATTTACATTATTTTACTGAGTTGTGTTGGACAATTAAATTGAGCAACTATACTGATGAACTTAAGCTTAATTTTTTTAGTCAATCTCTAACCAACACTGCATTATCTTGGTATAGAACTTGCCCTGCAGAAAAGATTGATACTTGGGAGAATCTTAAGAAGGAATTTATATTTCGGTTCTATCGCAAAGTGAAGTCCGCGGAAGCAAGAAGAGATATAACCAATTTCAAGAATCGCCGCGGTTAAAGCTTAATGAGATCCTATCTTAGGTTCAAAGGTACTGTTAAAAAATGTCCCCATCATGATTTACCACCTTGGTATGTTTTACATGTCTTTTATGGAGGACTAGAACAAGATAATAAAAGAGAATTGGACTTGTTATCCAGTGGATCTTTCATGGAACACACAGCCGAGCAAGCTTGGATACGTCTAGATAAGTTCGTAGAAATAGAGTGTCATGGGGCTTTGATCTTGGAAGTCAGGGAGAAATAGAAATCGAACATGACTATCTAAATTCTTAACAAAACACCGGGAAACTAAAATAAATGGCTAATAAACTTAATCTTGATGATGTTATGGTATTGGATGTTCTTCAAGCTTTTACAGAATTCATTGAAGTACCAAAGAAAGAATGGCTCCTTTATACTCTGCCACCTCAAATTGTTGAAGTAACGCAAGTTGAAGCTGAAGTGCCCAAAGTGGTACCCATTGAAATCCCGCCTTACAATGAGCCATTACCATACCAAATGGCAGCAGCAAGGCATATCCGAGCTCAACGTCTTGCTAAACAAAAGGAAGAGGAGGAAAGAAAGGTAAAAGCACAAGAGTTAAAAGTGAGTAATGAGGAACTTACTCATGAAGCTACAAATGAAGAAAGTGAGGTAACAAAGGAAGGTATCTTAAATATGTTTGCACACTGCAATGTAGTTGAGCTCGATTCTGAAGCTTTAGAGTTTGTAGAAGGTATGGTCAAAGCCACATGTGCGGGTAAACCTGTTTTAACTTGTACTTTTGGTCGATCCTCTTATTATGGACTTTTCGATATTGGTATAGCCATTAATATAATTCCCCTTAGATTTTATTATGGTATTCAAGATGAACTTGAGAATTCACAATTAGAAGACACAAATATGACAATAATGTTAGCTGATAAGACTCTAAGAGTTCCTATGGGAGTAATAAAAGATGTGCCTATTACAATAGGACCCTAAACTTATCCCATTGATTTTGTTGTTATTGATATGCCAATTGATTCTCATTGTACAATCATTTTTGGAAGAACTTTCTTAAACACTGCAGGAGCTAATATCAATTGTAGGAAGGAAACTATCTCTCTTAAGTTTGGGGAGGAAGTGATGAGTTTCCATTTCTCGAAGTTCACTCATAAACCAATTGTTGAAGAAGAAGACTTCAAGGAGGAAGTTGATATAGCTACTCTTTCCGCAATACTTTATAATACTCCTGAAGATGATTTAGAGGTAAGTTTACTTGAAAATGATGATAATATTATAGGATCAAGTCAAAATGACATTGCGGAATATTTGGAATCTCTCCCTATGACTAATGGTTCAACTAAAGAAAAATATGAAATACCTGAAAGAAAGGGAGATGAAGATTTACCACCTCTAGAACTGAAACATCTTCCTCCAGACTTAAAATATAAGTTTTTAGATGATATAAACAGATATCTAGTTATTGTAAGTACTAACCTTTCAGAAAAGGAGGAAGAGCAGTTAATGATGGTACTTAAAATGCATCGCAAGGCTTTTGGTTATTCTTTGGATGACTTGAAAGCGACTAGTCCCTCAATAGCCACTCATCGAATATTCATGGAGGATGGAGCCCAACCAGTTGCAGATTTTCAGAGGAAACTCAAGCCTGAAATGAAGGAAGTGGTAACAAAGGAAATCATCCGCTTTCTCGATGTAGGTATCATCTATCATGTCGAAGAGAGTGACTAGGTGAGTCCTATTCATTGTGTTCCTAAGAAAGGAGGATTTATTGCAGTACCCAATAAACATAATGAAATGGTCCCAACCAGAACTGTAGTAGGACATAGGATGTGCATTGATTTTAGAAAATTGAATAAGGAAACAAGAAAAGATCATTACCCATTGCATTTCATAGATCAAACTCTGGAAAGACTTGCTAAGCATTCCCATGTTTGTTATCTTGATGGGTATTCTAGGTTCTCCCAATTAGTTGTTCATCCGGAAGATCAACTAAAAGCAACTTTTACTTGTCATTTTGGATTATATGCTTATCGAAGAATGTCTTTCGGATTATGTAATGCGCTGCTACATTTCGAAGATGCATGAAATCTATATTTGTCGATTATATTGAGCATATAATGGAAGTGTTCATGGGCAACTTCTCCGTCTATGTAACTTCATTTAACGTTTGCTTGCGTAATTTGCATAAGGTATTGCAGAGATGTGAAGATACTAATCTAGTCTTGAACTGGGAGAAGTGCCACTTTATGGTTTAAGAAGGGATAGTACTTGGCACAAGATCTCAGGAAGGGGCATAGAGGTTGATAAGTTGAAGGTGGAAGCTATAGAGAAAATACCACCTCCTCGAGACATCAAAGGTATAAGAAGTTTCCTTGGTCATGCTGGGTTTTACAGAAGATTCATTAGAATTTTTTCTAAGATAGCAAGACCCCTAACTAACCTCTTACAAAAGGATGTTTAGTTTAAGTTTGATGAAAACTGTCTTACTGCTTTCAACATTCTTTAGCAAGCTCTACTTAAGGCTCCTATAATACAACCGCCTAATTGGAAGGAACCTTTTGATTTACTTTGTGAAGTAAGCCATGAATCAGTTGGAGCCACTTTGTACCAACGAGATGATGATGAAGTTAATATCATCCATCATGCTAGCCAGACTCTAAATGATGCATAAATAAATTATCCTTTAGTAGAGAAAGTGTTGTTTGCAGTTGTCTTCGCTTGCGAAAAGTTTAGATCATACATCACTGACTCAAAATTGAGAGTCTACACTGATTGTATGGGTTTGATAGAAATTATTGAAAGGAGTGATGTCATACCTAGGATGATCCGGTGGATTTTGCTTTTGGAAGAATTTGATTTGCAGATTATACAGAGAAATGAAGCACAACTCCCAGAACAAGGACCCATTGGCAAAGAAGCATTACCATGTAGCATGTCTACAGTCTTTGTTCCTACAGGTACGCTTCGTTATTGTGAAGAAGAAGATCCACTATTCTTTGTGATGGTGCAAGCAAACATTTGCTATCCACCATCTATGGGCGAAGTAGAAGAACAATGAGATGATCCAGGAGACTCGGTACCCTTTTTCTCTTAACTACTTTAAGAGAGTTTTTCTTTGATTTTATAGGTTTGAAGTTTCTATATTTTTGGTTTTTCATTTGTGTTTTCGAGGTCTTTACAGTTTTCTAAGCCGATTGCACTTTTCTGACCTGATTCGAGGTCTTTACAATTTTGTTTCCGACCTTGTCCGCCGTACGGGCGACCGGTACGGTCATATGTGCCCGTAAGAACGGTCGCTAAAGTTACAGTAGGTTTTCTCTTTCATTTTACGTTTGTTCGCGAGATGATAAAAAAACACAAACATTTCCGATTTTTCGTATGTCGATAACTCGGTACAGGCAGATGGTACGGTGCAAGCCCGCCCGTACCAATGGCCTGAACCGACTTTGTCTGTTGCGGATTTTGGCAGGACGTCGGGTACGGGTGGACGGTACGGTCCGCGCCCGTACCACGAACCATCGTGCTGCCCAGAATTTCCTTTTTAAGTTTATATCTTTCCAATTTGTTGGGATTCTTTTTCCAAGCGACCATAACCATAATTAGACTAGATTTTCCTCTTCATAACCCCTCATAACTTCTGAACAAGTCTTTTTCTCATATTCTGACAGATCTCATACAAGTTCATCACGGCCACCACAAACATCATCATGTCTCATCCTTGAAGCATTCCATCATCGGTCTATGGAAAGCAAGGCACCCATGATGCCTCAAAGAAGGATGTCGCAAAGGCGAAAGAGGCGGAACGATATAGAAACTAAAGTGATCAGGAAGAAGGTTTCAAGCTCAGAGAATAGATCATTGGAGGTCGAAGAACTTTCGGTTTGGTTGTAGGCATGTATGATGACTATGATAAAATCGATATGAGCTTCGAGGAAGACGAAGGACTTTGCCTCATCAACAAGTTGAAGACAGAAGATCAAGACATGTAGGAGTCGCTGGATAAGTTGGATAAGCGCATCAAGAGGATTGAAGAGAAGGCCCCCGGATCCGCAGAGCATGTGTGGCTTCTGCGACGCTACCTGAACCAGATGGATGAAAAGATCATCAAAGGGTTGGAGGCTAACCTTGATATTTGTCTTCATTCTCTTGATACGCAGAAGAAGACGCTGGAAGTAAGCAAGAACTACATCACCCTTCTAGAGAAGCTGACTAAAGAGCGTTATGCCCGCATCATCTATCTCGAAGCCTTCACCGTTGCACTGCAGACCAAGATCCGTAAGCTCGAAGGGGAGGCCCCTTTGAAGTAAAAGGATAAAATATGGTATCAAATGATTGCAAGGATTATTTGATCCCACCTGGCTTGATTCCAAGCTCGGGGAGATCTATAACACCTTGTAATATATCCCTTTTAGTTTGAGTATTTACTTTCAGTATGCATTTAGTTCGAATATCGATAAGGATTGCACTAGCACTTGTTTAGTTTCCCTTGGAGAGTGAAGGATCTTTATCCAATGAATCTTGATCCGTTATCTTATCTGAAGTATGATTGAATTATGATTATTGCATCAGATGTATGAATTAGGATGAGTATAATTGTACTTGCATCATGATAATTATTTTATAGTCCTCCACACCAGAAAGCTTTGATAGGATATAGGAAAATTACTTACAAAGTATTTTATGATCATTGTTTCCTTTGTGTGAGAAAGAGAAACATAGAAAGAAAGAAAAGAAGATTGTGAAATAAAAAGAAGCCTAAAAAGAGGAAAGCTATTAGCAAGAACCATGAAGAAAAGCTAACTTCATGATTTTATGATATTTAGATAAAGTAATATTCTTGTCTTTTATTAAACCTTGCAAGGTGTGGAGGCCTTTAAGTCATTTGAGTATGAGAATAGTATGGTTTCATTCATGCTCTAGTTTTACATCCGATGTTATAACTCTTGTTCTTGAAAAATGCCTCATTTGTTTTAATGAGTCTCGTATCTTGCTCGGGGACGAGCAAGAGTCTAAGCTTGGGGAAGTTGATGAGTGCATTTTTAGCATGTTTTTGCATTACTATTTCATCAAGTTCTCATTAAGTAGTGGTGGCATTTTTGTATTTCACCACGCTACCGCGCCCTTTTATGATTGTCTTCACATGATCTTAAAATAACAAGTCAATAATGAAATATCAATGAAAATTGTAATTTTCTGGCATTTTGACGTGATAGAAATCATTTTTGCACTTAATAATGCGCCTGGGCGAAAGGACAATTCGAGGATAGCTTCAAGGGAGTTTAACGGGAAGAGCCTGCCCGTACCGTCTGCCCGTACCACCCGCCTGGAGCACCGTCTCGTCAAATACTTTCACCTCCCGTAGACGGATCAGAGATCAGACACACACAACTCCGCAAAACCGAGAAACACCGCCCCTGATCAGATCTCAGGAAGGAACTTTGGAGAATACAAGATCCGGGCTGCTACGTGGATCCTCGGAGGACAAGGCATCATACCCTTCATCATCATCAACCGCTGCACCTTCATCACTATCATTCTCCAACCATAGTTGTAATCTTGATTTCTATTGTGGATTTGTATTCGAATTCGTTCCATTCCTCTCATTCATTCCATAAGATTATGATGATGTTCTTGATTGTCTCCATGTGTGAGTAGTCTTATTAGTTCTTGGGGAGATGAAGAAACCCTAGCATGAATATGAGATGAATCTAAGATGATTTATAGTTTCAAGTATTAAGGTGTGTTAGTTTTCACTCTTGTTATTATATGTTGTGCACCATGTAATATTGCCTATTGGTCTTGAGAGGAAACTACTCTTTGAAGTGTGGTAAAGCGAACGGCGAGAAGTGACATTACCGAATCGGCACTTTGATACATGCATAAGAGGGATAAGAGGGATTCATAAACCTCAGATCGATGACCATGTGGTTTACCCTTTAATAACACTAGTCCATATGTGTCCGCAGAAGGCTAGATGCTGTGGTTATTTAGAGATGCGATGACCGATGGATTTCTGGGCGCATCTTATTACAAAGCTCTCCCACACACAACATGTTCGAAAGCATATTTCATCTTGATTAACATGAGTTCTAGTGCTAGTGGTGGATCCAATAATCACTGAGAACACTTTGTCTTATAAAGTTCCAACCCTTTTCATATAATTTTTTTACTGCTTTATTTACTTTTTCTGCAACCATTTAAAACACCGTGCTTTTATCATTTTGAGATTAGAAAATAATTATTAAGTAAACTCTAGTAGAAAGTAGCAAGGGATAAAGATCATTACTAGTAGCTCCTCATGGTTCGATACTCTTATTTCGAAACTAGCTACAACTGATATGTGTACTTGCAGTCATCACATGTCAACATGACTGGTGCGCACATTCTTGGGATACTAGCACCACTGGCCCCATGATTTTCACAATCCCTATTAAAAGGTCATTCATGACTTTTTCTTGGAAATTGTCAAAGGAATCCGAAAGATATCACTTCTCAAGTCTTGGCATGGACTCGCTAGTATTAGATGAATATATTATTGAAAGGCAATGAATGGATAGTAAAGTGTTTTGATAGCCTTGATCGATTGATGTGAACGTAATTAAGATACTTCATTTCTTTACCTCTTTTGACATGAATTCTCATACTTAATTTGATGATAATAAACTTCGAGTGTTATTTGGCAAACTAAGAGTTAACCACTTAAGTTATTGTTTCCACAACTAGCTATTCATACTTATAATCTTTATTGTGATTGTCTCGAGTTACCAATGCTTGTATTATATTCTTGGCACTTCTCTAATTATGCTCATCTTTCAAATGGAAGAAGTGATGGACTCATAAGGCTACCACATGTAAGTGAATTTTCTTTCACATTGTTTTGGTTTAAACGCCAAGTTCCTTATGGTTCTTTGTTTTCTGCTCGAGGACAATTAAGTTTAAGCTTGGGGAAGTTGATGGCTGTGAAATACGCTGTATTTTCTTGCGTTTAAACCCTTAGCTAAGTCAAAAAATTGACGGAGTTTACCTCTTCACTTGACACTAATGAATAATCAATGCAAAGACGTCCAATGTCTTTTATTTTTGGATGTTGTGTAGGAAATCACGTCATAATGACAAATAGACCTGCAATTACTGGAAAAAATCAGGTCAGGAGAATGCCAAAGTTGACTACACTCGAAAAGGCAGTTCCAGGAGTTTTAACGGGCATAGTTATGGGCAAGCATTGCCCGTACCGTGTGCCGCTACATTCCCAAGGTCAAACCCTATAAGTTTCGTGAAGGGACCGATGCTAGAAAGAGAGTCATTCGTCGCCAAACAGAGCCGCCATCCACTAGATCCATCTGTACCACACTGAAGGAGATCCACCACCATAGTTCATCCATCCCATCTCCCATCTCATCACCATTGTAATAAATATCTCCTTGAGAATTGGTGGCCATTGTAAGAATATTGTGATTTCAATCTAAGTATTTTGCACAATGATCTCTATCTTTGTATTTGATCTTGATATTATGTGTGAGTAGTCCTCACGGGCTGCGGGTTGGGGTGAATCCTTGCAGCGTTCATGTGCATCTAATCTTATTATATATGTAAGGATTGAATAGGAGTTTTGCAATCTTGTATCATTATCTCTTTGCCTCGTCTAGGTGATCTGCATGTACCCATATCATTCGATTCGATCAAGGGAAGAGGTGGGATGAGTAGAGAACGGCGTGCTACCGCAAAACCTCAGTGACAGAAAGGGAAAAGTAACGGTACATGTTTAGTGATTTATTTGGGATCATGGCACAATCATCTAGCTTAAGCCTTTGATATGTATTCATTTACTTAATAACTATTATTGCTTGCGGCTGTAAGGCAGTGGTTAGACCATTAGGCTCTTGTCACCTCTAGCTTTAGGAGCAAGAGTATTCACGGATGTGCTACTCACAAATCTCTTATCTTTGTTTTATTTGTTACACATATGTGCTTCAATTATATATATGTATGTATAGCTGCAGGTGAAACCTTAACCCTGGCCTATTTTCATCATTGACCACAACCCCCTTAAAGTAAACTAGATAGGTTCGGTAACTGAAGATAAACTACACTAGCAAGTCTTGTAGATGTTTCCTTTGCACCATTTAGCAGTGCTTCCCAAGATTCGATTAATCCGGATCGAAGGTATCAGGTAGGCAGAGTCGTGTGAGGGTTGGATGCGCCAATGCCCTATTTTATACGATAGAGCCAGCCGAGGGGGCGGTGGCGCGCATTAAAGCCATCACACATGGCTAGGCCTGGGTAACCTGCATCTATTCTCGGCCATTAATTTTGTTGGCAGAAAGCGGAAGCGACATCGCCCCGCCACTAGTGTCGCGCACGCAGAAGACGAAATGAACGAGGTCGTTGCCAAGAGGGCCTGAGACAGAAGGGAGTGGTCACGCACAGCATCCGCGCAGCGTCCGCCGAGACGAATGTGTCTCAGCAGACAGCCTGGTCATTATGTGTTAGAGGCATGCCTAATTTCTATTTGCAAAGATGCAAATAAATGATTTTGTTCCGTTTATGTTAGACTGCTGGCGATGGCCAGTCGGGCTGCGTCTCACATGAGGCGGCGCAGTGTTATAAATGAGGTGCCATGACAAAGAAAGTGAGAAAAACACTTTTGTTCTGGAATCCTTTATCTTTGATCGGTGAAATCCTTGGGTTTAGATATTATTTCAGGAATTTATATTTTTCTTCCTTTCAAAAGAGTAGCAGCATGCCCTCTTTTTCTTATTTCCTTTGATAAAGCATATCCCTCTTATATAGAAATCAAATAAGCCAGATTGATTCTGATATATATACTTTTAATTGAAAGAGTTTTCCATATCTTCAAAAATAGATTTTTCTTCTTATTTTAACCTTTTTATTTATATATTAAGGATAGACTGATAAAGTTGGCCTAATTTATTAGTTTTCACTAACCCTAGATTATTTCCCCTGATTTTTTTTTGAAATGGGAAAAAGTCGCCCCAGCTTCTGCATCCAAAGGATGCACACGATTTTTTTCATTAGATTATTCACCAAACCTTACAAGAACAATACAAAAGATCAACCTCAAAGCCACCTCACTAAACCTACAGTGGGATGAAGGGGTGACAATACACCAACTCACATCATCCAAAAACCAAATGTCTTCCCAAACCGCCCAATAGCAGATGAGAAGCACATCCAATCAAGCAGACTCTCAGCGCACGCCAATGCACTCAGACCCCAGCCTAGATTATTTCCCCTGATAAAACTCAATTCTATTCCATTCATAATTATCTTGCATCGTGTGTGTAGTTGGCCAAATATCCGAAAGAAATCACAACTTTTTTTTAGCTTAAGCACAAAATTCTCTTTGACGGCACCTAATTAATTCCCTTTCGAAAAAGGGATTTCTATTTTCGTGCCCTCGGATCCTTAGTTGTACTCAGTTTTCCCCTCCCTCTAGTTTGAAACACTCGAAGTGCTGGAACGGCCGGTAGCCGTCAGGTCAGAGGCCTTGACCGTTAGTCTGACCGGGTGGGGCTGCACAGGGGCAGCTCCTCCCTGGCCGTCAGGAGACACGTCGGAGCAGCCATCCATCTATCGCTGACATGTGGGCCGTTTTATTTCATGATTTTATACGCGGTGCTGCCAATGACAAATGGGGCCGCTCTATAGGGCTGCCGCAGCCAATGACCAGTGGGGTCGTATATTTTTCAGGAAAAGACATATATTGCCGCTTTGTGGGGCTGCCGCAGCCAATGACCAATGGTGTCGTCTATTTATTTAGAGAAGATCATATATTTCCGCTCTGTGGGGCCTCCGCCGCCAATGACCAGTGGGGTCGTATATTTTCAGGAAAAGACATATATTGCCGCTCTGTGGGCTGCCGCAGCCAATGACCAGTGGGGTCGTCTATTTATTTAGAGAAGATCATATATTGCCGCTCTGTGGGGCCTCCACCGCCAATGACCAGTGGGGTCGTATATTTTTCCGGAAAAGACATATATTGCCGCTCTGTGGGGCTGCCACAGCCAATGACCAGTGGGGTCGTCTATTTTTCAGGAAAAGACATATATTGCCGCTCTGTGGGGCTGCCGCAGCCAATGACCAGTGGGGTCGTCTATTTATCATAGAGAGAAGCAACAAGTTCGCTAATTAATTATTATTAAGCTAGACCCATCATTAGTCACCGGAGAACCGCTGGCAGCTCGGTCCCCACCGTCGGACGGAGCAGCCATCGCCGGAGCTCGTTCCCCACCGTCGGACGGAGCAGCCATCGCCGGCGCCTCGTGGTGCCGCCGGCTCTGTCCCCCGGCGGCGTCGGACGGACTACGGCGCTGCACGTCAACCATGGCTCCAGCACTTGTTTCGTCCGCACGCATTGTACCCACCGCAGGAAAGTCCGCCGCAAGCAGATCCGCCGCCCACGACGACCGGGATTTGTTCCGCGCACCAATTGGTAGTATAGCTTGGTAAGACCTCCGCTTCTGCCTCCCCGCCCCCTAATCGATTCGGTTCCCGTAATTTATTGGAGTTTGCAGGTGCGAAATAGTCCTCAATGTCTGGTCGTAGCGGGTACACCGGCGAGGGTGGGGATTCGATCATGTCGTGGCCACGTTCTACTTCTCCTACCTCGTCGGAAGTGCAGGTATCTAGCTTCAGCTCTCTGTACTACCATTGAATTTGAAGTGTCGCCATGGCCTGTTGGAGTGATTTCAGTTGTTCTTTTTTCCATTATTGTTACAGTTAGCCAGGCAAGTCGATGATCCATGGTACATTGCATACCAAGATGAATCAACCCAGTGGTGTAGCCAGAGGATGGATTTGGAGGAGAAGGTGGCCAATTTAGGTGATGAATTGGCCCGTAAAAACCTGATGATATTCGAGCTGAAGTGTACTGTGGAGGAAGAAAAGAAGAATTTAGAGCTTATTCGCAAGGAGAAGTTGAGGGTTGAGACAGATCTTGCCGTATTTGATCAAGTGGTAGAAAATCTAGAACATGAACTTCAAGTGATGGGAGAGGAGAAAAGTAGATTCATCTGGGCAGTTTTATTAGGTGTCATCCCTGTCCTAGCAGTTATGTGGTTCTGGTAGACGATTTAGTATAAAATTGTTATTCAGTAGATGGCTCTAACCACTCTATTTTGTTGTGGCTCTAAGCACTGTATTTTGGCGTACAATTTCCTAGTTGTGCTAAGTAATGCGCACGATAATTTTAGCATGCATGCCCTTTTATAAAAGTGAAGGGATCCCAAAAGTGAAATCATGTACCAGCCTCTCGGATCAAATACATATCAAAATCTTCCCAATCAAGTTCGGATAGAATTCAAATCATACATACGGATGTACATGGACACATCAAGAACATTGAGAAACTTTTTTTGAGACGGACATAGTAGTTCGAACAATTTTATCCCGATTGGAAATTGAAAAATACAAATTTATCATAATTTATCCTAATTTGCGGCGTCGAACACGGCCGCGCAGCGATGGGCAAGAAAGGCCGGGACGACGGGCGGCTGAGGGGTGGTCATCTGCGCCATCCGCCGTTGAAGCGATGTTGTCGGCGAAGGCCTCAATGTTCGTGGCATCGATGACCACTGTCGGAACCGCCGCTGTCTTGGTGTACTTCATCAGCGACGGATCTGCGGAGGGCTGGATCGGCGGCTTTGCAGCGCGATTGTAGACGATGGCTTCAATCGTCTTGGCATCGATTCGCACTCTCGGAACCGCCGTTGTCTTGGTGTCCTTCATCTGCAACGGATCTGAGGAGGTCAACGGAATTGAGACATCAATAGGCTCCGACATTGAATGCTGGATCTGCGCCGTCGAAGCGATGTTGTAGGCGATGGCTTCAATGTTCGTGGCATCGATGACCACTGTCGGCACGGCCGCCGTCTTGGTGTCCTTCAGCAGCAACGGATCTGAGGAGGGCAACGGAAGTGAGACATCAACAGGCTCCGACATTGAATGCTGGATCTGCGCCGTCAAAGCGATGTTGTAGGCGATGGCTTCAATGATCTGTCGCCGTCTTGGTGTTCTTAATCATTCAACAGATCTGAGAAGAGAAACGAAAGTGAGACAGAGAGAGACATTTCAACTATTTCTGAGGGTTAGATCCTCACCGGCACTCTTAGATCCACGCCGCCGCACGGTTAGATCCGCGCCGCCGCACGCATGGTTAGATCCGCGCCGCCGCGACCGCCGGAGTAAGAGAGGAAATAGGAGAGATGAAGATGCGACTGGAATATGCGACGGGGTTGGTAGGTATGTGCTCTGCTCTTCTCTCCGTATGCGTCCATCGTGGTAGAGAGATATACAGGTCGTCCGATCATAAATGATCGAACGGTGCAAGCGTTTGTTGAGCTTTCAACCAACCAAGATCCGTGTGACATACATCTCGACCAATCAGAGATCAGCCAGTGAGTACAAGTGAGGAAAACTGAGTAGAACTAAGAGGGGGAAAAGTGAGGAAATGTTTATCGGAAGGGCAAAACTGAGTAGGACTGAGTAAAACAAGTGGGCCCGGAGGGGAAAACTGAGTAACACTAAGTAAAACAGGTGCACCCAAATAATAAAGGGACTAAGGGAAATTGAAGATTTTGGCATAAAAATTGTAAAATTGTGTTATTTGAATAATATATTACATTTTGGCCGACGTGATATTGTTTGCAATTCAAAGATACACAAGTGTGACGAATTTGGACTCATTTGGACAAAGTTTGTAAGCATAGTGGGTATTTGGGAGGTGTATTGAGCAGAAAGCCTGCATCTTCATAGCTAGTAGCTCATGGACTAGGAAGTGGTTTTGAAGCTTTTGGCATAAAAACTCCATATCTCTATATTTCCTTTTCCATTATTATTTCTCTAGGTTGTAGGTAACATAACAAGACTCCATGGGAAGGTTCCACCATGTTTTGAATTATTTTGAATTAAACCCTAAACCCTAAAACCCTTAAACCCTAAAACCCTTAAACCCTAAAACCCTAAACCCTAGAGAAAATGATAAATGTGGCTTAAATGTGGCTTAACACATACATTCAAGGGATCCCCAATACAAAGGGAAACCCAATACAAATTGTTCATACAAATTCAAATTGTTCAACACAAAGGGATCCCCAATACAAAGGGAACCCCAATACAAATTGTTCATACAAATTCAAATTGTTCAACACAAAGGGATCCCCAATACAAAGGGAACGCCAATACAAATTGTTCATACAAATTCAAATTAGTTGTTCAGAATAAAATCTTTCTCTTGCTCCTGGTGACTCGGGGCCACCACCTTACTCCGGGTAACCCTACCAGGGATATTACCGGTGTCTACCTTCCTTTTGCCCTCTTTCTTGTTCTTCTTCTTCTGCGAAGTTTGTGCTTTTTCTTCTGCCATCTGCTCTTCGAAGTTAGCACTAATCTGGGCCATACTACTTTCGAAGCAATCTCGATCATACTGTTCCCTCTCCTCTGGACTCATTGGTTGAAGCAGCTCTACATCCATCTGTTCCCTTTGCTCTCGATCCATCGGTTGAAGCAGCTCTACATCCATCTGTTCCCTCTGCTCTCGTCCATCGGTTCAAGCAGCTCTACATCCATCTGTTCCCTCTGCTCTCGATCCATCGTTTGAATCTCCTCATGTTCAATTGCTGCTTCAATCTCCTCACGTTGAATTGCTGCTTCAATCTCCTCATGTTGAATTGCTGCTTCATTCTCCTCTGCATTTGCTGCTCCCGCCTGATCTTTCATTCCAAAAGCTGGGTCAACTAGATTTTTACGAAGCCTAGAAATGTGTCCAGGGATTCCACAACGTTTGCACTTACGCTTTCGAATCGGTGCACCACCCTATGCACTAGCTCTGATCCTACTCTTCCTCGGCCTACCTGTCGGTCTAGTCAAAACTGGAGAGTACAGTTTGAAGCTTGGATCGACTTTCATCCATTGGTCTTTTCCCAACAAGGTAGGAACATTCATAGCATATGCAACCCTAAATTTGGCAACAGAGAAATACTCTGACACATACTGATCAACTTCACCTTCTTCACCCCCTATAACACTCATGAAAAACAATGCGTGTATGCAGGGTATCCCACGGATCTGCCATCCCCTACAATGGCATGTCCTATCAACCAAACTCACTGGATACCTCCACTGCCTGTTTTTACTATCAATGTAGGTTACCTCGGCCTCCATTCCTTTTCTGACGCATTGCATCTTCAATTGTTTTGCCCTGTCATGCAAAGACTTAATCAAAGATGGGAGCATGAGATGGCCAGCATATTTTGTGGATGCAATTCTTTGACGCAGATCGATCTTTATCATGATCATCTACCTAATCTTATCAAATATTTGCCACAGCATAAGCCCTTTCAATGACTTGACCTTTGAATTGAAACTCTCCGCAAGGTTACTTGTTACATAGTCTATCTTGCAAATTTCATTGAATTGGCTTCTTGACCACACCCTACCATGATGTTCATCCAAGTACTCCTTCACCCCAGGTTTTTGTTTATACAACACATCCAAATGAAACAGATGCTTCCTAGTGCTGCATGTGTATGAAGCTGGCCATAGGTTGTCAGTAAAAACTTTACCCTTGAATTTCTTTGTAAAATTCTGTACCAAGTGTCGCACACATTCCCTATGCCCCACTCCAGGAAATACTGCTTCTACTGCACTCTTCAAACCTTTGCAAGCATTTGTGTGGATAGTAAGTCCTGGTGGATGACCTATAAGGTCGCGCAAATTCTGCAGAAACCAAGTCCAACTTTCCTCTGACTCAACCTCCAAAACTCCATAAGCAACAGGGAACATCCAATTGTGTCCATCAACTGCAGTAGCAGCAACTAGCTATCCTTTAAACCTGCCATGAAGAGCTGTTGCATGCACGGCCAAATAAGGCCTGCAACCGTCCAGAAAGCCTTTCCAGCAAGCTTTGAAACAAACAAAAGCCCTTCTAAAACATTCCTTGTGCATAACCTTCCCGTTTTTCAATTTGTAGGGAACTGTATGCTTGTCTATCGCTACAACACTGCCTGGACTAGCCATCTCCACTTCAGCTTTGAAAGTGTAAAGCAACTGAAAGCTTTCATTCCATGGACCATTGATCTTGTCAAGAGCCATTTCCTTTGCATAGAACATCCTCATGTAAGGTACTTCTATATCAAACTTCTCAAGAATCTTTTTATTTTGTGCTGTTGGACCAAGTGTAGGAGTTTCTCTCAGCCAATCTAGGATTGCATCTGCCAACCACCTTGTCTTCGCTAGCTTTGATTTCACCTCTGGCTCTCCCCCACGAGGTGGACACCTATGGATCTCCTCATTCTTCTTTATCTAAAACATAATGATAAGGGATGTCAGTAACAGTTAACAAATTTTACACCATGATCTAAAATACACAACTGGTTGGTGTAGTACCTGAACCAAGGTGCTTCTGCGTATTGTGGATGCATGCAACCTCCACCTACACCTCTTGTATGGGCATTTAACTGTGAACCTACCTGGCTCACTTTTAATAACCTCATAATTATTCTTAGAGCGAAGGCAAAATGTAGTAATTGCATTACGGAGATCCATCATCGTTTGAAATACGGTGCCTGGTGCAAGCTAAGGATCCTCCCTGTTCCACTCAATTGTTGGCAAGTCTTCACCTTCGTAATCGGCTAAAACGAGGCTGTCATTGTTCTCATTCTTTTCTTCATCATTAGTGTCATTAAATATGGCACCAAAAGCAATATCTTCCATTTGTATTGATCCTCCATTGTCTGCTTACTGCATCGATCTACCAATTCAGGAAACATCAACTCATCCTCATCATCTTGAGGAGACTGGTCCCCAATCTCTGCATCGTCCTCCACATCGACCACAGGAACAATCTGGCTACCACTCGCACTGGGGACAGATGGTGCTGATGTGGCCTACAAGGAGCGCCGCGGCGCACACTATTAGCAGAGGCAGCAGCAGTAGAGACATGATGCCCGACCACCTGATGATGCCCCAACACCAGATGATGCCTGGCCCCTGTCCACATGGATACGAATTTTACCGAAACGGAAAGAAGCATTCAAAGCAAAAAAAAAGAATACCCAGATCATCGTCGGAAATTAGTGGAACAAATCTTCGCTCCGTGCTGTTGAAATATTCAGAATGAACTGCATCGCGAGAGCTCCAGAGTACTTATTGAAGATGTTAGCTTTCAAATCCCTCGATGAGATGGTGGTTGCAACCACCGCAGGCAAGTAAACCCCATTCTTATGGCGTTTAGAATCACGCGTAAAGCTAGAATCCAGCCTAACCACCAGCCGAAAAGCCAGCGCTGGATCAATCATATTCGAAAAGCAACGCAGTTAGTTGAGCAACAACGATTGGCGCTCAAAAACTGCCTACTGTTAATTCACATAGGCAGACGATGCTTACCCAGATGGAATCCATGCGTTAGATCCCTCCGATTTCCAATCTTCTCCGCGGCTGACGGGATGAGGTGGCACACCAGACGATATACAAACTCTACCGCGACAGGGGTAGATCTAGATCTGGTGGAGGCGGAGCCCTCTCCGCCTCCCGGGGGTGGTGGTGGGGAGGGCGGCTCGGCGGCGGACGGCGCCATAAGTTAGGTGGGCAGGACGGCGTGGCGGCGGAGGGGCGGTGTGTGAGCTCTTCCAGTCTCGGGCGGAGGGGAAAGCTTTGGGCGAGCTCCTCCAGTCAACAGTCAACACAATTCAGAAGCAACGGTCAATTCAAAACCACTGTGGCTCCCTATCCATCACCGGCAACGGTCAAGGCCTCTGACCAGACGGCAACCCTCCCGTCCGAGCGCCTGCGAGGGGTTTCAAACTAGAGGGAGGGAAAACTGAGGAAAAGTTAAGCGGCTGGGAAAACTGAGTACAACTAACGAACCAGGGGCACGAAAACAGAAAACCCTTCGAAAAAATTGTGCATCTACGCTCGATCCTTCGCACTAGCTTAGCCTGTCATTTCTATTTTTTGAACTGCTACAGAAAACGCTACCACTCATGCAGGTTGATCGGTCACATATCATAGTTTTTGAGCTTAAGCACGTCGAGTAAGCAAGACACGTCTCGCAACTTTGCGGCAATTACTCATGTCCAGTACAGTGTACTCGATGATTCAACATTCTCTTTGACAGCACCTACTGTAGTTAGTTCCCTTTCCGAAAAAGATAGCACCTAGTTAATGCCGTGCCTGCCAAATTAGTACTAGTAAGTGTCAATAATTAACTAGCTACTCCGTACTACAGTATAGCTTTGCTTGCATACGCACTCAACAAGCGACACGGACGCTTCAGTAGAACTGCTCCCATAGTATACCGCAAGTTTGCAACAGGGAAACAACGACGGTTTTGTTTTTTAATAAAAAAATTATAAATAGAAGATTTAATCTATTGATTGAAATAGAAGTTTTTTTAAAACAAGTAGTGGTTCAAAAATACATCAAGGTTTCTATTCTTCTGGCACAAGATTACTCGTACGATTAGCGCCCGCAATCACCCAAAGTTTTGCCTCACGCTTGATCTTGGCGAGGAGAACTGAGGGGCATGTTTATTTCGAAAAACACATGCATTCGGCTCATTCCAAATTTCCCAGAGACAAGAAGAATACGGAGGCCAAGTAATTTTGCCTTGTCAAAATGGTCCACCATTCATGGATGAAAAGCGTCGTCCAAGTGGAAGGGTCAACAAAATGAAGCCCAAACAATTCTTTGATAATGCCCCAGAGCTACTAGGGGTAAGGTTGCCCGATCTTTCGATGAGAAGTATCTATTAATTTATGGTGGAGGTCGATGTGATGATTCGACTACAAACGTGCGAGACGTTGCGCCTTAGCAATCGCTACACCAACCTTCAAGGCTATTGGCCACGCTGGAGCTAGATCAACCATATCACGAAGATCAATTCATGCAAGCAATCGAAGAACTAGCAAGAATTGTAGATACAATCAAGATATTGTGAATTTTGATAAAAAAAACTTTATTGATGGATTCTGCAAGTGCGTAGTACAGAAGGTCTGATTGACACTTGTGCCTATGGTGAAGATTACCAAATAGCTAAGTCTTAAACTAAACAAAATTCGAGTCTAAACGATAACCTAATGTATGCATGATTAGAGGGGTATGGGGCCAGCCTTGGAAAAGGAGGTCGAAAACCCTCTCTAGGTCTGTTTCCTCCACTTATACAGACTCTAAAAGTTCATCCATTTAATTTGGGGGAAAATTACATGCGCCCGGCCCAAACTTGAATGCAACGCATCACCATGGATGAAATTATGAAGTAGAAAGCTCTATTTTCGTTCATATCTTCATCTCTTATTATGGTGGCTTTAAAGTTCTGAATGTTTGATCTCTAGATCGTCTAGGTGTAGATCTAAGTGCCGGGTACCACTATGTCTGTAAACGAATACTGGTACTGTGGGTTTACCTTGTCACTTGGAGGAGTAAACCCGTCGAAGTCGACATGGTGGCGACGGCGATGGCATGAGGTCGAGGGAGAGGGGTGGCGGCGGAGCTTCCCGTCGGCACTGTGCGAACCCTAATCGGTGGGTCTATCGGTGGGGCAAGCGGCACTCCGGTCAACCTCGTCACGTGTGCCACCGCCCCCACCACTGTATATATAGCACAGGCGATAGGGGCCACCAACCAGATGCGGTTGGGCGCCCCCGATCAGTGCGCGGACGAGGTCAAGGGTCCGAGTTCAAGCCGTTGGGCTCGGACGCGAGGAGATCATCCTAACATTCTCCCCTTGATCTCAACTTTTCTTTTAACTTTATACTTTCATTTTATTCGTTTCATTTTGGATCAGTCCATAGGGCATGTTTCATCGTCACAGCTCTATTGCCGATAGAATCAGATAGCCACAATACACTTCTCTGTTTTGAAACAAATTCTTTTATTTTTGGGCCTCTTATGATCCAGGATAGGTAAGACTTTCCTTTAAAACCCATGCCGGCTACGTGTTCCTTGAACACGCTGGATGGTAAGCCTTTCGTTAGCGGATCCGCAAGCATATCTTTTGTCCTTATATGCTCGAGACTTATTGTTTGATCCTGGACCTTGTGTTTCACAACATAATACTTAACCTCAATCGGTTTCGTAGCATTACTCGACTTGTTGTTGTGAGCATAAAATACTGCAGGCTCATTGTCGCAGTACATTTTTAGTGGTTTGTAAATACAATCTACCACTTTCAAGTCGGATATAAATTTCTTTAACTATAATGCCTGCCCCGTGGCTTCATAACATGCTATAAATTCTGCATACATCGTGGATGATGCAACTATCATCTGTTTGGAGCTTCTCCACGAAATAGCTCCCCCTGCGAGAGTGAATACATATCCAGATGTGGATTTTCTATCATCTTTATCCCCCGCAAAATCTGCATCTGAATACCCTCTTATTTCTAGGGAATCAGATCTTCTATATGTTAGCATGTAGTTCTTTGTGCCTTTCACATAACGCAATGCCTTCTTTACCATTTTCCAGTGTTCAAAACCTGGATTTTCTTGATATCTACCGAGTACTCCGGTGATAAATGCTAAGTCAGGGCGAGTGCACACTTGTGCATACTGTAGGCTTCCAATAGCCGAAGCATATGGAACCGCTTTCATTTGATCGAGCTCGTATTGATTTTGGGGACTTTGATGTTTCCCAAAACTGTCGCCCTTGACTATAGGAGCAGGTGTGGCACTGCACTTATGCATATTATACTTACTTAGAATCTTTTCTAAATAAGCCTTTTGCGATAGTCCTAATACTCCATTGTTTCTATCTCGGTGAATTTCTATGCCCAAAACATATGACGCTTCACCAAGATCTTTCATATCAAAATTTGAGGACAAGAACTTCTTTGTCTCTTACAGTAGACTAACATCACTGCTGGCAAGCAGAATATCATCCACATACAAGATTAGGAAAATATATTTCCCACTTTTAAACTTTGCATAAACGCAATCGTCCTCAATATTTTCTTTAAATCCAATTCTCTTGATTGTTTCATTAATCTTTAGATACCACTGTCTGGAGTCTTGCTTTAATCCATAAATGGATTTCTTTAGGCGGCATCCCATTTCTTCCTAGCCTTCCATGATAAAACCCTTGGGTTGTTTCATGTAGATATTTTCTTCTAAATCCCCGTTTAGAAATGCCGTCTTTACATCCATTTGATGCAACTCTAAATCAAAATGTGCAACTAGTGCCATGATGATTCTGAAGGAATCCTTACATGAGACCAAAGAAAATGTCTCATTGTAATCTATCCCTTCTCTTTGTGTAAATCCTTTTGCCACTAGAGGTGGTTGTTGTTGCTCCCTTTCATGCTCAACAAATGGTTCATTCGGCTCCTAACGGACAGGTTCCAAATTTTCACTCATCGTTGTCATGGGTGGAGTTACAACAGGCGCTTGCACCACAATCGCATGGATCGTCGGTACAGGTGCACATGGTGGCGCAAAAAATGGCTCCTGAGTCATTGGATTAGGTGCATGCACCCTCTTCTCCTCAAGATCAATTTTCCGAGCTACCATGCTCCCCCTCATCATTTCGTCCTCTAAGCATGTCTCGTTTCCACAAACTTTATGTATTTCTCTGGGCAGTAGAAACGAAAACCTTTTGACTTTTCAGGATAGCCAATAAAATGGCAGCTGACTGTTTTGGTATCTAACTTTGCGATGTTTGGATTAAATACTTTGGCCTCAGCAGGGCTCCCCCACACTTCAGGTGGTTTAGAGAGGCACTCTCCCTGTCCATAGCTCATACGGCGTTTTGGGCACCGATTTGCTTGGTACTCTGTTTAGAATGTGAATAGCGGTTTTTTAAGCCTCAATCCACAATCCCAATGGTAGGGTGAAATAGCTTATCATACTGCGCACCATATCCATAAGGTACAGTTGCGCCTTTCAGCTACCCCATTCTGCTGAGGTTCACCCATCGAGTACTTGGCGACTATTCCATCTCTGTAGGAACCTTGCAAAGGTCCAGGGACTTGGCCATATGGAGTATGTCCACCGTAGTACTCCCCTCCACGATCAGACGACTATCTTTATTCTTTTATCATGCTGATTTTCAACTTCAGCTTTGAATATTTTGAATTTATCAAACGCTTCTGTTCTTTCTTTTATTGGATAAATATAACCATATCGGGAGTAATCATCTGTGAATGTTATGAACGAATCATAGCCATCCATACTTTTCACAGGAAATGGTCCACATATATCGGTGTGAATTATTTCTAGTGTTGTTCTGCTTCGATTTGCACCCTTTTTAATTTGCTTTACAAATTTTTTCTTTAATGCAATCGATGCGCTGTTCTATGTCTGAGAAATCTAATGGAGGAAGAATACCATTTTTAACAAGTTTTTCTATTCTCCCCCTCGAAATATGGCCTAAGAGACAGTGCCATAATTTCGATGATTCATCAGTTCTTTTTCTTTTCTTTTGTTCTTTTTCCGACGCGGATATTTTCTCATTCACTTTACACACAGACAATACTTTTCACGCAAGGACAACAAATAAAGCTCATCATGGAGTAAAACAACCCCACATAAGCATTATTACACCATATGGCACACTTGCCATGTCCTTCCTGTCCATGTGTACTTTTTTGTCACCAGTTGCTTCAGCAGCTGGGTCGCACATATCTTTGAAGAACCAGTGAACTGACTCTTTATTGTTTCAAGATACTCCCCTACGGAAGCACATTCTGCAATTGAGCCCACAATAGCGTTCTCAATTTTATTCTTTATAAATGGCACTTAGCCACTTTTTATACTGCCATGCAGCATCATCTTTCTTGTCATTTCTGACTAGATCTTTTGGTCTGACCGCCTGTGGGAACCCAGTCCACCTCAGCACAAATCGACCTTCTTTTCTCCATTCAGTGTAGTTGTCACCTCTGAGGTTTGGAACATCCTTGATGCAGCTCATCAAGTAGTACCCTCCTTTAAACCACAATGAAATGAGATCATAACAACAATTGCATGCAATAATCCAACGTTGGTCAAAATTAGAACATACAACTGTTTGTGCAATTATATCTATATCACCGTTGGCAGAAATAGAGATATATGCACCTCTTATTGCAAAAAATCACGATCATGTCATTAATAACGTTGGTCAAAAAGTAACACAACCATAATTGTCACAATAATCACTTTAATCATTTCTTTAAAATTTGATTATCACTTTTGCATTAAAATGCATCTTTAACTATTTGCAGCGGAAACTTTGACTTTAAGCTATTAACTTTTAAACTTTTCAGAGGCATTACTATTACTTTATTTCCTGAAACAAATATCTCGTTGGTTCAATTTGCTTAGGAAAAAACTAGACAAAAAACAGTCCCAAAATTGACTAAAAAAGGCACTGTAAATTGAAAAACAGAAAAACTTTTTAATATTGTGCGCAGCCCAATTGTGCTCCCGCGGCCCACAGCCCGCCAGGGAAAAACCTCCTTACGCGCCGCTCGGCGCGTCATAGCTGCAGCTTTCTGGGCGCGGCCTGTGGCCCGCCACTGGCCTGCTATGCGGCCCAAAGTCCTCGCCAGCCCGCCTGGCAAGCGCCAGGGGATCCTGGCCGTCGGATTAATCCGACGGCAGAGAGCCTTTTCCGGCCGGTATAAGAGCCCGAAAACTGTCAGCCCCCAAGCAAACCCTAGCTCATTTCCCCCCTTCGGCCTCTCCCTGTGCCTCTCTCTGGCGGCGGCGAGATGAGACTACGCGCGCGCGCTGCTCCCTTGTGGCGGTTGGCGGCGGCGCTGCCCTGCACACGCCCATGCGCCACGCAGCAGATCCCTCTCTTCTCCCTCTCTTTATCCTACTCCTTCACCACCGAGACCCGAAAACCCCACGGCGGAGAAGGAACGACAGCGGCTGACCACGGCGGCGCCCCCTTGGCCCTCTTGCCGGTGCGTGCGTGCACCCGAGCGTGGGCGCACCACCGGCAAGCGGCTCAGGTGGCGGCGCCCTTTTCCGGCAGTGGCCGGCATACTTTCGGCAGTGGCGGCGCGGTGCCCCACTGCCCTGCTCTTCCTCGCCGGTGAGCCCAAGGCCCTGGCCAGTTAGAGTTTCTTTTCCCCTCCCAAAAAAGGGTTAGGGTTTTTGTATGGGGACGAAATAGGATCTGCTTTTTCTTCTTCTTTACTGTCCCGAGCGCAAGATCTACAACTCTAGCGGCTCTGATACCAATGTTTCATCCCATGGATCAACTAGTGTAGATCAAAAGGAGTAGATTCTATCTCTGTAACGAATTGAGTTCATGTACTGAGAGAGGGAGAGAGAGATACTGTGAATGCAGTGATATTTACATTCTCCCTGCGAGGAGGATGAACCCGTCGACGCTGACGTGGTGACAGCGGCGGATCCGTGAGAGAGTGGTGGCGGCGATGGAGCTTCCCATCGGCTCTGTGCTGACCTAGATCGGTAGGTGTGTTTGGTGGGGCGAGTGGCACTCCGGTCAACCTCGTCACATGTGCCACCACCCCCACCACTGTATATATAGCACAGGCGACAGGGGCCCACCAACCAGATGCGGTTGGGCGCCCCCGGGCGCGGACGAGGTCAAGGGTCCGAGTTCGAGCCGTTGGGCTCGGACGCGAGGAGATCATCCTAACACTGAATTCTCCAGTTGCGGTGTCCTCTTCAATCATCACATGCTTGTTGCCATCTTCTCCATGTATGATCATGCTCCAATATTTGTCCCTCTCATCCATGTTAGGTCCATTATTTTTAAGAGTAACAAACACATCTGATTTAGGCAGCATCATATTCGCATGTATGTGAGGAATAGTTCCAAAAAAGAAAGTACCTGATAGCTAAGGGTGAGTTTGGTAGGTCTGCCCAACCCAACAATTCCCATCCCAACCAAGATTTCCAAGAATTTTGTTGTTTGTTAGAGCATCTCTAGCAGAACCATTATTCTTCGGAGCAGAAAAAATGAAGTTCGGTCTCCCGAAAATCAAAATGCGAGCGGTTTTAGGAGGTGGCCCAGAACAGCACCCGTATTCGGAACCAAAAAAAAATGCAAACTCAAATTTTTCCGGTAAACTGATCATCGCAAACAAGTTATAAAAGTGAAATTCAAAACTAGTAGTTGCATATTTGCATAGTTTCGATCGCAAAAGAGACTACATTTGGTCTGGTCATTGTCGACCAGCTCCTAAACTTAGTTAATTTCGCCCGTCGGCGACCTACTATACGCGCGGTGGAGGACTACGCCGTCGGCGGCCTACTCCAAGTCAAGGTCGACGACCTCCTGCTTCACGCGATGGACGGTCGCCTCCTTCTGCGTCGCCTTGTAAGCGCGCACGGCACGGACAGCTTCCGTCTCCTCGCGGTGGAAGCGCGCGCGCCTCGGCCTCCCAGATGACGGCGACTTGTTGGATCCTCGTCGCCTCCTCCTCGTCATTGAGGACGTAGTCCCCCGAATGGTTCCGACCGGTTCCATTTCTGTCGCTCGGCCTCGTAATGGAAGACGGGGGGGGGGGCGAGTTGCTCCCGCCAATCCGCCCGCCTCCCCTCCCGCCGCTGCCCGCGCCAGCCATGCGGTCACGGTGGAGGTGGAGGAAGTGGAGATGCGGCAGCGGCACGATTTCTCGTCGGAAGTCGAAGCGCGCGCGGCGGAGGAAGTGGACGCGGCGGCGGGAGTAGGGTTTTGGAACCCTACTCCCCTCTGTAGCATGTATCTATACGGGGCGACGCTCGCCTTTCTTGGGCCCCCGAGAAACTTTTACAGGCTGGCCCACCGATTCAGGCTCCGTTCTGCGGCGGCTTTCGGCCTGAACCCGTAAATCCGCCGGAAAAAATCAGTTCCGCGGCATTTACAGGTTCTGTTAGAGATGCTCTTAGCCTGGTTTTCCCGTCTAGGCAGTGCCTACCTCATCCAGAAAAGGCCTCTTGCCATGCCCTGTACAGAAACTGAAAACGAACTTCACACATGGGGAGTTTGCCCACAAAATCACTCCGCGCCCCCGCACCTAGCCTGAGTCCAACATGGGTCAAACGCCCCCACCCTCATCCCCCCCAAAACGTGCGCTCTACCGCATCCTCCAAGCTGGCCTCCGCCGCCGTCTCCTCCTCCACGCCTACACGCGCCGACGACCTGCTCCTCCTCCACCCGTGGACACGCTGGCGGCCTTCTCCTCCTCCATGCGTAGACACGCTGGCGACCTGCTCATTCTTCACGCGTGGACACGCAGGCGATCGCGCGCGGGCCGGATGGATGAGGTGCCCTTCATCTCGACGCTGACCCACACCCTCTGTGCCCGCACGCTGTCGCAGTGCTGCATGCGTCTCTAGAGCGAACCCTGCTCCATCAACCTCGCTGCATCAGGCGCCGAAATCCGAGTGCACGACGCAGGCCAGAAGCGCCTGAACGGGATCTTCTCGTCCTCCACGATTCTGATCGAGCAAAGGTACTGGGTGGCTCGCCTCGCCGGACGCACCATGGAGCTTCCACGCTGGAGCTGCCTAGCCGTAGCTCCCTCATCGGAGCTCTAGGGACCTGATTGCATTTTTGAAGGACCCGGTTGCTTGTTTTTTATTTGTAGGGACCCGATCGCCTTTTGTTTTGTATATAGGGATCCGATCGCGTTTCTTTTTTGTATGCAGGGGTATTTGTGCAAATTTTAGACCTCCTCTGCTATTCTTACCACATACAACCGGCCACCAAACAATAGACACACTCAGCATGTCTCCGTCGGCCCGAGCCACCAAACACACGAGAAGATGTAAGCTCAACTATGCTAGGGTTAGCTTGTATGAGGGTAGATTGCAATTCTCCATTGGCCTAGGCTACAAACACACCCTAAGTTGGTTGGCACGAGCTCTAGCGATAGGTCCTTGTATTTGTACCGTTGTAGGTACATTGGTTGTATCAATAGATGTGATGTCCTCATATAGAGTCTTATGGAGAATCTACAATGGACAAAAACATGATCAACCGACTCCGGGGCATGGTTGCAAAGGGGACACACGCCGCAGAGAGCTATGTGGCGAGGATGTACCGGCAAGGAATTATGCATTGTAAGAAGATTTTGTGGAGTATTGCCCATTTTCAGTGAGAGTCGATGTAATGTAATCCATCGCCACGTCAATGAGACCAACTTGCCGGAGGAAATTCCAAAGGGTAACGTAGGTGTATATGGTCCATAGATAGCAAAGCGTTCATGTCAATCTTGGAGATCCACACATCATTGGTGAGAACTTTTTCGATGTTCCACTTCTTCCTCAAATATATCACAATAATAAGGTGGGCAATATCTATGGGCTTCCTACCATTGATCAAATGGGTCTCCTAAAATGTGTCTTTTCACCATTGCCCACCACAATAGAGGCGGCGGTGTAAAATAGCTCCATATCCACGTTGTTGCAAGGGTTCCCATCCCCACCCATATCTTGGTTGGATCCTTCCACTCAAACCAAGGCCACCACAAATGAAGGGCTCTCGAAAATAACTCAGTGTTGAGCACACCAAGGCCACTAAGGTTTTTTGGCCTACAAACCATCTCCCAATTGACTGCAGATTGTCCTCTGGAGACCTTATGTGTAGCCTCCCAAAGGAAAGCTCTTCCAATCTTCTTGATGGAATGTTCTAGGAGGCACGGCAAACAGTGCCAAGTGGTAGATGGATAGAGATGGGGGTCCCGACTTGACAAGGGAAGTGTGACCCACCGTAGTTATGTATTGCCCATTCCAAGAAGGAATCTTGTCGGTGTCCTTGTCCTCAAGGTGTTGAAAATACGCCATTCGAAGCCGCCATACGTAGAGCGGAAACCCAGGGTACTTAAGCGGAAACGAACTCTCCACCAGAAGGCCATCAAGGATGTCGGCAAGATCAACTTTCCATCATTTTATAGGCATGGCGGAGCTCTTTTTAAAGTTAGTGCAAAGGCCGGTCACTTCATCGAAGCCATGAAGAATGGTGGAGAGGTTTCGCATGTCATCTTTGAAAGGTGCAACAAGAAGCACCGCATCATCCGCATGGTGGGATGTCCTTAAGATTGATCCACGCATGTGAATCTTGTGTAGAAGCTCACTGGAGGTTGCAATGTCAATAATTTGGGTGAGAGGGTCGATGGCGAGGATGATTACAAGTGACGATAAAGGATCTCCTTGCCAAAGGCCACATACATGCTTTATGGTAAGCCCGTCCACCCCATTGGGAAGAACCCGGGAAGACGAGGCGATAAGCAACACAACGATCCAATTCCGGGACCTACTAGGGAAACCCCACTCTTGGAGAAGGTCCAAGATATAGTCCCATGTCACCGAGTTGAAGGCCTTAAGGTTTTCAAGCTTAAAAAGCAAGGCCGGTGACTTGTTCTTGTGAATACTTTTAGCGAGGTTCTTTACATAGAGAAAGTTGTCGTGGATGCTCCTCTTCTTTATAAAATCACTTTGGGCATTGGAGACGAGCTCGTTCATCAACAGACCAAGACGGATGGAAAGCATCTTGGTGACAATCTTGGCAATGCCATGAATGAGGTTTATGGGCCTAAAATCATAGATGTCCTCCACACCCTCCTTAGGCAATAGCGCGATACTCGTGGAGTTTAAACCAATGAAAATTTGCCACATGAAAGTTCCGAAAAAGGTTGATCGCTCTCATAACATATTTCTTTATTGTTTTCCAATAACATTTGTAGAAGGCCCCGGCGAAGCCATTAGGATCGAGAGCTATGACACCGGGCATTAGATTGATCGCATTCTTAAGCTCGTCCTCGCTAAAAGGGTCTCCAAGAGATTCCAAGCCCGGTTTCTCAAGGGCAAGGTCGTCCCAATGTGTGTGTGTGTAGCACCCCTTCCCATAACTTGGGAGAAATGATCATTGATGATCTTTTCTATTTTGCTCATGGTCGGTGACCTACCCATTATTGTGTTTGATGCCATGAATGTGAGTTTTCCTCCTCCGGGTATTGACTTTCAAGTGAAAAAAGTTAGTGTTTGCATCTCCCTTTTTGATGTTTGATGTCTGTGAGCATTGCTTCTTACGGGTCCTCTCGATGACCACCAAGGCGATCACTTTGCGCTTAAGCCTTATGGTAAGGTCCGTCTCGAGGGGGGGAGAGGATTCTAGATTCTTGCGCGATATCAAGTTGAAGGATGACGAGTAGCGTGGCATGATGAAGCACCTTGGCGTTGGAGAAGAGACCGCGGCTCCAACTCGTGAAGCGCTTCCTGGTATGTTGAAACTTATGGAACAAGATTTGGCAAGGCTATGCTCACATGGCTCATTCCAAGCCGATTGGACAACCTCATCGAAACTGGGCACTTGCAACCAACAAATTCTCAAACTTGAACGTCCTCAAGCGCCTCGTGCCACTATGGTCGCTAAGAAGAAGAGGGCAATGGTATCCGAGACTTCCCACAATAAGAGTATCATGTGTTAAATCTGATGTCTCGCTGCAAGTAATGATAACAGAGACTTATCATAGGTAGATATTGTCTCATAAGCTTATATCATGTAGAATAAGAAAAATAAATTTAAAATAGATCTTGTACTATAATAAAATTCTAAAAATCAATAAATATAATTAAATTATGATATTGCTACATGATACCATTTATTATGGAAATAGTATCATATACATAAACTTTATATTTTGTTAACCAAATCAATGGTCAAAGTTTGTCTTAAACTACGTGTGTGTCTGTTAAACCGAGACGGAGGTAGTAGTATTATATAGAGGATGCCCTACTGTACGAATATCACCAGCTGTTTGCATATATGTACTCGATCGATCAGCGACCGGTCGTGTTCGTCCCCACAAGCATTTGGCTATGGCGCGACGGCAGATCGGCAGCGACGTACGCGCCGGGGCACAACATGCAATTGTCTTTCTCCTCCTATCATGGGCTCGTGAACCCAGATCGCCTTTGGACTTGGAGGCGCCTAGCTGGTTGTTGGGAGCTGGAGACTTCGAGCATGGAGTTCCCCTTGTGTCGGATCTCAATAGTCCAGGGGTGCAGGGAAAATTGAAATACACCGGGATCACCCTGCAAATGCAATGCATGCGTACTGAAGCTCTACAGTACGTGGCAGTAACTCACCTGGCTCCTCCTGTAGGCATCATAAAATCTGAAAAACTTTGGAGATCCACACGTCTTGTTATTTTCGTGTAGCTTAGATTGTAAAGTATTTGAAACTGATATTTTACATGTCTGTGTGATAACATTTGCAACAGATAGAATTTTTAAATATTTTTTAAAAAATCTCGTAAATGTGATTTTCGAGTTTTTTTTTTTTAAAACAACGGTGCCACTGATGCCCGAGAGCCAAAAATCTCCACTCGCAGATGGGTTTCTTCAATCTTTCAGGATCAGAATATCTAGCTTCAAACCCACCCTACAATTTAGGTTACTGGTATTAGAATTTAGAAACTTTGCAATCTTTTTTTACTGCATGCACCATGATGTAGAAAATTGGTTTTCTATCTCTTGCTGTATACCTGTAGGCCTGGCTATACAACGGAACCAAGATCGATATTTTTACATTACTATTTGTTTGGCCTAATGCTGTACAAAAAAAAGTTTTGGAAACGCGAATGAAATTCTGGAACTTTCTTCAACCAGTAGACTTCAGTCCTAGTTTGGTCGGCCGCCAATTCGGTAGTTTCGTAGCCTCACTCACAGGTATTTGTTGTCATTTCTTTCTCATAGCCATGCTAGTTTGTCCTTCTTTGTCGCTCCATGCATGGACTCAGCTCGTGAAATAACTTAGTTAATCATGTGCATCGAACCCCTGGTGCAAAGGCCAAATATTGTTCCTCCTTAAAAGAGTTTTTCCGTAGCTGGAAATGACATTATTGTGTTTTAATTAGACGGCATGCCCCAGGCATATATAGGCACACTCGCACCCCTCACCACTCACCAGCCGAGTCTATAAATTGATGGAACTACCCACGCAGAGGCCACTGTAGAAGACATAGCTAAGCAAGCAAGGAGCTCCAAGGTCCCGAAGACGCCATGGCGACGAACCCCGGCTTGTTCACCGAGTGGCCATGGGCGAGGCTTGGGAGCTTCAAGGTACGTTGCCTGGCTGTCTAGCTAATCTAGCATGCGTGTACGTTCAAACTGACGAAATAATCGCCCGTCCGCATGCAGTACCTGGTGCTGGCGCCATGGGTGGCGCACGGCCTGCACGTGGTGGCGACCAAGGGGTGGCGCGAGGCGGACCTGAGCTACATGATCATCCTGCCGTCGATGATGCTCCGGGCGGTCCACAACCAGGTCTGGATCACCGTGTCCCGCCTGCAGAACGCGCGCGGCAAGCGCCAGATCGTCGAGCGCGGCATCGAGTTCGAGCAGGTGGACCGCGAGCGCAACTGGTAAGCTCTCGCTTCCTCTCCTACCTCCGGCCGGTGGTTCGAGCAGACCGGCCGGCCGGCCGGCGTGACGGCGGCGACTGACTGATGAAAGATTGGCGTGCGCATGCAGGGACGACCAGATCATCCTGAGCGCGATCCTCTTCTACCTGGGCGCCCTGCACCTTCCCGGCGGGCAGAACCTGCCGCTGTGGCGGACGGACGGCGCGGTGCTGATCGCGCTGCTGCACGCCGGCCCCGTGGAGCTGCTCTACTACTGGTTCCACCGCGCGCTCCACCACCACTTCCTCTACACGCGCTACCACTCCCACCACCACGCATCCATCGTCACCGAGCCCATCACATGTACGTATCCATCATTCCTATCACGTGATTTCGACGTTTTCCTTGTATGCCTGTATGAGATTCAACTCCAGACGCGTACGAACAAACGTCTGTGTTCGTCTACTGTATATGCTCTGGGGCAGCGTGTCTTTTACAGTGCATCAAACTGTGATCGAGGTCGATCGCATTGTGGTTTTGAAGACGCCAGTTTAATGTCTTTCCGAAAGGACATGGCCATGGCCTGTTCCTTTCGAACGAACGACACCTTGAACGTGATCGTTGAGTTCTCAGATCTGGACCGGCCATCGAAACGGCTTAATTAGGATCCATTATGGTAGTGTCTGACGATCGAGCAGGCAATAATTAAAAACAAAGACTAGCTTTATATATGTGTTTTTTTCGGAAAGGAGGTTGTACCCTCAGCTTCTGCATTAAAATGACGACCGAATTTTTTTTTACAGGAAACGTGAGTTTTATAATTAGGCTCGTTTGTGATCATTTCCAACACACAGGTTGGACCTGCATCACGTAGAACACCATTACTACTACCCTTGTGTGCATAAACTCTGATAAGTAGCTGTAAAAATTTCCAGAAGTTGCAAAGGTAGTGTCCTATAAACATGGCAAACATAAATATTTAACTAAAATGGAATTTTGGATATACGGAGAAAACAAAATATCAAAACGAGTAGCACTGTTTCACTCTTCATTTCTATTGATTTCTTATACCACGCTAAATACAATTAAATTTGGTTGCTAAATTTTACAAGTTTGCAAAAGAAAACTGCACATACATACTCCAAAATGCTCAATGTTGGGCTCTTGATGGCTGATAGCGACCAATGAGGAAACATAGAGGACGTACGAGACATATTGCTGGAGCATTCAAAAGCTGAGTCGATACGTTCCCCATTGTACATGCTTCCTTTATGACCAAACAGAACCAAGCACTTCACTGTCACGTACCTGCTACGCTAAAGTCACAACCTTCGCATGGACCCCCTATAGATTCTTACTGATATGTCGACATGAGTTACAAGGCTTCTTCTTGCAAGGAATTTTAGCAGATGTCCTGCTATGGCTAAAAAATATACACGTGTAGGAAGGATATAGAAAAGTTGTACAGAAAAGAGAAGTCTATATAAGGGTAAACCTGTATAATTCCTTGGCTGCTCTGCTTCATTTTCATAGGCAGTTCCCCACGAAGAGAAGATTTTAATAAGCAGTAAAAAAAAATTGGATTTGATCTTTAAATCTTAAGAACACAGATGATAACAGAAATTTTCTAACATGTCCAAGAAAACATCATTGTATGGCCCCGCAACGTCATCAACTAGACAAAGTACAGTAGGTGCAAAATCTACAGTACTTTCCTGACCTTTTTTCATACACCAAGATGCAAAACTTACAGCACTTTCCTGACCATTCTGTCTTTTCCACAGTAAGCATAAAGACATCAACAATTAGTTATGACAGAGTGTAAGCTTGTCACTTCCCTTGCCAACTATCTAGTTTCTGATCTGATGATACAAATCTAACTACCACTTTGTTATAGCTCTTTAAATAAAATCTTTTAATTTTGCTAAGCAGATAGATGAAATGTTAATGATCTCGTTATGTTCGTGCAGCTGTCATCCATCCATTTGCGGAGCTCATGGCCTATGAACTGCTCTTCTCGATCCCGCTTATCGCCTGCGCCTTGACAGGAACTGCTTCAATCATGACATTTGAGCTCTACATGCTCTACATCGATGTCATGAACAACATGGGCCACTGCAACTTCGAGTTGGTGCCCACCTGGCTCTTCAGATGGTTCCCACCTCTCAAGTATATCATGTACACACCATCGTAAGTATTTTCATATACACCCATCACACAACTTACAGTAGCATTCTTTTCTAACCAAGGGAAGACGACGTCGAATTGTTTTATACTACTTAACTACTTTTTCACCATGAGTCCATGATTATGTCTGTTTCTCGCTGTGTGTGATCTGAACTTTGTCCATGCATTAGGTTTCATTCTCTTCACCACACCCAGTTCCGGACAAACTACTCTCTTTTCATGCCCTTCTACGACTACATATACAACACGATGGACAAGTCATCGGACAAGCTGCACGAGAATTCACTCAAGAACAAGGACGAATCGGTAGATGTGGTTCACCTTACCCATCTTACCAGCCTGCAGTCCATCTACCACATGAGGCCTGGGTTCGCCGAGTACGCATCCAAGCCATACGCCTCCAAGTGGTACATGCGCATCATGTGGCCTCTTTCGTGGCTATCCATGGTCCTCACGTGGGTGTATGGCTCTTGGTTCACTGTTGAGAGGAATGTCATGAAGAAACTCAGGATCCAGTCATGGGCCATACCAAGATACAATTTCCATGTAAGAATTTTGTTAGATCCAAAGACATGGTTAGATGCACTGGAGATATGAATTATATCAATTCTAACTAACAATGAACTAACCTTTCCGTTTGTGCAGTATGGGTTGAACTGGGAGAAGGAAGCAATCAATAGCCTGATTGTAAAGGCGATATGTGAAGCTGACAAGAAAGGAGCCAAAGTTGTTAGTCTTGGACTCCTGAATCAGGTAAATTATTTCTTCAGCTGTTCAAACTATCATTCATCATCAATTCATATGCTCATGATTAAAAAATACTGATGCAGTATAGCTTCTGCTGCTAAAACTACGTCTTTGTAGGCAAAACCTAGAGACTTCTATAACAGATATCACCGCTCAAATAATACTCGCTCACTACAATTTGATATCTTTAACCCAACAGGCCCAGAGCCTCAATGGAAGTGGGGAACTTTATCTGCAAAAGTACCCAAAGTTGGGGGTGAGACTGGTGGATGGCACCAGCCTAGCTGCCGCAGTGGTTGTCAATAGTATCCCCAAAGGCACAGATCAAGTTGTTCTTGCAGGAAATATTTCGAAGGTGGCCCGGGCAGTGGCTGCAGCATTGTGCAAGAAAAATATCAAGGTCAGGTCTAAATAGAGATCTGTCTCATTTTGATCACATGGAGAGCTGATGGTTTTTATACTAAAAAGCAACTCCTCTTGTGCAGATCATAATGACAAACAAGCAAGACTATCATTTCCTCAAGCCCAAAATACCAGAAGATGCAGCTGATAATCTTTTATTATCAAAAACTGGCACTGCAAATGTAAGAAGATAATTGTTCAGTTCCGAGTAGGGGGGACATCGTATAACTACAAATCATGCATTATCAGTTAAATGGAATGCCTGGTCGAATTTTGCAGGTATGGGTAATTGGAGAAGGTTTAGATGCTGCTGAACAGTTCAGAGCACCGAAAGGAACACGGTTTATCCCATACTCACAGTTCCCACCAAGAACGGTACGCAAGGACTGTTGCGCCTACTCAATAACCCCAGCAATGAGCGTACCTAAAACACTGCAGAATGTTCATTCGTGCGAGGTAATTAAGGCTCTAGTTAGCTGCAACTCTTCAAGAACTGCACTACATGATCTTATTAAGCTAATAAAAAAACATTTCAGAACTGGCTGCCAAGGAGGGTGATGAGTGCGTGGCGCATCGCTGGAATTGTTCATGCATTGGAGGGATGGGACGAGCATGAGTGCGGAGACATGGTGCTAGACATGGACAAAGTTTGGTCTGCTGCGATTCTGCACGGGTTCTGCCCCGTTGCTGAAGCTTGAAGCTCTGGTTGCAGGCCAACCGAATAAACAGTATGCAGATATAGATGCGATATGCTCGATGGATCCATGCTAAGGAAGAAGAAGCAGACACATTGGATAGCAGAAGTATAGCCTATAATTATGTACTTTGATATACCAAAGTTACTTGGTTAGCTGTTATCGCTCTATTCACTCCTATGATAATGAGTCCATGACTTGGTTTGATCTATTTCTATCGCTATCTGTCCTTGCATCAAGAATGCAATTAAACAAAAAACAAGAATGGGGGTTGGTCAGTGTTTACATTGACTTAAAACTAATGTGCAGTACAAGTTAATCACAATCAACAGTTAAGTAGAGGTATGTGGTTTCATGTGGTTCAACAAACCAACGTCAGCTAACCCCTGCCATACCTGAGGGATGCAAAGATTAAGAAAGCTTGACCAATTTATGTTGCTCTACCGACAGAAAACAAGTAATTCCCCGTCAAGCTCTTTGGGAATATACGTATAAGGTTGGGGCGATGCTAGCAGTTATCACTGTCGTATGGATTATTGAATGAAGGACTTTCCAGTTCTGTACTTCTGTTCAAACTGTCTCACAATGCTGAGCATAATAGTATCTGTTATGCACTTTGTTTGCCAGTATGTCAATCTGAATTAATAAATTTTTGGCCTGCACTGCATTGTAAATTTTGTGTATGTTTTTTTTGAGAAAAGGCTGGTCTTCTGTGGATTCTAAAAGATAAAGCTAGCCTTCTGTGCTAGTTGCTCCTTCCTCCGGTTAAGAATAACAACAACAACAACAACAACAACCAAGCCTTTCAGTCCCAAACAAGTTGGGGTAGGCTAGAGTTGAAACCCATAAGTTCTCGAAACCAAGTCATGGTTCCGGAACGTGGATAGCTACCTTCCACGCACCCCTATCCATGGCTAAATCTTTGTCGATATTCCAAACCTTCAGGTCTCTCTTAACGGACTCCTCCCATGTCAAGTTTGGTCTACCACGACCCCTCTTAACATTCTCATCCCGCTTTATCCGTCCGCTATGCACTGGCGCTTCCGGAGGCCTCCGTTGGATATGTCCAAACCATCTGAGACGATGTTGGACCAGCTTCTCTTCAATCGGTGCTACCCCAACTCTCTCCCGTATATCGTCATTCCGTACCCGATCCTTTCTTGTGTGGCCACATATCCATCTCAACATGCGCATCTCTGCTACACTTAACTGTTGGATATGTCGTCTCTTCGTTGGCCAACACTCAGCGCCATACAACATCGCAGGTCGGATAGCTGTCCTATAAAACCTGCCTTTTAGCTTTTGTGGCACTCTCTTGTCACAGAGTACGCCAGAAGCTTGGCGCCACTTCATCCAACCAGCCTTGATTCGGTGGCCCACATCTTCATCGATATCGCCATCCTTCTGCAACATGGACCCCAAATATCCTTCCTCCGGTTAAGAATCATTTTTAAAAAAAATTGAGCAAGTCCAAAATGAACTTTTGCGAGTCGAGCCACCAGTATGTTTATAAACATATTTTGGTTAGAGACTACTAAAAAACAGTATACATGTGAATTTATCTCCCAAAGTACATCATTTTATTCATTCTTTTACGGGGCATTTTATTGGATTTCATAAATATACTTTCAAGCTGAGCTTATAGAGGGGAATATATAGGGACTGGTTGGCGTGTTTATGCCATGCTAGTAACATCTAACTGCCTGGTGTGTTTATTTATTGCTGATAGGAGCTGTGTTTATGACATGCTAGTACACAATTACAGGTTTGCATGCGACATGGCGTTTTGGCTCATAGGTGTATCTACACCTATTAAGAAAAACAAATTTTAATTCAATTTCAAAATGTCAAAAAATTCAAATAAAATTCTTTGGTGTGCATCCGGACATCCTATGTTAGAGCACAAAAGTTTTGCAGGAAAAAAACATTTTACGTGACCTATGTAAAAAAGATAAACAGATGTCTCGTAGTAAACTTTTTCAGAGCACAAAAAATTGTCTTTTTTGCACAGGCCACAGAAATTAATATTTTTTCACGACCCTTTGTGTGCACGCATAAAACATGTGAAATTACACCCCAGTTTTTTTTCTGAAATTTTTCGACATTTTAAAATATGTTTTTTCGACAATAGGTGCATCTACACCTATGAGCCAAAGTGGATTTCCGGTTTGCATGTGCTTTTCAAGTACTACACTTGCATATTTCCTCTAACAGGGTACTAATTACTTCCTCTAAATGGGTACTAATTAACTACTTGAGTGGTAGCTTTCACTCGTAGGTAACTTCTCTATCTGCAGAAGGATATTCTTTAGCTAGTAAAATATTTACATTTGCTCTCAGAAAAATAACAGTGTTCTAACATGTAATTCCACATACATATAGAATACCATACTCGGCACATTGAGGAAAGAAAATAGGAGTATAGTTGACAGCATCTTCCAGCAAAAAGGGGAATGACTCGCCTGTGGCTGCAGACCTGCAATGTGCCGGGCTGAACCTCCACCCCTGTTGACGCATTGGAGTGGTCCTACTGGCTCCATGTAACCAAGATTTTGTGGACACATTCTAAAGCAAGCGATATGTATCAAAACGGAGCACACAGAGCTCTCGTTCAATCATAGGCTTTGGACCAATTTGACACCTAACGCCACCCAATGAAGTACAGTTATGTTGACACTAACAGAAGATATTAGACAGTTATGTTGTCTGGGGTACTGGTTTGGGGGGTTGGGAGAAATCCATGTTGGCTCGTCCAGCACCGATGCGGTGACGCCTGAGGGTGCCACCCTGCCTTCCTGAAGAGTGTCGGCTGTACCCCCTCCCCAATCCCCTCCATGTACCGGGGGAAACCATAGGATTAGTCCGGGCAGCGGCGGCGGCGGCGTTCTCTTTGTTGACCGAGGCATCGAGTTCGACCAGGTCGACCGAGAGCGGAACTGGTATGCATACAAATATAGAACGTGGATTTGTACCCTAAGACCCTGTTTGGTACAGGAGTATTAGCCAGGTTTCCAGTGTATTATCCCGGCGCAATATTATTACACGTGAAATCATGATTTGGCCGTTTGGCGGGCCGGTTTACGCGGGGCTCAACTCCAGAAAACTCCCCGATACACGCCGGATTGACGTGTATTCGAGACGCTCCCGGTCCCTCGCGTTTTTCTGCGTTGGCGACGCTGACGCTCGGAGCGACGCCCCATCTGCGTCCGTGAAGACCTCCACTCCGGCCCGTCTGCAACCTGGAAGGCCACCGCCGGATTCTAGCTGCTCCGTCCCATCAACCATGGTCAATCGATTCTACTGTATCTTGTACTTGATCTGGACTTTCTTAGCTAATACTCATTCGAGTTCTACTTTCTTAGCAGACTTGAACTAGTACTCGAAAATTGCTTCTTTGTTTAGCTGATTCTTTGTCAACTTTGATTTCTGAATGTATCAAGTACTAGTGATTGCTCTTGGAGCATAAACTTCTAAGTCGAAGAGATTTCACTTCGTAACTTGTCTGAACTGTGAAAAAAAGTCTGCTGAAATTCAAGTTCGTATCCCTGCCTTCCAAATAGAAAATCAGTGAAGAGTATTGACGAGTGAGGGGTGTTTTTGGTGATAGAAAATCAGTGAAGAGTCTGCTGTAACAAAGTGTTTTTGGTGATAGGGGTGTTTTCACCCAATCCCCTCCAAAAAATACTCTCAAATGCTTTGTAAAACACTTTAGCCAAACAAGGCCTAAGAGGATGCACAGCAAGTGAGTAAAATGCAATTTATTTTCCTTTTGAAAAAGTTGTGAAAAAACTATTTTGATAAATATCATAGACATGCATCGCGTTACACGATGCCAAAATTTTGACAAATAGATTGCACAAAATTAAGCTAGGAAGCCACGGGCTTGAAACATGAATCCCTATTCAAGTTGAACCATTTTTTTCTTTTTTTTTGTTACAAAAATATAGGGTCATATATAGTTATATACACCACATTTTGCAGTTTTATGCTCAATTTTTTGGTACATTTTAAGAAAGGGCTTTCTGTGGCATCCTATTCCTGGTTGTTTAGATAACTACTGTGTGTTGCATGGCAGGGATGACCAGATCATCCTGAGCGCCATCCTGCTACCCCTCGGCGCAGTGTACATGCCGGGCGAGCAGCACCTGCCGCTGTGGAGGACAGACGGTGCGGTGTTGTTGGTGCTGCTCCACGCTGGCCCCGCCGAGTTCCTCTACTACTGGTTCCACCGCACGCTGCACCACCACTTCCTCTACACACGCTACCACCACGCATCCATCGTCACCGAGCCCATCACATGTATGTCCCCCTCAAACCCTCGCTTACCATGCTTACTTAAATTAGCAGCTAAGCTATCACATGGTTTAGTCCCAGCCAACACGTACATGTACTATGCTCTTGGGAAACTAACTCCTAAATATTGGTAACTGTTCATCAAATTCCCAACCTGCTACATGCATATTTAAACAAATTTAAAGCATTCAAGGGCGACCCAACAGTACCGAAATAGGGAGGAGAAGGACAATCATTGATTATGAGCAAAGAGAGCAGCCAGCGCATGAGAATTCACTCAAGAACAAGGACGAATCAGTAGATGTAGTTCACCTTACCCATCTTACCAGCCTGCAGTCAATCTATCATATAAGGACTGGGTTCGCCCAATATGCCTCCAAGCCGTACAATTCCATGTGGCAACTGCAGATCATGTGGCCTGTGACATGGTTGTTCATGGTGCTGACATGGGCGTATGGTTCTTGGTTCACCGTTGAGAGGAATGTCATGAAGAAACTCAGGATGCAGTCATGGGCTATACCAAGATACAGTTTCAATGTAAGAATCATGTTTGAATTGATTTCAAGAAAGTTAGTACATTTACTGTGAAAATTAATAGTAACATTTTTCATTCTGCAGTATGGACTGAACCAGCAGAAGGAAGCAATCAATTACCTGATTGAGAAGACAATATATGAAGCTGATAAGAAAGGAGCTAAAGTTGTTAGCCTTGGACTCCTGAACCAGGTACGCGATTTCTTTCATTGTTCAAAGCATAGAAGTTGAAAACTTGAAAGAGACCTTATGTAGTTCAAATGATAACTATGACCATATGTAATATCAAACTGAAGTCCCCATGTATACTTCTGCAAAAGGAAAAGGTTGTCATGTAGATGAAAAGTACAAAAATAGAAAATGGCCTCTCGCATAGTACAAGTTGTAGCTGACAACAATATCTTCAACATCAGGCACATAGCCTCAATGGAAGTGGGGAACTTTATCTTCAGAAATACCCAAAATTGGGGGTAAGACTTGTGGATGTCACCAGCTTAGCTGCTGCAGTGGTTATCAACAGTATTCCTCAGGGCACAAATAAATTTATCCTTGCAGGAAAGATTACGAAGGTGGCTTGTACTGTTGCTTCAGTGTTGTGCAAGAAAAATGTCGAAGTAATAACCAAATACCCATATATTATCTACCTCCACTTCAATCAATACAAATGATTTTTTGTTCTAAAATGTAACAAGCAACTCATCTTGGGCAGGTCATAATGATAAACAATCAGGATTACGATATCCTGAAGGACTATATACCAGAAAATGCAACCAGCAATCTTTTAATATCAACGACTGGCACTGCAGAGATAAGGAGAAGGAAAGATAAACTGTTCTCCTAAGAGATTAATAGGTTGCACCATATAAGATAGCAAAATGCCTAATTAACAAACCACATCACTAGTTGTCCCCAAATTTTCCAGGTGTGGCTAATTGGAGAAGGTCTGGATGCTACTGAACACTCCAGGGCACAGAAAGGAACACAATTTATCCCATACTCGCAGTTCCCGCCCAGAATGCAATGGAAGGACTGTTGCACCTATTCGATGACTCCTGCAATGAGTGTACCTAAAGAAATGCAAAACGTGCACTGATGCGAGGTAACTTGGTCGTCGCACTGAACTGTAACTGTGGAATAACTTCAGTACATGATTTTTCCACTTAATGATTTGGGTTGTTTTCAGAATTGGCTGCCAAGGAGGGTGATGAGCGCATGGCGCATTTCTGGAATTGTTCATGCGTTGGAGGGATGGACTGAAGACGAGTGCGGAGAGACAGTGCTAGACATGGAGAGAGATCCATCTAAACTGATGTTCTTTTGGGAAATTTTGGTTCAGGTCCGCACAGTACCAACTGTCTAATAAGTTATTACTGATGGGCCATTTCACATTCCTGGAAGTGAATTTCATCATGAAAAGATATTTTTGCCACTGGAAACATGTACAGTTCAGATCGTTCCTAAATTTCGTAATCGATGTGTAGGGTGAGCATACGAGCATGTAGGCATCTGAATCCTACGGATACTCCCTACTGGGAGTGAGATTAAGAAAACGTATGAAGCAGTCTAAATAGAATAGAAATAGATAAAAGGAAATAAGGAATCCCGGAACGAAAATACTCACGGAGGAGGGGCAGCACGGCAGGCAGCAGTGGGAGGCGTTACCGAGGCATCCGTCGGCCGGAATAGGGAAACCAACGTTGGCCTAGAGAGGCACGCTTGCTTGCTCCGCCACGCAATGGCAGGGCTACGCGGCCGTCGCGCGGCGGAAATCTTCTCCGGCGGCCGGCACGGAAGACCACTCGTGGACGTGGTGGCCGTTAGCGTTAGGAGTGGCAAGTGTGCGAGAGAAAGGCTTTAAGACGGGCTTGTAGTGGGCTAAGTATATGGGCCGATAGCCAGTACATCTCCCCCAAAGCCAGAATCGAAGCCCCTCCTTTACTGTGTCCAAATTGGGTCCCTACGAATCGGATTATGCTTCGGCCTCGTGCCATCTAGAAATAATGGTCTATGCTCAAAAAAAAAAATCTAGAAATAATGGTCTTCCAGTCCATGTCCATGCACCTGCCTGTCGAAGGTGTTGCTGACGCTAGCTAGAGGTTTGTGAAGTTCAAGCTATTGGAGTGGCTTTGATCCGGCGCTACGCCATGCCGTGGCGGCAAGGATAGGCTGCTCTTGGAGTGTGGCGGTCCTGACTGTTGCGTGCTGGAAAATGGCCACCTTGGAGGTAGAGGAAGTAGAGTGATGTGTCATAGTAGCTATGTATTTTAATTTCAATTTTAGTTTGTTGTTGTATCTTAAAATAATATTAGTAACATCCTAGCTGTATTCATGTTTTAATAATTTCATTATAGCAGATATTTTAACATGTGATTAAGGCTTTCTTTAAATAATTAGTCCTATTTTTACAAAAATACAGATTAATTCTTAAATAATAATATTATATATTATAAAATCAAATATTAAAAGATATCATATATATATACCTTAATTTGTATATAGATGTTCTTCCAAAAACAATTTACGCACCACAATTCAAAGTAATAACAGTCAGAGAGCACGTGTATGCTTAAATCCACCTAAAATACACATTCAAAAATATAGTTACAACATGTTTCCAACATACACAATCATTAGTTCAACAAATTGCCCATCTCATGCAATAATACTACACTACACTACTTTTTTCTATTTCAAACTATAATTACATCCTTGAGAAAATCTCACTCGCTCTACATGGTATGCTAATACAATGTTACCTGCCTAATTAGTAGAGTAAGATCAAAAACGTCAAATGTAGCCCGGGCTACATGTAGCCCGGTTTTGTTTTTCCTTTTTCAAACTTTAAAAATTTTAATTTCAAAGTTTTAAAAAAATGAAAAAATTATGTAGACACAGAGATTGTTGAAATCTATCGGTGTGTAAATTTTCAGATTGAAATACATCATATATTGCCCTAGTAAAAATAACAAAGTCTCACAAAATGGCGAAATCTAGATTTTAGTGTACCGTTGTAACATCCAAAAAATTAAATTTCCAAACATCATGCATTGCATTCAGGCATATATTGGAAAAATCATTCTTGTCAATTGAAATCTTCAAAATAGTTTTTAAGCAATAGCCTACGAAAATCATTTCATTATTTACTTGGATGGGGAAATAGTTTCACAGCATCCTAAAGTAATATTCAGAATTTTACAAATTCATTTCACTTAATTTGAAGTTCTATATCAAATTCTACTAAAGAAATAACAGTAGCAAAAAAATCAATCGGCCGGCCGGCTGGGTCGGACACGCATACGCGCGCGAGACCGGGTCAACCCCTGGCAGCACGAGAGCCCGGGCTAGGCCTCGCGTGCTAGGCAGGGTAGCACAGCACGTTGCCCTTTCTCTTTTCCCCTATTTCTTTTATTCTTTGACACTAACAGGTGTGGCCCGCACATCATCTCTAACCTCCAACCAGAGTTTGGAGGAAACTCGAAAAACATCCCAGATTTCTCGTCGATTCCGGCCTCGTTTCTTGCCCCCTCGTTCACAAAAAATCTCCTATAAATATCTCTCGATCCCGCACACTTTTCCTCTCCAAAATTTCTCGAAACCCTAGCTCCACGAGCTGGGAATCGTGTTGGAGATATGCCCAAGAGACAATAATAAATTAGTTATTGTTATATCTTAGTGTTCATGATAAATGTTTACATCCCATGCTATAATTGTATTAACCGAAACATTGATACATGTGTGTTATGTAAACAACAAGGAGTCCCTAGTAAGCCTCTTGTATAACTAGCTTGTTGATTAATAGATGATCATGGTTTCGTGATCATGAATATTGGATGTTGTTAATAACAAGGTTATGTCATTGGGTGAATGATATAATGGACATACACCCAAATAAAAGTAGCATGAGATCAAGTCATTAAGTTCAACTTGCTATAAGCTTTCAATACATAGTTACCTAGTCCTTCGACCATGAGATCGTGTAAATCACTTATACCGGAAAGGTACTTTGATTACATCAAACGCTATTGTGTAAATGGGTGGTTATAAAGATGGGATTAAGTATTCGGAAAGTATGAGTTGAGGCATATGGATCAAGAGTGGGATTTGTCCATCCCGATGACGGATAGATATACTCTGGGCCCTCTCGGTGGAATGTCATCTAATTAGCTTGCAAGCATGTGACTAGGTCACAAGAGATGACATACCACGGAACGAGTAAAGAGTACTTGTCGGAAACGAGGTTGAACTAGGTATGGAGATACCGATGATCGAACCTCGGACAAGTAAAGTATCGTGTGACAAAGGGAATTAGTATCGTATGTTAATGGTTCAGTCGATCACTAAGTTATCGCTGAATGTGTGGGAGCCATTATGGATCTCCAGGTCCCGCTATTGGTTATTGATCGGAGAGGAGTCTCGATCATGTCTGCATAGTTCACGAACCGTAGGGTGACGCGCTTAAGGTTCGATGTTGTATAGTAGATTCGGAATATGAGATGGAGACCGAATTTTGTTCGGAGTCTCGGATGGGATCCAAGACATCACGAGGAGGTCCGGAATGGTCCGGAGAATAAGATTCATATATGGGAAGTCATTTTCAGGGTTACCGGAAAAGTTCAGGATTTTTCATTGTACCGGAGGTTCTAGAAGGTTCCGGAGGGTACCATAGTGGGGCCCACCTATCCCGGACGAACAACATGGACCGGAGGGGGTCACATAGGCCCACATGGGCCAGGCACACCATCCCCCCAAGGCCCATGCGGCGGGATCAAGTGGATAAGATTAAATCCCTTGAATATAGGGACTTAACTTGGGGGGGAGTTGCCCCCTTGTTTTGGCCGACCCAAGGGCTTGGAGGAGGGGCCAAGGCAGCCCCCCCACGCCTATATAAGAGGGAGGGGGGGCTGGGGCGTAGCACATCATCCCCCAAGCCCTAGCCGCCCCTCTCTCCCTCCTCCTTCTTCTGCGCTTGGCGAAGCCTGCAGGAATTTCTCCTCCACCTCCACCACCACGCCGTCGTGCTGCTGGGATTCCGAGGGGATCTACCACACCTCCGCTGCCCGCTGGAACAGGGAGAGGATGGACTTCATCGACACCGTACGCACGACCGAGTACGGAAGTGCTGCCGGATTGCAGCACCGGGACGACCGACTACATCAACAACGAGATCTGATCTCGTAAGGCTTTGGATCTTCGAGGGTTACATCTCATTGCTTCGATCTTGCTAGATTAGATCTTGCTTCTTCCTAGATTGGATCTTGGTTTTTGTTCATGTTCACGGTAGAAAATTTTGGTTTTCCATGCAACGAACCCTTCAGTGGTATATCAGAGCCGTGTCTATGCATAGATCTGTTGCACGAGTAGAACACAATGGTTTTGTGGGTGTTGATGCTCTTGTTGTTTTTAGTTAGTGTACTTTGCATCTTGCGGGATGGTGGGATGAAGCGGCCCGGGCTAACTTTACATGACCACGTCTCATGAGACTTGCTCCACGCTTTACATGCAACTTGTATTGCATAAGTGGCTTTGAGGGTGTCTGTCTCACTCACCATAGTTAAGATTCAATTTACTCTTTCAATTGACAACATTAGTATCACCGTTGTGGTTCATGTTTGTAGGTAGATTGGATCTTACTCGAAAACCCTAAACCACGTAAAATATGCAAACCAAATTAGAGGCATCTAACTTGTTTTTGCAAGGTTTGGTGATGTGATATGGCCATGATGTGATGATTATATTTGATGTATGAGATGTTCATTATTGTATTATGGCAACCGGTAGGAGCCTAATGGTTGTCTTTAAATTTGTTAAGACCTGCGTGTCTATTCATCATGTAATAGCTTTATTTCAAGTAGTTGTTATAGTAGCTATAAGTGATGGACAACCATGAAGCGGCGCCATGGACCTTGGTGCAATGCTGGTGATGATGGAGATCATGCTCGTGTGCTTTGGAGATGAAGATCAAAAGCACAAGAAGAAAAGCCATATCATATCACATATTATGAATTGCATGTGATGTTAATCCTGTATGCATCTTATCTTGCTTAGATCGCGACGGCAGCATTATAAGATGATCCCTCACATTAATATCAACATAATAAAATGTTCTCCCCTCGTATGCACTGATGTCTACGGGTGCTTCTATTCTTGTAGACAGTGTTGGGCCTCCAAGTGCAGAGGTTCGTAGAACAGCAGCAAGTTTCCCTTAAGTGGATTACCCAAGGTTTATCGAACTCGGGAGGAAGAGGTCAAAGATATCCCTCTCAAGCAACCCTGCACAAAGCAAGAAGTCTCTTGTGTCCCCAACACACCAAATACACTTGTCAGGTGTATAGGTGCACTAGTTCGAAGAGATAGTGAAATACAAGTAATATGGATGTATATGAGTGGTAATAGCAATCTGAATAAAATATGGCAGCGAGTAAACATGCAACAAAACAGTAAACAAACGGAGATTCGATGCTTGGAAGCAAGGCCTAGGGATCCTGCTTTCACTAGTGGACACTCTCAACAATGATCACATAATAGGACTACTCTACACTCTTTTGTTGGATGATGAACGCATTGCGTAGGATTACACGAACCCTCAATGCCGGAGTTAACAAGCTCCACAATGCAATGTTCATATTTAAATAACCTTAGAGTGCAAGATAAATCAACATAATTACACCAAGAACTAACATAGCATGCACACTATCACCATCATGCATATGTAGGAGGAATAATACACATCAATACCATCATAGCAATAATTAACTTCATAATCTACAAGAGATCATAATCATAGCCTACGCCAAGTACTCACACGGTGCACACACTATCACCATTACACACGTGGAGGAGGAATAGAGTACTTTAATAACATCACTAGAGTAGCACATAGACGATATTCAACTAGATCACATAAAGAGAGAGATGAACCACATAGCTACAGCGGAGCCCTCAGCCCCGGGGTGAATTACTCCCTCCTCATCATGGAGGCAGCGATGGCGGTGAAGATGGCGGTGGAGACGGCGGTGGAGATGACTCCGGGGGCAATTCCCCGTCCGGGTGCGAACAGAGACTTCTGTCCCCCGAATCTTGATTTCGCGATGGCGGCGGCTCGGAAGGTTTTCTCGTATCGTGGGTCTCCGTATCGCGTTTTAGGTCGGGGACCTTTAAATAGGCGAAGCGGAGTCGGAGGGCGAAGGACGACACCATAGGCGCGGGCCCAGCCCTGGCCGCGCCACCCTATCATCTGGGGCCCTCTGCGGCTCTCGGGTGTTCTGGATGCTTCCGGCAAAATAGAAACTGGGCGTTGATTTCGTCCAATTAGAATATTTCGTTACTAGGATTTCCAAAACAAAAACAGGAACCGGCACTTCGGCATCTTGTTAATAGGTTAGTTCCAAAAACGCATAAATATGACATATAATGTGTATAAAACATGTAGGTATCATCAATAAAGTAGCATGGAACATAAGAAATTATCGATACGTTGGAGACGTATCAGCATCCCCAAGCTTAGTTCTGCTCGTCCCGAGCAGGTAAAACGATAACAAAGATAATTTCTTAAGTGACATGCCATCATAACCTTGATCATACTATTGTAAGCATATGAGATAAATGCAGCAATTCGAAGCAATGATGAAGATAATGAGTAAACAAATGAATCATATAACAAAGACTTTTCATGAATAATACTTTCAAGACAAGCATCAATAAGTCTTGCATAAGAGTTAACTCATAAGCAATAAATTCTTAGTAGAAAGCTTTGAAACAACACAAAGGAAGATATAAGTTTCAGCGGTTGCTTTCAACTTTAACATGTATATCTCGTGGATAATTGTCAACACAAAGTAATATAACAAGTGCAATAGGTAAACATGTAAGAATCAATGCACACAATTTACACAAGTGTTTGCTTCTAAGATAGAAAGAATAGGTAAACTGACTCAACAATAAGGTAAAAGAATGGTCCTTCAAAGAGGAAAGCATCGATTGCTATATTTGTGCTAGAGCTTTGATTTTGAAAACATATAGAGAGCATAAAAGTAAAGTTTTGAGAGGTGTTTGTTGTTGTCAACGAATGGTAGCGGGTACTCTAACCCCCTTGCCAGGCAAACCTTCAAAGAGCGGCTCCCATTTTATTTTGTTTTTGGGTGGCACTCCTTCCAACCTTTCTTTCACAAACCATGGCTAACCGAATCCTCGGGTGCCCGCCAACAATCTCATACCATGAAGGAGTGCCTTTTTATTTTAGTTTTATTATGATGACACTCCTCCCCACCTTTGCTTTCTCAAGCCATGGCTAACCGAATCCTTCGGGTGCCGTCCAACAATCACATACCATGGAGGAGTGTCTATTTTTGTTAATTAATTTGGGACTGGGAATCCCATTGCCAACTCTTTCTGCAAAATTATTGGATAAGCGGATGAAGCCACTAGTCCATTGGTGAAAGTTGCCCAACAAGATTGAAAGATAAACACCACATACTTCCTCATGAGCTATAAAACATTGACACAAATCAGAGGTGATAAATTTTGAATGGTTTAAAGGTAGCACTCAAGCAATTTACTTTGGAATGGCGGAGAAATACCATGTAGTAGGTAGGTATGGTGGACACAAATGGCATGAATATTGGCTCAAGTATTTAGATGCATGAGAAGTATTCCCTCTCGATACAAGGTTTAGGCTAGCAAGGTTATTTGAAGCAAACTCAAGTATGAAATGGTGCAGCAAGACTCACATATAAACATATTGTAAGCATTATAAGACTTTACATCGTCTCCTTGTTGTTCAAACACCTCAACCAGAAAATATCTAGACTTAGAGAGACCAATCATGCAAACCAAATTTTAACAAGCTCTATGTAATTATTCATTAATGGGTACAAGGTACATGATGCAAGAGCTTAAACAAGATCTATATGAGCACAACAATTGCCAAGTTTCACATTATTCAAGACATTATACCAATTACTACATGTAGCATTTCCCGTTTCCAACCATATAACAATTAACGAAGCAGTTTCAACCTTCGCCATGAAAATTAAAAGCTAAGAACACATGTGTTCATACGAACCAGCGGAGCGTGTCTCTCTCCCAAACAATCATTTATTCAAACAAAAACAAAAACAAAAGCATACAGACGCTCCAAGTAAAGTATATAAGATGTGACAGAATAAAAATATAGTTTCAAGAGAAGGAACCTGATACTTTGTCGATGAAGAAGGGGATGCCTTGGGCATCCCCAAGCTTAGATGCTTGAGTCTTCTTGAAATATGCAGGGATGAACCACCGGGGCATCCCCAAGCTTAGACTTTTCTTTCTTCTTGATCGTAGTATATCATCCTCCTCTCTTGACCCTTGAAAACTTCCTTCACACCAAACTTCAAGCAAACTTATTAGAGGGTTAGTGCATAATCAAAAATTCACATGTTCAGAGGTGACACAAACATTCTTTTCACTTCTGGTCATTGCATAAAGCTACTGGACATTAATGGATCAAAGAAATGAATCCAACATAGCAAAAGAGGCAATGCGAAATAAAAGGCAGAATCTGTCAAAAACAGAACAGTCCGTAAAGACGAATTTAAAGCTGGCACCAGACTTGCTTAAATGGAAAAACTCAAAACTAATGAAAGTTGCGTACATATCTGAGGATCACGCTCGTAAATTGGCAGATTTTTGAATTTTCTACAGAGAACTGTGCCCAGATTCGTGACAGACAGCAATGCTGTTTCTGCGCAGCGATCCCAAATATAACATCAACTTTGACATAGAAACTTTACTTGGCACAAAAACATGATAAGGAGAGGTTGCTACAGTAGTAAACAACTTCCAAGACTCAACAAAACAAAAATTGCTGTAGTAAAATAAACACATGGGTTATCTCCCAAGAAGTTCTTTCTTTATAGCCATTAAGATGGGCTCAGCAGTTTTAATGATGCACTCGCAAGAAATAGTATTTGAAGCAAAAGAGAGCTTCAAGAGGCAAATTCAAAACACGTTTAAGCCTAACATGCTTCCTATGCAGAAGAATCTTATACACAAATGAATTCATGAAGAGCAAAGTGACAAGCATAAGAGGATAAAACACGAGTAACTTAAAGATTCTCAACATAAAGAGGGGAAACTTAATATTATTAAGATGCATATAAACATATTTCCCTCTCTCATAATAACTTTCAGTAGCATCATTGATGAAATCCACAATATACCCGTCACTTAAAACATTCTTATCATGGTTCATATGCATAGAAGTATCATTAATTTTGGCATAAGAAGAGTTATTCTCATTAATAGTAATTGGAGCAAGATTATCAAGAATTTGAACATGGTAAACAAGTTGCATATTAAAAGAATTGCTTTTGGCAAGCCCATCATAACTATGACAAGTTTCATAAGGATAATTGTAACATGTGTCATATACATCTCTATAGCAATTATCTAAACCTGAATATGTAATATCATCATTTTCACTAAAAGTAGAGGTCTCAAATACAGGATCTTCAAGCACAACATCCCCAAGCTTAGAGCTTTCAATATCATCGTTTAAGGGGACATGAATAATGCTATCATCATTACTTTCATAATCAGTACCAAAGAGATTTCCAATATCAAAGGTAGTGTGCTCATTCAAATCATGATCGCTAATGTATGTAAAGGGCATAGGAAGATCATCGTATTCAGATTCATTATCACAATAATCATTAGGAGCAACATACTTACGGTTACCTAGCGTTATCTCGTTCACGCGGGGATACGCCGTTACCTCTTTCTTTTTATTCTCCTTCTTCTTCTTCTTCTTCGTTCCCTTCTTCTTCTTCTCCTTCTCCTCGTTCCCTTTTTAGGAGGAAGAGGCTTGAATGGTGGCTTGTCCGCATAACCTGATTTTCTTTTAGAAACAATAGAAGAAACTTGGGAGGATCCCTCCTTTTCATTAATTAATTGAAAACACACAGCGGTCCTATCATATTTTGGCAAGGTGTCATCTTCTAAAATATTCTGTATGTAAGTATTTGTATGGCTATTATCAATGCAATAAGAAAGACAACCATGCAGGACATCATCAATATCAAGATCGTTAATATTTAACAAAGAAATTTTTCTTGATAACTCTTCACACTTCAAAAATAAGGTAAGTTCATCATGCTGATTAGGAGTAATTTCATCATCACAATACAAATTTGCAGCACTCATGGGGTTTGAATTATCATTGGAGGAACATTGAAAATTAAAATGACCAACTCTATGGCAAAGTTCACAAATAAAAGGATAGAGGGCACACACTTTTTCTCCAAGATCATCTAGAGCTCTAGACCACTTTCTAGTTTTTTCATTTCTGTGATGGATACAATATTCATCTTCTATTTGATTAATTCCACAAGGTCTATGTATTCCACAAAAATTAACATGCTTATAGGAAATAGCATTCTTAGGAGTTTGAGCATGCTTATTGCAATCATTAACAACAATGTCATTCTTCATGCAAGCCTCTTTAAAAGGTTCATGATACTTATCAAAATTCTTTTTAGGCAATTCTAAATGAGAAGCAAAGGCTTTATAAAGATTTGCAGCAACTTGAGAGTCAAGACCATAAGTAGCACTCATATTTCGAAATTTATCAGTATTCATAAAAGTTTCAATGCATTCATAATCATAGTTTATACCTGACTCTTTACCTTTGTCGTTCTCCCAATCTTCAGCGTTCTCCTTAATCCGATCAAGAAGGTCCCTTTTAAAATCTTCTTTATTGCTCGTGAATGATCCAGAACAAGTAGTATCCAGCAAGGTCTTATCTTGAAAAGAAAGTCTTGCATAGAAATTATCAATGATGATATTACCTGGAAGCTCATGATTGGGGCATTTGAGCATTAAAGTCTTCAATCTCTCCCATGCTTGGGCAATACTCTCTCCATCATGAGGCCAAAAATTATATATATGGTTTCGATCTTTGTGAATTTCACTTGGAGGATAGAACTTGGAATAGAATAGAGGCACAATTTCCTTCCAATCAAGAGAGCGCCCGTCCTTCAATAGTTTATACCAATGTGCCGCTTCACCAGATAGCGACATAGAGAATAGTTTCTTCTTCACTTCATCCATAGAAATACCTGCACACTTGAATAACCCGCATAATTCATGCAAAAACAGTAAATGATTACTAGGATGGACAGTTCCATCCCCTTCATAGCGGTTATCCATAACACGTTCAATAATTTTCATAGGTATTTTATACGGAATACTTTCAGCAGGTGGATTTAAAATATCAGAAGCATCATTAAAGTTATCGCATATGGGAGATAAAGCATTATCAGAACAAAATATTTCTTCCAAAGCGGAGGAGCTAAAAAGATTATTTTTATGTAAACTAGCTTCCCCAAGCTTAGACTTCTTCATAGCATTAGCAGTAATTGCATTCATACTAATAACATTGCTACTATCATGTAAATAAGGTTCCATAGGTTTTTTAATTTTCGCATCAAACCATCCATGTCTTAAATCAGGAAATAGAATAAGAAGCTCTTTGTTGTCCATTATGCCTAACTAGTGTAAACAAGAAACAAAAAGATGTAATTGCAGAGTCTAAAGGAAATAGCTTCGAGTACACACACAATGGCGCCAGAAAAGTACTGTTACCTGGAGGAGTGAGTACCTTTTACCTTTCCTCCCCGGCAACGGCGCCAGAAAAGTGCTTGATGTCTACGGGTGCTTCTATTCTTGTAGACAGTGTTGGGCCTCCAAGTGCAGAGGTTCGTAGAACAGCAGCAAGTTTCCCTTAAGTGGATTACCCAAGGTTTATCGAACTCAGGGAGGAAGAGGTCAAAGATATCCCTCTCAAGCAACCCTGTAATCACAAAGCAAGAAGTCTCTTGTGTCCCCAACACACCAAATACACTTGTCAGGTGTATAGGTGCACTAGTTCGGCGAAGAGATAGTGAAATACAAGTAATATGGATGTATATGAGTGGTAATAGCAATCTGAATAAAATATGGCAGCGAGTAAACATGCAACAAAACAGTAAACAAACGGAGATTCGATGCTTGGAAGCAAGGCCTAGGGATCCTGCTTTCACTAGTGGACACTCTCAACAATGATCACATAATAGGACTACTCTACACTCTTTTGTTGGATGATGAACGCATTGCGTAGGATTACACGAACCCTCAATGCCGGAGTTAACAAGCTCCACAATGCAATGTTCATATTTAAATAACCTTAGAGTGCAAGATAAATCAACATAATTACACCAAGAACTAACATAGCATGCACACTATCACCATCATGCATATGTAGGAGGAATAATACACATCAATACCATCATAGCAATAATTAACTTCATAATCTACAAGAGATCATAATCATAGCCTACGCCAAGTACTCACACGGTGCACACACTATCACCATTACACACGTGGAGGAGGAATAGAGTACTTTAATAACATCACTAGAGTAGCACATAGACGATATTCAACTAGATCACATAAAGAGAGAGATGAACCACATAGCTACAGCGGAGCCCTCAGCCCCGGTGAATTACTCCCTCCTCATCATGGAGGCAGCGATGGCGGTGAAGATGGCGGTGGCGGCGGTGGAGATGACTCCGGGGCAATTCCCCGTCCGGCAGTGCCGGAACAGAGACTTCTGTCCCCCGAATCTTGATTTCGCGATGGCGGCGGCTCTGGAAGGTTTTCTCCGTATCGTGGGTCTCCGTATCGCGTTTTAGGTCGGGGACCTTTAAATAGGCGAAGAGGCGGAGTCGGAGGGGCGAAGGGCGACGACACCATAGGGTGGCGCGGGCCCAGCCTGGCCGCGCCACCCTATCATCTGGGCCCACAGGGCCCCCCTCCTCTCGGGTGTTCGGATGCTTCCGGGCAAAATAGGAACCTGGGCGTTGATTTCGTCCAATCCCGAGAATATTTCGTTACTAGGATTTCTGAAACCAAAAACAGCAGGAACGGCACTTCGGCATCTTGTTAATAGGTTAGTTCCAGAAAACGCATAAATATGACATATAATGTGTATAAAACATGTAGGTATCATCAATAAAGTAGCATGGAACATAAGAAATTATCGATACGTTGGAGACGTATCATGCACCGTTGCTAAAGTTCATCGTTTTGAAGCATCTCGTGATGATCGGATGTGATAAATTCTACGTTCACATACAACGGGTGTAAGCCATGTTGCACACGCAGAAATACTTGAGTTTGCTTGACGAGCCTAGCATGTACAGACATGGCCTCGGAACACGGGAAACCGAAAGGTTGAACACGAGTCATATGGATGATATGATCAACATCACTACAAGAAAAGTTGCCATGGCCGACGAAGTTGAAGTCGCGCCGTGGTTGCTGGTGTACCATGGCCGACGATTTTTGGTCCCTCCGTGGTTCATGTCAAAACTTTTTTTTTCTCGTTTTTGAGGCCACCTAGCCCGACGAAAGCGGCCAAAACGTCGCGTATGGTGGCCCGGGACGTGGTGCATCTCGAAATCTCGGGTTCGCCGGCCGAGTCAACGCAAATCCGCACCGAGGGATGTAGGGCCCAGATGGCAGCCTCTCTGCATTGTTTTTTCTAGATCGCGCCATCTCGTTCAACGTTCTCCGATCGAGCCGTTTATGATGCAGGATCATGGGTCCCGCATGTCATCCTCTATGAACCAAAATTCTTTCTATTCTTGGATTTTTTTGACCCCCTGATTTCTGGCTACTTCCTTTTTCTTTTGATCCCTTGCCGCCTTGGAAACGTTGAGACCGCTGCTGCTAAATGGGACCCGCATGTCATCCTCTATGTGCAATCAACTTTCTTTTCTTGGAGTTTTTTTGGCACCTCAAATTTGCTCACTTGCCTTTTTCTTTCGATCCCCTGCCGCCTCTCAAACGGTGATACCGCTGCTGCTAACGGGACCCGCATGTCATCCTCTATGTACTATAAAACTTTCTTTTCTTGAATTATTTTTGGCACCTCATATTTGGTCACTTACCTTTTTCTTTCGATCCCCTGCCGCCTCTCAAACGGTGATACCGCTGCTGCTAAATGGGACCCGCATGTCATCCTCTATGTACTATAAAACTTTCTTTTCTTCAATTATTTTTGGCACCTCATATTTGGTCACTTACCTTTTTCTTTCGATCCCCTGCCGCCTCTCAAACGGTGATACCGCTGCTGCTAAATGGGACCCGCATGTCATCCTCTATGTACTATAAAACTTTCTTTTCTTGGATTTTTTTGGCACCTCATATTTGGTCACTTGACTTTTTCTTTCGATCCCCTGCCTCTCAAACGGTGATACCGCTGCTGCTGAATGGGACCCGCATGTCATCCTCTATGTACTATAAAACTTTCTTTTCTTGGATTTTTTGGCACCTCATATTTGGTCACTTGACTTTTTCTTTCGATCCCTGCCTCTCAAACGGTGATACCGCTGCTGCTAAATGGGACCCGCATGTCATCCTCTATGTACTATAAAACTTTCTTTTCTTGGATTTTTTTGGCACCTCATATTTGGTAACTTGACTTTTTCTTTCGATCCCTTGCCTCTCAAACAGTGATACCGCTGCTGCTAAATGGGACCCGCATGTCATCCTCTATGTACTATAAAACTTTCATTTTTTGGATTATTTTTGGCACCTCATATTTGGTCACTTGACTTTTTCTTTCGATCGCCGCCTCTCAAACGGTGAGACCGCTGCAGCTAAATGGGACCCACATGTCATCCTCTATGAGCAATCAACTTTCTTTTCTTGGAGTTTTTTTTGGCACCTCATATTTGGTCACTTGCCTTTTTCTTTCGATCTCATGCCACGTTTGAAACGTTGAGGTACCTGCTGGCTCATGGGACCCGCATGTCATCCTCGTGTGCTATAAAAGTTTCCTTTGTTGGATTTTTTTCACCCTCTGATTTTTGGCTTGCCTTTTTCTTTTGATCCCCTGCCCACTTTGAAACGTTGAGTAAGCTGTTGGTTCAAGGGACCCGCATGTCATCCTCTATGTCCATCAACTTTCTTTTCTTGGATTTTTTTCACCCCCTAATTACTAGCTACTTTCTTTTTCTTTTGATCTCAAGCCGCATTACAAACATTGAGACCGCTGCTGCAAAATGGGACCCACATGTCATCCTCTATGTACAATAAATCTTGGATTATTTTTGGCTCCGATATTTGGTCACTTGCCTTTTCTTTCGATCTCATGCTGCCTTTGAAACGTTGAGTAAGCTGCTGGCTCATGGGTCCCGCATGTCATCCTCTACGAACAATAAAAGTTTCCTTTCTTGGAGTTATTTTTTACCCCTAATTTCTGGCTATTTGCCTTTTTCTTTTGATCCCCTGCCCCCGTTGAAACGATGAGGACGCTGTTGGCAGGTCGGTCCCACATGTCATCCTCTATGAACAATAAAAGTTTCCTTTGGTGGATTTATTTTTGACCCCTAATTAATTTCTGGCTATTTCCTTTATTTTTCTTTTGATCCCCTGCCTTGGAATTGTTGAGAATGCTGCTGCCTCATTTTCCTTTTGGTCCTGTGCCGCCTTGGAAACGTTGAGACCGCTACAAAATGGGACCCGCATGTCATCCTCTATGTACAATAAAGTTTCTTTTCTTGGATTATTTTTGGCTCCTGATATTATGTCACTTGCCTTTTTCTTTCGATCTCATGCCGACTTTGAAACGTTGAGGATGCTGCTGACTCATGGGTCCCGCATCATCCTCTCAGAACGATAAATGTTTTCTTTTCTTGTATTTTTTTTCCAACTGATTTTTGGCTTTTTTTATTTTCGATCCCCTGCCGCCTTTGAAACGTTGACTCCGCTTGGCTCATGGGTCCCCGATGTCAGCCTCCCCGTACAAGAAACATGTGATATTTTATTTTGCAGACAATAAACGTTGTATTTCGCTCTGAGCTATTGCAAACGGATAAATTAAATCTTTATATCTACATAAACAAACTTATATGTTGAATCTCCTTGTTTTTTGTTTTTGCGAAGCATAGGACTTTCCTGTTTTTTTTTTGAGAAAAATCCGACCTTTCCTGTTTTGGAGTGGGCTGAAATTGTACGAGTCAAAAGGCCCAGCAGGATAGTTCGAAGGCCCAGATGTCCAGATACAGCCCAATTGAAATCTTTCTTTTCTTGGATTTTTTCACACCCTGATTTCTGGCTACTTCATTTTCTTTCGGTCTGTGCCGCCTTGGAAGCGTTGAGACCGCTGCTACAAAATGGGACCCGCATGTCATCCTCTATGTACAATAAAGTTTCTTTTCTTGGATTATTTTTGGCTCCTGATATTATGTCACTTGACTTTTTCTTTCAATCTCATGCCGACTTTGAAACGTTGAGGAAGCTGCTGGCTCATGGGTCCCGCATGTCATCCTCTATGAAAAAAAAAGTTTTCTTTGTTGGATTTATTTTTTCCCCTAATTTGTGGCTATTTGTCTTTTTCTTTTGATCCCTTGCCCCCTTTGAAACGATGACGACGCAGCTGGCAAGTCGGTCCCACATGTCATCCTCTATGAACAATAAAAGTTTCCTTTGATGGATTTATTTTTGACCCTAATTAATTTCTGGCTATTTCCTTTTTTTTTTGATCCCCTGCCGCCTTGAAATAGTTGAGGATGCTGCTGCCTCATGGGTCCCGCATGTCATCCTCTCAGAAAGGTAAATGTTTCTTTTCTTGAATTTGTTTACCAACTGATTTTTGGCTTATTTTTTCTCGATCTCCTGCCACCTTTAAAACGTTGACGACGCTGCTGGCTCATGGGTCCCCAATGTCAGCCTCCCCATACTGCAAATCCTCTTTCTGCAAAGGTTGTATTTCTAGATAGATAAGGTGGATTCGAATCTGCCATGGTTCAGGCAGCTCAGGTAAGCCTTCTTGCACTAATTAATGGAAGTAGTGTATCGCAAGGTCAAGACATGTGGCTCGGTGTAATTAATCTATATGAATCATGTTGTGGGTTCAATCTAATAGTTCTCTAACAGGTCAGCCAAAATAGAAATTAAGTTTTTTTCTAAAATGGAAATGCAAATTAAGATGAACACAAACATTAGTTATCATAATAGCTGATCATACATACATACTTGCTAAGAGCAAAAGCTTGCCAGAGTTTTACCACCCATACAATTAATTAGCAGTTCAGATAAGATAACCTTATATAAGTATAACTACAAATGCATTTGCTAAGGGCTCATGGGACAACAGAACTAGACAACCGCGAACTTTATGACCAGCATGTCACAGCGGCATCGAAAGATCTTGACCTTCAACTTTGATCCAATGCGAAGTTTGGCACCGTCAATGAACTTTTTCCACCTGGAAGTAACAGCCAAGCGGCCATCTGTGGGACTGACAGAGTACCGTCCCTCCACGGTGAGACCTTCACTCCCCTTCGCCCAGCATTGAGATCCTTGGAGATACTTTTAGGCAATTTCTGATTCAAAGCAAGAGATACCACCAAAAATTAGTCAATGGCACCAATGCACTGAACCATGTGAGACTTTGAGCAGAGAAGACATCAAGATAAGAGCAGTTATGCTGTCATATACTCACGAACATAGCCTTCAGATGCGTCCTGGTCACCACACGGGTGGCCACAGCAATGAGCTGAGACCTCGGTGATCTGGCTGGGGCAGGTGCATGAGCCTGGGCTGGTACACGAGCTGGTGCTGATGCAGGAGACGGCAGGTGCAGTAAACGGTGCCTCTAGAGGAACCGGTGCTGATGCAGGAGACTGTCGGGCAGGTGCATAAACGGTGCAGCTAGAGGAACCAGTGCTGATGCAGGAGCCTGCTGGGCATGTGTAGTATATGGGGCCTCTACAGGAACCAATGCTGATGTAGGGGACTGCTGGGTAGATGCAGTAAACGGAGCTGGTACAGGAACCGGTGCTGATGCAGGAGAGTGGGAAGCCGGTGCCGGTGCTGGTGTGGTTGCCCTTTGTGACATCCGCTCCTGTTCCATCAGGGGATCTGCAGCTTTGATCATGTTAAACCCAGCAAGCTAGAACAGAGGGAATGGTTTAGAACAACTGCTCAGAATGCAGTTATCAAAAGATATGAGTAGAAAAAAGTTACATATTATATATTTGGAAGTGTCTCCAACTCTGTAAGCAGTTACGTATATCTGCCCGTTTGAGTTTCTGATCCTCAGCTCGTCGCCCTTCTTCAGACCGTAGTCAAAAGCAAACTTTCTCCAATCATGTCCATACAAATATGTGATGGCCTGCGTCTTGTAGACATACACCTCATAGACCGTGTAGGTGTTCATCAATTTGCCATTGCCATGCATAGTGAAAGATCCTTCATGCGGACACATCTGGTTAATCATTGGACGAAGTTCACAAGGTACAGTCTGCATGTGAAAATTGATACAAATGTAAGAAGCAGGAAGACTAAAAACAAGACTTTACTATATGCCAATTCATGCTAAACCACTGAGAATACATACCTGTAACTCTGTGAAGGAGCTACTAGAAAGGTAGATAGAGCCATAGGAGGTGTTATATGCGGGGTATGTACATGGGCCCGCCATATTCCCGCAAGCTCGGCATCGGGATGGTGAAGGAAACATGGGAGGTACTACTGGTGCGTAGCGCTGAACGTAAGTGGAAGAATTAGGTTGTGTAAAGTGCATAGTTCAGAGCAATGCAAATGTTGACAAGCAAGTGCATAACACTATGTTACAAACTGAACAGTGAAAAATTAGTGTATGATGAATATAAGCATGCTAATTTGGTGTTTCCGAATTCCAAAAAGCATTAGACAGAGCCAGTGATAATATCAGACATAAATCATGGCATGTATATGTGGCTTAAGAAAATATACCCGAACCCTTGGATGGTTACGGCCCGGCTGGTCCTTGGACTTGAGCTTATATAAGCATCCAGAAGGTGGGGCTGACAGTAACTTGGTGGCAGCCTCTGCAGATGCCTCATCAGCAGCAGTTGCAATCCTTTTGACCAATGAAGGCTTAGCAGTTTCAGTCTGCATATAAAAATTTAAGAGCAACAGACATCAGCAGTGATATATAAAATGAATCTATGAGACACTGATGCATATAGTGCTGGATGTAAGTGGAAGAATAGGTGTGTGTGTTTCTGAACTATTGGTAAGCATTAGACAAAGCCGGCAATAAACAGACAAAAATCAAATCATGTATGAGGATTAAGAAAATATACCTGCTTACTGAAAAGGGTACCACCCAGCTGGCCCGTGGCCTTGTGCTTGAGGAGGTTTTCAGAAGATGGTGGCAGCACCATCGTCTTCACAGCAGCCTCATCAGGATCATTTTTTATCCATTTGAGTAGAGGCACAGAAGTTTCATCCTGCATATGAATAGCAACAGAACTCATCATTGATATTTAATAAATCTATGAGATAGACTGATGCAAATAGTGCGGGTGTAAGTGGAAGAATAGGGTTGTGCATAGAGAACAGTTGACAACAATGCAAATGATTACAAAAGAAGCCAATGGAAATCAACAGTTTATATACTGGATGAGACAGACTGAAAAGTGAAAAATTAGTGTATGATGATTGTAAGCAAACGCAGTGTTTCTGAACTTTTGGTAAGCATTAGACAAAGCCAACAGTAATTAAACAGATAATAATGAAATCATGTATGTGGATTAAGAAAATATACCAGATTCATTAAAAGGTCACCACCCAGCTGGCCCATGGCCTCGTGCTTGTAGAGGTTTTCGGAAGATGGTGTCGGCACCATCGTCCTCACAGCAGCCTCATTAGCCTCATTTTGCATCCACTTGAGTAAAGGCGCAGCAGTTTCAGCCTGCATAAGAATGGGAACAGATCTCAGCAGTGATATTGAATGACTCTGAGACAGACTGATGCATATAGTGCTAGATGTAAGTGGAAGGGTATGGCCGTGTATGGACAACAGTTCACAACAATGCAAGGGTGTGTTCGGTTCTGAAACAGCGTGGAATGGAATGGAATGGTTCCATTTCAGAGGAATGGAATGGTTACATTTTTGTTCGGTTGGGAAAAATGGAGAGCAGAAGAGATCGAGGTTAAACTAACCAATTGTCTCAAAATTGTAATTAACAATTGCAAATGACATTTTAATCTCAAAGTCGTAATTAACAGCGCCTAATGGTGCTCTTTTAATCTAAAAATCATAATTAACATCATTTTATGTTGGGTTAGGGGAACTGGAGTAGATGAACATTACTGTATGATGATTGTAAGCAAACGAATTTGGTGTTTCTAAACTTTTGGCTTCGAGATCTTATGGGTTTCAACTCTAGCCTACCCCAACTTGTTTGGGACTGAAAGGCTTGGTTGTTGTTGTTGTTGTTGTAAACTTTTGGCAAGCATAGAAAAAACCGACAATAAACAGAGAAAAATCAAGGCATGTTTTGTGGATTAAGAAAATATACCATATTCATTAAAAGATCACCCCCAGCTGGTGCGTGGCCTTGTGCTTGTAGAGGCATTTAGAAGATGGGGCGGCATCAACATACTGGCAGCCTGATCAGCCGCAGTTTTGATCTTCCTTTTGAGTAAAGGCCCTAAAGTTTCAGTCTGCATATGAATAGCAAAACAAAAGGCAGACCTCAGCAGTGATATTGAATTACTGTATGAGATAGACTGATGCATATAGTGGATGCTCTTAGCCTTTTGCAGCGTGAACACTAGCTATGGACAGACAAAAAAACTAGTTAACTCAGCTTTGTCTAGATATGAATGTACTACCACCATCCAAAAGCTTAAGCCTTATTTATTTTTGAGAAATCAAAACAAGCAAAGTTTGACCAAAATTTTAGAACATTCTATCAACAAATATAATACTGTGTAGATACCGTAGGAAAATATATTTTATTATCTATTTAATGATATTAATTTTGTATTTTGCATGTTACTGATTTTTGGTAAAAGCTTAGTCAAACATGGTATAGTTTGACTTTCTAAAAATAATATAAGCCCAAAGCTTTGGGATGGAGGCAGTAGTATCTAGAGCTAAAACACATCTAGATACATCCGTATCTACAGATAGTTGAGTCAATTAATTTGGATCTGAGGGAGTATCAGATTCAGACTACATCATGGTAAGTTGGTTAAAAAATTACCCCTGGGCGGTCCCTGCCCAGCTCGGCGGGCATTTCGCTTCTTGTGCTGCAGATCGGGCCATGCTCCTGCAGCAGGGGGGCGCTATTCTCGTTCCCCATAGCCTCAGCACGGAACCTGGAGGTACCAACCTGATACAGAGAATATAGAGCATGGTGTCACAGAGGCTTTACGCACAAACAGCTGAAGACATGTGCTACTTTAAGCATATTCCAGAACAGGAACAGATTGAGGATGCGAGACCAGAGAGACACTTAAAAGGTAAAGAGTGGATAAGCAAACGGAGTACCTGCTTCGCGGGGGACGCAGCTCAGGCTCAGCCAACTGCCCACATGCGTGGTGGCCTTACGCTCCATTGCCCCCACCGCCGAGGTCTTACCTTTCCTGTACAAGCTGACAAAAGATACAGTGAGGATCAGCAGAAACTACAAAGGTTGCAAATGTCGACAAATAAAGGAAGAACACCCCAATCCAAGCAAAGGTAGCCCCCGCCCCCACCCCCATCAATCACTCCTAGCTCGAGGGTGACCAGAAAGACACCCCTTCGCCCAGAATAGGAAAGAGATGCGCAAGGGTATCTAATTGCAGAGAACACAACAAAATCATCTTCAGGCGACGCAACACCAGTAATTTCGGGGGATGAAGCGCTCGCAAAACCCTAGCACCGGCGATCTCCCTGGTGAGCCGTGATCGAGCCCTTCTGCTCCGATCATCCTCTCCGGCATCTTGCCCTCTCCCAGGTAACATTGATCTCTCCCCTCTCGTTCCTTCCATGGCTTCTCCATCCTGGAAATGGAGGGTCAAGTTTTCCAAAACCTCCGATCCGGGCCCTTTGGATCCTGAGGTTTCCATGGGTGAGCTGCATCTCTGGATCCTGAAAGATTGGATCACACTTGTTTCTGAGTCTGGAGTTCCGATCATTGGCATGTTTCTTACGGATAATGAGTCAGTTCAAATTGGATCTGTGATCTTTTTCTCATCTTATCAAGCCAAAGTGGTTAGCTGCATTCTTTCTCCTGATCTGGATTTAGATGGATCTGAGTCACGGGATCCTGGCTTGGTTTATGACTCACGCATGTACCCGCACCTGATCAAGTCTTGGAAGATCTCCTATTCCACACATAGGGATTTAGATCGTGCAAGGATGAAGGCGTATGATGGCACTCTAAACCTTTATGAGGATATTTTAATGATGCGTGATGCAAAGGGTTGTACAATTGGGGTTAGAACAAAGGAAAAGAAAGATGCTTTTAGTGTTGGGGCCAAGCTCCATTTTCCTAAGCAGGTGGTCCGCATGGGTCTGCCTTTGGCATTTCCTAAGATCCCTAAGATGGCTTCACAAGTGATCAAGTGCTCCTCGAATGTTAAGGGAGGTGATACTAGTACTGCAGAAAAGATCAGCCCTCCAACTACTATTGAATCTAGTCAGCAGGAGGACAAAACAGTTCATGAGATGGAGGGTTTATCTTAGGTATATGCATCACTGAAGTTGGGACTTGATTTTTCGCATGGCAGAAATTTCTCCAAGGATGTACAGCATAAGTTTCACTCTTTGGTTCATTCCTCCAGAAATACAGGCCATTTTACGATGGTGGTATCTTTTGCAAGGGCAAACTTCCGTATGGAGGAAGATCTGGTCGCTTTGCCTTTGGAAGCCTCTCTTGGTGGGTTCTGTGGTGAGCTCATGGTTTCTACCTTGCGGGATAGGGTTTTCTCTTTTGTGGTTGCATCTAAGGAAGTTGCTTTTCATATTCTGAAGCTCAAGCAATATCGGTGCCAACAGTTCAAATGTTATTTTCATCTATGGAGCCGAGGAGGTCCAAATTGGGTTAGAGAATTTTATTTATGGCAGAGGGAGTGCCAATCTGAATGGACCTTAGTAAGCCCTTCCAAGAGAACGGTGCAGCTAGGTCTCTCTGCTATGAAGCAACACAAGCCGAAGTCGGTGATACGGAACTCTACTGGTCCTAAGCGACAGTTGGTTTTTGCAGATGATATCTCTTATTCTGCATGCAAGGGTTATCAGAAGCCTGTGACTACGTCAAATGCATCTGTAATTTCATGCGGCCACGAGGAACCTCTGATTGTTCATCACCCTGTTGACTCTTGTACTAAACCGCAGCAGACTGAAGTGCATGATGAAGAATTTGCTCAAATGATAGATGACATGGTCTTTAAAGTGTGGAAGTGTGATCGTTGCCTCAGCATGAAACACCTGAAGAGTGATTGCATGAATGAGATTCGTTGTCGGGCTTGCTACAGTTATGGACACATTAAAAAGCAGTGCTTTAAGTTCCAAAAGAAGACAAAGGCCCAGATATGGGTTCCTAAGAAGCCTGGCCCATTGCCGAAAGGGGAAGCGCCTGGACAAACCCCTGCCGTTTCGTCTTCGCCTGGTAATATTAATCTCTCCTCGGAGCCTACGGCTGTCGTTTTGCCGTCGCCTAGTTCTGCTCCAAACCTAGATTCGTCTCCTGCGATGGCGGTGTTTGAGGTGGATCCTACTCCGTGGCTGCCTTGGGGTCACCAAGTCATCGACGGCGGGCCGACGAGGCTACCGCGGACCTTCTACAACGCGCCGCAGGATCCATTGCAGCAGCACCATGACCACTACATCGCTATCATCGAGCCAGCTCCGCCGCCAGCCGATGAAATCTTCTGGAGGCAACAGGTGCTTAACTTTCTCATTGGCCCGCTCAACCGCAATGTCCTGGATAATCAGCTGAGTTTGTTTGGGGCTGGTTTGTTTCAGCTTAGTAGCCCCAATGCAGTTAACGCTCTGATTCAGCATGGTCATTATCAACTGCACAATCGTTTTGTTCGCTTTATTGGAGCCGATGATGCTCCGCAGAATCATAGGGCTGCACTGGGTTTCCGTCGAGGTTGGTTGATGTTTCTAGGCACGCCTCCAGATTATAGGAACGATTTTGATATATCTTCTGCTGTGGCTACCTTTGGAAAATTTCATCACTGGAATCGGGATGATCCTATCAAAGAAAGAATCCTAGTCTATGCTTCGTTTGTCTCTCCAGCCCTAGTACCTAGAGATGTTGTTTTTGGCAAGTTCTCCACTGTAGGAGGGGTGAGGGAATCGTGGACTGCTCCAGTTTTTATTTTGTCTGCTGATTTTGCTGAGCAGTTGCCCGCTGATGAGGACCCCATGCCGCCTGACGGTAATCCGCATCCAATGCCAGGAAACCTGCAGCCGAACCTGAATCTGTTTGTGCCACCGCAATTTCCCGAGATTGGCTGGGATGCTGTCCAGGATCAACCAGAAGAGCCAATAGATGAACCTATGCAGGCAAATGAGAATCAGATGGTGGACAATCAGCAGTCAATGGTCCTCAATCTTTCAGATAATTCTAGTAGCTCAGTGAATATGGCGGCTGCTGTGCAGGGGCCAGGGAATTTTAATGTGCTACAAGTTGGACGAGTGGAGCTTCGTCCAATTTTGCCGCCTCACATGATGTGGGACAAGCTGATGCTAAGCTTGCTGCCAGAGCTATATGCCAAGACTATCCCCCTGTCCATGCAAATATCGCCTTTCCGAAATATTAAGAGAACCTGGGACATGGCGTTTCAGTTTGGAAGAGTTTTTGCATCTGCATCTGCTAATGATAAGAGAATCTTTCTCACGGTTAAGCCAAGAGCTGCTCAAGGGGAATTTTGTTTTACAGCGCAAGACATGTCTGCTTTTGATGCCTCAGATGAACAGGATTGTCAAGACAATGGCCTTTGTGAGGGCTTGGACACTGGCTCTGTTCCATCTACAGAGGCAAGCTTACCTGATGATGCAATGTCTCCTGTATCGTCTTTCTCTCTGGGTTTGTTATCTGTGCCTTCTGGTGTCAAGGTTCGTAAGCGGAGGACTGCTGCGCCTGCTGATCCAGCTTTTCAGCGTGTCACCCGCAGTGTTTCATCGGGCAAGGGCTTCAGGGAGGCACCTATCAAGGAGTTACAGCCACGACCAATGAAGCGTACAAGAAAAGTTCAGTCCTCTTCTGTTGTTGTGGCTTCTGTGCGAAGGTGCTCGGATGGACCGAGCTCATCTGACAAGTAGAAGGATGAGCCTGACGCAACGTCGACGGCGATGGTGTCAATTCCTGTGATGCAACGTATTGGAGAACTGCTGCAGATGGACCCTGAAGACCTGACGGTGGCGAAGCTTACAGCGAAGCCGAGTGATGATGATGCCTCCTCTAGCAAATCTGATGATTAGTGCACCTGTACAATGTCATGGGTACAGTGGTCATCTTCAGTGCTGTGGTTTTATGTCAGATGTTCACCTATCTGTTTATGTTTATTTCAGTGGCACTCCTCAGTTAAATGTTGCTAAATTGCTTTTGGTTCAGCTTGTAAGGTGGGTTGGCTATGCTGACCCATTGATGACACTTATGATCAATGGTAGTAAATGAATTATCGCTTTTGGTCAGTTTTGGGTTGGAATATTAGGGGTATAAATGCTGAAGCTAAGCAGTTAAAGGTCAGGGAAAAAATGGAGGAAAGTAATTGTGCTATTCTATGCTTGCAAGAGACGAAGAAAGAGTCTTTTGATCGCAAATTTATTAGAGGCTTTTGTCCGCGTCGTTTTGATAATTTTGTTTGTTCACCATCTGTGGGGGCATCAGGGGGGATGTTGGTGGTTTGGAGTTCGGCAATGTTTTCTGGAACGCTAATTGACCTCCAAAAATTTGGTATAATAATCAAATTCACATCGGTTCATTCCAATCAACAGTGGACACTTGTCAACATATATGGTCCATGTCAGGGGGAGGACAGAGACAATTTTGTACAGTGGCTTTATAATTTGAATGTCCCTGATGATGAGGATTGGTTATTCATGGGGGATTTCAACTTCATTCGTTCCCAAGACAACAGAAATAAGCCAGGCGGTGATATTAATGATATTTTTCTGTTTAATGAGATAATAAATCATTTGGGACTACTTGAATTACCACTTAAAGGCAGATCCTTCACTTGGTCCAATATGCAGAAAGAACCACTTTTGGAACAGTTGGATTGGTTTTTCACGTCGATAAATTGGACAGATTCTTACCCCAATACTTTGGTTCACCCACTTGCAAAAACAACTTCCGATCATGTCCCTTGTAATGTAACCATTCAAACCTCTATCCCTAAGGTCAGATTGTTTCGTTTTGAGAATTTTTGGCCAGAGCAGCCTGGTTTTATGGAATGTGTCTCTAGTGCATGGCAGAAAGAGTATACAGCAAGTAATGCGGCGTCCTTGCTTGTTAAGAAGCTAAAAGGGCTTAGAGCTTCTCTCAAGAAATGGAAAATTAGTTTGTCCAAACTAAAGGATTTAATTGCCAAATGCAATATGGTTATTTTGTTCTTTGATAACTTGGAGGAGTATAGGAACCTGCTTTTGCCTGAGGAAAATTTTAGAAAGATGGTTAAGCAGCATCAGGATAAATTGCTGCATGCTCAGTACAGATACTGGAGGAAGAGATGTACCATTCGATGGATCAAGCAAGGGGAGGAGAATACAAAATATTTTCATGCAATGGCGACAGAAAGGTATAGGAGAAATAACATTGCATCTTTGATGACAGAAGATGGAAGGCAAGTTAATAATCATGAAGAGATGGCAGGTATTACTTGGAGTTGTTATAAATCTCGGATGGGATCTTCCCAAGGTATTGATATGAAATTTGATTTAAATGTTCTCTTGCAAAGAGTGGATGGACTAGATGATTTGGCAGTGCCTTTCACCACTGAAGAAATGGACAAGGTAGTTAAAAGAATGCCTATTGATAAGGCTCCAGGACCAGATGGCTTCAATGGTTTGTTTATGAAGAAATGCTGGAGTATTATCAAGCAAGATTTCTATAATCTGGCTAATGAGTTTTGTCAGGGCACTATTAATCTTGAGCATATTAATACTTCATATATATCTTTGGTCCCTAAGAAGCAGTCAGCAGAGAGTATTAATGACTACAGACCAATTTCCCTGACAAATTGTTGTCTTAAGTTTCTAACAAAAATGGCGGCTGACAGGTTTCAGAAGGTCATCATGCAATGTATACATAAGAACCAATATGGGTTTATTAAAAGTAGGACAATTCATGATTGTCTTGCTTGGACTTTTGAATATATTCATCAGTGTAAAGCCTCTAAGAAGCCGGTGGTAATTTTGAAACTTGATTTTGAGAAGGCCTTTGATACCATTGAGCATGAGGTGATTTATGAGATTTTGAGGAAGAAGGGTTTCAGTAAAGAATGGATTGCTTGGGTAAGAATGATTCTTGAGTCTGGTATATCTTCAGTCTTCATCAATGGGGTTCCTGGCAAACAGTTTAGATGTAAGAGGGGAGTAAGGCAGGGAGATCCCCTTTCTCCTTTGTTATTTGTTCTTGGGGCAGACTTGCTGCAATCAGTGGTGAATGACTTGTTACAGAGAGGTCTTATTTCTTTGCCCATTCATACTGGTGATCCAGACTTCCCAATTATTCAGTATGCAGATGACACCTTGCTGATAGTTCCTGCTGACAGTGTTCAATTGTCTGTCCTCAAGGAAGCTTTACAGGATTTCAGCTCTTCAACTGGCTTGAGAGTTAATTTTCACAAGTCCTGCATGTTGCCATTGAATCTATCTGATGATGAAGTGGCTGTGTTAGCCAGGGATTTTGGTTGCCAGGTTGGGGTGATGCCTTTCACATACTTGGGGTTGCCATTGGGGACTACTAGGCCATCTATGCAGGATTTGTTACCTATGGTTGATCGTATGGAGAGGAGATTGACGGCAAGCTCTTCCCTGCTAGCATATGGTGGGAGATTACAATTAATCCAATCATGTCTAAGCTCGATGCCTATTTTTTTCCTGTGTACCTTGAGCATTCCTGTTGGCATTATCAAGCAGCTTAACAGGATTATTAGGCAGTGTCTGTGGAGAAAGAAAAAGGGGGAGTGTACCACCAATCAGTCCTTGGCCTCATGGGATATGATTTGCAAACCCAACCAGAGTGGTGGTTTGGGAGTGATGGACTTTAAATTGCAGAATGAGGCACTCTTGTTAAAGCACTTGCATAATTTTTTTAACCATGCTGATTTACCTTGGGTTCAGCTGGTTTGGAACTATTACCCAGAAGGTGTGCCTCATGCTTCTAAGCTTTGTGGATCTTTTTGGTGGAGGGATGTGATGAAATTGTCTGATTTATATAGATCTGTCACCTCAGTTACTGTTAAGGAGGGAAGTACAACACTATTCTGGGCAGATAAGTGGAATGGGATTTGTCCTCAGGAGAGGTTCCCAAGGCTCTATTCTTATACTCTAAATCAGACTCTATCTGTCAAGGAGGCATTATTAATCAATGATATTCATGATTTGTTTGAAAGACCACTGTCTCAACAGGCAGCTATGGAGTTGGTAGAATTGCAGAGCATTATGCAAAATGTTGACTTGCAGCCTAATGGGAAAGATGAATGGCGAACTGTTTGGAAAGATGGCAATTATACTGCACAACGCTTTTATCGTCACAGATTCAGCAATATTACCTATGATAAGGTATATCATTGGATATGGAACAGTAAGTGTTTGCAGAAGCTTAAAGTGTTTGCTTGGTTATTAATGAGTGATAGACTTAACACAAAAGATATGTTGAAGAGACGACATTGGAATGTCACGTCGGATCATCATTGTGTTCTCTGTTTCTCTCATGCGTATGAGGACAGGATTCATCTGTTTTTTGATTGTGTGTTCAGTTTGAGGGTTTGGGCTTATTTGCAGATTGATTGGTCCATAGGAGTGACCATTGAAGAGAAATTTAAACATGCAAGGAAAGAGTTTGGGAAGCCTTTCTTCACAGAGGTGGTCATTTTGGCAACCTGGCACATTTGGAACCAGAGGAATGGTTTGATTTTTCAGCAGATAAGACCATCTTTCAGATCATGGAAGAGAGACTTTATTAATGGACTGTCTCTCCATAAGCATAGGGTTAGGAAAAAGGATTTAGAACAGTTCCTGGCTTGGATTCTTTCTTTACCTTAGTTTTTTTAGTTTTGCCTTGTATATATTGTACATATGTAACTCTTTTCTGGTCTCTTTATATAAACAAATTGCTGTGAGGCTTTGCCTCACAGTTTCTCTTCAAAAAAAAAAAGATATCGAGGAGAGGAAAAAAGAACCGATCTCGAGAAAGGAGAGAACATTACTAGTCCTACCTAATCCGCTTGGGCTAGATGCAGCTTGCCCCTCCAAGCTGGATGCCTGGACGGTGGAGGCGAAAGGAGGGGATCGAGCTAGCGGCTTGCATCCGTCGGCAATCGGCACTCGATCGGGAGAGAAGGGGTGCTACATAAAGGGGAGGGGTAACATATTTTATTACACAGTGAACTTACTGATGTGACTAGTCATTACATGTCTCACTGAAACTAGGGCCCATAGTGTGGCACCCCAAATTTACTTGAAGCTGCCCGGCGGGACGCATTGGCGCGTCAAGAAACCCCCGAATTGTAGCGGGGAAATGAAACATTTCACAAAAATTCGAAATTCAAGCACACCGCCACGCGCCAAGCACGCGGCTGTTCCTTCCTCTTCCTCGGTTCCTCCTCCCTATCCGAAAAAACCCCAAATCCCAAGCTCAAACCAAAAAAAAACAAATCCCCTGGCCGCCATGCATGTCCTCGTTAACCCGCTGGAGATCGTTCCCGGACGATGCGGACCACCCGCCCTGAGATCCAGAATTCCGTCCACCTCGAGGCACCGTGCTGTCTCGCAGCAGCGGCTTGAGGGCGCTGAAGAGGAAGTTCCGCCGGAAAGTGCTCATGGCAACCGTGCAAGCTCACCGGCGTGCTGTATCCCGAGAGGAACTGGTCAAAGCTTTGCTATTCGCCACACAAAAAAATTGCGGGCCAAGATCTGGTCAAAGCTTCGTCGATGGCTTGCCGCGAGAGGCTTGGAGTCCAGAGTCAATAAACTAGCTGCTCGAGGACTTGGGCGGTTTACACGGATTCATATTAACTGACTCAAGTTTGTTAGTCTAGTTAACAAATGCATCTAGATACATCCATATCTAGACAGAATTGAGTCAATTAATATGAATCAGAGGGAGTACCTGAAAGTGTTTCATGCTACCAACTAATGCGCTGGCAGGAATCGCTGTAGAAGTAATTGTGCTACTACTCATACGATGAACTGATTGTGTGGGTGTCGAATTTTGCAACGCGATCATCCACTGAATGCTTAATCTAGCGCCAAAGGCGTACAAATCATAACATACTACAGCACCAGAACATAAGAGTACGAATCATAAAGTAGCTCAACATTTTGCATCAGGGCTGGGTGGTCCTGAGACTACCGGGACGCCCCTGATGATCTCCGGGTGTGCATCCTCTTCAACGCAAAGCTGTGTACTCGGTCCACGGCCTCCTTCTGTAGGCTGGATAATCTCAGGTGCAGGACCTTCGTCTATGAGAGGCTCGTCATCAGTACCATCCACAGGTGCATCAGGGCTGGGTGGTCTTGAGACTACCCGGACGCCCGTGATGATCTCCGGGCGTGCATCCACTTCAACGCAAAGCTGTGTACTCGGTCCATGGCCTCCTTCTGTAGGCTGGATAATCTCAGGTGTAGGACCTTCGTCTATGAAAGGCTCGTCATCAGTACCATCCACAGGTGCATCAAACTGAGATTCATCTTCAAATCTCCCATCAAACTGAGAGACCTCTTCAACTCTATGCTTCTGCAATTAGTACATCAACCGATTAGACAAACATCTAAGGGATGCAACCTGAACAAATGTCGTTTTACATATTTACCTTCTCATCTGGCACAGCACATGTCCCAGAGCTGAAACCCGTTTCCTGAAGCAAGCGCTTTTTCTCTCCTTCCCGTCCATCCATCTGCAACAAGTTAAATTTGAGTACAGAACCTTGCACAGCAATGCAAACTATTGATTGAAACAGCGGCAGCATCAATATAAATAATTAACTACATATGCCAGCACACATACAGTGTGAGCAAGATCTGCTTCTCCTGCTAAAGGATCATTATATGGTTCACCATGCTAAACCCGCCTAACATATGTGCGGTCCATCCCAAAAATGTGTAAATGATCTGCCACTACAGGGTGAGGCCTCTTCTCACCATTCATACATGTGCAGCGCGGGCAATACACGTCCAGGTTGTGACCATCATGAGCTCTAATAAACCCCATAAAGGGTTGAACACCATTTATATATGAAGGGGAACATAAGTGTCCATGCAGTATCCAAGTTCTGTCCATCTGTTTAATTATGAGATACAGTGGTTGGTGATTAATTTAAGGCGAAGTAGGAAATGTATATCCATCGAGTACAAAACTATACTACATGATTATGCATTTCAGCAATCATGTCGAGTACAAAACAAAAAATGCCCATCGACATTTTAGCAAACAGATCGTGTACAAAACTCTGCCATGGCATTTCAGCAAATTAACGGATCGAGTGCAGAACTGACTCTATATGCCCACGCAAATGAACAAATTGATCGATGACAAATCGAGCGGAAAACTATAAAGTGCCAATTAGTTCGAGCATACTGACGAATTTTTTTAGCAGCATCAAGAAAATATAAATCGTTAGGCTGTCTTGCCCGATACATGATTGAGCTAGAGATAGCAGCCCTACCGTGGATCAACTTGACCGCCGGTGCGTCTCGAGAAGAACGACGGGGAGGGGAAGCTTCTTCTTCGCACGGACGGGACGGGGAGGGGAAGCTCTTCGCACGGACGGGGATAAGTTGTGTACGGGTGGGTGGGGGGTCATGCGGCCGGGCCGCCGGGGTGATAATTAAGGTCGGTAGGTGGCGTTTAATGGAGTTGCGTGTGTAATTTGCCGTGCACAAGGTTGAGGAATAGGCGGTTCCCTTTGCCGCGCGCACAATTCAAACTATCCCGCCCATGTAGTTTAAATTCGCCATATTTTCGTTAAATCGACATAAAGTCATGTGAGTGGGGGAAAATTAGCAAAGTTGCTTGAAAAATAGTAAAACTCTGGAATTATCCTTTAAATATGCTCTACTTCGTGTGAAAATCGGGGTGTGGAAGCATGTTGAGCTGTTTTATTTGTACTTTCTTCATTAAAACTCCCATTTTATGCACTTTGGATGGAAAGAAATCATTTGTACATAAATTTTGACAACGCCATTTGCAAACACTAATTGTTTACATGCCAAGATGCACCCATCCACCAAATATATATGTGGCAAAAGTTTATCACAATCTAGCAGATATGCATAATTAGTGAGGGACCCCTTTTGATTTTGTGCAATTTCCACTAATTAGGTAGAGATCGAGAAGGGTTAATTAATTAGGCCATGTTAGGGGTTATGTGTTTTAGATTAGGTTGTGTGGATTCAAATACAACTTCTTTATTTGTGTGCTATGATTAATCAAAACTAGATCGATCGACTGCGCACACATTATTAGAGGCGCATGCCTTTGCGCACAAAGTGCATGTGTGTGTTGTTGGCCACCAACGAGAGAGAGAGAGAGAGAGAGAGAGAGAGAGAGAGAGAGAAGAGAGAGAGGTAGAGAGAGCTACATACGAGAGAGCGATTGAAATCCCCAAATTAAACACATATATATGCATGGCACATTTAATTTAATTAGAGGACCGCGAGGCACCCCTGGCCTGCTTGATGCACAATTAAGTGTCATTGGCCTATATATAGGGTTTAATTAGGGTTTAGGGTTTAGGGTTAGGAGGTTAGGGTTTAGGGTCTAGGGTTTAGGGTTTAATGTTTATGGTGTTTAGGGTTTAGGGATTAGGGATTAGGGTTTATTTAGGGTTTAAGGTTTAGGGATCATCGATCGAGTGCGCACACACACATTATTAGAGGCACACGCGCCTTTGCGCATAAAGTGCATGCGTATATGTGTGTGTTTTTTGGCCACCAACGACATATAGATGATCGAGAGAGAGAGAGATTGAAATCCCCAAGAATATGTTCAAATATATATTAAAATATATGCACGAATGCATGCATGGTAGGCCATGCATGCACACTAATTATATATATATTATGAGGAAACTTAATCAAATGTGTTTTCATTCGAGAGAACTTGTCAAAATTCAAGTTAATTAATTTATCATCGATAATTATATAATTAATTAATGAATCTCAGGGAGATGTTATACAACATATGATCGATATAGGCCATGTATATATTAATTGGTTTTAATCTACCGTTTAATTTGCTAGCTAGCTGCATGCTATATATAGAGCATGTTTTTATTAGATCGGGTTATAGCTAGTATAGTTTAGGGTTATGTGTTTTAATTAACTAGGGTTTGATTAGCTAGGGGTTAGTTATATATATATGGTTTAGGGTTAATGCATGGCACATTTAATTTAACTAGAGGACCGCGAGGCACCCCTGGCCTGCTTGATGCACAATTAAGTGTCGTTGGCCTATATATAGGGTTTAATTAGGGTTTAGGGTTAGCTAGCTGGGTTTAGGGTTTAGTGTTTAGGGTGTTTAGCTAGGGTCTAGGGTTTAGGGTTTAGTGTTTACGGTGTTTAGAGGGTCTAGGGTTTAGTGTTTAGGGTGTTTAGGGTCTAGGGTTTAGGGTCTAGTGTTTAGGGTCTAGGGTTTAGGGTTTAATTAGTGTTTAGGGTGTTTAGGGTTTAGGGTTTAGTGTTTACGGTGTTTAGGGTCTAGGGTTTAGGGTTTAGTGTTTAGGGTGTTTAGGGTCTAGGGTTTAGAGTCTAGTGTTTAGGGTTTAGGGTTTAATTAGTGTTTAGGGTGTTTAGGGTTTAGGGTTTAATGTTTACGGTGTTTAGGGTCTAGGGTTTAGGGTTTAGTAGTGTTTAGGGTGTTTAGGGTCTAGGGTTTAGTGTGTTTAGGGTTTAGGGGATTAGGGATTAGGGTTTTAGGGTTGTTTAAGGTTTAGGGATCATCGATCGAGTGCGCACACACATTATTAGAGGCACCCCGCGCCTTTGCGCATAAAGTGCATGCATATATATATGTGTGTTTTTTTGCCACCAACAACGATATATAGATGATCGAGAGAGAGAGATTGAAATCCCCAAGAATATGCATGTTCAAATATATATCAAAATATATGCACGAATGCATGGTAGGCCATGCATGCACACTAATTATATATATATTATGAGCTAGGCAACTTGATCAAATGTGTTTTCATACGAGAGAACTTGTCAAAATTCAAGTTAATTAATTTATCATCGATAATTATATATATAATTAATTAATGAATCACAGGGAGATCGATAATTAATTTAGGGTTTTAGGGTTGTACGTTTAAGGTTTAGGGATCATCGATCGAGTGCGCACACACATTATTAGAGGCACCCGCGTCTTTACGCATAAAGTGCATGCGTATATATGTGTGTTTTTTGCCACCAACGTTATATATAGATGATCGCGAGAGAGAGAGAGATTGAAATCCCCAAGAATATGTTCAAATATACATTAAAATATATGCACGAATGCATGGTAGGCCATGCATGCACACTAAAATTATATATATATTATGAGGCAACTTAATCAAATGTGTTTTCATTCGAGAGAACTTGTCAAAATTAAAGTTAATTAATTTATCAAGATAATTATATAATTAATTAATGAATCTGAGGGATATGTTATACAACATGATCGATATAGGCCATGTATATTTTAATTGGTGTTAATCTACGGTTTGCTAGCTAGCTGTTATATATATAGAGCATGCTTTTATTAGATCGGGTTATATCTAGTATAGTTTAGGGTTATGTGTTTTAATTAAGTATGGTTGATTAGCTAGGGTTAGTTACATATATATGGTTTAGGGTTAATGCATGTCACATTTAATTTAATTAGAGGACCGCGAGGCACCCCTGGCCTGCTCGATGCACACAATTAAGTGTCGTTGGCCTATACATAGGGTTTAATTAGGGTTTAGGGTTAGCTAGGGTTTAGGGTTAGGGTTAGGGTTAGGGTTAGGGTTAGGGTTTAGGGTTTAGTGTTTAGGGTGTTTAGGGTTTAGGGTTTAGGGATTAGGGATTTAAGGTTTTAGGGGTTGTTTAAGGTTTAGGGATCATCGATCGAGTGCGCACACACATTATTAGAGGCACTCGCGCCTTTACGCATAAATTGCATGTGTATATATATATGTGTGTGTTTTTTGGCCACCAACGATATATTGATGATCGAGAGAGAGAGATTGAAATCCCTAAGAATATGTTCAAATATACATTAAAATATATGCACGAATGCATGGTAGGCCATGCATGCACACTAATTAATTATATATGTGTTTTCATTCGAGAGAACTTGTCAAAATTCAAGTTAATTAATTTATCACGATAATTATATAATTAATTAATGAATCTGAGGGATATGTTATACAACATGATCGATATATAGGCCATGTATATTTTAATTGGTGTTAATCTACGGTTTGCTAGCTAGCTGCTATATATAGAGCATGTTTTTATTAGATCGGGTTATATCTAGTATAGTTTAGGGTTATGTGTTTTAATTAAGTAGGGTTAATTAGCTAGGGTTAGTTACATATATATGGTTTAGGGTTAATGCATGGCACAATTAATTTAATTAGAGGACCGCGAGGCACCCCTGGGCTGCTCGATGCACAATTAAGTGACGTTGGCCTATATACATATATAGGGTTTAATTAGGGTTTAGGGTTAGCTAGGGTTTAGGGTTAGGGTTAGGGTTAGGGTTAGGGTTTAGGGTCTAGGGTTTAGGGTTTAGTGTTTAGGGTGTTTAGGGTTTAGGGATTAGGGATTAGCTAGGGATTTAAGGTTTTAGGGGTTGTTTAAGGTTTAGGGATCATCGATCGAGTGCGCACACACATTATTAGAGGCACCCGCGCCTTTACGCATAAATTGCATGCGTATATATATATGTGTGTGTTTTTTGGCCACCAACGATATATTGATGATCGAGAGAGAGATTGAAATCCCTAAGAATATGTTCAAATATACATTAAAATATATGCACGAATGCATGGTAGGCCATGCATGCACACTAATTAATTATATATATATTATGAGGCAACTTAATCAAATGTGTTTTCATTCGAGAGAACTTGTCAAAATTCAAGTTAATTAATTTATCACGATAATTATATAATTAATTAATGAATCTGAGGGATATGTTATACAACATGATCGATATATATAGGCCATGTATATTTTAATTGGTGTTAATCTACGGTTTGCTAGCTAGCTGCTATATATAGAGCATGTTTTTATTAGATCGGGTTATATCTAGTATAGTTTAGGGTTATGTGTTTTAATTAAGTAGGGTTAATTAGCTAGGGTTAGTTACATATATATGGTTTAGGGTTAATGCATGGCACAATTAATTTAATTAGAGGACCGCGAGGCACCCCTGGGCTGCTCGATGCACAATTAAGTGACGTTGGCCTATACATAGGGTTTAATTAGGGTTTAGGGTTAGCTAGGGTAGAGGGTTAGGGTTAGGGTTTAGGGTTTAGTGTTTAGGGTGTTTAGGGTTTAGGGATTAGGGATTTAGGGGTTTTAGGGTTGTTTAAGGTTTAGGGATCATCGATCGAGTGCGCACACACATTATTAGAGGCACCCGCGCCTTTACGCATAAAGTGCATGCGTATATATGTGTGTTTTTTGGGCCACCAACGATATATAGATGATCGAGAGAGAGAGAGATTGAAATCCCCAAGAATATGTTCAAATATACATTAAAATATATGCACGAATGCATTGTAGGCCATGCATGCACACTAATTATATATATATATATTATGAGGCAACTTAATCAAATGTGTTTTCATTCGAGAGAACTTGTCAAAGTTCAAGTTAATTAATTTATCACGATAATTATATAATTAATTAATGAATCTCAGGGATATGTTATACAACATGATCGATATAGGCCATGTATATTTTAATTGGTGTTAATCTACGGTTTGCTAGCTAGCTGCTATATATAGAGCATGTTTTTATTAGATCGGGTTATAGCTAGCTAGTATAGTTTAGGGTTATGTGTTTTAATTAAGTAGGGTTGATTAGCTAGGGTTAGTTACATATATATGGTTTAGGGTTAATGCATGGCACATTTAATTTTATTAGAGGATCGCGAGGCACCCCTGACCCGCTCGATCGATGCACAATTAAGTGTCGTTGGCCTATACATAGGGTTTAATTGGGGTTTAGGATTAGCTAGGGTTTAGGGTTAGGGTTAGGGTTAGGGTACGTTTAGGGTCTAGGGTTTAGGGTTTAGTGTTTAGGGTGTTTAGGGTTTAGGGATTAGGGATTTAAGGTTTTAGGGTTGTTTAAGGTTTAGGGATCATCGATCGAGTGCGCACACACATTATTAGAGGCACCCGCGCCTTTACGCATAAATTGCATGCATATATATGTGTGTTTTTTGGCCACCAACGATATATAGATGATCGAGAGAGAGATTGAAATCCCCAAGAATATGTTCAAATATACATTAAAATATATGCACGAATGCATGGTAGGCCATGCATGCACACTAATTATATATATATATATATATATTATGAGGCAACTTAATCAAATGTGTTTTCATTCGAGAGAACTTGTCAAAATTAAAGTTAATTAATTTATCAAAATAATTATATAATTAATTAATGAATCTCAGGGATATGTTATACAACATGATCGATATAGGCCATGTATATATTAATTGGTGTTAATCTACGGTTTGCTAGCTAGCTGCTATATATAGAGCATGTTTTTATTAGATCGGGTTATAGCTAGTATAGTTTAGGGTTATGTGTTTTCATTAAGTAGGGTTGATTAGCTATGGTTAGTTACATATATATGGTTTAGGGTTAATGCATGGCACATTTAATTTAATTAGAGGACCGCGAGGCACCCCTGGCCTGCTTGATGCACAATTAAGTGTCGTTGGCCTATATATAGGGTTTAATTAGGGTTTAGGGTTAGGGTTAGGGTTTAGGGTCTAGGGTTTAGTGTTTAGGGTGTTTAGGGTTTAGGGATTAGGGATTAGGGTTTCAGGGTTGTATAAGGTTTAGGGATCATCGATCGAGTGCGCACACACATTATTAGAGGCTACTGACATAGGCACCCCAAATGGGCCTGCCATAGATGGTACCCGGGATTTACTGAAGGCCCACTATCCGAAGAATAAGAAGATTCGGGAGCCTAAGATATATTAAGGAAAGCTAGAGTTGTAATAGAAAGGATATTTTGTAATCTGGCGGGACGAGTTAGAAACCGTCCCGGACTCTGTAACTTGTACAATACGAAACCCTCGGCTCCACCTCCTATATAAGGGGGAGTCGAGGGACAAAGAAAGATCGAATTCTGTCAACATAACCCTAGTTTTCATAATCGCGAGTACTTTTCGCCTAAACCTTCGAGATCTACTTGCCCTCTACTTCTAGCAAAACCCTAGTCTACAATCTGTAGGCATTGACAAGTTTATCCCTTGTCAATTGGCGCCGTCTGTGGGAATTAGAGGCTGCAAGGATCCGATCTCGATGGCACGTTCAAGATCTTCGACTTCATCGACAGCAAGCAACGCGATGGATCGAGGTAACAAGGAAAAAACTGATCTATTCAATTTTATTCCTCACCCGCCCTCCCGTATGGATGCATGTGCCTATCTGGAGGAGCCCATCGTCATGACGTTCGGAGAATTCCGATTTGGCGTCAACAAGGAAGGATCCTATCGTCTCGAAGTTCCGATCTCGTCGGAATTTTCAGCGGTCGACTCCAACTTTTCGTCGACCGACGAGGAGTTTTCGTCGACATACTTCGTCGACAACAAGGCAAGCGGAAAGCTCGCCAAGATCTTCAGCAACACATCCTTCGAGTCATCTGCGGACTCCTTTATAAGCAGCGACTCCGACAGCGTCGACAGCTTCAACTTCATCGACAAGTCTGCTGCCATCGGAAAGGTCTTCACCACTCTATATGATGGTGTCACCAGTCCCGACAAAAATCAATGCACAAAATATCATCAGATCTATGTGGTAGAAGGGGCAGGCACATCAGACCCGCCAACATCAGAGGCTTTCGACGAATTGGGAAATCCATACGTCGATCCCGCTGATCTCAGACATGGTCTAGGCACCAAATATCCTGGATCCACAACTCGCGCAAGAGTACAACTCCCGCAAAGCGCGTGGGATAGGGCCGCGAAAGCCATGGATGGTTCAGAACCCATGACCAACACCGCTACTGCACAAGAACTTCAAGCATATCAATATAGACTTGCTCGAGTAAGCAGAGAGTTGGAAAAACAGACAGCATCCTTGAATAGGAGAAAAGAAGCAGCTTCTGCATCAAGCAGACGCCGGGCAGATTTAAGTCGCCTTTCAGGAAATACAGGAGATAGTCACAGAGAAGCTCGGAGGAGAGCAATGTCTCGACTGCAAAACATACCTGAAGCAGAAAGAGGAAACATAATCCAAAATCTCGACATGTCCTTTATGTCGATCGATGAGAGAGGAAATATCATCCCGAAAACGCCAGAGGCAGGTTACATGGCAACACAAGCATACATCTTGGCATCCAGACCACCTGCTGGAGACCCGAGAGAACCATTGTTCAATATGGCGATGGCCGGAGTAGGAGTTATGGGAACAGCGTTTGCAACAACGCCTCCCGAAGAAAATCCCAGACAAAATAGTCCACGACACACCGCAGCAGTTCAAGACCCACCACGAGCAAGTGGAGCAAGAGACACAGCAGTCCAAGTAAGAGTGGACAGAGCGCGACAAGAAAGGAGGGACCGTCAGCACTCGCCAGAGCTTGCCGACGAAGATATGTGTGGGCTCCCATGCTTTACGAGAAGAGTGCGAAAAACTCGAGTCCCAAAAGGGTTCAAGTTACCAGAGAATTTCAAGAAGTTCGACGGCCTGCAAGATCCCGAGGATTGGCTCGTGGATTATCTCGAGATGGTGAAACTGATAGGAGGAACCAGAGCAACAGCTATGCAAAGTATCCAAGTTCACCTGAGTGGTGCCGCAAGATCTTGGATAAAGAAACTCCCCTTGAACTCCATCGACAGCTGGGAAACCTTTGAGGACATCTTCGTGAAGAACTTCCGATCCACCTGCAAAAAACCCGCGTCGTTGGAAGAATTACGAGCGTGTCGACAAAAACATGACGAGTCGATGAGAAAATATATACAGCGGTGGAACATTATCAAAAACTCGGCAGAAGATATATCTGACGAGAGAGCAATAGATGCGTTCGTGGCAGGAATCCGACGAGCAGACTTCGTCGAGGACTTGGGAAGAACTAATCCCAGGACAATCTCAGCGTTGATGGAAATCGCTAACAAGTGGGCAGATGGAGAAGACGCAATATACAACAAACGACACAGGTCGCCAGAAGAGGATCGTAGTCGAAATTACCAAAATAGAAGGCGATTTTCTCGCCAGTTCTACAACAACGATGCTCCCGGCCATATATCGGCTGGTTTTCGGGGAAACCCTGGAGGAAATAGTCGAGATGATTATCAAAGGAGCAACGAGCAACAAGGCGACAATAGAGGTGATTTTCGCGGCAACAGACAAAATAGTGGACCAAGGATTCAAAGACCTTACGTGTCTCCCGAGGAGATGATGAACGGTCCGTGTCAAATGCACTTTTACCTCGACAACAATGGAAAGAGACAGTCAGGACATCTCCAGAAAGACTGCCGCAATTTTCAGGCAATGTTGCGAGCCGCAGGAATCGCAAATGCCCAAGCAAATAACAGAAATCCTCGGGAGCCAAGGAGCGAGATTCACCTTCCACCTCCTCCCGCAATAACCGAAGAAAATCGACACCAGCTCAGAATAGCGGCAGCACCACAACCACCCCCATATGTCGATCCCAATTCCAATGGCGCAGTTTTAATGATTCAGAAAGCTAGGCCGTCCAACAGGGCGCAGAAGGTCATATCTCGACAAGTGTTTATGGCAGAAAAGATGCCTCCACCAACAGTCGAGTATCTAAATTGGTCAGGGCAAGACATAGGCTTCACAATTGCGGATCATCCGCAGCAAGTTCCTCGACCAGGACAATCAGCACTTATTCTACCCGCAGTAATTGCTGGGTTCGACGTGTCGCGAGTTTTCATAGATGGTGGCAGCAGTCTAAACCTCATGTATGCAGACACATTGAGGAAGATGAACATATCCCTGGCAAACTTGAAACCAACTGACACACGTTTTCATGGGATCACACCAGAGAAGCCAAGTTACCCATTGGGTAAGATCAACCTCGACGTTCAGTTTGGAACCCGAGAAAACTACAGGATAGAGAACCTGGAGTTCGAAGTTGTGGATTTCCCGTCGCAATATCACGCTTTGTTGGGACGACCAGCTTACGCCAGGTTCATGGCAGTGCCGCATTATACATATCTGTTGTGGAGGTTGCCTGGGCCTAAGGGACCTATCACAATCAAAGGAAGCTTTGCACTGGCCGATAAATGCGACAAAGATTTCCATCGACTGTCAGAAACTTTCGGGATGCAAGCAGAATATGCGGCACCTAGGCTCACTGATTATGATGTGCTGCCAGAGGTAGGAAGATCTAAGGAGCCAACTTTCAATATAAATAAAGATTCAAAAGAGGTACAGATCCACCCAACAGATCCAAAGAAAACGACGTCCATTGCTACAAACATGGATGTCGCATAGGAAAGCGCGCTCGTCGAGTTCCTCCGTGAGCACTGGAAAATCTTCGCATGGTGTCCAGCTGACATGCCAGGAGTACCCAGGGAACTTGCCGAGCACCACCTCAATTTGGATCCTCTTGCACGACCAGTAAAGCAACCTTTGCGGCGTTTTTCAGAGCCTAGCCGCAAAGCTATGTTATCAGAAATAGATCGACTCAAAGATGCCGGGTTCATCAGAGAAATATCTACAGAAGCCACATGGGTAGCTAACCCAGTGATGGTGCCGAAGAAACACACAATAGTCCTTCGCATGTGCGTCGACTTTACGTGTCTCAATAAACATTGTCCCAAGGATCACTTTCCCCTCCCAAGGATCGATCAAATCATCGACTCCACGGCAGGATGTGAACGTCTTTCCTTCCTGGACGCATATTCTGGTTATAACCAGATCAGATTAAAAGAAGAAGATGAAGCCAAAACAGCGTTCATCACACCTTATGGCGTGTTTTGTTACAAAACAATGCCCTTTGGTCTGAAAAACGCGGGAGCAACATATCAGCGGATGATGCAGAAGTGCCTAGCAACACAGATCGGGAAAAATGTACAAGTCTACATCGACGATGTCGTAATAACATCAAAGAAAGGGTCAACGCTGATTGAAGATTTGAAGGAAACCTTCGACAACCTCGACAAGTTCTGCCTCAAGCTGAACCCGACAAAGTGCTCTTTTGGAGTACCCGCAGGAGAACTTCTCGGGTTCTTAGTATCAGCAAGGGGGATTGAAGCTAATCCCGAAAAAATACAGGCCATCGTCACTATGAGAAAGCCAACAAAGTTGAAGGAAATACAACAGTTAACGGGGCGAGTCGCAGCTTTAAGCAGATTCGTCGCCAGGCTAGGAGAAAAGGCACTGCCGTTTTATGCGTTGATCAAACAAGGAGAAAAATTTCAATGGAACGAGGAAGCAGACAGAGCTTTCGAGAATCTCAAGCGAGCAATTTCGACACCGCCAATATTGGTGGCGCCAAAAGAGAAAGAACCTCTCCTCTTGTACATTGCAGCTACACCTCAGGTGGTCAGCACGGCCTTAGTGGTGGAAAGGGAAGAAGAAGGTAAGCTTCATGGAGTTCAAAGGCCAGTATATTTCATCAGCGAAGTACTGTCGCCGTCAAAACAGCGGTACCCGCAATATCAAAAGCTAGCATATGGAGTATTCACGACAGCAAGAAAATTGCGGCATTATTTTTCGGCTCACCCGATAATAGTGGTCAATGAAGCTCCCTTATCAAATATATTGAACAATCCAGAGGCTACGGGTCGTGTCTCCCTTTGGGGAATAGAACTTTCCCCTCGGGACATCACGTATGAAAAAAGAAAAGCAATAAAGTCGCAGGTCTTACCAGATTTCATTGCAGAGTGGATGGAGCTACAAAACACAGGACCCCCAGATTTATCGAGGACTTGGACTATGAACTTCGACGGGTCCAAGAGATTGGAAGGTGCCGGAGCAGGCGTGATATTAGTTTCACCTGAAGGCGACAAGTTGAAGTATGTTCTGCGGATGACGTTCCCAAACGCATCTAACAATGAAGCAGAATATGAAGCTCTCATACATGGGATGAAGATGGCAAGCTTGCGGTGCAACCCGACTGAAAATTTTGGCGACTCACAGTTGGTAGCACAGCAAGTCATGAACCAATGCGATGCAGTCAACGAAAGTATGATAGCATACAAGGAGGTGTACAATGAGCTAGAGAAGCTATTCGATGGATGTGAAGTAAACCACATCAGCAGGATGAGCAACGATGAAGCCGACGTTCTCGCAAACATCGGGTCACAATGCCTCGCAATCCCTCCAGGTGTGTTCTGGGAAGAGATCAGCGAGAGATCAACAAAGCCGGCAAAAACAAAAAAGGAGAAGAAAGAGAAAACATCGACTGACACCAAGGGCACAGCAGAAGAAGAAGAAGAAGAGCAAGAACTAGTCATGATGGTACAAGTTCCATGGATGCAGGCCTACATATCATACATCCTAAGGAAAGTCATACCCGACGATCCAGTCGAAGCAAGGCGAATAATTAGGCGATCAAAAGCTTTCACTGTGGTAAAAGGGCTGTACAAACGCAGTATTTCGGGTGTGCTACAACGGTGTGTTACACCCGAAGAAGGAAGGATCATCCTAAAGGACGTGCATGAAGGAATATGTGGGCACCACGCGAGTAGCAGAGCTATCGCGGCTAAGGTTTTCAGAGCAGGATTTTATTGGCTAACAGCAATCGAGGATGCGAAGGAAATAGTGCGAACTTGCGATGCGTGCCAAAGATTTGCGGCAAGACCTCACTCTCCTGCCGCAGAACTTATGCCAATTCCATTGTCTTGGCCTTTCGCTCAATGGGGTCTCGACATGGTAGGTAAATTACACAAAGCTTCGCCAGGAGGTTATGAGTATATGCTTGTTGCTGTCGACAAGTTTACAAAATGGATCGAAGCAAAGCCGATAAATTCACCGGACGGCGCGTCGGCGATTAAGTTCGTGAAAAGCATTGTCTTCAGATTTGGAGTTCCTCACAGTATTGTGACAGACAACGGCAGCAATTTCACGTCCAAGGAGTTCAAAGCATACTGCGCAGAAGTGGGCATTAAATTAAGTTTTGCGTCTGTTGCACACCCTCAGACCAATGGACAAGTCGAGAAGGCCAATGGCATCATCTGCAATGGCATCAAGAAACGCCTGCTAGGACCATTGGAAAAAGCCCGGCATACTTGGCCGGAGGAGTTACAAAGTGTGTTGTGGAGTATCCGAACAACACCAAATACGGCGACACAGGAAACACCGTTCTTTCTGGTTCATGGCGCCGAAGCAGTCCTGCCGATAGAAATAGAGCACGATTCTCCGAGAGTCACAGAATATGACGAAGAAACATCGAGAAAAGCTTTGGAGGATGATGTCGATGCACTCGATGAAGCTCGAGACGAAGTCCTGTCAAGAGTCGCCAAATATCAGCAGGACCTGAAAAACTATCACAGTCGACGATTGCGGCCAAGGTCTTTTCAAGTTGGTGACCTAGTTCTGCGGCTCAACCAAAAAAGTCACGAAAAACTCGAATCACCATGGCTTGGACCCTACATCGTCACAGAAGTAATCGAAGGAGGAGCATACAGAATCAAAGACAAGAAGACAGGGATTGACGAGCCAAATCCCTGGAATGTGGCACAGCTCAGGCGTTTCTACGCCTAGGTGTCGAAAATATAGTCCTTTGTAAAGCTTCAATGTACTGAAACGCCCACGAGTTTTCAGACGCACTCTTTTCCTTTTTCGGGGCACCGAGTGGGGCCGGGAAAGGTTTTTAATGAGGCGGGCTCGTGGTGCTGCAATATAATAAAGATAGTGGAATTATATATCTTTTTCTCGACAAGATCAGGGGTTTTCCCCTACATGATACAATATATATAAACACAGTATCGACAAATGCAAAAAGAAGCACCCGGCCGTGGTAAAAATACCTCGCCAAAATAAAAAGAGATATCGACAAAATAGTGATCAAACAAAAGCTCGGGGGCTTACACCCGTACAAAATAGTACACAATGTATATTATCTTGCTTTGGGACAACCTCGCATTATAATACACAAGTTATTGCAATCAAAACGCCCGGGGGCTTGGCGATAAAAATAAAATACAATGACTTTACAATATAGCTCGTCTATACAGGATACAAAGTTCGGAATAAATGTCAAGGATTTCCCAATATATTATCTATGGTTAAGCGCTCGTTATTTACAGCGCGAGTACTATGCTCAGCATAGCTACCCTTCACGAAGAATTCGGAATCCATCCGAAGAAGTTCATCCATCATATCTTCAGCAACAGGAGTAACTATGTCATCATATTTGCCGAAGTTCCTCTTCCTCTTCGACATCTTCTCCAGGCACTTTGGGACAATTTGCCCTACATCTAACTTCGGGTAGCAAATCTTTATCATAATCATCGCAAACCTTGCACCAGCAGCTAGTTGGGCTCGTACAAAGCCGTGGATGCGAGGAGCATCTCGAAATTTGTCCATCAATGCAGGAAGGGTTTCTGGCATCTTATTGCGAGGAAACATGGTACCATACACCAGAGACAAAGTTCTTGTACAGAAGTCAAGATATTCGCGAACCTGAAGTGCACGATCTTGAAATCTCACGATTTGGCGGGTCCGCTCAGGTGTACCCCAAAAAGTCGATCCGTGCTCATGTGCAAGCCGAAGGAGAACATTGGAACGAGCCGACACGTTCATCTTCAGTTATAGGATCCAAAAAAGCACCTATGGTTTCATAAAACAATTCAGTGGGCAATGAGGAGGCAAGCAGCAAAGGAAAACGAAGAAGCGAGATAAGGACAATGAAACTTACCCGCCATATCCAAACTAGCATCTGTTAGCAGCTGCAGCATAGAATTTTCTCGAGATGCAGCCGCATCAGCTTCAGCAACAGCAGAGTCCTTTTCAGCAATGGCAGTTTGTGCTTGTTGGAGTGCAATTTCCTCGGCTTCAGATGACTTACGAGCCTTCTCCATTAGCACAAGTGATTGCTTCTTCACGAACTGAAGTTGGTGTCGAAGTTCGTCCAATTCTTGCGACAAGGAATCCTCGGCAGACGAAGCATCAGCAGGAGTTCTCCTTGGGGGAGAAGGCAAGATATTGGAAGAACCAGGAGCTGGCGTATAATTGTCAAAAATTAACTGGAAAAAGAAATATTTCGACATCAATCACTGAGCAAAAGATAGATTTTCATTCATCTCCATAATATATACATGTCTATTACAAAAGAAGGACCTTCTAGAGGGATACTGAAATAGTTCTCGCCAATAACACTATGGCGACAAAGCCAAAAGAAAGAGGAATGCTAAAAAAGAAAAAGCAGAGGCATTCAACTAGACCTCCGGCTTTGATGAGCTAGGAGTCGAAGATGGCTTGATCCCGATATAAGCCAGGATTTTCCTCGTGTTGGGCTTAGCTGCCTTGATCAAAGACCTCCACCTTGACTGTTCTATCTGATCAGTGTCGCCAACTTTCGACCAGTCGATAGATTGTTGGCTATCAGCAACCAAGGCGACAGTATTTTCCACGGCAATCTTCATATTCTCATGGCGCACCCTTAACCCAAGATCTTCAGATGGATTGAAACACTTGGCGAGGTCAAGGAAAGTTGCGGGTTCCTCTTTCTTTGGGAAGAAGTAAGGAAAAAGCCGCGACAACCCCGCTTTAGCTTGATCAATGCCTCCGCGTGCCTCTGATCCATGAACTTCAAGGAGTGAAAGGGCGTCAAGAAGAGAATCATTGGCGGGTTCATCAAGTTGAAATTCTTGAGCTGTTCTAGCTGTCAAGAAAGAAAAAATTGAGCAATAAACGAGTGCAGAGAAGAAAATACAAGAGAATAATGAGTGGTACTTACCTACGAAGCGGCGACTCTGCGTCGTTAAACGCTTACGGATCGCCTCCTCGCGAGCAGATTGGGCGGCTATGTGATCGCTCAGGGAAGTTTCAGCGGTGTGAAGCCTCTTTCTAAGGTCTTCGACACCAGCAGCATCAGCCTTGGCTTTATCAGCCTCTGCTCGTGCATCAATAGCATCTGACTCAGCCTTTTTGCGAGCCTTTTCACTTTGCTCTAATTGCTGAGCAAGTGTATTGGCACGATCATTGGCTTCCGCCAGTTTTTCTACAATGGAAGATAAATATAGTTACAAATCTCGACAACAAAGAAGAAACAAAAGAACAGAGGCAAAAAGAAGGAGCAGATCATTACCTTCAGCTTTATTCGCATATTCACGGTACCCAACAAATTGGGCACCGATGCGAAGAAGATCCTTGATCACAGGCTGTTAACCAAAAAGAGAAAACAAAGAGAAAATGGGGGTATGAGAAAAATATGGTGATGCACAGAAGCAAACAGAGAAAACATAGACACTGACAAAAAAGTAAAGAACTTACATCTTCCATGAGAAGGTTCGAAGAGCTACTCAATTGGAGAGTAGGCTCCGAGACAATCTCCGTCCTTGCCCTTTTCGGTGAAGGGGCTCGGGGGCTCGAAGGAGGAGTAGAAGCGCCGATGTTTTGTTGAGGAGGCGAGGATTCCTCTCCTTCAACTCGTGGCTCTGAAATAACTAGGGTATGTGACATACTCGTTCGAGCAGCCACATCCAAAGCTGGCGTTTCCTCGTCATCATCACTATTGCAAAAGGGTGGCAGTGTAAAAAGCAAGGCAAGCAAAAATTCTTCGAATAGGAAAATAAAAGAGGGAACTTACGAACTGATGATACTCGCAAGATATGGGTCGTAAGCTGCCTTTTGCGGTAAAGGAGCAGCTTCTTCGGGTTTAGAAGTCCCGGAATCTTCGACATTACCCCTCTTCCTTTTGTTCTTTGGAGAATCAGCAGGAGGAGGAGATTGGGCCGATGTAGTGTCTTCAGAAGCAGCATCTTTTTCAGCAGATCCCGCAGATTTGCGAGAATCTGCGGGTTCATTCACAAAAGAGGAGGCCTCTTGGTTATCATTAGAGATAACGGTCCTTTCTTCGACTTCCCCACCTTCAGGAAGAGGAGGAAGTGAAACAAGATTTGGATGATTCTGTCCAAAAAGAGGGAAGGATATCAGAACGGAGCAAACAATGCAAAAAAGCAAAGGCAGTAAAAAAATTGCGCGACAATGATTACCTTAGGAAGCGCATGGGTGGCGCTGTATGGTTTTACGCGACAAGAAGAAGGGATGGCATCTTTTTTGCTGAGGGACGTGATTTTTCGGACAAGCCTCTCCAGGTCCTTGACTTCCAAATCCACCGACAGCCGGTCCACGTCTTCGTTGCCAGTATATTTCCAGAGAGGGAATTTGCGAGCTTGAAGAGGCTGAACTCTACTCTTAAGGAAATACACTATAATCTGGATACCTGACAATTCTTTGCCGCGAGTATTTTGCAACTCATGGATGCGAGCCATCAGGGATTCAGTCGAAGTTCTTTCTTCCTCGGTAGCTTCTGCATCCCAGGAACGGCGACGAAGAATTTTCTCGGCACCGTCAAAAGGAGGAATATTATCCTCGAGGCAGCCATCGTTTTCTTCGCGAATGTATAGCCACCTCTTGCGCCAACCTTGAACGGAGTCAGGGAGCTTGACGTCGAAGTAATCAGCAGTGGAGCGAATAGAAATAACAACGCCGCCTATATTATAGGCGACATTGGGAGAGCCATTGCGGCGACAGAAGAAAATGCGCTTCCAAAGCGCCCAATTGGGTGAGACGCCAAGGAAGGCTTCACAAAGTGTGATGAAAATAGAAATGTGGAGGATTGAGTTTGGCGTGAGGTGGTGAAGCTGGAGACCGTAGACATAGAGTAATCCACGGAGGAAAGGATGGATGGGGGTGGATAAACCACGGATGAGATGATCGACAAAACTTACCCGGTACCCCATTGGAGGGGCTGGGTAGCTTTCTTCACTGGGGAAGCAAACCGCTTTGGGCTTCGCGGTGATTCCCAGTTTCTTCAGGAGGTTCAGGTCTTGGTTTGTGATCTTGGACCTCTCCCACTCCGCAGTTCCTAGATCGGCGGCGGCCATGGAAGAATCAGGAGTGTTGTGCCTGGTTAAGCGGCGCGGTGGCATCAACAACGGCAATGGCGAGCAGCAGCGAAGAGAAGAGCTTTGGCAGCAGTGGAGCGCAAGGGAAGATTTTGCAGAGGAGAGCAGAGAACGGCGCGAGCGGAAGTGCTCGAGGAAGAAGAAGGAGATCTTATATAGAGGTGCGGTGAAGCGACGGAACCGTTGGATGAAGAAAGAATGCAGGAGATGATTACCACGTGGCAACGAGGGCAAATTAGTATTTCAACATTGACGAGGTTACAGAACGTGCGCCAGGAAAAGCGGAGGACGTGTGTCCCCCACTTGCACGACGTGTCAACGTGGTAAGAAAAATGGACCCACGAAGCAGAAAAATTTCGGCTATTCATAGAAGTGAAGAGATTTTGACAAGGGCAAATTTGTCGACAAGAAAAATAATAAAAAAGAAGAGAATGGCGACAGGACAAATCATTTTGAATATTTCTGGAGCCTTTGATCAAACACAAGTTTTTGCCCAAATGCTCGGGGGCTACTTTGGAAAAATAGAAAATTTCGAATATGACAATATAGAAATGGCGAGAGCCTATGACCAAATCCAAGAATTTGTTCATAGCCTCGGGGGCTACTCCCATCGGGAGCGCTGGTCGCGCACCCGATAAATATAAAAATATCGAGAAGGATTATAAATATAACGGCAAAGGATGCTAATCTGTGGAGCCTACACCCAAGCACAAGTTCTTGGCTGTAGCCTCGGGGGCTACTCCCATCGGGAACGCTGTTCGCGTGCCCGATGAATTTGATCAGAAATAGAGAAAAAGAAGTGAGTATATTTCGAGTTACACAAATAACTCTACATACACTCCCATCGGGAAGACAAAATAAAGTCATCACATATGACTCAATAAAATGTGCTATTCCAAAGGCGAAAAGCACTCGACAATATATTCTCAGAACGCCAAAGTTGCGATCAATTTCTGAATGCCGCAAATTTGCGAAGGTAAGACCCCAGATCCGTTCTGCTGGGCGTGGCATCGCCAAAGACTGCGCTCTGCTACTTTTATCCGTATCAACAGATACGAAGAAAAATCCTAACGGACGCGTTAGGTACCCGATAAATTTGACTGGGACTCGACAGAATGGTAAGACCTTAAGCGGCACCTGTCGAAGTTTACACCAGTATCCCGAGATCATGTCCAGGGGCGTGATCTTGAAGTAGGTTTTTGCGGATTGCCACTAGAGCAGTTAACTAGTACCTGATCCGTCAGATGAACTAGCCCCAACTACCATTATCCCTGTACAATATAGAATTTTATGAAAGCTTTTGAACAAAAATAAACGGGAGAGATTTTCCCTGACTCTACGATTCAAGCAAAATCTCGGGGGCTACTGACATAGGCACCCCAAATGGGCCTGCCATAGATGGTACCCGGGATTTACTGAAGGCCCACTATCCGAAGAATAAGAAGATTCGGGAGCCTAAGATATATTAAGGAAAGCTAGAGTTGTAATAGAAAGGATATTTTGTAATCTGGCGGGACGAGTTAGAAACCGTCCCGGACTCTGTAACTTGTACAAACGAAACCTCGGCTCCACCTCCTATATAAGGGGGAGTCGAGGGACAAAGAAAGGATCGAATCTACTGTCAACCCTAGTTTTCATAATCGCCGAGTACTTTTCGCCTAAACCTTCGAGATCTACTTGCCCTCTACTTCTAGCAAAACCCTAGTCTACAATCTGTAGGCATTGACAAGTTAATAGAGGCACCCGCGCCTTTGCGCATAAAGTGCATGCGTATAGTTTAGGGTTATTTGTTTTAATTAAGTAGGGTTTGATCAGCTAGGGTTAGTTACATATATATGGTTTAGGGTTAATGCATGGCACATTACATATAGTTTAAATCTCAAGAATGTTTATACATGATAGGCCATATGTGCAAAGGAATTTTTTTCCCGTGAACTTGTCAAAATTCAAGTTTATCGGTGCAAATGGAAACTAGTCCAAAAAATTACATAGAGGACCAAAAGTACTAGACAATAACTAATAGAACCTGCAACTTTACAAAAAGGACCCCAAAACATATAGAAGAAAATCAATCGAGTCCTTCTCGACCGCACATCAGATCTCTGCTCCGCATCCTTTCCAGCAACTCCGTCGCCGGGGACGCACCACTTGGGACGGTGTCGCCGGTAGTCGCCAGGACGAAGGAGAAGAAGGGCCTCAACAACGGCATATTGGCTCTGAGAAGGGCCGCTGAAAGTCCAAGATGTGCACGGGCAAGACGGATGACGCCGTCGTATGCCCCGAGCTTGTGAACTTTAGCAGCTTGACTTCCCCATTGGCCAGATCTGAAGCACTGACCAAAGCAAGCCTCACCGTTAGCGCCATCACATTGATGGCACCAGATCGGGGTTTGGCCGGCAAGATCCGCCAGATTCACCATAGGCCAGATCTGAAGCCGATGACGAGATCCCCGACTCCATTGCGCCATTCTGCTCATGGGAAACACTGGATCTAAGCTTACAACAACACTAACTCCCTCGGATCCAAATTAGCTGACTCAACTTTGCTTATCTAAATATGGATGTATCCACACATGTTTTTACTCTAGATACATACACGTCTAAGGAAAGTTGAATCAATTAATTTAGTTCGGAGGGTGTACAATATACAGAGAGAAGTCGGCCTCGTCTCCGGCCGGCGAGGCCGCCGGAGAGAAGGGGAGAGGAGCCGGGGAGTGGGAGAGACTCGAGAGAGAAAGAGAAGAGGAAGAAATGAGAGCTCCCTGGGGAAGAACATTATTTTTGTCGTTCTGCTCGTAGCTTGAAACTGAAAATTTCGGCCGCGCGCCAAATCATCCCGCCGCATCCATTCGAAAATCCCGTGACCAGTTTTACCCTTTTAACCCTGGTCCGGAAGCTACAACCCACCGACCATGGAGGGCTCATTCGGTAACAATGAAATATCTTGCCTAGATCCCGAACCCTCCCCACAGGCCCACACCCACCCACCAACCATTCGCCCCATTAGCTCAAAAATACTCTCACACGCCAAAGCTCTGACTCTCTACAGTACTAGATCTGCTTCGCCGCCGGCATACTCCTCCACAGCGTAGCCTTGATCGTGTTGGCTGTCCACCCACCTGATCCGCTCCCCCGCCGCCCTCGTCACCGACGGATCTGCTTCACCGCCGACCTCGCCACCGACGGATCTGCTTCACCGCCGACCTCGCCACCGACTACCTCGCCGCAGCGGCTGTATCAACTTCACCGAATACCTTGCCAGCCAACCAGATCTGCTTCACTAACGCCCGCTTCTACTGAAACAGGGTCGATTCATCGTCTCCCGCGTTCGCCGCCGCTGGAATGCAAGTTGCCGCCCCCGTCCACCCCGCCGCAGCTTGGTTAGTACGCTGGCCCGTTAGATCGCGGTGTTTCTTTAGCCATGTTTTGTGTAGTTATTTGCAGATCTCATATGCCGTTAACTTTCTTGATGTGTTGCTTCGCATGAAGTTTGTTTAAATATTGTACAGTACAAAAGCATTATCCGGTCGCTACCATCCTGTTCATTCTACTGACACCTGTGTGCATCCACATATTTATAGCCTTGTACCCATTCATTTGCTGCCAACTGTTTTTGTACTGCATGCTATTGTCGCACTGCTTTTATAGTCGTGCTATGGGCATTTCCAATCTGCTTGTTCTTATACCACGTCATTAGCTCACCGCTAGCCGTTTTCTCGTGTCTGCTATTCTCACACTGCTTTTATAATCATGCTATGTGCATTTCCAATCTGCTTGCTCTTATACCTCGTCTTTAGCTTATATAGTTATTGCTGCGTGCATGTCTGGTCTTTGTATTATCGTAGACTGACTTGTCAATGTTATTTTTCCTAGGGATTGATCATGCGAACCACTTATTAGAACATCCAACATTAACAGCGGGGACGCTAGGTAAGGTTGGAATCTGAGTTCGTGGTTGGTAATTTTGGCAGTTTACTTCCGTTATTATCTATAACCTATATGCATTGTTCCTTATGCAAGAGATTAACACTTGGAACCCTGCCATAGCAATGCCATTCATGCTTTACTATGTTTCTGCCTATTTGATATGCTTGTCTTGGAGAAACTGCGAGGGTGATTTGAACCTGACATTTGGTCATTCTTAATGCCAGTTTACTTTATGTGTAAAACCTTGGCATTACCCTACTCTAAATCTGAATGTCTGAAATTTGTATCTCATGCAAAGCAACATCTAGTTGGTTTTAATCTGATATCTGGTAAATATTGGCTTATTCATTTGGCAGCTCAAGTTTTTTGTTATTTGAAACCAGCTGACTTGGTCTTAAATGTGATATCTAAACACAGATTAAGGACAATGGAGCAGGAGGATTAGCATTTCACTTGATGGCTGAACCTAAAATGATAGGCATGTTGACCACGACTAGTGCACGCAAGAGAAGGACCTGCAGTGAGCCAGTATGTGCTTAGTACATGCATCTTATCTTATCTTGTGCTTATTTCTGCTACATGTTGTTATCTGATCTCTACATTGTGTAATACATGTTTGAATAGTTAATTGTTGTAACTATGTTTACAATGTTACCAGAATGCAGTTTTAATGAAGCAGTCATCATTAGAAGATAGTCGCCAAAAAAGGATCTGTAGCGACCCTGTGCAACATTATGATGTAAGTTTGTGCTTAGTACAAGTTCCATACATGTCTTATTTATGCAACTTGTTATTATCTTATATCTACATTGCATAATAAATGTTTGCATAGTTCATCGTTTAACTCTTTTTGCATTATTATCAGAATGCAGTTGTGATGAAGCAATCTTCATTAGAAGTGAGGCCCACAAAAAGTTCTGATCTTTCTTCTGATGCATCTTCTCATAGCCGTCAACCTAGACCATTTCTTTCATCAAACAGTAAATATCTCAAGGCTGTACTTTATAAAAGACATGGTATTGCTGCTTTAAGATCTGTAGCTGATATGTTGACAAAGAGTACACAAGATTCAATCAAGGCGATTGCCAAATGTCAACGTGTTATTGATGATGCTAATAGAAGTCCTCAATGATTCTATGTAATTTTTTTATTTGGGCACATTAATTGCCTTGTAATTTTCCTATTTGTTTTATTTGTGTATGTACTTGTGTGTATCATTGAAATCAGATTTTAGGCTCATGAAATTTAATGCAAGTTGACTAGTCAAACAAGTAGGGCCCTACAACAGATTGGGCCGGCCCACTTACAGTAGTGTGGGACCCACTTTCATTTTGGGCCGGCCCACTTCTTTAGTAGGCCGGCCCGGTTACACGATAATGGGCTCCACATGCTTATTGGGCCGGCCCACTATCTTGTTGGGCCGCCCCTTGCTCTATGGTGGTCCCACATGGTAAATGGGCGGCCCTTTAATAGGAAGGTGGGACCCACTGTGTTTGGCCCGGCCCACTATCTTGTTGGCCGGCCCTTTCTATATGGTGGACCCCACATACCAAATGGGCCGGCCCATTAACAGGAATGTGGGACCCACTGTGTTTTTGGCCGACCCACTATCTTGGTGGGCCACCACTGCTATATGGTGGGCCCCACATACTAAATGGGCCGGCCCTTTAACGGAAAGTGGGACCCACTGTGTTTTGCCCGGCCCACTATTTTGTTGGGCCGGCCCACTTGCTATATGGTGGACCCCACAAACTAAATGGGCCGACCCTTTAACGGAAAGTGGGACCCACCGTGTTTTTGGCCCGGCCCACTAGCTTGTTGGGCCGGCCCACTTGCTATACGATGGACCCCACACACTAAATGGGCGGCCTTTTAACGGGAAAGTGGGACCCACTGTGTTTTTTGGCCGGCCCTTGCTTCTTGGGCCGATTCTTTGTAAGGTGGACCACATGTTAAATGGGCGCCCATTTAAGTTTTGACCGATCAACCTTAGAGGTTAGGCCGGCCCACGTAACTGGACCGCCCAGCTATATAGTTGACCGGTCAAACTATGTCATCTGGCCCGGCCCGCTTAAGACGTGGCAGGCCTCGTGTGGGCCTACCATCTACCACGGGGTTTCAGCCGGTTAACGTTAACTGCCAGTTAACGGCGTCGCCACGTGTCAGTTTGCATGACGTCGAGTCAACGGGCTCCCGAAACACTTCGCAACGGTCCGATTTTCCGTGGCGGAAGGGCGCCAAGCGACGGACCGAAAAAATCGTCGTTGGACTTTGCCTGACGCAGTTTCGAATAACAGAACCCATATCGTCGGGTTAGGCCCATAGGCGACGAAAAATGCCCCTTAGTTGACGATTTTGGGACGTTGTCTATCAGAACTTCAGCATGTTGATGTTCACCATTGAAGCTACATCATCTCACGTGATGATCGGTTTTGGTGTAGTGGATATGGATCGTGTACCACTAAACAACTATGAGGGATGTTGTGTTAAGTGGGAGTTCATTAGTAATTAGATTAAAACATGAACTAATTATCATGAACATAGTCTGAATAGTATTTTGAATTAAATTTGTAGAATTGGCATCCGTTATCTACCATGCGCTAGTCTTGTAATTGAGATAGAAATATTGTTAAGTCTGACAAGAAACTTTACGGACTGGTACCGTATTGTTAAAGAATCAAGAAATGATTAAGTCCTAATGCAAACTTTTAGTAAACCTCACATTGATGATTCAAAGAGCAATGGTTTCAATTAGTACCTAAAATCATCTTGTCTCCGTGAAACTTGAAGTTCAAATCCATTTGAAAAGTAAGGAGCTGGAAATTTTGTTTTCAAAAATAAGCGAGGTATGAGATATATGTGATATCTAAGACCTTAGTGCAAGATGATAGAATATAATTTAGTGAGACTACATAAACTCATAAGTTTTATGGGAATGTACGAAGGTTGAAGACGCTAGGCGTCCCAATCCTCCAACTAGTTGGGCACTAATGATATTCGCATATCCATGAAGTGATCGTCCTTAGTATGCACCGTTGCTAAGACTCGTCATTTCAAAGCATCACGTGATGATCGGGTGTTATAGATTCTACGTGTTCATACAACGGGTGTGATGTCTACTCATGCTTCTTTTCCTGTAGACAGTGTTGGGCCTACAAGAGCAGAGGTTTGTAGAACAGCAGCAAGTTTTCCCTTAAGTGGATCACCCAAGGTTTATCGAACGGGGAGGAAGAGGTCAAAGATATCCCTCTCAAGCAACCCTGCAATCACGATACAAGAAGTCTCTTGTGTCCCCAACACACCTAATACACTTGTCAGATGTATAGGTGCACTAGTTCAGCGAAGAGATAGTGAAATACAAGTAGTATGGATGTATATGAGTGGTAATAGTAATCTGAATAAAATATGGCAGCGAGTAAACATGCAACAGAACAGTAAATAAGCGGTGTTTGCAGTATTGGAAACAAGGCCTAGGGATCATACTTTCACTAGTGGACACTCTCAACATTGATCGCATAATAAATAATAACTTCTCTCATTTGTGCTACATACACTCTTTGTTGGATGACAAACACCATTCATTGTGTAGGGCTACAAGAGCACCTCAATGCCGGAGTTAACAAGCTCCACAACATTCGATGTTCATATTTAAATAACCTTAGAGCATAATAGATCTTTGCAAAATAAACCGAGTACTAACATAGCATACACACTGTCACCATTACACTATGAAAGGGGGAATAAATCACATCAATACTATCATAGCGATAATCAACTCCATAACCTACAAGAGATTATGATCATAATCTACGACAAGAACCACACGATGCACACACTGTCACCATTACACCATGCAGGAGGAATAGACTACTTTAATAACATCACATGAGTAGCACATAACTAGTAGCGATACAAAGCTCATCATATGGATCTCAATCATGTAAAGCAGCTCATGAGATCATTGTATTGGAGTACAGAGAGAGATTAACCACATAGCTACGGTAGAGCCCTCAGCCCCAGGGGAGAATTACTCCCTCCTCATCATGGGAACAGCGATGGCGGTGAAGATGGCGGTGGAGATGGCTTCCGGGGGCAATTCCCCGTCCCGACGGCGTGCCGAAACAGAGACTTCTGTCCCCCGAATCTTGATTTCGCGATGACGGCGGCTCTGGAAGGTTTTCTCGGGTTTCGTCAATCCCGATAGGGTTTTCGCGACGGAGACCTTAAGTAGGCGGAAGGGGAGCCTCGGAGGGGCCCTGGTGGGCCACACACTAGGGGGCGCGCCCCACCCCTTGGCCGCGCCGCCCGGCGTGTGGGGCCCCCCTCCCCCTCTCCGACTTCTTCGATGCTCTGGAACCTTCCGGGAAAAATAAGGTCTGGGCATTGATTTCGTCCGATTCCGAGAATATTTCCTTACTAGGATTTCTAAAACCAAAAACAGCAAACAGGAACGGCACTTCGACATCTCGTCAATAGGTTAGTTCCGGAAAACGCATCAAAACGATGTAAAGTGTGTATAAAACATGTAAGTATCATCATAAAAGTAGCATGGAACATAAGAAATTATAGATACGTTTGGGACGTATCAAGCATCCCCAAGCTTAGTTCCTACTCGCCCTCGAGTAGGTAAACGATAACAAAGATAATTTCTTAAGTGACATGCTATCATAATCTTGATCAATACTATTGTAAAGCATATGAGATGAATGAAGTGATTCAAAGCAATGGTAAAGATAATGACTAAACAATTGAATCATATAGCAAAGACTTTTCACGAATAGTACTTTCAAGGCAAGCATCAATAAGACTTGCATAAGAGCTAACTCATAAGCAATAAATTCTTAGTAAAAAGCTTTGAAACAACACAAAGAAAGATATAAGTTTCAGCGGTTGCTTTCAACTTCAACATGTATATCTCATGGATAATTGTCAACACAAAGTAATATAACAAGTGCAATAGGCAAACATGTAAGAATCAATGCACACAGTTTACACAAGTGTTTGCTTCTAAGATAGAAAGAATAGGTAAACTGACTCAACAATAAAGTAAAAGAATGGCCCTTCGCAGAGGAAGCATTGATTGCTATATTTGTGCTAGAGCTTTTATTTTGAAAACATAAGAGAGCATAAAAGTAAAGTTTTGAGCGGTGTTTGTTGTTGTCAACGAATGGTAGTGGGCACTCTAACCCCCTTGCCAGACAGACTTTCAAAGAGCGGCTCCCATGAAATTTTATTTTTGAGTGGCACTCCTTCCAACCTTGCTTTCACAAACCATGGCTAACCGAATCCTCGGGTGCCTGCCAACGATCTCATACCATGAAGGAGTGCCTTTTTATTTTAGTTTTATTTAGATGACACTCCTCCCCACCTTTGCTTTCTCAAGCCATGGCTAACCGAATCCTCGGGTGCCGACCAACAATCACATACCATGGAGGAGTGTCTATTTGTAAATTTATGAAAGTTAATTAATTCGGGGCTGGGAACCCCATTGCCAGCTTTTTTGCAAAATTATTGGATAAGCGGATGAAGCCACTAGTCCATTGGTGAAAGTTGCCCAACAAGATTGAAAGATAAACTCCACATACTTCCTCATGAGCTATAAAACATTGACACAAATAAGAGGTAATAACTTTTGAATTGTTTAAAGATAGCACTCAAGCAATTTACTTTGGAATGGCGGAGAAATACCATGTGGTAGGTAGGTATGGTGGACACATTGGCATAGTTTTTGGCTCAAGGATTTGGATGCACGAGAAGAATCCCTCTCAATACAAGGCTAGGCTAGCAAGGTTGTTTGAAGCAAACTCAAGTATAAAACGGTGCAGCAAGACTCACATATGAACATATTGTAAGCATTATAAGACTTTACATCGTCTCCTTGTTGTTCAAACACCTTAACCAGAAAATATCTAGACTTAGAGAGACCAATCATGCAAACCAAATTTTAACAAGCTCTATGTAGTTCTTCATTAATAAGTGCAAAGTATATGATGCAAGAGCTTAAACATGATCTATATGAGCACAACAATTGCCAAGTATCAAATTATTCAAGACATTATACCATTTACCACATGAAGCATTTCCTGTTTCCAACCATATAACAATGAACGAAGCAGTTTTCAACCTTCGCCATGAACATTAAAAGTAAAGCTAAGAACACATGTGTTCATATGCAACAGCGGAGCGTGTCTCTCTCCCACACAAGCATGAATTTATTCAAAGAATGCAAATAACAAAATGAAAATAAAAGCACACAGACGCTCCAAGTAAAGTACATAAGATGTGACCGAATAAAAATATAGTTTTAATAGAAGAAACCTGATAAGTTGATGAAGAAGGGGATGCCTTGGGCATCCCCAAGCTTAGACGCTTGAGTCTTCTTGAAATATGCAGGGATGAACCACGGGGGCATCCCCAAGCTTAGGCTTTTCACTCTTCTTGATCATATATCATCCTCCTCTCTTGACCCTTGAAAACTTCCTTCACACCAAACTCAAGCAAACTCATTAGAGGGTTAGTGCATAATCAAAATTCACATGTTCAGAGGTGACACAATCATTCTTAACACTTCTGGACATTGCACAAAGCTTCTGAAAGTTAATGGAACAAAGAAACTCATTCAACATAGCAAAAGCGGCAATGCGAAATAAAGGCAGAATCTGTCAAAACAGAACAGTCCGTAAAGACGAATTTTGCAGGGGCACTTAACTTGCTCAGATGGAAAACTCAAAACTAATGAAAGTTGCGTACATATCTGAGGATCACACACGTAAATTTGAAGATTTTTCTGAGTTACCTACAGAGACTTCTGCGCAAATTCGTGACAGACAGCTTCTGCGCAGTAATCCAAATCTAGTATCAACCTTACCATAGAGACTTTACTTGGCACAAAAACATGATAAGGAGAGGTTGCTACAGTAGTAAACAACTTCCAAGACTCAAATATAAAGCAAAAGTGCTGTAGTAAAATAAAGACATGGGTTATCTCCCAAGAAGTTCTTTCTTTATAGCCATTAAGATGGGCTCAGCAATTCTAATGATGCTCGCAAGAAATAAGAGTTGAAGCAAAAGAGAGCATCAAGAAGCAAATTCAAAGCACATTTAAACCTACCCCACTTCCTATGAAAAGGAATCTTGTACACAAATAAATTCATGAAGAACAAAGTGACAAGCATAAGAAGATAAGACACGAGTAACTTCAAGATTCTCAACATAAAGAGGGGAAACTTAATATTATTAAGATGCATACAACCGTGTTTCCCTCTCTCATAATAACTTTCAGTAGCATCATTGATGAAATCCACAATATAACCATCACTTAAAACATTCTTATCATGGTTCATATGCATAAAGGTATCATTATTTTTGACATAAGAGAAACTCTTCTCATTAATAGTAATTGGAGCAGGATCATTATTAAGAATTTGAACATGGTAAACAAGTTGCATACTAAGGGAATGGTTTTTGGCAAGCCCATCATAACTATGACAAGTTTCATAAGGATAATTGTAACATATGTCATATCCATCTCTATAGCGATTATCTAAACCAGAATATGTAATATCATCATTTTCACTAAAAGTAGAGGTCTCAAATATAGGATCTTCAAGCACAACATCCCCAAGCTTAGAGCTTTCAATATCATCGTTTGAGGGGACATGAATAATGCTATCATCATTACTTTCATAATCAGTACCAAAGAGATTTCCAATATCAAAGATAGTGTGCTCTTCCAAATCATGATCACTAATATGGGTAAAGGGCATAGGAAGATCATTGTACTCAGATTCATTATCATAATAATCATTAGGAGCAACATACTTACGGTTACCTATTGTTACCTCATACACGCGGGGATATGCTGTTACCTCTTTCTTTTTATTCCCCTTCTTCTTCTTCTTCTTCTTTGTTCCCTTCTTCTTCTTCTTCTTCTTCTTCTTCTCCTCGTTCCCTTCTTTAGGAGGGAGAGGCTTCTCCACATAACCTGCTTTACTTCCAGAAACAATAGAAGAAACCTTGGAGGATTCCTTCTTTTCATTAATAAGTTTCAAACACATAGCGGTCCTATCATATTTTGGCAAAGTGTCATCTTCTAAAATATTTTGTATGTGATAATTTGTATGGCTATTATTAATGCAATAAGAAAGACACCCATGCAGGACATCATCAATATCAAGATCGTTAATATCTAACAAAGAAATTTTTCTTGATAACTCTTCACACTTCAAAATAAAGTAAGTTCATCATGCTGATTAGGAGTAATCTCATCATCACAATACAAATTTGCAGCACTCATGGGGTTCGAATTATCATTGGAGGAGCATTGAAAATTAAAGTGACCAACTCTATAGCAAAGTTCACAATTAAAAGGATAGAGGGCACACACTTTTTCTCCAAGATCATCTAGAGCTCTAGACCACTTTCTAGTTTTTTCATTTCTGTGATGGATACAATATTCATCTTCTATTTGATTAATTCCACAAGGTCTATGTATTCCACAAAAATTAACATGCTTATAGGAAATAGCATTTTCAGAAGTTTGAACATGTTCATTGCAATCATTAATAACAGTTTCATCCTTCATGCAAGCGTCTTTAAAAGGTTCATGATACTTATCAAAATTCTTCCTAGGCAATTCAATGTGAGAAGCAAAAGCTTTATAAAGATTTGCAATAACTTGAGAGTCAAGACCATAAGTAGCACTCATATTTCGAAATTTATCAGTATCCATAAAAGTTTCAATGCATTCATAATCATAATTTATACTGACTCTCTACCTTTGTCATTCTCCCAATCTTCAGCGTTCTCCTGAATCCGATTAAGAAGGTCCCATTTAAACTCTTCTTTATTGCGCGTGAATGATCCAGAACAAGTAGTATCCAGCAAGGTTTTATCCTGAAAAGAAAGTCTTGCATAGAAATTATCAATGATAACATTACCGGGAAGCTCATGATTGGGGCATTTGAGCATTAAGGACTTCAATCTCTCCCATGCTTGGGCAATACTCTCTCCATCATGAGGCCAAAAATTATATATATGGTTTCGATCTTTGTGAATTTCACTTGGAGGATAGAACTTGTAATAAAATAGAGGCACAATATCCTTCCAATCAAGAGAGCGCCTGTCCTTCAGCAGTTTATACCAATGCGCCGCTTTACCAGCGACATAACAAATAATTTCTTCCTAACTTCATCCATTGAAATACCTGCACACTTGAATAACCCGCATAATTCATGCAAAAACAGTAAATGATCTTCAGGATGAATAGTTCCATCCCCTTCATAGCGGTTATCCATAACACGTTCAATAATTTTCATAGGTATCTTGTAAGGAATACTTTCAGTAGGTGGATTTAAAATGTCACAAGCATCATTAGAGTTATCGCATATGGGAGATAAAGTATTATCAGAGCAAATTTTCTCCCCTAAAGATGGGAGGCTAAAAAGATCACATAAACTAGCTTCCCCAAGCTTAGACTTCTCCATAGCATTAGCAGTAATTGCATTCATACTAATAAAATTGCTACTAGTATGCAAATAAGGTTCCATAGGTTTTTAAATTTTTGCATCAAACAATTATAAATCAGGAAAAAGATTAAAAAGCTCACTAATTTTGTTGTTGTTTTCCATTATGCCTAACTAGCGAAAATAAAAAAACCAAAAGATGCAATTGCAGGATCTAAAGGAAATAGCCGAGCACTCACACACCGGCAACAATGCTAAGAAATAACTTAGTAGTCGGAGGATGTGAATACCTTTTACCTTACCTCCCCGGCGCCGAAAAATAGCTTGATATCTACTCACTTCTTTTCCTGTAGACAGTGTTGGGCCTCCAAGAGCAGAGGTTTGTAGAACAGCAGCAAGTTTTCCATTAAGTGGATCACCCAAGGTTTATCGAACTCGGGGAGGAAGAGGTCAAAGATATCCCTCTCAAGCAACCCTAATCACGATACAAGAAGTCTCTTGTGTCCCTATACGTCCCAAACGTATCTATAATTTCTTATGTTCCATGCTACTTTTATGATGATACTTACATGTTTTATACACACTTTACATCGTTTTGATGCGTTTTCCAGGAAACTAACCTATTGACGAGATGCCGAGTGCCGGTTCTTCCGCTGTTTTTGGTTTCGAAATCCTAGTAAGGAAATATTCTCGGAATCGACGAAATCAATGCCCAAAGACCTTATTTTTCGGAAGGTTCCAGAGCATCGAAGAAGTACCGAAGAGGAGCCAGGGGGGCCCACACGCCAGGCGGCGCGGCTGCGGGGTGGGCGCCCCCAGTGTGTGGGCCCACCAGGGCCTCCCGAGGCTCCCCTTCCGCCTACTTAAGGTCTCCGTCGCGAAACCCTATTACGATTGACGAAACCAGAGAAAACCTTCCAGAGCCGCCGCATCGCAAATCAAGATTCGGGGGACAGAAGTCTCGCACGCCGCCGGGACGGGAAGCCCCCCATCTCCACCGCCATCTTCAGAGATCGCTGTTCCCATGATGAGGAGGAGTAATTCTCCCCTAGGGCTGAGGGCTCTATCATAGCTATGTGGTTAATCTCTCTCTCTGTACTCCAATACAATGATCTCATGAGCTGCTTTACATGATTGAGATCCATATGATGAGCTTTGTATCGCTACTAGTTATGTGCTACTCATGTGATGTTAATAAAGTAGTCTATTCCTCCTGCATGATGTAAAGGTGCTAGTGTGTGCACCGTGTGGTTCTTGTCGTAGATTATGATCATAATCTCTTGTAGGTTATGGAGTTGATTATCGCTATGATAGTATTGATGTGATCTATTCCTCCTTTCATAGTGTAATGTGAACAGAGAGTGTGTATGCTATGTTAGTTCTCGGTTTATTTTGCAAAGATCTATTATGCTCTAAGGTTATTTAAATATGAACATCGAATGTTGTGGAGCTTTAACTCCGGCATTGAGGTGTCTTGTAGCCCATGCAACGAATGGTGTTTGTCATCCAACAAGATTGTATGTAGCACAAAGAGAGGTTATTTTTATTATCATCAATGAGAGTGTCACTAGTGAAAGTATGATCCCTAGGCCTTGTTTCCAAACATCGAATCACCGTTTATTTACTGTTCTGTTGCATGTTTACTTGCTGCCATATTTTATTCAGATTTCTATTACCACTCATATACATCCATACTACTTGTATTTCACTATCTCTTCGCCGAACTAGTGCACCTATACATCTGACAAGTGTATTAGGTGTGTTGGGGACACAAGAGACTTCTTGTATCGTGATTGGGGTTGCTTGAGAGGGATATCTTTGACCTCTTCCTCCCTGAGTTCGATAAACCTTGGGTGATCCACTTAAGGAAAACTTGCTGCTGTTCTACAAACCTCTGCTCTTGGAGGCCCAACACTGTCTACAAGAATAGAAGCACCCGTAGACATCATGTCCCCAACACACCTAATACACTTGTCAGATGTATAGGTGCACTAGTTCGGCGAAGAGATAGTGAAATGCAAGTAGTATGGATGTATATGAGTGGTAATGTGTCTGAATAAAATATGGCAGCGAGTAAACATGCAACGAAAACAGTAAATAAGCGGTGTTTGCAGTATTGGAAACAAGGCCTAGGGATCATACTTTCACTAGTGGACACTCTCAACATTGATCGCATAATAAATAATAACGTCTCTCATTTGTGCTACATACACTCTTTGTTGGATGACAAACACCATTCATTGTGTAGGGCTACAAGAGCACCTCAATGCCGGAGTTAACAAGCTCCACAACATTCGATATTCATATTTAAATAACCTTAGAGCATAATAGATCTTTGCAAAATAAACCGAGTACTAACATAGCATACACACTGTCACCATTACACCATGAAAGGGGGAATAAATCACATCAATACTATCATAGCGATAATCAACTCCATAACCTACAAGAGATTATGATCATAATCTACGACAAGAACCACACGATGCACACACTTGTCACCATTACACCATGCAGGAGGAATAGACTACTTTAATAACATCACATGAGTAGCACATAACTAGTAGCGATACAAAGCTCATCATATGGATCTCAATCATGTAAAGCAGCTCATGAGATCATTGTATTGGAGTACAGAGAGAGATTAACCACATAGCTACGGTAGAGCCCCAGCCCCAGGGGAGAATTACTCCCTCCTCATCATGGGAACAGCATGGCGATGAGCGGGATGATGGCCGGGGCAATTCCCCCCGGCGGCGTGCCGGCTGTCCCCCGAATCTTGATTTCGCGATGACGGCGGCTCGGGAAGGTTTCTTGGCCGGAATCCCGAAACAAACCTGGAAGGGAAGCCTGGAGGGCGGTGGGCCCACACACTAGCGCCCACCCTGGCCGCGCCCTGGCGTGTGGGCCCCCTGGCTCCTCTCGGTACTTCTTCGATGCTCGGAACCTTCCGGGAAAAATAAGGTGCTGGGCATTGTCCGTCCGATCCGAGAATATTTCCTTACTAGGATTTCTAAAAAAAAACAGAAAACAGGAATTGGCACTTCGGCATCTCGTAGGTTGTTCCTGAAAACGCATCAAACGATGTAAAGTGTGTATAAAACATGTAAGTATCATCATAAAAGTAGCATGGAACATAAGAAATTATAGATACGTTTGGGACGTATCAGTGCAAGCCAGATTTGCACATACGAGTACTAAGGTTAAACTTTACGAGCCTAGCATGTACAGACATGGTCTCGGAAAGTCGTCATGATTTGATGGATAAAAATTATGAGTGAAATTGTTCATCACATTAAAAGGTTACTAATAGTGAAATCTGGAACACTTGTCATGTGATGATCAACTTCAAAGTAAGAACCTCAAGGTTATTGGTATTTGACCAATGGACCTAGAAGTTATTGAAGGTGAAGTGTTTTCGAGAATGAGGAAAGCTAAAAGAGAAACTACAAAAGATTTTTGGCAGAAAGAAAGAAAAGACTAGAAAGTCTAGCTCAGGTGTATATAGATGATATACATGTTATGAATGTATTCCTTGTTTGGTCACACAATGAAATTCTTGGGTATTTATACCATATTGGTTGGTATGAGGTGTCATACGAAACAACGCAATACAAGAATATAATGGCCTAAGTGACTGACAAGGAATATGGTAGGAATGCACGTCTGAAACAAAATAAAGTGTTATTGTGTTCGTCGTTGGCATTCTACCTAGCCTTTCGATTTATAATAAAGAACTTTACAATTGTTGTTATGTTCTAGTCAAATGAAAACAATGAGTTGTTCAAATTATGACAGTATTCCATGTACGATGGATAAGTTATTATAAATCTTTATGGTGAAGCACACATGCATAACACTGACGCTAAAATTCCATAAGGCAAATGATGTGAATCCACTCATTAGTGGAACCGCCATTTAGGTCATGTTAGAAAGAAACACATGAAGGAACTCCATGCAAATGGATTTTTGGAGTCATTTGATTTTTGAATCGTTTGGCGCTTGCAAATCTCTTCTAAAGAGAATGACTGAAATACCGTTCATAGGCCAAGAGTTGAACGGGCAACTAACTTAGTGGAAACATACATGATGATGTATGTGGTTCACTGGGCATAGTTGTGTGCGGGAGATTCTTCTACTTCATGAAAACTTCCAACAATGAATTGAGTATATATATGTGGATATATTTATTCGATAAGGAAGAAGTTTGAAACATTTGAATGGATTCAAATAAATTTCAGCATGAAGTGGAAATCATCGTAATAGAAAAGTCAAATATCTATGATTGGATCATGGAGGAAATATTTGAATTACGAGTTTTAGTGAACATCTAAGAGAGTTATGAAATTGTTCTACAACTCACATTTCTTGGAGTATCATAGTGATGATAAGTTGGGCCTCCAAGAGCAGAGGTTTGTAGAACAGCAGCAAGTTTTCCCTTAAGTGGATCACCCAAGGTTTATCGAACTCAGGGAGGAAGAGGTCAAAGATATCCCTCTCAAGCAACCTGCAATCACGATACAAGAAGTCTCTTGTGTCCCCAACACACCTAATACACTTGTCAGATGTATAGGTGCACTAGTTCGGCGAACAGATAGTGAAATACAAGTAGTATGGATGTATATGAGTGGTAATGGTAATCTGAATAAAATATGGCAGCGAGTAAACATGCAACAGGACAGTAAGTAAGTTGTGTTTGCAGTATTGGAAACAAGGCCTAGGGATCATACTTTCACTAGTGGACACTCTCAACATTGATCGCATAATAAATAATAACTTCTCTCATTTGTGCTACATATACTCTTGTTTGATAATGAACACCATTCGTTGCGTAGGATTACACGAACCCTCAATGCCGGAGTTAACAAGCTCCACAACATTCGATATTCATGTTTAAGTAACCTTAGAGCATAATAGATCTTTGCAAAATAGACCGAGTACTAACATAGCATACACACTGTCACCATTTACACTATGAAGGGGGAATAAATCACATCAATACTATCATAGCGATAATCAACTCCATAACCTACAAGAGATTATGATCATAATCTACGACAAGAACTACACGATGCACACACTGTCACCATTACACCATGCAGGAGGAATAGACTACTTTAATAACATCACATGAGTAGCACATAGACTAGTAGCAATACAAAGCACATTGCAATCATAAAGGGATATAAATAAGCACTTCACTATGCCATTCATAACAGTGAATAAGTATTCTGTGAAATATAGCGTAAGAGACCCACACGGTGCACACACTGTCACCTTTACACACGTGGGACAAGGAGTCTCCTGGAGATCACATAAGTAAAACCACTTGACTAGCATAATGACATCTAGATTACAAGCATCATCATATGAATCTCAATCATGTAAGGCAGCTCATGAGATTATTGTATTGAAGTACATAGAGAGAGATTAACCACATAGCTACCGGTACAACCCTTAGCCTCGATGGAGAACTACTCCCTCCTCATGGGAGACAGTAGCGGTGATGAAGATGGCGGTGGTGTCGATGGAGAAGCCTTCCGGGGGCACTTTCCGTCCCGGCGGCGGCCGAGAGACTCCTGTCCCCCAGATCTTGGCTTCGCGATGGCGGCGGCTCTGGACCTTTTCTCGTACCGTGGCTTATTCCTCTCGATGTTTTAGGTCAGGGAGCTTATATAGGCGAAAGGGGAGCCTCGGAGGGGCCCTGGTGGGGCCAGACAACAGGGGGCGCCCCCCAGGCCGCGCGCCGCCACCATGTGTGGTGGCCCCTGTGGCCCCTCCTCTGGCCACTCGGGTGTTCTGGAAGCTTCCGGTGAAAATAGGGTACTGGGCGTTGATTTCGTCCGATTCCGAGAATATTTCCTTACTAGGATTTCTGAAACCAAAACAAGACCCTTCGGCATCTCGTCAATAGGTTAGTTCGGAAAATGCATCAAAACGATATAAAGTGTGAACAAAACATGTAGGTATTATCATAAAACAAGCATGGAACATCAGAAATTATGGATACGTTGGAGACGTATCCCCCAAGCTTAGTTCCTACTCGTCCTCGAGTAGGTAAACGATAACACAAATAATTTCTGAGGTGACATGCTACCATCATAATCTTGATCAACATTATTGTAAAGCATATGACATGAATGGAGTGATTCAAAGCAATGATCTATAGGTTGCTAACAAATAGATAACATATAGCAAAACTTTTCATGAATAGTACTTTCAAGACAAGCATCAAAAGTCTTGCATAAGAGTTAACTCATAAGCAATAAATTCAAAGTAAAGGCATCGAAGCAACACAAAGGAAGATATAAGTTTCAGCGGTTGCTTTCAACTTTCAACATGCATATCTCATGGATAATTGTCAACATAGAGTAATATGATGAATGCAAATAAGCAAGTATGTAAGAATCAATGCACAGTTGACACAAGTGTTTGCTTCTAAGATGGAAGGAAGTAGGTAAACTGACTCAACGTATAAAGTAAAAGATAGGCCCTTCGCAGAGGGAAGCAGGGATTAAATCATGTGCTAGAGCTTTTCAAGTTTTGAAATCATATAGAGAGCATAAAAGTAAAGTTTTGAGAGGTGTTTGTTGTTGTCAACGAATGGTAATGGGTACTCTAACTACCTTATCAACCAGACTTTCAAGAGCGGCTCCCATGAAGGACGTTATCTCTACCAGCAAGCTAGATCATCCCTCTTCTCTTTTGTTTACACATGTACTTTAGTTTTATTTATTAGATGACACTCCCAACCTTTTGCTTACACAAGCCATGGCTAACCGAATCTCGGGTGCCTTCCAACATTCACATACCATGGAGGAGTGTCTATTTGCAAAATTAAGTTGCTTACTGATAGACAAAACATGTGAAGAGAATTATTAATGCAAGTTAATTAATTGGGGCTGGGAACCCCATTGCCAGCTCTTTTTGCAAAATTATTGGATAAGCGGATGAGCCACTAGTCCATTGTGAAATTCTGTCAGAAGTAAATGACAAGATCGAAAGATAAAACACCACATACTTCCTCATGAGCTATAAAACATTGACACAAATAAGAGATAATAACTTTTGAATTGTTTAAAGGTAGCACATGAAGTATTTACTTGGAATGGCAGGAAATACCACATAGTAGGTAGATATGGTGGACACAAATGGCATAGGTTTTGGCTCAAGGTTTTGGATGCACGAGAAGTATTCCCTCTCAGTACAAGGCTTTGTCTAGAAAGGTTGTTTGAAGCAAACACAAGTATAAACCGGTACAACAAAACTTACATAAGAACATATTGCAAGCATTATAAGACTCTACACTGTCTTCCTTGTTGCTCAAACACTTTACCAGAAAATATCTAGACTTAGAGAGACCAATCATGCAAACCAAATTTCAACAAGCTCTACGGTAGTTCTCCATTACTAGATTTAAACTACATGATGCAAGAGCTTAAACATGATATATGAGAGCTCAAAACAATTGCCAAGTATCAAATTATTCAAGACCATATGAAGCATTTTCTTATTCCAACCAAATAGCAACAAGTGAAGCGATCAACTTTCGCCCTTGAACATTAAAAGCATAAACGAAGAACACTAGTGTTCATATGAAAAAGCGGAGCGTGTCTCTCTCCCACACAAGGATGAACTTATTCAGAGAATGAAAATAACAAAACAAAAATAAAAGCACACAGACGCTCCAAGTAAAGTACATAAGATGTGACGGAATAAAATATAGTTTTACTAGAAGTGACCTGATAAGTTGTCGATGAAGAAGGGGATGCCTTGGGCATCCCCAAGCTTAGACGCTTGAGTCTTCTTGAAATATGCAGGGATGAACCACGGGGCATCCCCAAGCTTAGACCTTTCACTCTTCTTGATCATAGTATATCATCCTCTTCTCTTGACCCTTGAAAATTTCCTTCACACAAACTTCAAGCAAACTCATTAGATGGTTAGTGCATAACCAAAAATTCACATATTCAGAGGTGACACAATCATTCTTAACACTTCTGGACATTGCACAAAGCTTCTGAAAGTTAATGGAACAAAGAAACTCATTCAACATAGCAAAAGCGGCAATGCGAAATAAAAGGTAGAATCTGTCAAAAACAGAACAGTCCGTAAAGATGAATCTGGCAGGGGCACTTAACTTGCTCAAATGGAAAAACTCAAAACTAATGAAAGTTGCGTACATATCTGAGGATCACGCTCGTAAATTTGCAGATTTTTTCGATTTTTTTACAGAGAGCTCTGCGAGAATTCGTGACAGACAGCAATGCTGTTTCTGCGCAGCAATCCCAAATATAGCATCAACTTTAACATAGAAACTTTACTTGAAACAAAAACATGATAAGGAGAGGTTGCTACAGTAGTAAACAACTTCCAAGACTCAACAAAACAAAAATTGCTGTAGTAAAATAAACACATGGGTTATCTCCCAAGAAGTTCTTTCTTTATAGCCATTAAAATGAGCTCAGCAATTTTAATGATGATGCTCTCCTAAGGATGAGAGTTGAAGCAAAGAGAGAACATCAAGAAGCAAATTCAAAAACATTTAAGCCTAACCCACTTCCTATGAAAAGGAATCTTGTACACAAATAAATTCATGAAGAACAAAGTGACAAGCATAGGAAGGCAACACAAGCGCAATTTCAAGATTCTCAACATAAAGAGGGGAAACTTAATATTATTAAGATGCATATAACCATGTTTCCCTCTCTCATAATAACTTTCAGTAGCATCATGAACAAACTCAACAATATAACTATCACATAAAACATTCTTTTCATGAGCCACATGCATAAAATTATTACTCTCCACATAAGCATAATCACTTTTATTAGTTGTAGCGGGAGCAAATTCAACAAAGTAGCTATCATTATTATTCTCATCAAGTGTAGGAGGCATAGTATAATCATAATAAAATTTACTCTCCATAGTAGGCGGCACCAAAAGACCACTATCATTATAATCATCATAAATAGGAGGCAAAGTATCATCAAAGAAAATTTTCTCCTCAATGCTTGGGGGACTAAAAATATCATGCTCATCAAAACCAGCTTCCCCAAGCTTAGAATTTGCCATATCATTAACAACAATGGTGTTCAAAGCGTTCATACTAATATCATTGCTACTAGCATGCAAATAAGATTTCATAGGTTTTTTAATTTTCGCATCAAACAATCCATGTCTTAACTCAGGAAATAGAATAAGAAGCTCATTGTTACTTTCCATTATGCCTAACTAGTGTAAACAAGAAACCAAAAGATGCAATTGCAGGATCTAAAGGAAATAGCTAGTACTTACAACGGCGTCGGAAAATAGCTTAGTAGCCGAGATCCGAGTGTGAGTACCTTTTACCTTCCTCCCCCAATGGCGCTAGAAAATAGCTTGATGTCTACGGGTGCTTCTATTCTTGTAGATAGTGTTGGGCCTCCAAGAGCAGAGGTTTGTAGAACAGCAACAAGTTTTCCCTTAAGTGGATCACCCAAGGTTTATCGAACTCAGGGAGGAAGAGGTCAAAGATATCCCTCTCAAGCAACCCTGCAATCACGATACAAGAAGTCTCTTGTGTCCCCAACACACCTAATACACTTGTCAGATGTATAGGTGCACTAGTTCGCGAAGAGATAGTGAAATACAAGTAGTATGGATGTATATGAGTGGTAATGGCAATCTGAATAAAATATGGCAGCGAGTAAACATGCAAATGCGTAGTAAGTAAGTGGTGTTTGCAGTATTGGAAACAAGGCCTAGGGATCATACTTTCACTAGTGGACACTCTCAACATTGATCGCATAATAAATAATAACTTCTCTCATTTGTGCTACATATACTCTTGTTTGATAATGAACACCATTCGTTGCGATTACACGAACCTCAATGCCGGAGTTAACAAGCTCCACAACATTCGATATTCATGTTTAAGTAACCTTAGAGCATAATAGATCTTTGCAAAATAGACCGAGTACTAACATAGCATACACACTGTCACCTTTACACTATGAAGGGGGAATAAATCACATCAATACTATCATAGCGATAATCAACTCCATAACCTACAAGAGATTATGATCATAATCTACGACAAGAACTACACGATGCACACACTGTCACCATTACACCATGCAGGAGGAATAGACTATTTTAATAACATCACATGAGTAGCACATAGACTAGTAGCGATACAAAGCACATTGCAATCATAAAGGGATATAAATAAGCACTTCACTATGCCATTCATAACAGTGAATAAGTATTACTGTATAGCCTAAGAGATACACACCTACACACGTGGGACAAGGAGTCTTCACATAAGTAAAACCCACTTGACTAGCATAATGACATCTAGATTACAAGCATCATCATATGAATCTCAATCATGTAAGGCAGCTCATGAGATTATTGTATTGAAGTACATAGGAGAGAGATTAACCACATAGCTACCGGTACAGCCCTTAGCCTCGATGAGAACTACTCCCTCCTCATGGGAGACAAAGAGGTGATGAAGATGGCGGTGGTGTCGATGGAGAAGCCTCCGGGGGCACTTCCGTCCCGGCGGCGTGCCGGAACAGAGACTCCTGTACCCCAGATCTTGGCTTCGCGATGCGGCGGCTCTGGACCTTTCTCGGTACCGTGGCTTTATCTCTCTCGATGTTTTAGGTCAGGGAGCTTATAGGGCGAAAGGGGAGCCTCGGAGGGGCCCTGGTGGGAACAGACAACAGGGCCCCCGGGCCGCGCCGCCACCATGTGTGGTGCCCTGTGGCCCCCCTCTGGCGACTCTGGGTGTTCTTCCGAAGCTTCCTGAAAATAGGGTACTAGGCGTTGATTTCGTCCGATTCCGAGAATATTTCCTTACTAGGATTGAAACCAAAACAGCAGAAAAACAGGAACTGTCTTCGCATCTCGTCAATAGGTTAGTTCCGGAAATGCATCAAAACGATATAAAGTGTGAACAAAACATGTAGGTATTATCATAAAACAAGCATGGAACATCAGAAATTATGGATACGTTGGAGACGTACCACTCACGTTTCTTGGAGTATCATAGTGATGATGGAGTATCCGAGAGACGTATCCAAACCTTGTTGGGTTAATGATGAGATAAAATAAAATGACGCCATTATATTTTTGTGGATTATGCTTTAGAGACTACCGCTTTTACACTGAATAGAGCATCATCATAATCCGTTGAAATGACACCATACGAGTTATGGCATGGGTATAAACCCTAATAGTCCTTTCTTAAATTTTGGTATGCGTAGCATAAGTAAATGAGTTTACAACCAAAATCGGATGAATGTCTTTGTTGTTGTCCCAGAGAACAAATTGGGAATTCTTTCCACTATGAAGTAAAAGACAAAAGTGTTTGTTAATGTTACTTGCTTATTTCCAAGAAATTGTTTTCTAGCGAAGTATTTGAGTGGGAGGACAATGGAACTTGATAAGGTTCATGAACCTGAGCATGATGATCAGAGTAGCGCAGCATCGGAAATGGTTCCGGAAGCAGCCACGACGATCATGGCTCCCATGTCTACAAAGTGTTATAGTCATGGAGATCAAAGTACCTATTGAACCTTGTAGATGTGGTTTACTTTGTGATCAAATAAATGATTTGTGGACAAAGGATTGATTTTGAACAATGATAAACCAACTACATACAAAGAAGTTATGATGGGCCCTGACTCCGTTAAAATGGCTATGCGCCATGAAATCCAAGATAGGTGAATACTTTTGAAAGTAAATGGATCTATGAAATTGATGGACTTGGATGGAATATCCTTGAAGAAGCTCGACTTGTCGAAAAGTTGTTTACGACAAAGTTCAAAGAGTTGACTACGATAAGATTAGATCTTCCGTAGCAATGCTTATAGTCTATGTGGATTATTCTAGTAATCGCTACATATTTATTTTATGAGATATGATAGTAGGATGGCAGAAATACATTCCTTACCAGAAGTGTGTATGAAGGATGTATACTAGATACAAACCAAAGAGTTTTGCTAGTCCGTGGAATACTAGATAGGTATACAAACTTCAATGGATGAAGTAAGTATCACGGAGTTGGAATCTTCACCGGATGAAATAGTCAAAGAGTTTTTGATTTCATCAGAAACGATGAAGATGCTTGCATTTGCAAGAAATTAAGTGGGAGCGCTGAGACATATTTATGATACTTTATGTAGAAGACATATCGTTGATTATAAATAATGTAATCATCTACTTGATGTGATTAAAAGGTTTCATTGAGAATTAACTTCAATGAAATGATATGGACTAAAACATATTTAGTGTCAAGATCTATGAAGATAGATTGAAACACATAATAAGTTTAAGTCAAAGTACATAGAGTGAATATTGAAGTAGTTCAATATAAAAATATTAAGAAGGTGTTCTTTTCCATGTGAAGGTTTAACAAGACTTGAGTGTATTTGACACTCGATGAGTAAAAACACATGAGTGATTTTAGATCACGAATAATATGTACAAATCAGATGTCCTGTGCTCTAAAGTGTTACGAGCATATACCAGAATGATTCATGCAATGATCATTGGACAACAGTAAGAATATCCCTGAGTGCTTTAGAAGAACCAAGGATATATATAGTTTTGTAGGGGTAATGACAAACAAATCGCTGTAAGGTGTTGCACCGATATTAGTTTGGTCACATATAAAAATAAAATTTCAATCTCAATTAGGCTAAGTGTTGTTTAAAAGGTAGCACAATGAGCTAGAAGAAGTCTATGCTAGATTTAGATGAGTTCTAAATATTGTGACGGATTCTACAAACGAAGGCAGAATATGTCATTGTTATGTCATTGTTTTAACAATGACTGAGGATGTTTAAGTCGAGGAGTTCTTTGAGAACTTGGTGTAGTTCCGATAGTGTCAGAACTTTGAAGCTATATTGTGTGTGACAATATTAGTGACATATTTCAGACTCAAGGAATTAAGGTTCCACCTTAAGACCGAACATATGATTAATGCCGACCCATTTGGAAAATGAGTGACTGCGCTGACGCAAATGAATTGCAAAATACATACGTTTCTGAGTGTGTCAGATCCGTTGACTGAAAACCTCTCCCGTGAGCAAAACATGATAAGCACCAAGGCCAAGGTGTTATATCTTTACAAATGTAAACTAGATTATTGACTCTAGTGCAAGTGGGAGACTGTTGGAGATATGCCCAAGAGGAAATAATAAATTAGTTATTGTTATATCTTAGTGTTCATGATAAATTTTTACATCCCATGCTATAATTGTATTAACGAAACATTGATACATGTGTGTTATGTAAACAACAAGGAGTCCCTAGTAAGCCTCTTGTATAACTAGCTTGTTGATTAATAGATGATCATGGTTTCGTGATCATGAACATTGGATGTTGTTAATAACAAGGTTATGTCATTGGGTGAATGATATAATGGACATACACCCAAATAAGTGTAGCATGAGATCAAGTCATTAAGTTCAACTTGCTATAAGCTTTCGATACATACCTAGTCCTTCGACCATGAGATCATGTAAATCACTTATACCGGAAAGGTACTTTGATTACATCAAACGCCATTGCGTAAATGGGTGGTTATAAAGATGGGATTAAGTATTCGAAAGTATGAGTTGAGGCATATGGATCAAGAGTGATTTGTCCATCCCGATGACGGATAGATATACTCCCTCTCGGTGGAATTTCATCTAATTAGCTTGCAAGCATGTGACCAGGTCATAGAGACATACCACTGAACGAGTAAAGAGTATTTGTCTAAACGAGGTTGAACTAGGTATGGAGATACCGATGACTCCAACCTCGGACAAGTAAAGTATCGCGTGACAAAGGGAATCAGCATCGTATGTTAATGGTTCAATCGATCACTAAGTTATCGCTGAATGTGTGGGAGCCATTATGGATCTCTAGGTCCCGCTATTGGTTATTGATCGGAGAGGAGTCTCGATCATGTTTGCATAGTTCACGAACCGTAGGGTGACGCGCTTAAGGTTCGATGTTGTATAGTAGATTCGGAATATGAGATGGAGACCGAATGTTGTTCGGAGTCTCGGATGGGATCCAAGACATCACGAGGAGGTCCGGAATGGTCCGGAGAATAAGATTCATATATGGGAAGTCATTTTCAGGGTTACCGGAAAAGTTCAGGATTTTTCGGTATTGTACCGGAGGTTCTAGAAGGTTCCGGAGGGTACCATAGTGGGGCCCACCTATCCCGACGACCAACATGGACCGGAGGGGGTCACATAGGCCCACATGGGCCAGGCACACCAGCCCCCCAAGGCCCATGCGGCTGGATCAAGTGGATAAGATCAAATCCCTTGAAAATAGGGACTTAACTTGGGGGGGAAGTTGCCCCCCTTGTTTTGGCCGACCCAAGGGCTTGGAGGAGGGGCCAAGGCAGCCCCCCCACGCCTATATAAGAGGGAGGGGAGGGCTGGGGCGCAGCACATCATCCCCCCAAGCCCTAGCCGCCCCTCTCTCCCTCCTCCTTCTTCCTGCGCAGGCTTGGCGAAGCCCTGCAGGAATTTCTCCTCCACCTCCACCACCACGCCGTCGTGCTGCTGGTTCCGAGGGGATCTACCACACCTCCGCTGCTCGCTGGAACGGGGAGAGGTGGACTTCATCGATCGTACGCACGACCAGTACGGAAGTGCTGGATTGCAGCACCGGATGACCGACTACATCAACAACGAGATCTGATCTCGTAGGCTTTGGAATCTTCGAGGGTTAGTCTCATCATACATCTCGTTGCTTCGATCTTGGTAGATTAGATCTTGCTTCTTCCTAGATTGGATCTTGGTTTTTGTTCATGTTCACGGTAGAAAATTTTGGTTTTCCATGCAACGAACCCTTCAAATCGATCTCGTCGCCGCCGCCGTTAGCACCTCGGTAGGAGCTCGAATCTGAGGATTTCGTCACCCTCTGCCCCTCATTTTTTCCTCTAAGCTTTTCCTCTCAACACTACATCTTCTCATCTAATTTTCCCCATTCGCAGATCACTGATTCGATGGGAATTTGTCGCCGGATGACGCGGGTGCTCCTCGACAATGCCCTCCGATTGGGGCTTAGGGTTGATGGAATCCTCAAGCTGACACGAGATACCTCTACAGACAAGCGGGGAGACACTACCAGGGTTCGGCCCTCGATGAGGTAACACCCCTACGTCCTGCCTGTCTGATCTTGATTATGAAAATATCGGGTTACAATGGGGTGCCGAAGGTTTCGGCTGTGTTCTCATCGAGAGGCTAAGTGCTATGGTGACCTAGCTCTGGACTTGTGATGGCTAAAGTTTCTAAGATTGATTGTCCCCCTCGGCAGCACCTCTCCTGGCCCTTATAAAGGGGGCCAGTCCCAAGAGCTGACGAGTACGACTAGGTTTACAAGAGACCTAGTTCTAAACTTTCCTTGTTTGATTGATCTTCATCTTGGTCTTCAAGGAATCTTCTTTGGCACCGACCTAGTGGCCCATCTTGCCATCGGTTGTCTTCATGGGCCTCCAGTTGGGCTGTACAGGATAGACAATACCGTTAAAGGGTAATGCCCACGTCAGTAGTCCCCGAGTGTCTAGCCGAAGATATTTCGGGTAGAGACTAAAGCATGCCTCCGCTGGATGTTCTTCTCTGATGTTCTTGTCCATCTTGTATTGGCTCCGTCTTCTTTATTGGGTGCGTCTGCGCTCCCGATGGAGTAGCCCCTGAGTCTAGATACGGATGCTTGCAATCCGTGTGTAGACTCAAGTTGTACTACTCGAATGTTTTCTTCTGCCGAAGTTTCTTGCAAGTCTTCATAAACCATCCGATAAATTCATATCGAGGCTTGTACCTTCTCAATAAGATTTAATACGTAAAGGATATTGAGTAACGTGCCCAGCTTTGTTGCCAATCGTTGACAAAACAACGTTACCCACAGAATCAAGTCCCCGGGCATGATCCTCGAGTGCAAAGTTTTATCGGTGGCCCAGCGCTCCCGATGGGAGTAGCCCCCGAGTCTGGGCACGGGCGCTTGTGACCGGGTGCAGACTCAAGCTGAACATATTGTTCTTTTCTTCAAATACTTCTTCACACCCTTCTTTATGAAAAAATCTTCGAGTTTACGTTTATCGGGTGCGCGTCCTGTGCTCCCGATGGGAGTAGCCCCGGAGTCTAGGTGCGGATGCTTGCAATCCGTGCCTAGACTCAAGTTGACCACTCGACAGTTTTGTTTCTTCACCTCGCCGAGCTACACGTCGTGATGACTTCACCACTGTCGCAATCCTGACATGACAAGAAATGACCGTTGGGCCCACCTACTCGTGTGATCCTGTTTTAAGAAATGACCGCTTCGCGTGCGGTTACCAAAGCATCTCCTCGATTCCCGTGATTTGTTGATGAAAAAGAGACTCTTTCAGTAAATTGGGGACACGTGCCCGTTCGATTCTTGGCTTTGCATCTTATAATCCCTCGTAGCAAATCTTCCTCTCTTCACACTTCATCATTGTATCCTTTTCTTCCTCATTCATCTTCTGCACTCAAACTACTGCGCGCCGCCGCCGAACCCATATCTCTCGTGAATCTGCAAGATGGGGAAGAAGAAGATCTCCACCCTTGCTACTAGTGCTACGAGCACGGCGCCGCCGCCGATCTTCTCCAAACCCTCCAAAAAGGAGCGCTCCCATGCTCCTCTCTAGCTCCGGCGCCGCCGCCATCGAGTTCTGCCGCTGGGTCTATCCCCGGCGATTGGCCTGCTTCCACCACCACGAAGCGTGATGAGAAGAAGGCTAAAAGCCTCGGATATATCCCTTCCGAAGAGGGGAATGTCATTCTCCCAGGTGTGATTTCTCGGCCCAATCCCCTGCTGGTTTTACCGTGATGTTCTTATCTTTTTTGCATCGAGGTCTTTCGCTTCCTGCCCACAAATTCCTTCGCCATCTCCTTCAAGTTTATGAGATCCAATTGTGCAGTTAACTCCCAACTCTATCCTCCATCTTGTATCTTTATTCTCTGCGAATCTTTCCTGGGCATCGAACCACACTTTGGCCTATGGAAGAAAATCTTCTTCGTGAAAAGGTACAATAGCAGTGGCGGATCCTTCGTCATCGGCGGAGTTGGTTTCGTTGCTCGCAAGGAAGTTAATTACTTCAATTTCCCGATGAGGGAGCCTGTACAAGGATGGAGGTTGAAGTGGTTCTATATTAGAGACTCTCCAACAGCCGAACTCCAACTTCCTCGCTTTTCCGATGTCCTTGAAGCCAAGCCTAAACAATCTTGGAAAATACCCTTTCTCCCGACAAGAAACCAGCGGTCGACAGGTTATTTGCCAGATTCCTTCGGATCAAGGAAGCCGATGGTCAAACTATGATAGGCACAGAAGTAGCCTCTGTGTTCTTGAGACGTCGAGTTCAGCCGATCATGGCCAGAGCTCACCCGATGTGGTTGTATTCGGGTCCTAAGGACGAGACTAGGATAACTGCTGCCAAACTATCTGAGAAAGAGCTACTTGACGAAGTTCGTCGTCTTACTCACTTCAGCCAGGAAGATTCGATTCCTCTCACATCTTCCCATGTACCTTTTGATGCTGATCACCCGCCAACCGAGGTAATTTTGCTTTCACATTCTCATTGTACTGTTTTTCTTGGTTAACACGACTGCCATTGTACTCACTTGTGTTTTACCTTCGACAGAATCCCATAGATCCTGATTACTTGCAAGACCCGCCGAATGATACTTCCAAGAGAGGAGATTCCTCAGTCCCCGTGGGGTCTCACACTGAGGGAAATGCAAGCTCGGAAGCCGACCATGCTGACCCAATAAACCCTGAAGCCATCCTTATTGATCCCAAATCTGCAGCCAATGATATTAGCGACACAGCGGGATCAATGCACGATGACGACGCTGATCACGCTGCCTTTGTTGATGCAGCTGCGGAGGAGGCCGAAGCACTGCCTTCGAAGAGGTCATCCGTGCCGATGAAGATGATCTTTGGGATCTGTAAGTCCTTGCTTTTCTTCAAAACCTTCATTTTTGCCTTTGCTATCCTCTGTTTTGACTCTGCCAACCATTTACTTCTGTAGTGATGAAGACTTCATCGAGCCTCCGCCCAAGAAATCCAAAACTAGCGCTGCTCCGTCGGATCTTGCAGCTTCCGAGGCTTCGGCCCCTGCTACAATCCCCGCAGCCCAAATATCGACTGCTTCTTCCCTTTCCAAGGGGAAGAATATTCCTTCGGCTGACGCTGCTGCAGCTCCTCCTTCAGGAAAGCCTGTAAGTCTTTTCTCCGTCTGAATCCAACAGCTCTCAAATAGGCCTTGCATACTTCATCCGATAAAACTTTTCCTTCATCTTCAAGGACTTGCGAGCCGTGGATATCCTCCTTTGGAATCTTCGCCTCCCACTCACGCTTCCTTGGAGGTCGCACAAGGCTCAATCAAGTAAGGAGGCCGAGTCCTCCTCGAAATTGGAAGGCGCAATTAAGATTGCTGCCGAAGCTCGCACAGAAATTGACACTTTGAAGGAGGAGCTCAAGGAGCTGAAGAGGAAGCTGAAGGATGAAGAGGCAGCCAAGCTCACTGCTGAGGCTCGGGCGTTGGAGAAGGATGATCTTCTTCGCCAGTCCTCCTTGGCTTTGCTCAGTAATACTCCTTTTGCGCCCTTGTTGATTATTGCTTTTGCAAGCAATAGTTCTTGTGTTTATGTCTTCTTCATGCTTTATTCTTCTCAGGGGCTGCTGATATCCCTGTCGAGGCTCTGGACAAGGTCCCGAGAAATTCTCCTTCAAACGCTCTGTCAATGACGCTTGCGTCTCATCAACTTGCTCAAGATCTTCTTCAGAAAGGCAAGGGAGCCATGGCGCGGATCCACTCGATGATTTTTCCCAAGATCAGCCAGGACAAGACTCTGGGACAACTGATCGACGCTTTTGCCGTCAACACAAGGGAGGTTATCGAGGTATTCAAACGTACTTCGCGTACCTACGGCGCCCTCCTAGCCTTCCAACTTATGATGGGTCACGGCTTCAAAGCGAATATTGAAGAGATGTCCAAAGAGCTACCAAAGGGACCCGATGGAAAATTCGTTGATCTGGGTGCTTTCAAAGCCTCGGCCCTTATGTGCGCTCGCCAGCTCCTTGAGTTGGTCGAGACAAAAAAGTCATCGGCTGGTCCTAGTTTATCAAACCAGACCCAAGCCCCCTGAACCTTGTAATTTTGCTTGATCAAACAATGTCTTGTCATAAAACTCATGCAGTTGTAATGAATTTCATGTTGGCAATGTTGCCACCATATCTTTTGCTATAACAATTGGTATTCGCATACTCCCGATGGGAGTAATTTTCCAATGCTGACTCTATGTAATCCATCGCACCTTTGAACAATTTTTGCAGGTTTATCCCGTGCCTTCCTTTGTCGATGATTCTTCTAGTGCCCTTCCTAAAAGTGATCGACTCCAGCGCATGAGGGATCGGGTCGCACAGATGGAAAAGGACATGCGCAATACTTATGCCTTAGCTGCCATTGTCAATAAGAAGAATGAGCTTGCGGCTGACACTGAGCGCTACGCGCTGACTGAATTGCACAAGGCCACCGAAAGTTTAAACTGTAAGTGCCCCGGCCCTCTTGCTCTTTGCTGTTCTAGGAAATGCACTTTCTCATCTTCTGCTGGTTCTTTTGCTAGTCATAGCTCTAAACAAGGCTAAAGAAAACAAGCGCATACACGAACGTGTACATGCATTGACCCAACTATCATCAGCAGATGAAGTGTTCTGGAGGGAACAAGCAAAGGCTTCGACTGTCGCCAAGTTCCAGGACCGGGTTCAGCAAGTACATCGTTTCTTCGATAAGGTTTACAAAGCACTGAGAGTAATATGGAAGACGATGTTTCCTTTGAATGTGGTCCCTCCCACACTGCTAACTTTGATGTCAGAATTTAGCAATGCCAAGAAGATCCGAGACTTGGTTCGAGCTCAAGTGTTTGCAGGAGCCAGATTTACACTTGCCCTCATACTTGCACGTTATCCTTCGGCAAGCCTGCTGAGTATTGCTAATGCGGTTGGTGATTTGGAGCTGCTGTACCCGAAGGTAGTATTGCCTGCCAATATAATTGTCGACAAGCTTGAGAAGGATTCGAAGGCACCTGAAGAAAAAGAAACTCTGCAAGAGTAATTCAGGATCATGCTCCTACTGTAAATAGGAAACTTTAATTACTTACGACATCCGAATATTTAGGTTGTTATGTTTTAGACTGCATGTACATGCATTTTTACCATGTTAATGCCGTTGGCAAATTTTGAAGCAGAAAATCTTAATTACTCGTTAAAGCGTATGTATATTCGCTGGTCAGCAAATTGTTTGAGTGATCAGCTCGTGTTGCGGGTCTTGCTAAACCTGTTGTGTGTGCAACTTTGCTTTCAACCAATGTATGTTCCGACAGCAGCTCCCGAATATATCGGGAGCACCAGCTCTGCCGATGACTCCGTCGCTCTTTGGCACTTCCATAAGTAAAGTGCCGAGCGTGGGTCGTTAGTTTATTTGTTCCACGTTCCCTGCTATTTACGGCACTCGTTGAGGCATCTATAGCGAAAGGGTATGAACCTCGTCAGTTTTGCCTCATAGCACTCGTAATTTCAGAGGCTTTTTTAGAGTGCAATCTCTAGACGTGTTTTTTCATCGCACCTCCGTTCGCCACAATATGCAAAACGAGGTTCAAGATGATGTGGTTCGGGTGACCCGAATTACTGCAATGCTTCAGAGAAACGAAACTCAAGTTTTTATTAATAACGTAAGCAAATAACTAAGGGGTGAGAAAACACCCTGCCTAAAAATGAAAAAACGAAATACTAGCCGTCTTTAAACGAGAGGAGGGTTCTCCTTGTCTCGCTTATCCACCGCGTCTCAGCTTTGGAAGCTTCACCGATTTCACCAGGATTATGGGTTGTGATTACCAGGATTTTTTTCTTCGCTGATCAAGTAGACCATCGGTCGTCAAGTTTTTTGTCGCAGTTGACCTCTCGTAGCGTATCAGCCGGCTTCTTCTTCGTCCTCCCGACGCGTTCCTCCTTCCTATCATCGCATGTCATGATTTTGAAGGGAGGTCGACAGCCTTCCCGCTCTCGAGCCCAAACTTTGCAGCAATCTTCTGAAACTCGCGATCACAATTGTCCGAGCGTGAAAAACTTCCATAGACCGTGATGTTTGTCCCATTGTTCATGCATTTTCAGCTTGAGGTATGCATAATGTGGCATAGCCATGAACTTGGCATAAGCCGATCTTCCGAGTATAGCATGGTATTGTGATTCCCGATTCACTACCTCGAACTCGATCTTTTCCTTCCTGAAGTTATTGGGTTTACCAAAGACAACGTTCAGGAAAACTTTGCCAATAGAGTACGCTGGCGACGTGGGGAGGATCCCATGAAAACAGGTGTCTGTCTCTTCTAGCATCCTCATCGTGATTCCCATGGTTTTGATCGTGTCGAGGAATATCAGGTTTAACCCGCTCCCACCATCCATAAAGACTTTGCTCATCTTAAATCCTCCAATTTGCGCTTCAACCACTAGCGCAGCATGTCCCGGCTTTGGGATTGTCATCGGGTGATCCGCCCTGCTGAACGTGATACTCTGAGATGACCAGTCGATATAGTCGGGGATGTTGGCCATGATGTTCTGCCAGGTTCATTTCTTGGGTGAGCTTCTTCATCTCCCTTCTCGAAACACCAGTTCTGTGAATCATGCTCATCTGCCCGCGAGGTGGTGGAAAGGAGTCGCTAGGATTGTGAGGCTGAACTTGCTGAACCTGGTGCGGGGGTGGAGGTGGTGGTGGTGGCGGCTGCTGCTGCTGAATGAGCTTCTGCATCTCAATGAACTGTCGACAATCTCTGAGCAAATGGCTTGACTTTTTCTTATTGTCTTTAGAGTCGATGTATGCGTGTAAATAGCAGGGTGCATTTATCTGTTCGGCAAAGGGTAATTCGGGTGTCCTCTGAGGTCGTGGCTTGTAGTTGCTACGGTTCCCAGAGTTGCTCTGGTTGCCATCCTGCCGATCATCTCGCCTATCATCATACCGATCATCTTGTCGATCGGAATATCCAGCAGCTACTAAGTTATTGTCATCGTAACTGCGGTCTTTCCTCTTCTTGCGACGATCTCTGCGACCACCCGAATCATTCTTCGGCTGGTCATCGTCTTCGTCATCGCTGCGCTGTCGTGGTCTTCGTACGTTGTCCTCGCCATCAGCCCAGCTGTTGGCGATCTCCATTAACTTGGTTATAGTCTTTGGCTTCTTGCGTCCGAGTTCTTCTATGTAAGTTTCACGTCGGATGCCATCACTAAAGGCATCTATTGCTCTGTCGACGGAAACATCTTCAGCAGCGTTCAAGAGTTTAGTGAATCTCCCGATGTATGTGCGCATTGAGCCCTTCTGCTCACAGCAATGTCGCAACTATTCAATCCCAATAGGTCTCTTGTACGTTGCTTGGAAGTTAGCGACAAAAGCATCCACCAGATCATCCCATGACTTGATAGATCCCTTCGGCAGGCCCCTCAGCCAGGCTCATGCCGAATCTTTTAGGTATAGTTGCAAACACTGCATTGCTGCAATCTGGTTTCCTTTGTGTAGGATCACTGTCTGCAGGTAATCATCTATCCATGATCTTGGCTCCTGCTAACCATCATATCATGTGCCGATAGGGGTAGGTTTAAAACTTCTTGGGTGGTATCGCTTCTCGTATCTTCAGAACTCAAGCAGTCGTGCCCCCGCCGCCATCATACTCCTCGCTTCCTCTCGAGGTCACTGCCAGACGCTCCTCGCGCTCGTCTGCCCTGCTTTATCGATCCGCTTCCCGGGTAATGTCGTCTCGAGTCCCTTGCACGGTGTTTTGAACCTCCGGTTTGGGGCGAAGCTTTTCTTTTTCACGGAACCAGTTTATCTCCCAGGATTGCAAGGCTTTCCAGGGCGCCCCGATGAGCTTGAACCATGGAACCTTCTGCTGTTGGTTAACGAGGTATCGCCGGGCGAGGGTTGGCAGTTGTCGCTCGCGGTTTTTGGCTCCGCATTCTCGCGGTATCCGTGGTCACAACCACACATGGATAAGTTTGATGTTATTTCTGTGCACGTCTTCCTAAAGCTCCGGATAATCTCGATCGTGTTTCCCGCACTTTGGCTGCTTCGGGAGGCTTCGCTAACCCTTCGTTGTTGGCCAGATCGCTCACGCACGCAGCGGCTTTCAAGGGTGGTTTGCTCGTGACACTCGCTCCCGATTCTTATCCAATATTTCGCGAAAGGCGTTGAGGGTTCTAACCAGTCTAACGGGGAGTGGTGGGGCTGTTGAGCACGGCTGCCCGGGCAGCTGCCCATTCTTCCTCCGCGATGGTGTAGTCGCTACCATGGTTACTGGCACTGTTTCCGAAGCTTCGTCGTCTGCTGGAGCGTGGGGTGTGCTCTCCTTCTCCCCCGTTCCTCGCGTTTCCTGTGTGTTATTGGCAGCGTAAACTTGGTGGCGCGCTGTTTTCCAATGCCTTCCTTGACGATGATGTCGACGCTGTCCTCTTCCGATGAATACTGGGCGCTACAGATGAACGGTGTGTCACTCGATCCCAACCCGTGCCTTGTGTCGCAGTTCAAACAGTAGTACGAGGTCATCTCTGATGGCGCGGGGTTGTCGGATCCGACCGACATCGAAGATGTCGATCGAGGAGTCGATGGTGCGGACGGATCAGTCGAATCTGTCAGCCCAGCCGAGAGATCGAGGGTGGAGCCGCTTCGGTGATGCCACTGCCTCCTATCTCTTATCCAATATTTCGCGAAAGGCGTTGAGGGTTCTAACAAAGCTCCAACGGGGAGTGGTGTATTGTTGAGCACGGCTGCCCGGCAAATGCACGCCTCGCGACATGAGCTGCGCCTGGCGGTTACCGCACCGCTTCCGAAGTCACTGCCCCGCTGGAGCGTGTGTGCCTCTCCTTCTCCCCGTTCCTCGCGTTTCCGGTTATCGCAGCGTAAACTTGGTGGCGCCGCTTTCCAAGTAACTTCCTTGGCGATGCTGTCGATGCTGCTGATACGTCCCTCTCTCGATGAATACTAGGCGCTGCGCATGAACGTGTGTCACTTCGATATATATTCATAACATTTGTCGCAACAAACAAGAGTACGAGGTCATCTCCGATGGCGCGGGGTTGTCGGATCCGACCGACATCGAAGATGCTTGACTGAGGAGTCGAGCAGGCGGACGGACGTCAATCATGCCATCCCAACCTCGATCAGAGCTGATGATGACATGACTGCCTCATGACTGATAAGAGGGCTTTGCTTGACCAAGGATATTCTAGGCATGGAAGGATTCCTTCCTCACGGACGTTGTAGTGACGCTCCCGAATGTCATCTCCATGTTTCTCGCGCACCCAAAGCCGAGCGAGTAGCCACAGTTAGGGGTGAACTCAGGAGCCAATCGACCGGGTTTCCCAAGATCGGTGATGATGATGATGGTTGTGCCGATGAAGCCGCCACGATGGTTTGATCTCGCCATGACGGATCTGCACACCGTGGTTCTGCGTACCTGCCGCCGCACTGACGAGGTGCTCCTCGACAATGCCCTCCGATTGGGGCTGGGGTTGATGGAATCCTCGAGATGACACGAGACATCGTTAATGTGACGAGCGGGGAGAGTAACTACCCGTGTCTGGCCCTCGATGAGGTAAATACCCTACTGCCTTGGTCTGTCTGATCTTGATTATGAAAATATCGGGTTACAATGGGGTGCTGAATAGCTCGGCGTGTTCTCATGAGAGGCTAAGTGCTATTGTCGAGGGTGCTCTCGGCAATGCCCTCCGATAGGGCTTAGGTTGATGGAATCTCGTAAGTCAGACACGTGACATCTGCTCACGTACAAACGGGAGAGCGATTTACCCAGGTCGGGCCCCTCGATGAGGTAAAACCCTTGGCTGCCCCGCCTGTCTGCTTCTGATTATGATGATAATAGTTACAATGGGTGCCGACGTCTGGCCGAGATCTCATCGAGATGCTGTTTTACGATGACCTGCCTAAGCTTCCTATGTACAAGATTGGATTGTCCCCGCAGCCCCTCTCCGCCTTTATATAGGAGGCCAGTCTCAAGAGGCCTAACCGAGTACGACTAGCTTTCGTAGTTTTAGATCTAATCTTTCCTTGTTCGGCTACTTCTTCGTCTTGCTTGTCAAGGAATCTTCTCGTGCACCGTCCGGATGGGGCCGCCTCTTTCCTCCCAAGGCCTTCATGGGCCTCCAACTAGGAAATACAGATAGGAAACGTCGAGCACCAAGGGTAGTGCCCACGCCAGAGGCCCCGAGTGTCTAGCCGAAGATAGTTCGGGGACTAAAGCATGGTTTCTCCTGATGTCTTTCTCCTTGCTTATTTCTGCTCTGCTCTGGCGCTGGCCGATCTCCAGGAGAGCCCTTAGAATTCCCGCTACCGGATGCTTGCAATCCGTATGTAGACTCAAGTTGTACTGCTACTTAATATTTTTTGCTCGCCGGCTGCTTGCAGTAAGTTCTGCAAATCATCCGATACATTTCAATAAGTGCAAGGGAGAATGAGAATGTGCCTAACTTTTGTTGCTGAACCGCCGGCGTGGCAAACAACGCATCTTCTGGCGTAATCAAGTCCCCGGCATGATCCTGGAGTGCAAAAACTTTTATCGGGTGCACGGCTGGGCAGTTCCTGTGACAGTAGCCCTCTAGCCCAGAACATCGCTTTTCGATCGGGTGCGGTGACTTGAGCGAATATTCCATTCTTCCCTAATATGTCTTTAAGTCCTCATTCTTCGAGTGCGCTGCTTCTTACCGGTGCGCGTCTCGATGGGCAGCCCTTAGCCTGATAATAATGGTATTTTGTGGTTTGTGCGCACTAAGCCCTAATATCCGAAGATTATTTATTTTCTTCAGCTCATCGGAATAAAGAGTACGGTGAATTGTATTTCACGAGAAAAGCAGCCAGGTACGGGCCCACCCTAGCTCTGCGCAGGCAGTTTTTAGGGAGTGACCGGCGTACGCGCACCGACCGAGGCGTCTCCTCGATTTTCGCTACACAGGTTTAATGGGCCGCTAAGCCGTTTTCCCTTTATCGCCACGTGTACAAACATATCTCGACTTACTTTCCCACGATAAGCCAGGCTATGGCCACGATCCGGCCTCATTTACGACAAATAGTGGGACTTTCCCCCGTTTCACTTTTACGCCTCCCATCGTCATCTTCTTCACTCGCCTCTTCCTCGCTTTCGTTCTTCCTTCAAGAACTTCAAGCGCCATGGGCAAGAAGAAGAGCGCCAACGCCTATGCGGCCAAAGTCAGCCGTGACTAGAGCGCTCCGCCATCTCCGCCGCGCACATCAACAAGCCGCGCAGCCTCGGCCCCCATCTCCGCATCTCGAGGAGGATATCTGCCTTCCAAAGTGCTATTTCGCCCAAAAGCCCTCCAAAGGGCTTCACCGTGTTCGTTGCCTTTTGTTCCGTGGTCTTTCTCTTCCGGCCCATGAGTTCCTTCTGTCTCTCCTTTTTCACGATCCAGCTCTGGCAGCTGACCCCAAACACCATTCTCCATCTTTCCATTTTTAACACACAGAGGCCTTCTCTGGGACGACACACCCTGCGCTTTGAGGTGATCTTCTATGTGAAGGTCACAACGACAGTAAATGGCCCCCCGTCGTAGGTGGCGTTGGCTTTGTTGTCGTGCGTGATGCTTCATTATCTCGCCACTGATGAAAGAACTGTTCATGGTGGCGCATCATGGTTCTACCCGGCGATTCCTTCGCGGTTTTCAGAAAGCGCTCAACCTTCCCTTTAAGACAAATCGGTGGCCAAAGGAAGAAGTCTCCGGCAAATGCCCCTTTCTCCTTAAGAAAGAGTGAGGAATTTACAAATTATTTCGACTCAGGTTGCTGTTCGCAAGAACACGGAGGCTTGACGATGCTACCGAGGGTTCTGTTCCTACAACGCGAGTGCAACTGAGTCTCAGCTTCCCCACCAAATTAAGCCAAGGCTGTGGCACGATGAGTCTAGGGTCACCTCTGCTGACTATCAAGACCAAGGGACGAAGTTCGGGCCGCCAATATGCTTAGTAAAGACAATATTGTCCCCGGTGTCACCGCCCTCCTCTTATGATTCTCAACATCTTCCGACCGAGGTACACCTCCGTTGTTTTTCATCATATAAATGATATTGTAATATGAAAATATTTCAATTTTCAGAATTAATCGCCGTTGCCTCAACACATTCCTCCTATACTGTGCCGAAGGAACCAGAGGATGATAATGACAACTCCGAGGGAGAGACCAGGACGCTGGGCCACCCTTGGAGGACAAAGGAGATGTCCTAGAGAGGAGAGGTTATCGAGGATGATGCTTTTCTCAGAGCAGTGACGAAAGTGATACACAAGATTTGGCTACCACGGCTGAACTCAAGTCCCATGACAAGAGGCCTGACGCGCTCGAGCTGCCCCCGCCTCCTCCCACCAAGAAAGGTCCGTCGCAGTTTTTCGCCCTTGAAGACGCACCGACTCGTAAGTACTTGATATCCCTTCATAACTTATTCTTTGTAGTTGCGCATGCTGACTGTTTATCCTTCTTGTATAGCTCGATTTATCAAGGAAGTTCTCCTCAAAGAGGCCCAAAAAAGCTCCAGTCCAGGAGCCGAAGCCTTCCCCCGCCAAGTCGACGCCGCCTCTCCTTGACCACCGTAGAAAAGATCCCGTTGTCACGGGTTATTCTCACGTAGAAATGTTCCCACTTCATCTCATGTCTGCCACCACGAAGTGTTTCATGTCGTCTTGATTTCTTCTGTTCTCTCATCCAACTAATCTCTTGATTTTCTTTTCTAGCCTGATTTATGCTACACTGAGGCCTGGTAGATTTTGCTGATAGCTTACTCCGATCGGGAGGCTAAAACGCTCGCCTTTCTAAGACTGCCAAATCTTCTCGCCGATCGTGTTGGAAGCCACTGTGCTTGCTACCGACGCTGTTGAAGAAATGCTCGTTGAAGGAGGAGTAAAGTCAATGCGAATAATAATAGATGAAGGAGGAGTAGACGCCGCCGCCCACGAATCGGAGGAGCGACTGATAAAAGGAAGGTGTTCTCCTGAATCCATCAAAGATTTATTGGGTAAAATCCACGTCCACAGCCTTTTCTTTTTTCTTTTTTGATATTTTTCTCAAGTATTGGATCCGTTTCCTTTTTCAGAGGCCGGCTGATATAACCGTCACTCGACGTCATCAGCTTCGGGTAGACTCCACATCCGATGCCTTGTCACTTGTCAACAGGGTCAAATGTCTAGGGTCCTTGGTCTTCAAGACTAGAGTGAGCTCACGAGGCCGCACTCAATGATCTTCCCAAAGGTGAAGCCAGACAAGACCCTTACAGATGTATGATGCTTTTCTGTCATTAATCTTTCCTAATCCAGGAGGTATTAGAAACGCCGTTTCGATTATTGGGGGCGGTTCTTACTTTCCACCAAGTAATGGGTCATGGGCTTGAGTCCAGAAGTTATCTAACGTGTTGCCCGTGGATGACGACAACCACTTAGTCGAACCTTGAACCTTTTAAAAGATCGGCAATAACTTGTGCCGATCAACTGCTAAAGTTGGGTGCACCTAAGCAATGTCGCCTACTCGAAGCTGCCCCTGGCCCATCGTCGGCCTCCTTAAACTTGTTGCTTCATTAGTTGTAAATAAGACCAATCGTAACTTGACTTAATCATGTTTATTCGGCTATGTTGCCAGTTTGAACTCCCTTGACATGGCTATATAGTGCCAAAGATCCTGATGGGAGTTTTATGTTAATGTCTTTCTGAATCGAAGATCAGATCTATGGGGAGCCCTTCATCTTCTTCCCGCGTCAACTTCTTTCAAATTCTCAACTATGACAGTCCGCCTTGTTCATTCTTTACGACTAAAATGCTCGTCCGAACAAAGATATCACTCCTTCACGTTATGGCAGCGTTGTTGAAAAAGATTGAGATAGCGATCGCTATCGAATAACACGCCCTGATCGCCTTCGTTGTTACCGAAAGTCCATTGTAGAAGTACTAACTTTTCTTATGATTTCTGATATCCTGGATGCTTCCCAACCTAATATTTGTTCCTTTTCACGATCCACGACAAATCAAGATGAATGGTGAGTGATCCATGAAAAGTCGAGGCAAGACCGACGTTGCTCATCCTAAACATGGATTTATGCAGAAGCCTATCGTCCGAAGGATGTCCTCGTGGCGAAATTCGAGCATCGGGCAGAGAAGGTGCATTACTATTTTGATAAATTCCACGCTCATCTCACGATGGTTTGGAAGACTTTGTTTCCTCTGGACCAAGCACCCGAAACTTTATCTGCCCTGTTCACCCGATTCAAGTCTCCCGAAAGGATTCGACAGCTAGTGCGGAAAGAACTTGGTGATGAACTTGCTTTTGCTACGGTATTGGCGTGCCACCCATCTTTGGATTTGAGAGCCGTAGCAAACACTGAGAGGGATTTAGGCCAATATTATGATATCGCTAGAGGTCCTGCATATACCATTGTTTCTAGGATGGAGTCAGGTCTTGAAAGAGATCTGAGGACCCAAGGGAACCAAGGAGCCTAATCATAAATGTAATAACCTTGTAAGAAAGTTTTGTACAAATTTACTGCATGCGTTGCACGCTATGTTAGTTTGATTGATAACCTGTTGTCGAGGGCGGCTGAGTGATCAGTTCAACCTGCTCTCTCGACGACTTCGTTGAATTTTGTGCAATGTTATTGCGAAGCCGATATGTAGTTTATTCGAGAGTTTGGCTTCGTCACCCGGTGCACCGGTTTGAGCCTTATGTTGTGATAATGTAACCATCGACTGCAGCTCTCACGCATTTTTCGAGGCTTGGATTGGTTGTTTTTGGATGTCATTAATCTTAGCTCTCGCTGAGAGTATTTAATTAATGACACTGCGTAAGCATATTTTGTTAGGCCAGCGCTCCCGATGGGAGTAAGAGCCAAGTGTAGGGGCCGCAGACGACCTGTTCGTGTGGTAGGGCCTGTGTTGAGAAAGAAGGTAGAAAACCTGATTAAAATTTATTCATAACTCAAAAGCAACCTTAAGGGTTGTTGAACAATAAAAAGCAATATATATCCTATGCATAGAACCACTAGTGTGCGATGTTCCATGATTCCCAACATCTTTCCCCGGGTTGGGCTTTTAGCCGTATGTTTTCTCCGGTATCACTGGATTTATATAAGGTCCTTCCTATGGGACTCGAGTTTTGGAGGGTTCCTCTTTGCTTCACCAAGTACCATATCTCCGACGCGAAAGCCTTTGCCATGATTCGCTACCATGATAATTCCCTTAACACCCGCTGGCACAATCGTGGTTCTCGCCAAAGCAATGTCTCAAGCCATTAAGGAGAGATCTACAATGGGCTCTGTAATGTATGATTGAAGAAGCTTCGCATGTCGTTACTCGAGGGGCTTAACCAACGTCAGTCGCGTAATCCACATTAATCGGTGCATCAAGAAGAACGCGGGGTGTATTGAGTCGACCAAGAGCGTGGTAATGCCAGTTCCAGGCGGCAGATGGTAACTCTTCAACAAAGTTCGCCATACCAGAAGGCGCTTCTTGATGTCATCCCCTATTAGACCGTTAATCCTTTTCCAATCGGCCGTTGGTCCGGTGGATGAGCCAACGATGCAAACTTTAGTTTCATCTCCATCATCACAAAATTTCCAACTTTTTGAGTCAAAATTAGTAATTGCATTGTTTGTAACGACATCATGAGGCATGCCTAATCGGCAGTTATTCCCAAAGAGTTGAATCAAGAGCTTTGTCGCCCCGTCCCTGCCGCACGATCGTTTCGACCGATTTTGTGAATTTGTCGATCGCAACCAACAAGGCACGCAGTCCTCCAGCGGATGATCTTGAGAAGGTCTGACGATCGTGAGCTCCCCATTGAGCGAAGGCCACGCCGAGGTATTGTCATCAAGTTCTGTTGGTAGAGGAGCAAGGAGCTGAAAACCGCCGGCTGGATTTACCTCAGTGACCGTGATCTCTCGCAGATCTGCTGTCACAGCCAAGAAATCCTGCCCTAAAGGCTTTCGGCCACAAGGGCCCCCGTTCGCACAGATGTCCGCTGTGTTCCTTCATGTATCTCGCAATGTTATTTTTCCATCGCCAATGGCTATGCATCTGGAAATGCTTTAAATGCCGCGTTTGTATAGTTCAATGCTTACCATGGCATATTTTCACCTTCGCCGACTATCTGTTGGCTTTCATTGGATCTTCCTGCAACTCCCCGGCCTTTGTTAGATACGCTAGAACGGCTTGGTCCATAGTGGTTCAAGGAGAAGACTGTTCAGCAGAGAAGTTGGGGATTCTTCGGGATGCCTTGTTGCGGGGTTTTGCCTTCTCGATTCACTAAATGACGGCCATGGTGTTTCACGCCTTTCTTTATCGATCGCCGAGTGATCACTTCGTAAAAACTCCGTCCGGGATGGGAGAGCACATGGACCGATGTTCACCAAAGTGTCGGCTTCCTCGTTATTGCCGATATGTTTGAGCTCACACCCTTCAAATTTGGTTTTCCATGTTCTCTGCAGGAGACCGCTGTGAGGCTTATCATGTTGTCATGACCGCTGCTGCTGTGTTCATCGATCGTTGTACTACCAAATTCGAATCTCCGTAGATTTCCAGGCGAGTGCACCACATGCTTTAGCCATCTTCATCCCATGTAATAGTGCTCATATTTCAGTTTTCTCGTTATTCGTCGGCAGGGGGAAATTCATACATAGTATGTACTTCATCTTATCTCCTCGACGGTGATATTAGCACCACCCCGGCTCATGCTCATGTGCTTCGTTTGGACCCCATCGGGCGGAGATATTCAGGACTTTACAGGTCGGAAGCCGCCGGCCACAGGCAGTATTGGATCCAGAATCGCCATGAAGTTCAGGGAGGACGGGGATTTATCGCGTCCGATCGACGAACTTATGTCGTGTGGTGCCATCTCGATCGCCCCATTGAGACACCTTCCACCTGTGCTTCGGGTTAGTCATTACACCAATGGTGCTTCGCTCACTTACGACAACTGATGCTCCGAAGTAGTGTCGTTAGCCTGTTGTCGCCGACCTCCACACCGCATATGCCACTCTTCTCGATATTGGGATACCTCCACAGCCGGTGTGAGCACTTCACTGAGGTAATAATGTGTTCTCTCGCACGCCATGAACTTTCCTCACGCCTCTTTCTCGTTCGACGACCGCACGCCGTCGAAGACTTGGGTCATGCGGCTATAGATACATAAGCAATGTTTCTTTCTGCCTGGGTCATATGACTGGATAATGAGTAAATTCTCTTCTACTGTCGGCTGATTCTTACTTCCTTTGTCCACCTTAATTTTTCTTGATTTTTTCATCACAAGTTGTAGAAGGGTAGAGCTTTTTCCCTAGCTTACGTATTTAACTGGCTGGGAGTGCCGCTGCACCGCCCCCGCCAACCACCGCGCACTTGGTGCATTCTTTGAAGTGCTCCATGTCGAGGATGGCCTTGATCTTCAAAGGGTTAGCTTCAATCCCTCTTGTTGAGATGAAGTAGCCGAGTACTTGTCCTCCTGGCACCCCGACAAGCATTTCTTTGGGTTCAACTTGATCTTGTATTTTTCTTAGATTGTCGAAGGTTTCACGTAAATCATCGAGAGTGGCAGCGTGCTTTGTCTTCACCACGATATCGTCGATGTAGACTCGATGTTCCTTCCGATCTGCTCCCAGGCAATCACATGCAACGTTTTATGAGTTGTTCAGTTTCAACCCAGGCATCATGACGTTGCACATTCACTGTCATGACCATTGCCTAGATTTTGTAGTTGGAGTGAGTTTGCATCATGAAGGAGAGAGATTGTTGATCCAGCTGTGGAGTCGATTATCTGATAAATACGGTAACGGGAAGTGGTCTAAGGTGACAGTGAGGCTTGCATCGGGAGGACATGTGCGAGTGCTGGTGTCCTTTTGGCACCATGACAAAGGCTGGCTAATTTACTCAAGCCTTTGAGCTTCTCCCGAATGAATCCTACTTACTTGAGTCGTATTGATTTCCTCGCCAATCGTTTCTCCTCTTTGGTTCTAGGAATTTACAGATTGACTGGCCAGACTGTTTGGCTGCCGGGTCGAGACATTATATGAGCCAATGAGTTCTCTCGGGATACCGGGTATGTTTGATGGTTCCTATAAATATCTCCCGCCACTGAGGAACTCAACGAGCGCCTTTCCTATGCAACCGTAAGGTCGCCCGACGTATTGACTGCTTTCGGTCAATGGGATGCACTCGCAACTTGGCTTCCTTGCGCACAAACCATCGGATTTTAATGCTTCTCATTGTCTACTGGTGGTTGCGTAGTGATCCGGTGGTAGCCGCCGATCGCTGCTGAGTTCTTCCTTTGCACCAAACTTCTAGGCAACTTTCCTGAACCTTTATCGCTGTCTGACGAGAAAAAGCTCCATGGACATTATTGGGGTCCCGTTGTTGCTGCATTTTCAGTTTTAGGTACGCATAATGAGGTACGAAATACAATTTATAAGTGCTGGTTCGCGAGGATGGCATGGTACCTAGATTCCCAGTCGACTACCTCAAACTCGATTTTCTCCTTCCTGAAATTGCTAGGTGTGCCAAAAACTACATCCAGTGATGTTTTGCCTAGGGAGTAAGCGGGCCGAGTCGGTATGATGTCGTGGAATCCTGTATCGGACTCTCTTAGCATGTCGACTGTTAAACCCATCGCCTTCATCGTGTCTGCAAACAACAAGTTTAAGCCACTTCCTCCATCCATGAATACCTTGCTCATGTTGTACCCCCCGATTTGCGCCTCAAGGACAAGGGCTGCATGACCTGGTCTAGGGACGGCCTTTGGTGGTCTGTCCTGTCAAGGAGATGCTTTGCTCCGACCGTCGATGAATTCGGTGTACAACCATGGCAACTTCCGCATACTTCACCTCGCGAGAATTTCTTGATTTCCCTCTTTGAAAAGCTGGTTTTATGGATCATGTTGACCTGCCCACATGGCTCCGGGAACGCTTCGGCTGGTACATACTTGTCTCTTTCCATTGGTTCATATGGCTCTGGTACATACGGTTCTGGCGGATAGCTGTAAGACCCCGTTCTCTTCTCCATTATGTGAACTCTTGATGCTAGGCTTGAAACTTCAAGATCGTGCGAATCTCCAGAAAATGTTGGCAGTTCCTTAGCAGATGGCTGGATTTCTCTCGACCATCCTTCGGATCAATGTAGGAGTGAAGGTAGCATGGTGCCTCGAGTTGCTCCGTAGCCGATAGATACGGTGACGGGCGCGGCCAAGGATCGGTCGCATGTCCTCCTGCCCTCGTTCGGACTGGCGAGGGTGAGATGTTGTACATTCTTCTTCTCCACGGTGCGAGTCCCTTCGTCTTTTCTTTCGCCCTGTCACGACGTCGTAACTTCCTCGGCTGCCCCCTTGCACGCTTCCGGGGGATTTCGTTGTTGCCAGCGCGTCGCCTGTCGAAACTGAGGTCCTCGAACCAGATATACCTGTACTAGGGAGACGAAGGAAGCCTCCGGAGTCGATAATGAAGTGAACGCCTCCAAAAGTGGTGGTCATACCGTCGTGCGATTCTGCAGAATCGACGGCGGATCAAGATATGGTACGAACTCGAAGGATCCGCAGCGGATCGGGTCTCTTGGATCTGGTGGTGTTGGTGACTCGAGAAACGCCGCAGATGTGACTCGTATTGCCGATGTCTCCTTGTGCCGACAGGTTCCACAGAGCGCCAATTGTCGAGGGTCTCTCGGCAATGCCCCCGATAGGGGCTTAGGGTTGATGGAATCCCAAGCGAGACGTGATATCGGTTCACACAAACGGGCGGATTATTTAGTTCGGGGCCCTCGATGAGGTAAAACCCTTACGTCATGCATGTCTGTTCTTGATTATGATGATAATAGGTTACAATGGTGTGCCGAATAGTTCGGCTGAGATCTCGTCGAGATGCTAAGCTTTACGATGACCTAGCTCTAAGCTTCCGGTGGCTAAGATTGCTAAGATTGATTGTCCCTCGTCCCCTCTCCGGCCTTTATATAGGAGGCCAGGTCTCAAGAGCCTAATCAGACTAGGCTTGGTAGTTTTAGATCTAATCTTTCCTTGTTCGGCTACGTCTTCGTCTTGCTTGTCAAGGAATCTTCTGGTGCACCGTCCGGATGGGCCGCCTATCCTCCCAGTGCCTTCATGGGCCTCCAACTAGGAAATTCAGGATAGGGCAACGTCGGTTACCCGAAGGGTAGTGCCCACGTCAGCTATGGTCCTAGCTCTGGACTTGTGATGGCTAAAGTTGCTAAGATTGATTGTCCCCTCGGAAGCCCCTCTCATGGCCCTTATAAAGGGGGTCCCAAGAGATCTGCACGAGTACGACTAGGTTTACAAGAGACCTAGTTCTAAATTTTCCTTGTTTGATTGATCTTCATCTTGGTCTTCAAGGAATCTTCTTCGGCACCGACCTAGTGGCCCATCTTGCCATCGGTTGTCTTCATGGGCCTCCAGTTGGGCTATACAGGATAGGACAATACCAGTTACCCGAAGGGTAATGCCCACGTCACCGGAGTTTCGCCGGAGTTGAAGAACTCCATCCACACGTAGTGACAGCATCGAGAACACCATTTTGATCGCAGAGAGGAGCTGAAGACGTCTGGTACTTCGTCGTCTCGGGATACCGCCGGAAACGCCGCCGCCGAGCATCGCCAGGCCTCAGCTGCTGCTGCCATCCTCGTCGTCGTCCACATCAGCCGCCACATGAGTACACAGTCAGCGACACGCATGCCCCCTTGTTTTTCCTTCTTTTCCAGTCAACCTCAAATCATAGCCGTAGATTTCTAATAAGATCTAACGGACCAGAGAGCTGATCCGGTAACACAGGTATCAACCAATAGCCAAGTGCCACATGTTTGGTACCACCCTAGTTTTCGTTTAAATCGATTTTTTCAACGGTCTCCGCTTTGTAAAAAATCATAGCCGGAGTTCTATATGTCCAAAAATTGCGAACTTTATGTCTCTGGAATCCTTGCGACACAAAGAACACCCTGGAACAATAAAACTTGAACTTACAAAAGTAGAAATATTATTCAAGTTTAAATGCCTAATTTGATTATTTTTGGCTATAAAGTAAAATCTATATTCTCAAAATGAGTATTTCCTTTTGCATTAGTTTTGTTGAACCACATGGTATGCAGAGATGCCTCTGGTATGTTGGTTCATGGTTATAAACTTTTATTTTCAATTTTTTATCAAATGCCTTTAATTAACCATATCGAATGAACGCTGGTGTTCAGGAGGGTAGGTGCGCACGTACCCATCTATCGACGCGTGTCTAACGGTGTTACTTTATTCGGAATCTTTCTCTGCCCGACTCCTACGGCCCCATCGACCTCACCAACGAGTTACTGCCCTCCTTCAACATCCCCATCCTCTCGTTCTGACCCCCCTTCGTGTCCACATCCACTCCACCTCATCTCTCCACACATCCTACAGGTGAAGCAATCAGCGAAGCTCACATGGAGCAGGCCACACAATCCCCATGGGGCATGGCCCAGCCGCCTCCGGCGAGTATTCCAGGCGACCTCACCGTCGAGCTACCTGTGGCGCCGCACCACCGGTCGCAGCAGGCGCCGTGCCTACTCCGGCTGCGAGCTCATGGGGCTGCACAGGTTGCCGGCCGGAGGTGCAGCAATCGAACTTGGGGATTGACTTGTATGAGCTGATTTTGGTTCATCTTTCTAGACAACTTTTTGGCCAGGACTAGGCCAAGATCGCCGACCCCATGTGTCAAGATCCATTGCACAGCCGTGGGTTGGAGTCGAGCGGGTGAGTGGCAGGAGGTGGTAGAAGCGTGCCAGCACGCCGGGGACAGCGCTGAGAGCCTGGGCTTGGAGCAGCAGATCATGCGGGGGTCCAGCAAGCGCACATGGTCCTTGCTATCCGATGGCTGGGTTCGTGCTTTGTTCGTCCTCTAATTCAGCGTTTGGGTCAGCTATAAAATTGTTGATACAACTATTTTTGATGGATTATTTGATACTTGGAGCACAGCAGTTTACATAGTTTCAGTTACTAATTTTCGATTTGTAATTTCTAGCTTAATCAAGTGTTTCTGGTTTTGCCAAACTGACCATATGCATGATTGCATTTGTTGGTTAATTACCAGCGATAACCAATAAAATTTAATACAGTTTCTGACTTTTGAAACGCTCCCGGAGTTTCTCGTCCGCTGCGCTTGATCTCAAACTTGAGTCTGCTTTGGTTGTTCAGTCGGTAGCAGTATACAATCCCTATTATTTTCTTTTCAAAGATTTTCGGTCGGCAGCAATAGTACCTACAGTCTACAGAGGCATCGGAGGCACACAGAGCTTGCCCATTGAATGCAGAGTATAGCTATTTTTTCCCCTCACCATAAGGTGGCCCCACGCGCACATGCTACTTTCTGCCTCGCAAACGGAAAGTTCACAGAACTGTGTATTTGCCGTCTATTGGCAAACTAGGACAGCAGAATCCAACGGTGCTGCATAAGATCCAATGGTGACGAGCGCGTGCTCACGTACCCATCTGATTACCAAATTCACTCTCTTAACCATATAGAATACTATGCAAACCCTATTTTAAAACTCTTTTGGCATCAAATATTTTACAAATTGGATCTTGGACAGAGAAGCAACTTGATTATATTCTAATAACAAAACAAACCTTTTGCATTCAAAGTATCATGCATATAGAAGACAACTAGAGAACAATTAAGTGGTGTGATCATGATTAAGATACATACTGCATTCATGTCTTCTGTTTGTGCATATCAATGTATGGCACCATGTTTATGATGTGTTGTTATTTGTTTGTAGATTGTGATTGTGCCGACTGCAACGTGTGTTCTTGTGAAGATTGTGCCAACTCTCCACCTTATCAAGGCAAGTGACACACCAATCACAAATGTCTTAGTTTTTATCTCTGCACTCTAGTACTTTTTGTAGTATACATGTATATGGTTTTATGCTTCCTTTTCACTCCCAGTAGTTTAGCTACCCCCACTTGACTTCTTTGTCGTCATTAAATTTATTTGTTGCTTAGCTATGCTATAAAATGATTTTGTTAGTGAGATATGGAAAAACAACTAAGTTTAATGAACTACTTGGGTGGAATTGGCTTTGCTTGGTTTATGTTGAGTGGTTACACCAGGGTCATGTCTATGAACCTCCGTGTGTATTGCACTTGTGGACGGCCACCCAGGAACAAAGAGATTGTAGACAACCTTGATCATTAATTTATCGTAAAGCCACATGCTAATATGGGCACTGGCTTGACCTGGGCCCTATGTGACAGATGATGTAGGGAAATGTAGGTTGGCACGGGTCCGTAGAGAAAGGTCTGGGGATCACTTCGAAAAATTCTCGTCCTAGTTAACATCTGTCCATGGAGCAAAATATGCATCATGGAAGAAGAACAGACTAGGTCATGTGGGTAAATTTGTACAATCTCTGCAGAGTGTTAAATCTAAGTACTTAGCCATATCCCCGGTTACGGACAATTTGAGCGAACTGACAAGGGTTCTGCTCAAAAGTCTCCTCATCCCAAATTCTTAAATTAAAACTTTATACAACTTGATTAGGTGAACATGAAGGATTCACCAGGGTTTTACCGGTAGTTTCCAAGATTTCATCAGGGTTTTACCAATGGATTTCAGATTCATGTGTAAGAGGTTTCACCGGGGTTTTACCGGTAGTTTCCAGGATTTTATCGGGGTTTTACCGAATGATTCCAAGTTTAGTATTAAAGAAAATGATTTAACAAAAGATAGGAGAAAATTGGCTTTATGTAAATTATGCCTAAGCTCTACCAACCAAATGAACACGTATGTGTTAGGTTGCCATTTAAGTCCACCACGGTGTCATCTTGCCAATACAATTCTAAATGTATTGACCTTCGGGCTATAACGTTTTATATTGCAGGTTACTCTTCTAACTGAAGTTTGATAGTTTAGGTTCACAAGTCTTTGCTCAACATGTCTGCCCGTGGCGCCATGAAGAAACAGGGCTCCATGCTTGAAGTTTGATGTTGCTATGAACTCTGAAATAAAGCTAGCCTGAGAGCTATGCAATTTGTAATGAACTATTTATTATTTCCGCTGGATCAAACGTTGAAATATTAAACTTTGCTACTCGATATTTCATCTTAAACTGTATGTCCTAGCAGTTCGATCCGAGACTAGCACTGTAACACATGGATTATCACTTTTCAAGGTGAGGCGACTACAACTTTTCATTAGTGTTCAGTAATGCTGAAATCAAGATTTGTTATTTTTGTTGAGCCCAAAATACAACATATTTCAATCTGGAAATTTACACACCAATAGATTTCAACATTCTCTACATCAATATATTTTTTTCCAAAAAAAAACATGTTTAATATGAAATTTTCGTGAGTTCAAAAAGCGGCCTACATGTAGCCCGAGCTACAAAAGTCCATTCTCGAGTAAGATACACTACACTACATCACAAATGGCAACAACAAAATTATGCATGTACGAATAAAATTAATGATCTAAAAGAGCTCACCTTAATTTGGTTTTCCTTCTACAGCTTCATGACTAAATCACTAACTATTGTTGTGTTCTGTGAGCTCTCATACGAGAAAAAAAAGAGGAGAGCCGGCGCGCGTATAAGAACAATGGTCTGGGCAACTACTCCTTTTAAACCATGCGAAGCTAGCATTTTCGGTGGTCACGTTTCTGTATCAGCGGTTCATGTCTAGGAATCATAAAATCAGATACAGTGTCTAGCAAAACTAAAAGTGCAAAAACTAGTACCAAATAGGGTGAAACCGAATACTTTTCTTGCCATATAGCCTGAGAATCAGAGGCAAGGCAGTCACACCCATCACTCTATATTGTCGTGGGAATCTGAGGCACTCACTACGTCGGAGTCAGTGCCGGGCACGCAGGCCGAAGCCACTTATTAGAGTATGCCGCCACAGCCGGTGGTGGCACCCTGCCACGTAGACGTGCTGCCGGCGGGCGCCAGGTCCCACATGCGGACGTCGACGCTAACAACTGACCTGGCTGCCTAACATGCCGCCACCGTCGACGGCGGCAGGTCCTGCCTCCACAACCAATGGCGGTCACGTGTCACCTGGCCAACATGCCGCCACGGTAGATTTAGCATTTGCACTTATAGGTGATCCTTTTTGGCATTTTATTGAGGCAGGGTGATCCAATATGTCAAAATTTCGAATCCAACGGACAACAACATATACGAGACATGTCGTGCACGCGAGAATCGCCGCGAGTTCATATACCACTCAAATAGAGTGATCGCTGGTGCACTTTACTCTTTTTAAATATGCTAATGAGCTTACACTGTGACATTACTAAATGACGAGGACTGCCAGGGGGCTTTCTAGAGCTTAACTCATTCCGTCGAGCAATTGGCCTGCATCACCGCCGCTTGGCGAGCTGGAAGGTCCGCTTCAAGAATTGGTTGGCGACCTCGTCGTCGCGGTGGCACAGCACTCGAAGGATCGTGTTCGGGTCGGCGGGATTCCACTGCCTCGACGCCGACGGCACGGGTGTCCCACCGCCGCCACCGTCGTCGTATTCACGTGCGCCGGCGATGGACTCGGACGTGGCGGCGCCGAACGCGCCGATGAGGTGCTCCGTAGACCGTGCCATGAGCTCAACGACGCCCTCCGAGGTCTCCGCTTCCCGCGCAACCACCTCCTCCGGGACCAGGCCCTCCCCGCACGTGCAGAAGGCGCGCTTCAGGCTCCGAAAGTCCTCGTCCACCATGCCGTGGTCTGCTCTCGTGAAGCTCCGGTCGTTGCCGCCGGCGAGGAGGACCATGAGGAACGCCTGGAACGAGGCCTTCATCACCTCCCGCACCGCCACCGGCTGCGCGTGGTCAGCCAGCACAGACACGAGGAACGACAGGTTCTGCTTCAGCGCCCGGAGCGCCGGCCGGATGCGCGTGTCGGCGACGTTGCGGACGTAGAGGCCGTGGTAGAAGGTGTGGCGCGAGTCCAGGAAGATGAGCCGGTACGCGGCCACCTCGGCGACGTGGGACACCGCCGACTGCGCCGCGGCGCGGGTGCGGTCGAAGTGGACGGACGCCACGACGCGGTTGCCGCCGGAAGCAGCTGCCGGCGAGGCGCCCCCGCCTCCGCCGCCGCGCGCGCAGGACGCCGAGGAGAGCGACTTGTCGATGGCCTGGACGTGGGTGAGGACGTAGTGGAGCGTGTTGAGGCGGACGTAGAGGCGCTGCGTGCCGCGGCTGATGGACGGCCGTGGGGTGTGCTGCGAGGCGCCGGCGCGCGGGCTGCCCTCCGGCGCCTGGCACGTCGGAAGCACCGCCTTCTTCCACAGCCTGAAGAAGCCCGAGTCCTGGTTGCACCTCGTCAGCGCCGGGAGGGGAGGGACGTAGCTCTGCTTCGACCCTGCATTCGGATTGTTGAAACAATATAATCAGTAACATCATGGCGCACCAAGTGATAGCCTGAGGGTTACCATTTGCATCTGTTTACCGCATGATGCGACGAAGGAGATGTATTCTTGAAAGATTGACTCGAGCCCGTCGACGAGCTGCTGAAGCACGTCGTCTTTTGCGGTTGCCGGGATATCGGAGAATTCGTCGATGGTGGCACCGGCGAGCTTCATCAGCTCTATAGCCGACCCCGGGAAGGGCTCCTCCTTGGACTTGGGTATCCAGCTCTATACAAACATTGCAATATTGCGTGTCACTTGTCAGATGGACATTCTGAGCTTGGCATCGTCCATCGAGGAGATGGAAAGCGTTGCTGTGTACCTCGGTTTCTTTTGCTCGGAGCAGACAGTCCCTGCCGATCCTAAGCCTGTCGTCCATCCAAGCCTTGAGCAAGCCCATGACGACGGACTCCACCTCGTAGGGTTCCATGTCGCCGACGACGGCCTTGGCCCGGTCGTCGTGGCAGTCCGCGGCATCCTCGGCGGTCATCTGCGCCAGGGCCTTCTCCAGCCGGCTCGCGGAGTGAAGCACGCGCACGAGCTCCTCCGTGAGGATGGTGACCTTGCCCAGGTACCGTCTCAGCACCACGCCGAAGCAACCGTGCAGGGTGACCGCGGCGACCGCTACCGGGGCCGGGTGCAGCCGCCTCAGCAGCGGGCTGAAGCTCCGGCGCTCGAACGTGGCCAGCTGCTCCGTGTCCTTGGCCAGCCGAGTCAGCACTACGCCGGGGTCGTTGTCACGGTCGGCTATCAAACTATCGGACACGCCCATGCCGTTCTCGAGAATCTGTTACCAGACATCTCGTATCAAATTCTGATAAATGGAGTTGTAATGTTGAAGCATGAGCTCACTTTGGTGAAGGCGTTCTTCATCGAACACCTGATGTAGTAATCGACGCGGTCGGCGGGGAAGTTCCCGGTGCCGATGTATTCGCGGTCGGCGACGATCTTGCCTGCGCCAAGCGCCATGGACAGCAAGATCTCCATGCCCTCCGTGGCGCTGCTGCCGCCGATGTCTTTCTCGTACCTGTCGTGGTAGTCCAGCAACCGCTTCTCGGACCACTCCTGCATCTTCCCAAGGGCGCTGAGGAGCACCTTGGCGTACACCGGGTCACGGGACTGGGACTCGCGGCTCCCCTGCCTCGCGTCGGCGGCCACATCGGCGAGCAAGGTGAGCGCGGCGGCCACGAGGTCCGGCTCGACCTGGCCGGTCACCACGTACTGCTGGAAGAAGACCCAGGCGAAGCACACGTTGTGCACCGCCCTGCCGACGCCGAGGATGGGCCACGTCTTCTTGATGAGCTCCAGCAGCTCGTCCACCTCGTCCAGCACCACGGTGGGCTCCCTGTGGTCGAAGACGCTCTGGAGGAGGGAGACGTAGAGGAGGACGTTGAGCGGGTAGCCGTCGGCCCAGTGGCACGCGTCGCTGCCGCTGCCGGGGCGCCAGGCGAGGGCGTGCACGGCGTTGGTGAGGGCACGCATCGCCTCGGAGCCCTTGCCCGTGTCGATGGCGCGGATCTCGGTGGCGCGCATGACCTCGCGGAACCGGAGCACGGCGGCGTGCAGGCGGTCGAGCGGGAGGGAGGGGTGCAGGATGAGGCCCGCCTCCAGGAGCTTGATCTGCCGGAACTGCCACTGGTGGTACTCCTCCACGTCGGAGAACTCGGACGGCTTCAGCTGCCGGAGGAGCTCCAGTGGGAGGACGATGGAATCGGGCCTCTTTCCTACCTGTGCAAGTCAATCAACCAGCAAAATCAATGGCATCGATCAGGGCATGAGTGTGACTGAAAATCGTGCATGTGTAGACGCATGCGTGCCGACCTGGCCGACGACGGCGCGCATGAGCGTCCGGCGAAGACGCGCGTCGCTGTGCTCGGTGACCCGCATCTGCTGCCGCATGATCTCCGCCGACGTCATCGGCCGTCGTGCCCGGCCAGGCGAGGACGGGCTTGACGACTGGCTCAGAGTGCGCATCATCGTCGGCGCGGACCGCCTAGGCTTGAGCCCCAGAGCCTTCTTGACCCTGCTGCTCATGACGCCACTCCCGCCCCTCGAACCAGCCACCGGCGAGGACACCTCCATCTCCGACGAGCCACCGCCACGCGCGCTGGTGCTTGACGCCGCGGCACCACCGGAGGAGCGGCAGGACATGAAGAAGATCTCGTACGCGGTCTCGCGAAGCTCCACGAGGCCGAGGGCGTCGATGCCGCCGAAAGGGCAGTCTAGGTCGGCTGCAGCAAAGTCGAGCTCGGTGGCGTCGGACGACCGCGTCGCCGAGGAGCTCGCGGAGCGCGACCGCTGGTGACGCCCCATTGTCCCCATGGTCACGCCTCCACTGTGTTCCGGTCGGCCGAGCCAAGCGAGCTAGCTCAAAGCGCCGGCTGGCTGGCTGGCGACGTCCACCTCCCGGCCACTCGATGGAGAGGCCGGCGACACGCCCTGACAAGCAAGAATGGGAAGACCCAGGAAGCTATTTTTGTGCCGTGATTAGAGGGGAACCAGGAGGAGCAGGAGCTTGTTTTGCACGTGATTTTGTAGCGTTTGTGTCCATTGTTCAACCATGTACCATGCTGGCATGCTCTATTCCAGCACCGGCTCAACCCCTACACGTCTATACCACCTTCAGTTTTCCCAGTTACCACTAATGGCAAACTTGTAAAATTCAAACGCAAGCCTCGAATATTGCAAATGAGTCACTTCAAGATTAAATTTTATTTTAGAGATGTTTGACATCAAAGCTTTCTAAACGACAGATCATGAAAAATCATTAACCAATGTGTCATTCCTTGACAGGAGAACATAAGTTTGACTCATGGCATGCAGAGCCTGGTTAGCTTGTTCTGAGAAGTACAGCTTGTATGGGAGAATTGAGATCTGAATTTCAAGGAAACAAATCCACATGTAAGGAGGACCCAGTGACATCCTCCAAATCTCGTGTTACAGACCAATAACTGGAACATACTGATGCCTTCTCATGAAATGAACTCTGATACCTTCAGCAACATCTCCAGCTTAACATACTTTCGAACAGTGCACCTGTTGACCTGTCCAGCAATCATATTGTCAGGCAGTATTACACTCGAAGTAAACGATCCTGCAATACACATCAACCACCCTGGGATTTCCAATAACTAGATATGCACAATGAACATTGCAAAGATGAGAAATCAATTTAGTAATACTACTTAGAATGCCAAGCAGGAACCATCACTGGATTTCACAAATAAAAATTCATCAAAGAAGTTTGGACATCTGCTACTGGACTAAAATCCGCTATATACATGGATAAACACTATCTTCAAGTTTGAGTTTGCGTATGTGACCTAAGTATGTGTTGTATATATACTGCAAAGGACAAATAACAGTCAATGATGGATGCAAAATTACGACGAAATATCCATGAGAAAAGCCAAAAGGTGGGATCTCTAATTTTCTATAGTTAGAAGCTTCAATGTCTGGTTTTGAGCAAATATGAAAATTACATCAACAATCATTGTAATCAATATGCATGTTATTTTTTTTGTTACAAATACATAACTAAGACACAAAGTTATGCTTGTGCCACAACAGCCCAATTTTCAATGAAACAAAAGGAGGACAGGCATGGCAGCACATTATGACTCATGGTGTACTACAAAAACGCCCCAACCATGGTTCTGGAATACTTTGGTTTTACAAAAATCAAGCTGCCAAGCAGAGCCTTAACTTTTAGGTGACTAAACCAGGTACATATTGGTGCTAACGCCCCTAGAGCGAAATCTGGCCTTAAACCCCTGAATGTGCAACACCTCCGATGCTAGTTATACTAGTTACCAAGTCCATGTTAAAAAAAACTGTGATCATAAATTAGAAACCATGCTGGTTTTGAGAAGGCTGTGATTTACTCCATTAAAAATAGTGATGAAGTTACGATTACATGATCTCATACTATGTAATAAAAGTGTAGCCATCACAAGCAGACATATACGAAGCTAATAAAGCAACAAAGCTTCGCTAGCAAGGCATATGGTTACATAAGAAAATTTTGTTTATGCCCTAGCACACGTTGTACATGTTATATTCATCATGGCAACGAAGGGAGACCTCTAGACACTAAATCATTAACATATACATGCAATGATGCACTAAATAGGATTCTGGTGTGATGGAGCATGATTTGAGTTTATTTTCATGAACACAGGCACTACATGTTACCGTACGAGGCGTATACTACAGATAAACCAATAACTAGGCTACAATGTCGGTAAGTATATTCATAAACAGATTTCCTACTTTCCATGTATCCTCATTATATCAAAATCAGTAGCTTGGCAGTGAATAGTCAACCAGTAAATCACCAATGATTTCTATGTCGGCATATAAGGCAATTGGAGTGCTATTCCGGGCAAGGAATCAATTTGACACATAAAACAACAGCATGACTTGGTGTGCAGATATGGGTAATAAATCCTAAAAATAAAGGGGCTTTCTGAGAAAATAAATAAATAGATAAGGGCAAGAAAGGTATGGATAATGTTGAACCTTTTGTGTAATAAGGGTGTAAGGTTGATTCTCTTGAGCCAGGAACTCAATAGTGCCGTGAATTCAGTAATAGAACAGCAGAAACGATTTTTAAAACCATTGCTAGCGCTGGCAAAAGAATGGTGTTTTTTGCTCCTTTTTTATCGTGCAACTTACTAGATTTCCAAGTGAAGGTAAATAAATACATGGTGTAAGACTGGAATCGTCACTTTCAAATCAACATGTTTGTTAGTTACTAGAGGGTCAAGCTATACCTTCAGGAAGATATTGGTGGCCAAAGTAGAGAAGGCTTTATTTGAGTGTTCCCGAAACTGGTGAACATTTTTTAGGACCAGGGTATATCAAAGCGCTCCCGCTAGGAAAAACGACGTTGAAAAAGACTTCCCAAACAAAACTGAAAGAAAATGAATTTTTATTTCCACGTACCATCTTGTAGCACAGCACAAGATCCTCAAGAAAATGAAGCACATAAAAAGCTAGTGGCTTGCATTCTGTGCCTGTGTCAATGCTCCAAAATTGCAACTTCTCATCAGCTCATCAAGCAAAATCAGCGGGTTTCTGATGCCCATTCTCACTCTCACTTGGACATGATTAAAAAAGGAATAGCATCCTGTGCCACCTGTACAGAAAGGAAACGAAGGAGGAAGGAAAATTATTTTACTTGCCAAATGCCTCGCTACTTTACTCTAGGGATTCTACCTGTACATCATTCATCAAGTAGCATCACAGATTTCTCTGCATCTACACTACCTTAGAAGTTGCTGCTACCATCTTGATGCTAATAAGCTTTTTTATTGCTGCTCAGGTAATATCAAAATTTAAGGCCAAAAGGCTTGAAGGATTACAGTTCCCTCTACTATGCCGAGCAAATATTAGAAGCATACTTATAGCTTCATACAAAGGGTGTAACATACCAGTTACATACAGAAGCATACTACACTTGAACATCTGTTGGAATCAGCTATAGTATCAAACCTCTATCAGTGCATACTTTCAGGTTTCGCATCAAGCACAGCACCACATATCAACACAACCACCAAAGATAAAATTTCTGATTTAGATAGAGAGAAAGAGAGAGAGAGTACCAAGCATAAATACTACAGTCAAACACAAATATATGATTCTGCCGAATAGAGATACAACTAGATAATTTGGTCCATACGCAGTGAAGCTACTCTAGCTTTAAACTAGAGATTAAGCAACCTGAAAGTCCACTCATGACAAAGCACACCGAAGGATAAGCTAAACTTAAATAAAGCATTATAAAGATACAGCTACTCGACATAATAGCTACTTATTGACTAGAAGTTCTAGTAGTAAGCCACGAGAGGATCAAGCATTCCAACCAGGAGAAATGCTGATGCAACCAGCAAAATGGGCGATCTTCACGAGGACGAGAGCAAAGCCCAAATGCGCTGGTTCAGTTGATAGACATTATAATGGCCTCCCTCTTACTGAGCAACCCTAGGCTGCATGCCACCATAACCGCTGCCATAATTTGATTGGCCTTCAGAAGCTCCATTGACTGAAGCACCAAATCCTCCGCCTTGTGAAGGATCAGCCCACGCATTTGGATATCCAGAGTTGCCATTCGCACTTCCATATCCAGCACCATACCCAGACGCTGCAGCAGCAGCAGGATTGGCAGCACCATCTCCCCGTGCCCCATAAGCACCATATCCTCCATGATTACCATATGATGCATCCCCTCCGTATCCACCATAACCATAGCCCTGGTTTCCATAACCTGCAGCTGCACCAGGTGCCTGACTAGTGGGTGCGTTTCCACCAGCAGAAGAAGTATTCCATGCACCGTACCCTGCATTGCCAGCATAGCCCCCAGTGCCATAACCAGACGGAGCTTGACTGCCCCAGGGTCCTCTGTTAGTCCCTGGGGGGCCTCCCTGGTAAGCAGAAGCAGCAGAACTTGGATTGCCATAAGCACCAGCATACGCAGAAGGAACGCCTCCATATCCTGCAGACCCATAGTTTCCATATGTGGTTCCAGGATTAGCAGGTCCGTATCCATATCCAGTTGGAGCAGCACCATAACCTCCAGCACCATAGCCCGGGTAGCCACCACTGCCCTGCTGCGCCTGAGCATACCTGCTAGCATCACCTCTGCCATCATAGCTGCTAGCGTTGGAGTTAGGACCACTGTTAGTATGAAAACCCCCACCACCTCCCATGGAGCGCCCACCGCCGCCAGAGCCAGGGTTTGCCTCTCGCGGCAGCGCGCGCTTCACCTCAACCATCTTTCCACCGAGATCATGGAAGGTCTTGTGCAGCACACGGTCAACCGCATCCTCCGAGTCAAAGGTGATGAAGCCAAACCCCCGGGGACGCTGTGTGGTCTGGTCATACATCACCACAACATCGGTGACAGAGCCAAAGGTCTGGAAGTACTGCCGGAACTCTTCGTCTGTGAGAGTGGAGGGCAGTCCGCCCACGAAGATCTTCTTCGTCCGAGCACCGCCGGCGTCACCGCCACCACCACCTCCTGCTCCTCCGCCCCCAGCGTTCCTCCCCGCGCTAGGGTTCACCGCCTTGGAAGCCTGCTGCTCCTCACGGGAGAGCGCACGCTTCACATCGACCTGAAACAACAAAATCACGACGCCCACGACGCTTGAGCACTTGAGAGATTAGGCCGCAGCGGCTGGGTAGATCGGAAGGCGGGCGAAGGGAATATTCCACAGGAATATCCCGCTAGGGTTTGGGTGGGGGAAAACCAAGGGAGGGAGGGAGAGTAGGTACCGTGCGGCCGTCGAGGGTGTGGGGCTCTAGGAGTGCGGCGTCGACGGAGGCGGGGTCGGTGTAAACCACGAAACCGAAGCCCCGGGGGCGGCCGGTGAGCTTGTCGCGCATGACGGCGGCCTGGGAGACCTCGCCGAAGGTGGAGAAGTGCTCCTGCAGCTTCTCCTCCGTGGTCTCCCAGGAGATGCCGCCGATGAAGAGCTTGCCCTGGTCCGACTCCATCTCCGCCGCCTCGCGCCGCTGCCTGGATTCGCTAGCGCTCGGGTGCGGGAGGGAGACGATGCGGGAGAGAGGGGAATTGGGGATTTCGGCTCCGGGTGTAGATTTGGGAGAGGGGCGAGGGGGGTTTGGGGATATTTTAGGGCTGCGGGCGGGGTGGGGGGGCCCTGCACGAATCGGTGGGCGTAGGGTTTCTACAGTACTTTCTTTCTCCTTGGGGCTTTGGAGTCCTCTTCTTCTATGGGCCGAATTGTGAAGTTTGGACAAGTTCTTAAGCATCTCCATTTAGCCCCCTAAAGGCCCCCAAACGGGTTTCTGGGAGCGTCGGCGCCGAATTTTGCGCGCCCACACGCCCCCTCCCCCTCCCCCAAAATAGTTTTGGCATCGGCGCGCACACTATTCACTCGGTGTCCCCTGGTTGAACCCAATCTGGAGGGATGGCCATAATGATCCATGTGTATTATACGAATATATAAAGTCGTTGAACCGCAAACGTCGAGTCATGTTCTCTTTGTTACTTCGATACCAAACTTGTCCAAGATGTGATAATCGGTATCATCATACCTAGTTCGATCGCCTTACTGATAAGACTGTTCAACTCGTTTCCGTGTGATTCATCCTCATGACCTAGTCATATGTTGCAATGTTATGGATGTAATCTCATCGAGTGGACCCAAGTATCTTCCATCACGCGGATGAACAAATCCCGCTCTTGATACATACGGCTCCACCCATCCCTTCGGAATACCCAACGTACGTCTTTATGATCATCATGTTATGGTGTGACAGTTGATGTAGTCAAAGTAGCATCCGGTGATAGTAATTAGATATGATCTCAGGTCTAAAGATTTGTAACATCCCAAATTTCAATAAAAGAAAATTAGAAGAATTCCAGAGATCAAAAATTCAAACCAACAAAAACTTTTCTTTTGCATATAGTATCCTGCATAGGACTTGTGCATTTGAGTGATATGCCATGATGATTGTGAATATAGGTTTGTGCTATGCTCTAAAACCCTAAGGTGATCATGTGAAGATCACCAACCAAATAAACCAAAAAGAGAAAGAAATCAAATAAAAGAAAAACCCTAAAACCCTCACATATGCTCTATGGCATATTTATGAATTTTGACCCTAGACCAATTTGGTCTTCACCATTGGTGGAATAATGATACTACACACTTATTACAACTTTTGGAATCAAAGAATCACCAATAAAATGGATTTCAAATACAAAACTTGCTCACATAGAGTAATGGTCAAATCTGCCCATTATAATCTGGTCACCACTTTGAGCCCTCATAACTCAATATTTTCAAACTAAAATCTTTCCACTCTTTGCATGTCATCCAAGACAACATCAAGGTGAACAATTTCTGTAAAGATCACCATGCCAAATTCATTCTTGATCATGAGCTATGCTCATCCAAAGTTTCAACTTTTTATCATATTCAACAATCTCCAACTTAGCCAAATTTGCAAATTCTTGAATTCTACAATTCCACCACCACCTCTAATCATCTCTGGTCAAATACAACTTATCCAAACCCACACATTTCAAATTATTCCACCATTTGAATTAAATCAGATTTGGACAATTTCTTTATTTTCCAAATATGGCACTATTGCACACTATTGCAAATAGTGATTCTACTCCACCTAATCTACCCCATTGCACCCTACTGGTTCCCCTGCCCCCTCTAAGCCATCAAGGCCAAATAGAAACCCTAGAGAGAGGAGAAGCAATGCTAGGACATGGCCATGCCGGCCATGTCGCCACCCCGACGCACCTCCCCTCTCTCCCTTGCTCTCCAACCCTGGCCACCCTGCCAACACTCGCCACCACACCCTACTGGACGTGCTCGAACAAGCCCTGGTCGAGGAGGAGCTCGACAGCAGCGGAACGCACGCGCCTAGTGGTGGCCACGCCATGTCGCTCGCGCGCGCGTGGACGCGCCACGCGCCTGCCACGTGCAACGCCACCGCCACGAGCACCCCTGGCCCGTGAACACGCGGAGCACCTGCGTGACACCGCGACGCCGCCAGACACGCGAGCCGCACCCCTTGCCCGCCGCGCCGGAGAAGACACGATCCCGTGAGCGCCGCCGACACGGACGCAATGCGTCACGCACAAGCCGCCCGACCGTGCCGTTCCACGCCTCGCGGACGAGAGAACGCCGTAGCACTCCCTGCCTAGCCCGCTCGCCGGAGGAGCCGCGCCATGGTCGACTTCTCCACGGCCCCGCGCACCCTCGCCTATAAAAGGGACCTCCCGCGACGATCCGAGCACACCTCGCTTCTCTTCATCCTCGACCACCTCGACCACATCCCCCGCTCGATTAGCCACCGTTCGCCTTTAGCCGCCCGCCAGTACCTCACCTCGCCGCCGACGATTGGAGCCGCCCAGCGGTACCGGAGCTTCGTCGTCGTCCACATCTACCCCGAGCACACTGCCATCGCCGGAGCCTGGTTAGCCCTCCGACCCCTCGAGCCGCCGGCGAGCCTCGCTCTCGTCGTCGACGACGACGAGCGTGAGCCGTTGGATCGTGTTCGATCCAACGCGCCACAGCCCGCGTACCGTTTCGGGTGTTAACACCCGCCGACGCACGGACCCCACCCTGTCAGGCGCCGCGCGTCTGTGGACCGTGGCTGGGTTGCGCTGGTTTGGGCCGTTTCTTTTGAATCTGGCCCAGTTAGTTTTTCCGCCGGCCTTTTTATTCAAATAGGATTTAAACAAAATCAAATAATTCCAATACTACCTCCACTTTGAAAATCCATAGATTCAAATTGGCTCAACCAAATTTAATGAACTTTATATTGTTGGAAAGCTAGTGAAATTATCTACAACATGCCACTTGTCCCATGACCAGAGTTCTTGTATAATTAATTTGATAAAAATAACAAGGCAGGGACTTTTCCCTATTCAAATAATTATTAAAAATCAAACAAAATAGATATTAAGTTAATTCCAACTCTAATAGCTCACATGTGACATACACTAATTGATTATGCAATAAAATTGTGTGGTCACTTTGCATGATCATGCCCTAGTTTAATTAATGGATAATATAGCTAGTTAAACTAGTTGATATTTTCCCAAAAATATTAAAGTAAATTATGTGGAGTCTTATACTTCATTTAAACTTGTCTCACATGAATTCATGGGATGTTTGGACCCCTGGTCCAAACTCTCTTATATGAATTAATTGAGATTTAAATCATTGGTAGTGTTATAAAATGATATGAGGTGATCTACCTCATTTAAATTATTTTCACAAATGATGATGATGAACATTTGACTTAGGTCAATAGGAGATCATACATGATTGTTTGAGAAATTAAATCTTAAGAAGATTTCAATGAGAGGAAATTATTTCTCAAGAACCCTATGGAAACTATCATTTACATATTAAATACCCAGAAGTAAAAACTCCTCAAACACCACAACCCATGCACTCTAATTAGATTACTTGTGTGCATAGATTAGTTTGTGTGTTTATATGTGCTGAGTGGAATAGTCATTGAATTAGTGAGTAATTATACTCATATTCAAATTTAGACGCTAGCACCGGAGAGTACGCCGAAGAAGAAGGTTGCTACCAAGAGGAGGAGGAGGAACAGTTTGAGAACTACCAAGGCAAGCTAATATTCTTGCAAAGTGCAAGTTCTACCCAGAACAAGGCACACTCATCTTTTCTTATGATTCATGACCCTATCCCAAGTTTTATTACAAGCTTTACTTACAAGTTGTATTGCTTTGATTTATCAAAGTGCTTTTTGATTCATGATTCAATGGGGTTAATGTTAGATTAGTACAAGAATATCCAACTTAGCCTAACTAGCATTCCAAGTAGTTAGCACCCTTCATGAGTAGATGCTAGTGCTAATATTAAAACTTGACTACTCTAGATGGGAACATGTGACTTGAAATGAATTTGAAAACTTTGGAATGAGGATGCATTCCATTGAATGAATTTTGAAGGTGAATATGACCAAGAGAAGATAGTGATTTTTGATTAAAAACTAATATTGGTTTGAATGCGATACCTTTCCAATTCATAAGTACCCCCACAATACCTGATTATGGGTAAGGGCTTAACTAGAAGTTTATGCACCTTAGTATGGGTTCCCAACACACATCATAGGGGTTATGCCGAGGCTGCCTCCGTTGTTGATGAATGATGTGAATTGAGGTGAATTGTACGGCCAAGCCCTGTGCAGTTCCCGGTTGACAGTTGGTCTTCACTGGGAGGCCAAGCTCATGGGAGAGGTGCTCATACTAGAGTTTGTAAATGAAAGGTTATGGTTGATGATCCGCGTACTGAGTTACGATGATTCGGGGTTATCCCGACGGATGAAATCAAATATTGTGGCACAAGTGTGCAACCTCTGCAGAGTGTAAACCTATTCGAATAGCCGTGTCCACGGTTACGGATAGTTGGAAAGGCCATACAGTTTCCAGTGTTAGAATCTTACAAATGTTGATGGTGAAATGGTGACTTGGGTGAATCACAACAATGTTGTGGGAGTGACACTAATGTTCCCACTTGAGTTAGTTAGCACATGACTAAGTCTTTATAAAATACTTGTGAACTAAAACTGGCTTTATGCAAATAAACTAGAGCTTAGCCCCCTTATTAAAATTGTTAGCACCTACATTAATATTAGTTTGCGAGTACTTAAAGTACTCACGGTGTGTCTACTATCAAATGGCTATGAAAGAGGAGACGAGGAGAGACGAGCCGGGCACTACCAGTACGTGCATCCAGTTGGCGTGGACTATAGAGTCCCTTTATCTTACGCTTCGCTATGAACTTGTGTGTACTCGTTGACCAGTTCGTTGATCAATAGATCAACTATTTGTGTAATATGGATCATGTGATTCCAAATTGTAAGACTTTATGGCTTGTAATAAATGATGTGATACTTAACTATTATGCCTCGCAACAACAATATTCCTGGGATTGCGATGTATGACATAATAGGCATCGGACTTAAAAATCCGGATGTTGACAAGTTGGTATCAGAGCCATTGTTTGACCTTAGGAGACCCTAGTTTAGAATGGACGTGCTGATAAAATTAGTTTCACAAAACAAAGGAATTGAATACTTGCAAAACTTATACCCCTCTTTTCCTTGAGATCTTTCAAAAATGATATGCCATGCTTTCTTAATAATAAGTACTTAAAATTTTGCCACACTTGCTCACTCTCTAACTTACTCATCCATTCCCTTTCAGATGGAGCCGGCCAACGTGAAGTTTTACCAGCTCGGGAACGGCGGAGATTTGATCTTCGAGAGGGACCTGGACCGCCTTTCGGACTCCCTTGGTCGCCCCCACCCCGAGTTTCACGGAGTCGAGGCCAACGACCAGCACGGAGGGGAACTCCAGTGGATTACCGCTGACTTGAGGGGCAAGGTGGAGCCTCCCACTTCTGAGAGGATCCTCTTTACCTTCAGGGAAAGCAGCTGGCTGGACGGACTCGCACGTGCCCTTCAGGAGGGACTTGCGCGTTTGTGCGGACAGAACGTGGTAGCCGTGCTTGCGTCTCGCTTTGCTCACCATGCAAGGCGTGATGCCTTTGGAGTACCCATGCAGATCCAGATGCACCCCCAGCTGAGGCACCATGTGGACCATCTGGACTACATGTTGTACAGACCCAAAAGGAGCTGGATAACTCCCGTGGTTATGCGAACCAGACTCACTTTGCACTGACTCAGCATGGTGAAGCCATCAAGATGCTCAACAAGGACCGCAAGTCACTCCGCCTGCAGCGTGCCAAGAAGGATGCTACTATAGAGCGCCTTCGCGCCAAGATAGCAGCCTTAGAGCTCACGGTCAAGACCCAGGAAGACCAGCTGAGAGAGCTTGAGGATGACGATGGAGGCATCGACCTTCAGGGAGGAGAAGCCTTCCTGGGTGACGATGACGACTTTGAGGAGGAGGAGGAGGACCCCGAGGCCGGTTCGAGGCCGCAGAGGATGGGATCATTCCCATCGATGTGGACGTCGATGTTGAGGAGTAGTTGCACTAGACCACTGATGTAGGTGTGACTTGTACCCCGTCCCTTGTATCGTAGCATGAAGGGTTCTTAAAACCCTGGGTATGAGTATGTATCCGGTTCCTTGTATCGTAGAAGGAGGAAAAAGGGTTCTTAAAACCCTGGTTATGTTAGCATGTAATCTGTGATGCATGAATGAATGAATGTTGTGTGTTATCATCAAAAAAGTTTACAAGTTTAAAAGTTTATCAAAACTTACCCAAACAAGACATAGAATTTCCCCCTTATCTCATAATCTGTCTACATGTTCAGATGGCTCGTCCGAATCGCAATACGAACCCAGATGCAATGATGCAATTCTAGATGGCAGGGGAGACTGACAGAGCTGAACGCCAAGCCAACATAGCAGCATTGCAGCAGCAGCCAACAACAACTTTGGCCATGGCACCATGATCACCCAGGTCCAAACTTAAGAACTTCCAAAACACAACCCCCTGTTTTCAGCAAGACTGAAGAGCCATTAGATGCAGATGATTGGCTGCAAACCATGGAAAATAACCTTGAAGTGGCTGGAGTAGAAGCCAATGAGAAAGTGTTGTTTGCACTACTTAGCCGGACCAGCTTGAGCCTGGTGGACTAGCACTCGTGCCATGAACGGAGGTCAAGTCATGACTTGGGCAGATTTCAAGCTCAAGTTCAGCAAGTACCATGTGCCCCCGGGCCTTATCAAGAAGATGAGGGATGAGTTCCGTGAACTCAAACAAGGCAGGATGACGGTGGTAGAATACCGCGACAGGTTCCTTACCCTGTCAAGGTACGCCCCCGAAAGCGACACCACTGAGAAGAGGCAGGAGAGATTCCTGAACGGACTGCATGATGAGATGCAGACTGTCCTTGTTAACATTCCCTTCGCCGACCTAGAAGCCCTAGTGGACTCTGCCATCCAGATGGAAGGCAAACTCAACCAAGCCAATGAGAACCGCAAACGCCGTATGATGCACCAGAGTGGGCCCAGCAATGCCCCTAAGTATCGTCTCAGCTCAAGTGGAGGTTTCACTCCCAGAAACAACAGCAAACCCAGATGCAGACTTCACGCCCGGGTTATCAAAACCGGAGTGGAGGAAACCCCAGGCCAGGAGGTCACCACAACAACAACCACAACTACCAGAACAACACCAACAACTTCAACCGCGCCCCAATGCGAGCCCCCAACACCAACAACAACAACACCAACACCGCGCCAAGGACTGGGAGCAACGCCATCCCCGTTGCAACCAAGGACAAGGCCACCATCACTTGTTATGAGTGCGGTGTAGTGGGGCACTACTCCAACGAGTGTCCCAAGAGACTCGCCAAACTCGCAGGCAACACCGCAGCACCTGCTCAGCAGCAACGCCGTGTCTCCACCGGCAAAAAGTTCGCCCCCAACAACCCCAATAACCGCAGTGGCCGTCTGTTCCACATGAATGCTGAAGAAGCCCGGAAGCACCCGATGTTGTCTGGGTATGTTTTCTGTTAATTCAGTACTTGCCAGTGTTGTTTGATTCCGGAGCATCTCATTCTTTTGTCACCGAAGATTTTGCACCAGTAAAATTCAACCTATCAGCTTGAAACATGTTATGATAGTTCAAATTCCCGGATCAACCACCAAAGCCAGAAAATTTTGCAAAAATGTACCCATCAAAATCCATGAAGTAGATTTCTATGCAAACCTGATTATTTTGGGAACCAAAGGTTTGGAAGTGGTACTAGGAATGGACTGGATGGCAAAACACCATGGATTGATTGACTGTGCCAAGAAAGCCATCACCATGACTAGCAGCACCGGTATCCTAGTAGAGCACATCTCTGAAAGATTACCCCGAAAATTTACCTGCAACCAAGGTGTAGCCAAGCCAACTCTGGATCAAATTAGGATCGTTTGTCGATACCTGATGTGTTTCCCGGTATGCCCCCAGATCGGGATATCGAGTTTATCATCGAGTTAATCCCTGGAACAGGACCCATAGCCCAGAGAGCCTATAGCATGAACCCAGCAGAGCTAGTGGAGTGAAGAAACAAACTGGATGAACTTTTAGCCAAAGGTCTGATCCGACCAAGTGCGTCGCCTTGGAGATCTCCAGTCTTATTTGTGGACAAGAAGGACGGTGCCAGTCGTTTATGTACGGATTATCGTAAGCTTAACGATGTCACCATCAAAAACAAATATCCCTTGCCAAAAATAGAAGACATGTTTGACCAGTTGACCGGTGCCACTGTATTCTCTAAGATTGACCTTAGGACCGGTTATCATCAGCTGAAGATCCGTGCATCAGATATTCCCAAAACTGCCTTCACCACCAGATATGGATTGTATGAGTACAATGTCATGTCGTTTGGATTAACCAATGCCCCAGCTTATTTCATGAACCTCATGAATAAGATTTTTATGAACTTTTTGGATAAGTTTGTCGTGGTTTTCATCGATGACATCCTTATCTATTCCAAAACCGAAGAGGAGCACGAGCAACACCTGGAAGCTGTCCTAGATACACTTCGGGAACATCAGCTGTATGCTAAGTTTAGCAAATGTGAGTTTTGGTGAAAGAAGTAGGATTCTGGATATATCTTGTCTGCGGGAGGTATTGCTGTAGATCCCGCTAAGATCAAAACAGTGCAAGAATGGAAAGCCCCAACCACTCAGACTGAGGTCCGTGCCTTTCTCGGATTGGCCGGATACTACCGTAGGTTTGTTGAAGGATTTTCCAGCATAGCCCGACCAATGACCCAATTGTTGAAGAAGGACAAGAAGTTTGAATGGACGGAAAAGTGTGAGGAAAGTTTCCAGACACTGAAAACCAGACTGACCACAGCCCCAATCCTAATCATGCTTGATATCACCAAATCATTCGATGTCTGTGATGCGCCCAAGATTGGTCTTGGATGTGTGTTGATGCGGGAAGGCAAAGTGATATCTTATCTGTCCCGGCAGCTGAAGCAACATGAGCAGAATTATCCAACCCATGACCTAGAGCTTGCAGCCGTAGTCTTAGCCTTGAAGGTTTGGCGTCATTACCTCATGGGTAATCGATGTGAGATATACTCGGATCACAAGAGCCTGAAGTACATCTTCACCCAGAAAGAACTCAACATGAGGCAGAGAAGATGGTTGGAACTGATAAAGGATTACGATATGGAAATCCATTACCACCCCGGCAAAGCCAATGTAGTGGCAGATGCCCTGAGTAGAATGTCGTGTCAGTTAAACTCCATGATAGCCTCAGAACAACCCATCCTATACCAAGAGTTTGAGCAGTTCAGAATGGAACTAGTCAGTGAAAGATTCCTAGCCAGCATAGAACTCCAACCCACCTTGATTGGTCAAATCAAGGAAGCCCAGAAGGGAAACGCCAGCATCGACGGGATCAAGAACCAGATCGCTGCAGGAAAAGCACCGGGATTCACTATAGATGAAGAAGGAGTTCTTTGGTACAAAGAACGCCTGTGCGTACCATCGGACTCAGAGTTGAAGCAAGTCATTCTGCAGGAAGCCCATGATACCCTTTATTCTATCCACCCCGGCGGTACCAAGATGTACCAGGATTTGAAGGAACAATTCTGGTGGCATGGAATGAAGAGAGAAATTGGAGGTTACATCGCCAAGTGTGACATCTGTCAGCGAGTCAAGGCAGAACATCAGCGACCCGCAGGACTGCTGCAGCCACTGCAGATTCCGGAATGGAAGTGGGACTCAGTAGGAATGGACTTTATCACAGGACTGCCCAAATCCAGCAAAGGAAATGATTCCATCTGGGTAGTCGTCGATAGACTGACCAAAGTAGCCCATTTCATCCCTGTCAAAACCACCTACCAAGGCCCAAAGTTAGCTGAGCTGTATATCTCCAGAATTGTCGCCTGCACGGAACCCCGAAGTCGATAGTGTCAGATAGAGGATCACAATTCACCTCAAGATTCTGGCAGAAAGTGCATGAAGGACTCGGAACCCGGTTAAATTTCAGCACCGCCTATCACCCTCAGACCGATGGACAGACTGAGAGAGTCAACCAAATATTGGAGGATATGCTGAGAGCATGTGTACTGGAGTATGGATCCAAGTGGGAAGATTGCCTGCCTTATGCAGAATTCTCTTACAACAACAGTTACCAAGCCAGCTTACAGATGGCCCCCTTTGAAGCCTTGTACGGAAGGAAGTGCCGTACCCCTTTGAACTGGTCGGAAGTCGGAGAGAGCCAAGTATTCGGACCAGATGTTCTGCGGGAAGCCGAAGAGAAAGCGCACAAGATCCGCGAGTACCTCAAGACTGCGCAGTCAAGACATAAGAGCTACGCCGACAAGAGACGCCGAGAGATGACCTTTGAGATCGGAGACTTCGTCTATCTCAAGGTGTCACCCCTCAAAGGAATGCAGAGATTCCAGTTGAAAGGGAAGCTTGCACCCCGATATGTCGGACCTTTCAAAGTTCTCAGCCGAGGTGAAGTGTCTTATAAACTACCGGAAAATGGCGGCTGTACATGACGTGTTCCACATCTCACTCCTCCGGAAGTGCCTAGAAGTCCCCGAGAAGACGGACGTGTTCAAGAACATCGATGTCAACACCCGGATTTTTAAGTCCGGATGCCTATTATATCATTCATCGCAATCCCAGGAATATTGTTGTTGCGAGATATAATAGCTAAGTATCACAGTCATCATTTATTACAACTCATAAAGTCTTACAACTTGAATCACGTGATCCATATTACACAAATAGTTGATCTATTGATCAACGAACAAACACAAGTTCAATGCGGAAGCGTAAAGATAAAGGGACTCTGTAGTCCACAGGCCAACGCTTGACGTCAGAAAGCTCCTAGTTATCATAGGCGTCCTGCTGGTCATCTCGCGTAGTTCTGTTCATCATCGTACTCTGGCCATTTGAATAGCCAGGGACAAAGCCGTAAGTACTTCAAGTACTTGCAAACTAATACCAATGTAAAATGCTAGCTCTTGGAGTTAAACTCTATTTTGACTTGCATAAGCCATATTTTAGTTCATAAGTAGTGGATCATGTACTAGCTACTTAAGTGGGAACATTAGTGTCATTCCCCCACAAGGGTTGTCATTCTAATGAGTCACCAAGTCACCATTCATATTCACTAAAGTTTTCAAAAAGACTGACACGGGAAATTGGATGGCCCTTCCAATCGTCCGTAACCGTGGACGCGGCTATTCGAATAGTTCTACACTCTGCAGAGGTCGTACACTTGTGCCACAACATTTGATTTCATCCGTCGGAATAACTCCGAGTCACCGTAACACAGTACGCGGATCATCAACCCTAACCTTTCACTTACAAATCCTAGTATGAGCACCTCTCCCCATGAGCTTGGCCTCCCAGTGAAAACCAACCGTTAACCTGGGAACTGCATAGGGCTTGGCCGTACAATTTCACCTCAATTCACATCTTTCTCAACAACGGAGGCAGCCTCAGCATAACCCCTATGATGTGTGTTCAAAGGGAACTCATACTAAAATCTATAAACTTCCAGTTAAGCCCTACCCATAATCAGGTATTGTGGGGGTACTTGAAATTGGAAAGGTATCGCATTCAAACCAATATCAGGGTTTTATCAAAAATCACTATCTTCTCTTGTTCACATTCAACTTCAAAACCTTCAATGGAATGCTTCACCATTCCAAGGTTTCAATTTCATCAAGTCATATGTTCACATCTAGAGTAGTCAAAGTTTTAGTATTTTAGCACTAGCACTAATCATGAGGGGTGCTACATTGCTTTGCCATCTATAGGACTAGCTTTGCTACTCTAGTAGTTTTATTCAACTATACCATTTGAATTCAACTCTTTGAAAAACACAACAAGTAAGACTTGTAGGGTATAAAAGTAGGATAAGCTTGTATGAAGAAAGATAGAATCATGGTGCCTTGCCCAAGGTGGGCTTTGCACTTTGCAAGAGTATTATCTTGCCTTGGTAGTTCTCAAGGTTCTCTTCTTCCTCTTCTTGGTAGAATTCTCCTTCCTCTTGGTAATTTCCGGTGCTAGCGTCTAAATTTAAATACAAGGTATAATCACTAAACAAACTCAAAGTCTATGCTAAGCACATCATTATCTCACACAAACTATGCTAAGCACACTCATAAAATAGTTAGGTGCATTGGTTTTCTTTATTGAAGAAAGTAAATTCCTCTCATTACATATATAATTAATAATCTCCATTTAGTTCTTGAGAAAATAATTTCCTCTCATCGAAATCTTCTTAAGATTTAACTTCTCAAATAATCATATATGAATTCATATTGACCTAAGTCAAACATTCATTATCATTATTTGAGAAAATGATTTAAATGAGATAAATCACCTCATACTATTTTATAATTCCTCAAATGGTTTAAATCTCCAAATATTCATATAGGAGTGTTTGGACCAGGGGTGCAAACATCTCATGAACTCATTTGGGACAAGATTTAAATGAAGGGAAATCCTCCATATGATTTACATAATAATTTTGGGACAATATCACTTACTAAACTAGCCATATTGTCCATTAATTAATCTAGGGCATGATCATGCAAAGTGACCACACCATTTTATTGCATAATCAATTAGTGTAAGTCAATTGTGAGCTATAAGAGTTGGAATTATTCAAATATCTATTTTGGTTGATTTTTAATAATTATTCTAAGGCAGAAAAGTCCCTGCCTTGTTTATTTTTCCATTTTAATTCTATAATAGATCTAGGGTTCAAACCAGTGGCATTGTGTAGATAATTTCCTAAGCTTTCTAAATATATAAAGTTTGTTAAATTTGGCCAAGCCAAACAGATTCTATGAATTTTCAAAGTTGGGTCCAGTATTGAATTCAAACTAAATTTATTAAACTGAATTTGAAATAAACGGGCTGGCGGGAAAACTAACTGGGCCCAAAGGTTTAAAACGGCCCAAGGCCAGCCCACCACGCATCTGTGCACGCGCGGGCCGCCTGACAGTGGGCTCCACCCGTCAGCGACGTTTAAACGCCGAAGCGGTATGGGCTCACCAGAGACGTTGGATTAGAAGGGGATCGGAGGGCCGTGGTTCGTCGTCGTCTCCGACGAGAGAGACTCACCGGCGCGGCGGCAGTAGGGGGTCGGAGAGCGCGTCGGAGCTCCGGCGAGCGGCGGCGGTGTTCCGTTCGAGGTTGTCGAGGACGAGGAAGCAGCCTGTAGCAGTGGCGTCGTCAGGGGCGGCTCCAATCGACGGCGGCGACCTCCGGGTACTGGCGGCTCCGATCGTCCAATTGGGCTTGCTCCGGCGTCAATCGAGGTGGCTACTGGTGCTGGGCGAAGCGGTGGTGAGTGGTGGTCATGGTGGTGTGCTTGGATAGTCGGGGGCCTCCTTTTATAGGCGCGTGAGGGTGCCGTGGGTGCTGCGGCAAGTCGACAAGGGCGCGGCCGCTCCGGTGGGCTAGAGGGCTAGGCGACGACGCCGTCGTGTTCACGACGTCATGGCGACGCTAGGAGCGTGAACGGCGCGGCAAGGGGGTGCCTAGGGTGGTCGGGTCCGTGCGCGTACTGGCGCGGCCGTGGCGGGCGCGCTTGTCCTCTCCGGCGACGGTAGGGGCTAGGGGGTGACGCGAGCATGTCCGGCGAGCTCCGCGTGGCGCGTCGAGTACCAGGGCGAGCGGAGCGGGTCGGGGTACGGCGAGGTACGGCGAGCGCCGCGTGGCCGTGTCGCGCGCGTCCGTGCACGGCGACGTCACCATGCCGCTCGCGGCGCGCCAGGGACGTCGTGGGCGCGCGTCGTCCGGGGCGTGTCGGCTTCCTCGCGACCAGGGGCGGGTACAGGCGATCTCCGGCGATCGTGGGCGACGCGTTGGACACGGTGGTGAGGCCGATCGTGGAGGGAAAGAGAGGGGGAGGTGTCGAGGTGCGACATGGCCGGCATGGCCATGGCCGGCCATGTTCTGGTCGTGTCCATGGTGTGTTTTTGCATGGGCTAGGTAGAGGGAGGTCCAAGGGTCATTGCTAGGTCAGGTGGTGATCAAGGGGTGGCCTGGTTTGGTCAAATTTTGAATTTGGTGAATCTTACATATGTTTCAATGTCTCATCTTCACTTGATCATAGTTCTTGATTTAAAAAGAATTTGGTATGGTCCCCTTTACAAAAGTTGTTCACCTTGTTGTGTACTTGGATGACATACAAAGATCTGGATTTGTTTAGTTTAGAAATTTGGAAATAGAGAGGCTCAAAGTGATGACCAGATTGTAATTGTCAAAAATGACCATTATCTTATGTGAGCATATTTTGAATTTGATTTTGGTTCAAATGGTGTTTCTTTGATTCCCAAAGTTGTAATAACTATTTAATAACATATTACCACTAATGGTGAAGACCAATTGGGTCTAGGGTCAAAGTTTGTAAAAATGGCATATGCCATATGTTAGGGTTTTTTTTTTTGACGACTCTAACAGTAGGAAAGGCTCCTACTGTTTTTATATATTTATATGAGGCCTGAAAGCCTAAATAAGGTTACATTTTTACATTTTTACAAGCTCGAGACAAAGACACAAGGGGGTGTGAGAAAAAAGTTCTAAAGAGTGTCTAATAATTTAGTAATGGAGGGATGCAAATCCTTCTTTGTTTTGGTTCAAAGGGTGTTTCTTTGATTCCCAAAGTTGTAATAACTATTTAATACCATATTACAACTAATTGTGAAGACCAATTGGGTCTAGGGTCAAAGTTTGTAAAAATGTATATGCCATATGTTAGGGTTTTTAGGGTTTTATTCTTATTTGATTTCTTTCTCTTTTTAATCCATTTGTTTGGTGATCATCATTTGATCACTCTAGGGTTGTTGGAGTTCATCACATACATTAAGTAACAATCATCATGGCATATCACTCAAAATGCACAAGTCCTATGCAGGGCACTATATGAAATTTGAAAAGTTTTTGTTGGTTCTCAAATTTGGATAGTTGGATTGGTTCTTCTTCCTTTATTTGAAATTTGGGGTGTTACAAACCCTTCCCCCTTACAAAAGATCTCGTCCCGAGATCTAAAAGAAACAAGTCTAGGTACTAAAGAGATCTGGGTACTCCTTCTTCATATCTTCTTCCCGCTCCCAAGTGGCTTCATCTTCGGTATGATTGCTCCACTGTATCTTCAGAAACTTGATGCTTCGGGTGCGGGTGGTTCTGTATGCTTCTTCCAAGATGCGAATCGGCACTTCGCGGTAGGTAAGGTCGTGATTGATATCCACCGAACGGTGATCGATGTTCTTGAATACCTCGGTCTTCTCTGGCACTTCTAAGCACTTCCGGAGGAGTGAGATGTGGAACACATTGTGCACAGCCGCCATTTCTTCCGGTAGTTCTAGTTGATAAGAGACTTCTCCTCGGCGGCTGAGAACTTTGAAGGGTCCGACATACCGGGGTGCAAGCTTCCCTTTAAGTTGAAAACGTTGCATTCCTTTCAGGGGGGACACTTTGAGATAGACAAAATCTCCGATCTCAAAGGTCATCTCTCGGCGTCTCTTGTCGGCGTAACTCTTCTGTCGGGACTGAGCGGTCTTGAGGTACTCTCGGATCTTGTGCACCTTCTCTTCTGCTTCTCGAAGCACATCAGGTCCAAAGACTTGGCTCTCTCCGACTTCGGACCAATTCAGGGGGGTACGACATTTCCTTCCGTACAGGGCTTCGAAGGGGGCCATCTGTAGACTGGCTTGGTAGCTGTTGTTGTAAGAGAATTCTGCGTAGGGCAGACAGTCCTCCCACTTGGATCCATATTCCAGGACGCATGCTCTCAGCATGTCCTCCAATATCTGGTTGACTCTCTCGGTCTGTCCATCAGTCTGCGGGTGATAGGCGGTGCTGAAATTCAGACGGGTTCCTAGTCCTTCATGCACCTTCTGCCAGAATCTTGAGGTGAATTGTGAACCTCTATCTGACACTATTGACTTTGGGGTTCCGTGTAGAGCGACTATTCTAGAGATGTACAGCTCCGCTAACTTTGGGCCTTGGTAGGTGGTCTTGACAGCGATGAAGTGGGCTACCTTGGTCAATCTATCAACAACTACCCAGATGGAATCATTTCCTTTGCTGGATTTAGGCAAGCCCGTGATAAAGTCCATCCCTACAGAATCCCACTTCCATTCTGGAATTTGTAGTGGCTGCAGCAGTCCTGCGGGTCGCTGATGTTCGGCCTTGACTCGCTGACAGATATCACACTTGGCGATGTAGCTTCCGATCTCCCTCTTCATTCCATGCCAGCTGTTCCTTCAAATCCTGATACATCTTGGTACCTCCGGGGTGGATAGAGTATAAGGTGTCATGGGCTTCTTTCAGAATAACTTGCTTCAACTCCGAGTCTGACGGTACACACAGGCGTCCGTTGTACCAAAGGACTCCTTATTCATCTATGGTGAATCTCGGTGCTTTCCCCGCAGCCATCTGCTTCTTGATTCCGTCAATGCTGGCATTGCCCTTCTGGGCTTCCTTGATCTGACCAACCAGGGTGGGTTGTAGCTCTATACTGGCTAGAAATCCTTTCTGACTAACTCCATTCTAAACTGCTCAAACTCCTGGTATAGGCTGGGTTGTTCTTCTGCTATCATTGAGTTTAGCTGACACTACTCAACGCATCTGCCACCACATTGGCCTTGCCGGGGTGGTAGTGGATCTCCATATCATAGTCCTTGATCAACTCTAACCATCTCCGTTGCCTCATATTCAGCTCCTTCTGGGTGAAGATATACTTCAGGCTCTTGTGATCAGAATAGATCTCGCAGCGATTACCCATGAGGTAATGACGCCACACCTTCAGTGCTAAAACTACGGCTGCGAGTTCAAGGTCATGGGTTGGATAGTTCTGCTCATGCTGCTTCAGTTGCCGGGACAGATAAGATATCACCTTCCCTTCCTGCATCAGCACACATCCAAGACCAATCTTGGATGCATCGCAGTAAACGTCAAAGGGTTTGGTGATATCCGGCATGATCAGAATTGGGGCTGTGGTCAGTCTAAGCTTGAGTTGTTGAAAACTCTCTTCACATTTGTCCGTCCATTCGAACTTCTTGTCCTTCTTCAACAACTGGGTCATTGGTCGAGCGATGCTCGAAAAGCCTTCTACAAATCTGCGGTAATATCCGGCTAATCCAAGAAAAGCGCGGACCTCGGTCTGGGTGGTTGGGGCTTTCCATTCTGCAACAGTCTTGATCTTGGCGGGATCTACGGCAATTCCTCCTGCAGACAGGATATGTCCCAGGAATCCTACTTCCTTCAGCCAAAATTCACATTTGCTGAACTTAGCATACAACTTATGCTCTCTAAGGGTCTCCAGGACAGCTTCTAGGTGTTGCTCATGTTCTTCCTCGGACTTGGAGTAGATTAGGATGTCATCGATGAAAACGACAACAAACTTATCCAGAAAGTTCATGAAGATCTTATTCATGAGATTCATGAAATAAGCGGGGGCATTGGTCAATCCAAATGACATGACATTGTACTCGTACAATCCATATCTGGTGGTGAAGGCAGTTTTGGGAATGTCTGATGCACGAATCTTCAGCTGGTGATATCCAGTCCTGAGGTCAATCTTCGAGAATACTACAGCACCGGTCAGCTGGTCAAACAGGTCTTCTATCTTGGGCAAGGGGTATTTGTTCTTGATGGTGACATCGTTAAGCTTACGATAGTCCGTACATAAACGACTGGCACCATCCTTCTTATCCACAAACAACACTGGGATCTCCACGGTGACGCACTTGGTCGAATCAGACCTTTGGCTAACAGCTCATCCAGTTGCTTCTTCAGCTCCACAAGCTCTTTGGGTTCATGCTATAGGCTCTCTGGGCTATAGGTCCGGTTCCGGGAATTAACTCGATGATGAACTCGATATCCCGATCTGGGGGCATACCGGGTAAACCTTCGGGAAACACATCGGGGTATCGACAAACGACCCTGATCTGATCCAAAGTTGGCTTGGTTAAACTCTGGTTGCAGGTAAATTTTCTGGGTAGCAGTTCAGAGACATGCTCTACTATAATACCAGTGCTACTGGTCATGGTGATGGCTTTCTTTGCACAATCAATCATTCCATGATGCTTGGCCATCCAATCCATACCTAGCACTACCTCCAAACCTTTGGTTCCCAGAATTATCAGATTGGCATAGAATTCTACTTCATGTATTTTGATGGGTACATTTTTACAAAATTTTCTGGCTTTAGTGGTTGATCCGGGGATTTGAACTATCATGACATGTTTCAAGCTGATAGGTTGAATTTTACTTGTTGATGCAAAGTCTTCAGTGACAAAAGAATGAGATGCTCCAGAATCAAACAACACTCTGGCAGGTACTGAGTTGACAGGAAACATACCCAAAACAACATCCGGTGCTTCCTGGGCTTCTTCTGCCTCCATGTGAAAGAGACGGCCGTTGCGGTTATTGGGGTTGTTGGGGGCGAACTTCTTTCCGGTAGAGACGCGGCGTTGCTGCTGAACAGGTGCAGCGGTGTTGCCGGCGAGCTTGGCAAGCCTCTTGGGGCACTCGTTGGAGTAGTGTCCCACTACACCGCACTCATAGCAGGTGATGGTGGACTTGTCCTTGGTTGCGACAGGAATGGCGTTGCTCCCAGTCCTTGGAGCGGTGTTGGTGTTGCTGTTATTGGTGTTGGGGGCTCGCATTGGCGCGCGGTTGAAGTTGTTGGTGTTGTTCTGGTAGTTGTGGTTGTTGTTGTGGTGGCCTCCTGGCCTGGGGTTTCCTCCACTCCGGTTCTGGAATCCGGGGCGTGAAGTCTGCATCTGGGGCTTAGTGTTTCTGGGGGCAAAACCTCCGCTTGAGCTGGGGCGATACTTTGGAGTATTGCTGGGCCCACTCTGGTGCATCATGCGGCGTTTGCGGTTTTCATTGGCTTGGTTCAACTTGCCCTCCATCTGGATGGCGGAGTCAACAAGGGCTTCAAGGTCTGCAAGGGGATGTTGACTAGGACCGTCTGCATCTCATCAGCAGTCCATTCAGGAATCTCTCTTGCCTCTTCTCATAGTGTCAGTCTCATCGGGGCGTACCTTGACAGGGTAAGGAACCTGTCGCGGTATTCTACCACCGTCATCCTTCCTTGCTTCAGTTCGCGGAATTCATCCCGCATCTTCTTGATGAGACCCGGGGGCACATGGTACTTGCTGAACTTGAGCTTGAAATCTGCCCAAGTCATGACTTGACCTCCGTTCATGGCACGGGTGCTGGTCCACCAGGCTCGGGCTGGTCCGGCAAGGTAGTGGGTTGCAAACAGGACCTTCTCATTGGCTTCGACTCCGGCGACTTCCAAGTTGTTCTCCATAGTCTGAAGCCAGTCGTCGGCGTCGAGGGGTTCTTCGGTCTTGCTAAACACCGGAGGATTGGTGTTCTGGAAGTTCTTGAGTTTGGATCCGGGGTGATCATGATTCCCATGGCCTTGGTGAGCAAGGTTTTGCAGTGCTGCTATGTTGGCTTGACGTTCAGCTCTTTCCGTCTCCCTGTCTTGAAGCAGAGTTTGCAGCAGTTGCATCATGGCATCGTTGTTGTTGCGATTGGGAGGGGCCATCTGAATATATAGAAGATTATAAGATAAGAGGGAATTGTCTAAGGTTTATTTTGGGTGAGTTTAAAAACTTGTAAAAACTTGAATGCTTTTGATGACAAACACACATTCATTCATTCCACATAACACATTACAAACTAACATACCATTCTTCCCATGGTTTTAAGAACCATTTCTCAGACTACGATACAAGGGATGGAAAACACACTCATACCCAGGGTTTTAAGAACCCTTCATGCTACGATACACGGGACGGGATACAACTCACACCTACATACGTGATCAAGTGCGGCTACCCTCATCCTCAATGTCGATGGGAACGACATCATCAGGTCCTGGCTCCAGGAACGCGTAGTCCTCCTCCTCAGTGAACTCGTCCTCCTCGAAGTCGTCGTCGTCACTCAGGAAGGCGTCTCCTCCCCGAAGGTCGGCACCGGCCTCGTCTTCCTCTATCTCCATCAGCTGTTCCTCCTGAGCCTTGACGGTGGCCTCAAGTGATGCTATCTGTGCGCGAAGGCGTGTAATGGTGACATCCTTCTTCGCGCACTTCAGGCGAAGCTTGTTGCGGTCCCTGGACAGCTGCTTGATGGCATCACCATGCGTGATCAGTGCGAGGTGAGTCTGGTTCGCGTACGCACGGGAGTTGTCTAACTCCTTCTGAGTGTGGTACAGCATGTAGTCCAGATGCTCAGCATGGTGCCTCAGCTGTGGGTGCGACTGCAGCTCCATAGGCACACCCATAGCATCACGCCTCACGAGGTGTGCATAGCGGGACGCAAGTATGCGCACCACGTTCTGTCCACAGAGGCGTGCAAGTGCCTCCTGAAGGCCACGTGCAAGACCATCGAGCCAGTTGCTCTCGCGGAAGGAGAAGAGGATCCTCTCCGAGGTGGGAGGCTCCAGCTTGCCCCTCAAGTCGGCGGTGATGATCCACTGCAACTCGCCTCCGACCTGGTCGTTCACCTGGATCCCGTGGAACTCCGGGTGAGGACGTCCAAGGAAGTCAGAGAGCGCGTTGAGGTCGTGCTCAAAGATCAAGTCTCCACCATTCCCAAGCTGGTAGAACTTGGTGTTGAGGGGTTCATTCGGCTCCATCTGAAAGTGAAATGGAGGAGTAAATTAGTGAGTGATTAAGTGTGGCAAACTTTTAAGTATATTTAAACAAGAAAGAGCATGATTTCACCAAGTTTTGGAAAAGCCTCAAAGACAAGAGTATGGTAAGTTTTCACAAATATTTGCTTCATTTTGATTTCAAAGTTAAGTTTTTATGAACGCCCATTCTAACTAAGGTTTTCTAAGGTCAAACAATGGCTCTGATACCAACTTGTCAACACCCGGATTTTTAAGTCCGGATGCCTATTATATCATTCATCGCAATCCCAGGAATATTGTTGTTGCGAGATATAATAGCTAAGTATCACAGTCATCATTTATTACAACTCATAAAGTCTTACAACTTGAATCACATGATCCATATTACACAAATAGTTGATCTATTGATCAACGAACAAACACAAGTTCAATGCGGAAGCGTAAAGATAAAGGGACTCTGTAGTCCACAGGCCAACGCTTGACGTCAGAAAGCTCCTAGTTATCATAGGCGTCCTGCTGATCATCCTCGCGGTAGTTCTGTTCATCATCGTACTCTGGCCATTTGAATAGCCAGGGACAAAGCCGTAAGTACTTCAAGTACTTGCAAACTAATACCAATGTAAAATGCTAGCTCTTGGAGTTAAACTCTATTTTGACTTGCATAAGCCATATTTTAGTTCATAAGTAGTGGATCATGTACTAGCTACTTAAGTGGGAACATTAGTGTCATTCCCACACAAGGGTTGTCATTCTAATGAGTCACCAAGTCACCATTCATATTCACTAAAGTTTTCAAAAAGACTGACACGGGAAATTGGATGGCCCTTCCAATCGTCCGTAACCGTGGACGCGGCTATTCGAATAGTTCTACACTCTGCAGAGGTCGTACACTTGTGCCACAACATTTGATTTCATCCGTCGGAATAACTCCGAGTCACCGTAACACAGTACGCGGATCATCAACCCTAACCTTTCACTTACAAATCCTAGTATGAGCACCTCTCCCCATGAGCTTGGCCTCCCAGTGAAAACCAACTGTTAACCTGGGAACTGCACAGGGCTTGGCCGTACAATTTCACCTCAATTCACATCTTTCTCAACAACGGAGGCAGCCTCGGCATAACCCCTATGATGTGTGTTCAGAGGGAACTCATACTAAAATCTATAAACTTCCAGTTAAGCCCTACCCATAATCAGGTATTGTGGGGGTACTTGAAATTGGAAAGGTATCGCATTCAAACCAATATCAGGGTTTTATCAAAAATCACTATCTTCTCTTGTTCACATTCAACTTCAAAACCTTCAATGGAATGCTTCACCATTCCAAGGTTTCAATTTCATCAAGTCATATGTTCCCATCTAGAGTAGTCAAAGTTTTAGTATTTTAGCACTAGCACTAATCATGAGGGGTGCTACATTGCTTTGCCATCTATAGGACTAGCTTTGCTACTCTAGTAGTTTTATTCAACTATACCATTTGAATTCAACTCTTTGAAAAACACAACAAGTAAGACTTGTAGGGTATAAAAGTAGGATAAGCTTGTATGAAGAAAGATAGAATCATGGTGCCTTGCCCAAGGTGGGCTTTGCACTTTGCAAGAGTATTATCTTGCCTTGGTAGTTCTCAAGGTTCTCTTCTTCCTCTTCTTGGTAGAATTCTCCTTCCTCTTGGTAATTTCCGGTGCTAGCGTCTAAATTTAAATACAAGGTATAATCACTAAACAAACTCAAAGTCTATGCTAAGCACATCATTATCTCACACAAACTATGCTAAGCACACTCATAAAATAGTTAGGTGCATTGGTTTTCTTTATTGAAGAAAGTAAATTCCTCTCATTACATATGTAATTAATAATCTCCATTTAGTTCTTGAGAAAATAATTTCCTCTCATTGAAATCTTCTTAAGATTTAACTTCTCAAATAATCATATATGAATTCATATTGACCTAAGTCAAACATTCATTATCATTATTTGAGAAAATGATTTAAATGAGATAAATCACCTCATACTATTTTATAATTCCTCAAATGGTTTAAATCTCCAAATATTCATATAGGAGTGTTTGGACCAGGGGTGCAAACATCTCATGAACTCATTTGGGACAAGATTTAAATGAAGGGAAATCCTCCATATGATTTACATAATAATTTTGGGACAATATCACTTACTAAACTAGCCATATTGTCCATTAATTAATCTAGGGCATGATCATGCAAAGTGACCACACCATTTTATTGCATAATCAATTAGTGTAAGTCAATTGTGAGCTATAAGAGTTGGAATTATTCAAATATCTATTTTGGTTGATTTTTAATAATTATTCTAAGGCAGAAAAGTCCCTGCCTTGTTTATTTTTCCATTTTAATTCTATAATAGATCTAGGGTTCAAACCAGTGGCATTGTGTAGATAATTTCCTAAGCTTTCTAAATATATAAAGTTTGTTAAATTTGGCCAAGCCAAACAGATTCTATGAATTTTCAAAGTTGGGTCCAGTATTGAATTCAAACTAAATTTATTAAACTGAATTTGAATTAAACGGGCTGGCGGGAAAACTAACTGGGCCCAAAGGTTTAAAACGGCCCAAGGCCAGCCCACCACGCATCTGTGCACGCGCGGGCCGCCTGACAGTGGGCTCCACCGTCAGCGACGTTTAAACGCCGAAGCGGTATGGGCTCACAGAGACGTTGGATTAGAAGGGGATCGGAGGGCCGTGGTTCGTCGTCGTCTCCGACGAGAGAGACTCACCGGGGGTCGGAGAGCGCGTCGGAGCTCCGGCGAGCGGCGGCGGTGTTCCGTTCGAGGTTGTCGAGGACGAGGAAGCAGCCTGTAGCAGTGGCGTCGTCAGGGGCGGCTCCAATCGACGGCGGCGACCTCCGGGTACTGGCGGCTCCGATCGTCCAATTGGGCTTGCTCCGGCGTCAATCGAGGTGGCTACTGGTGCTGGGCGAAGCGGTGGTGAGTGGTGGTCATGGTGGTGTGCTTGGATCGTCGAGGGGAGGCCTCCTTTTATAGGCGCGTGAGGGTGCCGTGGGTGCTGCGGCAAGTCGACAAGGGCGCGGCCGCTCCGGTGGGCTAGAGGGCTAGGCGACGACGCCGTCGTGTTCACGACGTCATGGCGACGCTAGGAGCGTGAACGGCGCGGCAAGGGGGTGCCTAGGGTGGTCGGGTCCGTGCGCGTACTGGCGCGGCCGTGGCGGGCGCGCTTGTCCTCTCCGGCGACGGTAGGGGCTAGGGGGTGACGCGAGCATGTCCGGCGAGCTCCGCGTGGCGCGTCGAGTACCAGGGCGAGCGGAGCGGGTCGGGGTACGGCGAGGTACGGCGAGCGCCGCGTGGCCGTGTCGCGCGCGTCCGTGCACGGCGACGTCACCATGCCGCTCGCGGCGCGCCAGGGACGTCGTGGGCGCGCGTCGTCCGGGGCGTGTCGGCTTCCTCGCGACCAGGGGCGGGTACAGGCGATCTCCGGCGATCGTGGGCGACGCGTTGGACACGGTGGTGAGGCCGATCGTGGAGGGAAAGAGAGGGGGAGGTGTCGAGGTGCGACATGGCCGGCATGGCCATGGCCGGCCATGTTCTGGTCGTGTCCATGGTGTGTTTTTGCATGGGCTAGGTAGAGGGAGGTCCAAGGGTCATTGCTAGGTCAGGTGGTGATCAAGGGGTGGCCTGGTTTGGTCAAATTTTGAATTTGGTGAATCTTACATATGTTTCAATGTCTCATCTTCACTTGATCATAGTTCTTGATTTAAAAAGAATTTGGTATGGTCCCCTGTGGACTATAGAGTCCCTTTATCTTACGCTTCCGCTATGAACTTGTGTTATTCGTTGACCAGTTCGTTGATCAATAGATCAACTATTTGTGTAATATGGATCATGTGATTCCAAATTGTAAGACTTTATGGCTTGTAATAAATGATGACTGTGATACTTAACTATTATGCCTCGCAACAACAATATTCCTGGGATTGCGATGTATGACATAATAGGCATCCGGACTTAAAAATCCGGGTGTTGACAGGATTAGGCGACAACGCTTTCATAACTATCACAATGATAAACTCTTGTGGCTTGCTCGTGTTGCAATACTTATATTGGGGATGTTCATCATAGTATTCACCCAATTATACAATCCCATTGGCAATTGACATATGTGTCCATGAGAACCTCGATCATATGTTGGCCACAATGAGCTAATTCGCATAAAACTTGCTTGACCCTGATTAGTTTACATACCACACGTGTATCAAATGTTCCGATTGATACAGTTATAGCATTTTATAAAACTTATTATGAACTATTAATATACAATAATAGATATTTTTTACTATTTGCCTATAGGGCACCATATCCAACAGTCTCCCACTTGCACTAGGATACAAATAATCTAGTTGCGCACATTTGTTTACTAATCATAACACCATATATCATATGTGCTATTGATGATGGTTGCTCGTGGAAAAGGTTGTTAACAGGCTCGATCTCTTTAGATCTGCATGTTCTTTGCAAATCGTAAATGTCAACCTATTTGACATACCCTATCATCAAAATCATAATTTTGTAATTATAAGTTTGGTAGTAGAGTGAGACTTTCCTCTGTGTTTACAATGACGCATTGTTCAATCAACTTGACTTTCTGTGGTCATGTATACTAGGAAACACACTCACCTGAAAGTCGAACTTTCTCAACTTAACTATAAATATAGATTTAATCGATAGTGCATTGCATGCTACTTCGATGTCTATACATGTTTCTTTCAATTTTTGGCTTTTTATCAGTGGGAGATTTCCAATCTTCTAGGTCAACACAATTTGCACCATCTAAATAACTTATGGTAAAGTTTACCGTCCTTTACGGATTTAGGAAAATATTCCTAGTTCTCACCAGACACTGAAAACACAAACTTAAAACTATGTTTAGTGATTAACTCGGAAATCACTTCAGAACATGTTCATTTGGCCAAGAACTTGGATCACATTATGTCGTGTATACAAAATGGTTGAATGATAGAACCTTAGGACTCATGCATAAGGGGATGTAACGCATCCTTTTTCTCTCATGTAACCAATTATCGTACCACCGAGATCAACTCAATGCCTCACCTAGTTATACAAGTAAGAACCCCTTCTTAGCTTGTTCTATTATGAACTTCTTTAGAATCTGAACTAGGAACTATCTCGACTTAATGTTTTTTAAACATATTGGTCCATCTTGATAGACCTTTTAATGTTTTAATTTCCAACTTCATTGATAGAATATTATTAAGAATGTTATCAAGCCTCCACTCATATATGCCAGCCACATATATAATTATATAAGATCAGGGAAAACACGCTGGAGTTTCGCGATGGCGGCGGCGCCCCTGGAGTCTTTCTGGAGTTTCGTCAATTTGTATCGATGTTTTAGGTCAGGACGGCTTAAATAGGCGAAGAGTCGGAGTCGGGGGGGGGGGGGCACGGGGCCTCCTCACACTAGGGGCGCCCGGGCACGGGGGCCGCGCACTGCGTGTGGGGCCCCCGGGGCACCCCTACGGGTCCTTTGATTTTACGGAAGGTTCGGGAAAAATAATATGTTAATTCTTCGTTTCGTCAAATTAAGAATATTGCCGAACAGCCTTTCGGAACCAAAAACAACGAGAAAACACAACGGCCCTTCGGCATCTCGTTAATAGGTTAGTTCCGGAAAATGCATAAAAACATTATAAAGTGTGAGCAAAACATGTAGGTATTGTCATAAAACAAGCATGGAACATCAGAAATTATAGATACGTTGGAGACGTATCACATATTTACTTAATAAGATCAAGTATCAAAATACCTTGGTAATCATAAATGTAACTTATTTTAGGATTTTATGACTTCTAAGTCATTTCTTGTATTTAGGTCCATCATCGCTTTTTTGTAGTTCGTAGGTGTGTCTTATTCCAAGACAAGTGAATCATGAATATACTTCCGCGAAGAGGCGGAATGTATTCTTGAATCCTACTCACTTTAGTAAAACTTTAATTCAAATGTCATGATCATTATCATTTTGTCTTTCCTCTATTAGTAGAGCTTGCTTCCCGGAACACATTCTGTTGCGCCACTCTAGCATATGGAGGGAAGTGACGAGGGAATACCTCGGCAATGCCTACGTATTGTAGACTAGGGTTTCGGGAAGAGCGACGATGGAGATTCCGGGGACGAGATTAGGCACACGACGTACCCAGCTTCGGGTCCTCTCGGTGGAGGATCCCTACGTGCTGCTAGCAATCTACTATATGATCATAGATGTGTTTACAGGGTGCCGCCATAGGCGGAGCTATGTTGTCTATCTGTTGTCCTCTCTCTATCGGGTGCCCTGGCTAGCTTTATATATGCAACCAGCCTAGGGTTTTACAAGAGTCCTAGTCGACTACTTCTTCGGGTTGCCTTGTTGGGCCTTCTCCATATTGGGTCTTCTCCATATTGGGCCGAGCCGGGTATACTAATAATGGGTACCCGAAGGGTATGCCCATGTCAGTAGCCCCCGAGTTTATAGGGAAGTCGAAGACTTGCGTAGAAACTCCAAGCATAACCATCTCCAAAGTCGAAGAAATACAAGGCGAGGTCCATGTCGTAGATCATGTGTAGCGTAGATGATGTCGACGATTCTTGAAATTATCGGGTGCGCGGCAGCGCTCCCGATGGGAGTAGCCCCCGAGTCTATGGGCAAGTGCTTGCACTTGGGCATAGACTCAAGTTGTACTACTCGATAAAGAACTTAACTATATTTCTGGAGGACTTGATGAAATCCATGTGCTCCCGATGGGAGTAGGCTCCACTCGAGTCGTAGAATCGAGTTGAGTCTACAAACCTTGATTGTCATAGATGCTGTCGAAGTTATTTTTCTATCGGGTGCGCGACCAGCGCTCCCGATGGGAGTAGCCCCCGAGGCTACAGCCAAGTGTTTGCACTTGGGTGTAGGCTCAACTTGCTTTTAATCGACACCACAATTTTTCCTCTTGTATCTTGTCGGGAGAGTGAACAATGCTCTCGATAAGAGTAGCCCCCGAGCCTATGGGCAGGTGCTTGCACCTAGGCATAGGCTCAAGTTGTACTACTCGATAAAGAACTTGGCGCAGCCCCTCTTTTTATCGACTCCTTTTTTTGGGCCTCCAAGTGCAGAGGTTTGTAGAACAGCAGCAAGTTTTCCCTTAAGTGGATCACCCAAGGTTTATCGAACTCAGGGAGGAAGAGGTCAAAGATATCCCTCTCATGCAACCACTGCAACCACAAAGCAAGAAGTCTCTTGTGTCCCCAACACACCTAATAGGTGCACTAGTTCGGCGAAGAGATAGTGAAATACGGGTGGTATGAATATATATGAGCAGTAGCAACGGTGCCAGAAAATAGCTTGTTGGCGTGTAGTTGATGGTGGTAGTATTGCAGCGGTAGTAACACGGTAAAACAGTAAACAAGCAGTAGTAACTCAGCAGTATTTGGGAACAAGGCCTAGGGATTACACTTTCACTAGTGGACACTCTCAACATTGATCACATAACAGAATAGATAAATGCATACTCTACACTTTTGTTGGATGATGAACATATTGCGTAGGATTACACGAACCCTCAATGCCGGAGTTAACAAGCTCCACAATAATGCTCATGTTTAAGTAACCTTAAGTGTAAGATAGATCAAAACGACTAAACCAAGTACTAGCATAGCATGCACACTGTCACCTTCATGCATATGTAGGAGGAATAGATCACATCAATATTATCATAGCAATAGTTAACTTCGCAATCTACAAGAGATCATGATCATAGCATAAACCAAGTACTAACACGGTGCACACACTGTCACCTTTGCACACATGCAGGAGGAATAAAACTACTTTAATAACACATCACTAGAGTAGCACATAGATAGTAGTGATACAAAACTCATATGAATCTCAATCATGTAAAGCAGCTCATGAGATCATTGTATTGAATTACATAGGAGAGAGATTAACCACATAGCTACCGGTACAGCCCCGAGCCTCGATGGAGAACTACTCCCTCCTCATGGGAGCAGCAGCGGTGATGAAGATGGCGGTGGAGATGGCAGCGGTGTCGATGGAGAAGCCTTCCGGGGGCACTTCCCCTCCGGCAGGGTGCCGGGACAGAGACTCCTGTCCCCCAGATCTTGAATTCGCGATGGCGGCGGCTGGAACTTTTCTCGTATCGTGGCTTCCTCCGTAAGGGTTTTCGATGCAGGGCTTTATATAGGCGAAGAGGCGGCGCAGGAGGGTCAACGAGGCACGACACCATAGGGTGGCGCGGCCGGGGCCGGCCGCGCCACCATGTCATCTGGCCCACCGGGCCCCTCCTGTCCTTCCGGGTGTTGGAAGCTTCGTGGAAAAATAGGAACCTGGGCGTTGATTTGTCCAATTCCGAGAATATTTCGTTACTAGGATTTCTGAAACCAAAAACAGCAGAAAACAGGACTGGCACTTCGGCATCTTGTTAATAGGTTAGTTCAGAAAATGCACGAATATGACATAAAGTGTGCATAAAACATGTAGGTATCATCAATAAAGTAGCATGGAACATAAGAAATTATCGATACGTTGGAGACGTATCAGCATCCCCAAGCTTAGTTCTGCTCGTCCCGAGCAGGTAAAACGATAACAAAGATAATTTCTTAAGTGACATGCCATCATAACCTTGATCATACTATTGTAAGCATATGAGATGAATGCAGCGATCAAAACAAAAGTAATGAGATGAGTAAACAAGTGAATCATATAGCAAAGACTTTTCATGAATAGTACTTCAAGACAAGCATCAATAAGTCTTGCATAAGAGTTAACTCGTAAAGCAATAAATCAAAGTAAAGGTGTTGAAGCAACACATAGGAAGATTAAGTTTCAGCGGTTGCTTTCAACTTATAACATGTATATCTCATGGATATTGTCAACATAAAGTAATATAACAAGTGCAATAGGTAAACATGTAAGAATCAATGCACACAATTTACACAAGTGTTTGCTTCTAAGATAGAAAGAATAGGTAAACTGACTCAACAATAAGGTAAAAGAATGGTCCTTCAAAGAGGAAAGCATCGATTGCTATATTTGTGCTAGAGCTTTGATTTTGAAAACATATAGAGAGCATAAAAGTAAAGTTTTGAGAGGTGTTTGTTGTTGTCAACGAATGGTAGCGGGTACTCTAACCCCCTTGCCAGACAAACCTTCAAAGAGCGGCTCCCATTTTATTTTATTTTTGGGTGGCACTCCTTCCAACCTTTCTTTCACAAACCATGGCTAACCGAATCCTCGGGTGCCTGCCAACAATCTCATACCATGAAGGAGTGCCTTTTTATTTTAATTTTATTATGATGACACTCCTCCCCACCTTTGCTTTCTCAAGCCATGGCTAACCGAATCCTTCGGGTGCCGTCCAACAATCACATACCATGGAGGAGTGTCTATTTTTGTTAATTAATTTGGGACTGGGAATCCCATTGCCAGCTCTTTTTGCAAAATTATTGGATAAGCGGATGAAGCCACTAGTCCATTGGTGAAAGTTGCCCAACAAGATTGAAAGATAAACACCACATACTTCCTCATGAGCTATAAAACATTGACACAAATCAGAGGTGATAAATTTTGAATGGTTTAAAGGTAGCACTCAAGCAATTTACTTTGGAATGGCGGAGAAATACCATGTAGTAGGTAGGTATGGTGGACACAAATGACATGAATATTGGCTCAAGTATTTGGATGCATGAGAAGTATTCCCTCTCGATACAAGGTTTAGGCTAGCAAGGTTATTTGAAGCAAACTCAAGTATGAAATGGTGCAGCAAGACTCACATATAAACATATTGTAAGCATTATAAGACTTTACACCGTCTCCTTGTTGTTCAAACTCAATACTAGAAATTATCTAGACCTTAGAGAGACCAATTATGCAAACCAAATTTTAGCATGCTCTATGTATTTCTTCACTAATAGGTGCAAAGTATATGATGCGAGAGCTTAAACATGAGCACAACAATTGCCAAGTATCACATTATCCAAGACATTTTACCAATTACTACATGTAGCATTTTCCAATTCCAACCATATAACAATTTAACGAAGAAGAAACTTCGCCATGAATATTATGAGCTAAGAACACATGTGTTCATACGAACCAGCGGAGCGTGTCTCTCTCCCACACAAGGATGAACTTATTCAGAGAACTAAGATAACAAAACAAAAACAAAAATAAAAGCACACAGACGCTCCAAGTAAAATACATAGGATGTGATGGAATAAAAATATAGTTTCACTAGAAGAAACCTGATAAGTTGTCGATGAAGAAGGGGATGCCTTGGGCATCCCCAAGCTTAGATGCTTGAGTCTTCTTGAAATATGCAGGGATGAACCACCGGGGCATCCCCAAGCTTAGACCTTTCACTCTTCTCGATCACATTATATCACTCTCTTCTATTGACCCTTGAAAACTTCCTTCACACCAAACTTCAAGCAAACTCGTTAGAGGGTTAGTGCATAATCAAAAATTCACATGTTCAGAGGTGACACAATCATTCTTAACACTTCTGGACATTGCACAAAACTTCTGAAAGTTAATGGAACAAAGAAACTCATTCAACTTAACAAAAGCGGCAATGCGAAATAAAAGGCAGAATCTGTCAAAAACAGAACAGTCCGTAAAGACGAATTTTAAGATGGCACCAGACTTGCTCAAATGGAAAAACTCAAAACTAATGAAAGTTGCGTACATATCTGAGGATCACGCTCGTAAATTGGCAGATTTTTGAATTTTCTACAGAGAACTGTGCCCAGATTCGTGACAGACAGCAATGCTGTTTCTGCGCAGCGATCCCAAATATAACATCAACTTTGACATAGAAACTTTACTTGGCACAAAAACATGATAAGGAGAGGTTGCTACAGTAGTAAACAACTTCCAAGACACAAATATAAAACAAAGTACTGTAGTAAAAAAACACATGGGTTATCCCCCAAGAAGTTCTTTCTTTATAGCCATTAAGATGGGCTCAGCAGTTTTAATGATGCATTCACAAGAAATAGTAGTTGAAACAAAAGAGAGCATCAAGAGGCAAATTCAAAACACATTTAAGTCTAACATGCTTCCTATGCATAGGAATCTTGTAAATAAACAAGTTCATGAAGAGCAAAGTAACAAGCATAGGAAGATAAAACAAGTGTAGCTTCAAAAATTTCAGCACATAGAGAGGTGTTTTAGTAACATGAAAATTTTTACAACCATATTTCCCTCTCTCATAATAACTTTCAGTAGCATCATGAGCAAACTCAACAATATAACTATCACATAAAGCATTCTTATCATGAGTCTCATGCATAAAATAATTACTACTCCCAACATAAGCATAATCAATTTTATTAGTTGTAGTGGGAGCAAATTCAACAAAGTAGCTATCATTATTATTCTCATCATCAAATATAGGAGGCATATTGTAATCATAATCAAATTTATCCTCCATAACAGGTGGTAACAAAAGACTACTATCATTATAATCATCATAAATAGGAGGCAAAGTATCATCAAAGTAAATTTCCTCCTCAATGCTTGGGGGACTAAAAATATCATGCTCATCAAAGCCAGCTTCCCCAAGCTTAGAATTTTCCATAGCATTAGCAACAATGGTGTTCAAAGCATTCATACTAATAACATTCCCATTATCATGCATATAAAGTTCCATGGGTTTTTTAATTCTTTCTTCAAACACATCATGTCCTAATTCAAGATAAAGTTCATAAAGATCTCTCATATTTTTTTTGTTTTCCATTATGCCTAACTAGTGTAAACAAGAAACCAAATGTCGCAATTAGTCTAAAGGAAATAGAGTACTTATGGAAATAGCTTAGTGGCAGAGATCCGGAGTGTGAGTACCTTTTACCTTTCCTCCCCGACAACGAGCGCCGGAAAAGTGCTTGATGTCTACGTTCCCCCTCCTTTCCGTAGAGTGTTGGGCCTCCAAGTGCAGAGGTTTGTAGAACAGCAGCAAGTTTTCCTTAAGTGGATCACCCAAGGTTTATCGAACTCAGGGAGGAAGAGGTCAAAGATATCCCTCTCATGCAACCTGCAACCAAAGCAAGAAGTGTCCCCAACACACCTAATAGGTGCACTAGTTCGGCGAAGAGATAGTGAAATACGGGTGGTATGAATATATATGAGCAGTAGCAACGGTGCCAGAAAATAGCTTGCTGGCGTGTAGTTGATGGTGGTAGTATTGCAGCAGTAGTAACACAGTAAAACATAAACAAGCGGTAGTAACTCAGCAGTATTTGGGAACAAGGCCTAGGGATTACACTTTCACTAGTGGACACTCTCAACATTGATCACATAACAAAATAGATAAATGCATACTCTACACTTTTGTTGGATGATGAACACATTGCGTAGGATTACACGAACCCTCAATGCCGGAGTTAACAAGCTCCACAATAATGCTCATGTTTAAGTAACCTTAAGTGTAAGATAGATCAAAACGACTAAACCAAGTACTAGCATAGCATGCACATTGTCACCTTCATGCATATGTAGGAGGAATAGATCACATCAATATTATCATAGCAATAGTTAACTTCGCAATCTACAAGAGATCATGATCATAGCATAAACCAAGTACTAACACGGTGCACGCACTGTCACCTTTGCACACATGCAGGAGGAATAAAACTACTTTAATAACACATCACTAGAGTAGCACATAGATAGTAGTGATACAAAACTCATATGAATCTCAATCATGTAAAGCAGCTCATGAGATCATTGTATTGAATTACATAGGAGAGATTAACCACATAGCTACCGGTACAGCCCCGAGCCTCGATGGAGAACTACTCCCTCCTCATGGGAGCAGCAGCGGTGATGAAGATGGCGGTGGAGATGGCAGCGGTGTCGATGGAGAAGCCTTCGGGGGCACTTCCCCTCCCGGCGGTGTGCGGAACAGAGACTCTGTCCCCCAGATCTTGACTTCGCGATGGCGGCGGCTCGGAACTTTTCTCGTATCGTGGCTTCCTCTGTAAGGGTTTCGATGCGGGGGCTTTATATAGGCGAAGAGGCGCGGGAGGGTCAACGAGGCAACGACACCATAGGGTGGCGCGGCCAGGGCAGGCCGCGCCACCATGTCATCAGGGCCCACCGGGCCCCCTCGGTCCTTCCGGGTGGAAGCTTCGTGGAAAAATAGGAACTGGGCGTTGATTTCGTCAATTGAGAATATTTCGTTACTAGGATTTCTGAAACCAAAAACAACAGAACGGCACTTCGGCATCTTGTTAATAGGTTAGTTCCAGAAAATGCACGAATATGACATAAAGTGTGCATAATACATGTAGGTATCATCAATAAAGTAGCATGGAACATAAGAAATTATCGATACGTCGGAGACGTATCACAGCCCCTCTTTTTATCGACTCCAGGCCGTTGCTATTTTTATTTGACATCCATATCTATATTGTACAGGGATAATGGTAGTTGGGGCTAGTTCATCTGACGGATCAGGTACTAGTTAACTGCTCTGGTGGCAATCCGCAAAGACCTACTTCAAGATCACGTCCCTGGACATGATCTCGGGATACTGGTGTTAACTCGACAGTGCCGCTTAGGTCTTTACCGTCGAGCCCAGTCATGTTTATCGGGTACCTAACGCGTCCGTTAGGATTTTCTTCGTATGTTGATACGGATAAAAGTAGCAGAGCGCAGTCTTTGGCGATGCCACGCCCAGCAGAACGGATCTGGGGTCTTACCTTCGCAAATTTGCGGCATTCAGAAATTGATCGCAACTTTGGCGTTCTGAGAATATATTGTCAAGTGCCTTGTTCGGCTGATGCAATGACCCATTTTGCGGGTTCTTCTATATTTTTCTCTTGGGCTTTATGAGACAGCCGAATATATTGGTTCTTCTATATTGTCGTCAGGCACATCGCCGATACTCTTGCTCAGAACAAATGACGAGTCAATGGACCCGAAGATTTGTCCGTCCTTTTTTTTTTTTTTTTTTTTTTGATGAAAATTTCGTCGAGTTCTTCTCTCAGGAAAATTTCTTCGGGTCCTCCTTGAGGACAATTCTTCGGGTCCTCCTGAGGACAATTCTTCGGGTCCTCCTTGAGATAATTTTTCAGGACCTCCTTGAAGATAATTTTTCGACACCTCCTTGAAGATAATTTGTCGAGACCTCCATGAATAAAATTTCGTCGGGTTCTCTCAAGATTTCGTCGGGTACTCTTTTGAATTCGTCGGGTTCCCTCTTGAAGACAATTTCGTCGGGTACTCTTTTGATTTCGTCGGGTTCCTCCTTGAAGACAATTTCCTGTCCTTTCTTGAAGACAATTTCGTCGGGTTCTCTTTTATATACTTTGAAATTTGCTTTCTCCTGCACAAATGAACAAACTTTTTCTATCTTTTCTTTGACTCTCTTTTTCGCATGCGGTGTCAGATGCTCGGATTCGATGATATGTAAAGTAAATATATGTCGCGCAGCCCCCGAGCGTCGGGTGCGGCAAAAGTAAATGATAATCAACTTTGTGCAAAATAAAAGAACACTTAGCTTTTTGGACACGACGAAGCTGATGCATGATGAAATCTTCGAGTGTAGATAAGAAATCTCGCCAAAGTAGAAACCATCAAATAGCAAAAGTGGATGCCGCGAAATTGTTGATGAAGAAATAGCCGAGCCCCCGAGCGTTGCTGAGGTGATGTCATGATTGTTGCTTAGACGTCGTGTCACCGTTGTTACTCGGGGCGAAGTTGTTGTCGAGCCCCCGAGTGTTTAGCCATGATGTCGGAAGAAGTTTACGGAATTGCGGAGTCATATAAGGTGAAGCCATTTGAGGATGAATCCATTGACAATAATATAATATGAATCAGCCGAAAATTTACGCCATTGGAGATGAATTCGTTTGAAGATTGAACCATTGAAGATTACGCCATAAAAAATGAAGCACTGGAGATGAGTCCAAGATGAAGTATTTGAGATGAATCCACATTGAAGATTACGCCATTAACCATGAAGCATATATTGAAGATGAATCCGCCAATATCATAGAGGATGAATCCATTGAGCCGAAGAAAATAGTTCCAGTAATAACCATAGAAGATGAATCCATTGACCCGAAGAATCCAGTAATAACCATAAAAGATGAATCCGTTGATATCATAGAGGATGAATCCATTGAGCCGTTGAAAATAGTTCCAGTAATAACCATAGAAGATGAATCCATTGACCCGGAAACGCGTCGGGTAATATTGTATAAGTGAACCAGTAATAACCCAAAGAAAACCAATCCAGTAATCCGAGAGAATAAATCCAGAGCCGAAGAAGATAAATCCACTAAGTCGAAGAAAATAATTCCACTGAGCCGAAGAAAATAATTCACTGACAGAAAATAATTCCACTGAGGAAGATATATCCAGAGCCGAAGAAAATAAATTCACCAAATAACCAAGTATATTTGTGGTAACGAAGTAATGGCACGGCCACGAGTGTCGGGTGTATCTGCTGTAATGATGTAATGGCGCAGCCCGCGAATATTCGGGTATGACGAAAGTAAATAAAAAATTGAATCTTGGACGAAGAGGAAAACTTAGCTTTTTATCGGGTGCGACGGGTGAACCCCCGAGCGTGCCGATGTAGAAGACGTAGTCGATGAAGAAGGATGCAGCCGATGTGGTGAATTCGTGATGTTGAGTCCACCACGGGCGAGCCCCCGAGCGTGGCAAATAAATGGCGGGTTAGGTCGCTCAGCATGGCGAGTCGTTGACGACGAGTCCGCGGCGGACGGGTCTCCCGAGTATGACGAACCCGCGATTCAGCCGCCCTGCTTTTCTTATATAGATTGAAAGCGTTCTGCTTGATTTTGACGGAGTTGAATCCGCTGAAGATGAGCTTGAAGGATGTTGATGATGAAGATGACGGATTCCGCCGGATGACGGAGCCAATGATGATGAAGTGTATCACTCTGTGTGCCGTAAAAGTAAACAAAATCCGAGACAAGTGCACGTATATTTGTCTGCAATATAGAAAAAAAAAATATTCTAAAAATAACCAGATAAATAGCACCTGATAAAGTTGATGCCGCAACGGATCTTGCGTATAGTGTCGATGTGACGGTGTTCGTAGTTGATGGCGATATCTGCTCCTCCGAAACCGATGACTATGTGGTTATTCCGAACTCGATATCGATGGAGTTGTACGTAGTTGAAGTTGTTGGCAGCCGTGGCGCAGGTGAACTGCTAAGTGATAACTCGCCGGGAACTTTTCGTTCGATCTCTTTTTCTTTCCTCGCGTGGAGCACTATCCCTGGATTGATTGGTCTCTTTTTTTTTTTCCTCAAGTCTACTCAAGCACGATCTGCACACATCTTCCTTATTTTTCTTGGACGCCACCACGCGTCTTGATGTGGACTCCTTTTGCAGACTGATTTCTCCACGGGACTTGATGCCCTCCTGCTGTGATCGATCTGGCGCGGTCGAACGATTCGAACGATTCTGCTGAACAACTCGAAATTCTGAAGCTGTTGAAGATGACGGATCCCGCCCGGATAACAAAATCCAGTCGTCGCGTATCCCCACGGTCGGCGCCAATTGACGAGGGAATACCTCGGCAATGCCTACGTATTGTAGACTAGGGTTTCGGGAAGAGCGACGATGGAGATTCCGGGGACGAGATTAGGCACACGACGTACCCAGCTTCGGGTCCTCTCGGTGGAGGATCCCTACGTGCTGCTAGCAATCTACTATATGATCATAGATGTGTTTACAGGGTGCCGCCATAGGCGGGGCTATGTTGTCTATTTGTTGTCCTCTTCTATCAGGTGCCCTGGCTAGCTTTATATATGCAACCAGCCTAGGGTTTTACAAGAGTCCTAGTCGACTACTTCTTCGGGTTGCCTTGTTGGGCCTTCTCCATATTGGGTCTTCTCCATATTGGGCCGAGCCAGGTATACTAATAATGGGTACCCGAAGGGTATGCCCATGTCAGGAAGGTCAACTACCTTGGTTTAGTTTTACTTTCTTTCATCAACATCCTTAACGAGAACCTCTTTATCGGGAAGTTACCACATTTGACAATATAAGCTTTGCCCCTTTGGTTTTGTAGAATATGTCACGTAGGATCTCGCCGTCATTGTGAGATCCGAAGTTGCGTAACTCGTGTGACCCAGTCCCGGTGACTCTTCGCCCTATGTCTCCTCTCAGTGAGGATCCCTCATCGGAGTACCGTCGAATATGCAACGTCACTTTGAAAAGTGCCTAGGTAGTGTAGGGGTCATAGCATAGACAACAACAAAAATTCTACCGCAAGAACGAATAAAACCAAGATCCAATCTAGGCAAAAGCCAAGATCTGATCAACTAGATCTATGCAACGACATAGATCAGATCTACATGCCCTTGAAGATCCAAAGAGGTAACGAGATCAGATCTCATGGATGATGTAGTCGTACTCTTGCTGAACTCAAGTTCGAGATGAAGTCCTTCCAGTGCAAGCGGGCAACACTTCCATACTCGGTCATACGTACGGTGTCGATGAAGACATCCTCTCCCCGTTCCAGCGGTGAAAGGATCGTATGCCGCACCTAGAGGGGGGGGGGGTGAATAGGTGCTAACCAATTTTTAGTTCTTTTTCAATTTAGGTTTGACACAAAGGTAAATTCTCTAGATATGCAACTAAGTGAATTTCCCTATATGACAAGGTTATCAACTAAGCAAGATATAGCTACGCAATATATAGGAGATAGAGTGGGATAGAGGTAACCGAGAGTGTAGCACGCGTTGACACGGAGATGATTCCCGTAGTTCCCTTCCTTTGCAAGAAGGTACGTCTACGTTTGGAGGAGTGTGGTTGCTACGCAAGCCAAACCAACAGCCACGAAGGCTTCACTCAGATCTCCTGTGAGCAACGCCACGAAGGCCTACCCCTACAACCAAATTGGAGGCTCCCAAATCTGTAACAATACAACAATCAACAACAACACATCAACACAAATCAACTGAATTGGAGGCTCCCAAATCTGTAACAATACAACAATCAACAACAACACATCAACACAAATCAACTAGGGAACCAAATAGGAACACTAGCATGAGATCCCTCAAACAAATGAGGGGGAAATGAAAAACGCTTCGGTGAGGATGTAGATCGGTGGCTTCTCCTTCGAATCCCCAAAGATCAAGAACTTTGGTTGGGGGAGGAAGGAGATCTTGCAAATCTTGTGTTTCTTGAGGTGGCTCTAATGGTGGTGAAGCTTGGCAGATTTCTTGTGCAATGATTGAGCAACTTGTCCCTTTGGAGAAGAGAGCTATTTATATGATTGGAGCTCTCAGATCTGACCGTTTGGACCATTTCTCGTAACACCGGAAGTTCCGGCCAGGAGGGCCGGAAGTTCCGGCTGGCACCGGAAGTACCGAAGAGAGCCGGAACTTCCGCCAGGAACAATCTTCGTCAGGCAACCTGTCAGAAAAAGGTGAGGGCGGAACTAGGGCGGAACTAGGGCGGAACTTCCGGTGACCGGAAGTTCCGGCCAAGTTCCGAAATAACGCGAAAACCTTACTGGAAGATACTGAGCCACTAACGCGGACTTTCGGAACTTGTCCGGAAGTTGGGCGGAAGTTCCGCTGACCGGAACTTCCGGCCAGCTTCACCGGAACTTCCGCCCAGAGATGAAAACCTGTATACAGACCAGTGCTGAAGGGCTGCTGCGGGAAGTGCCAGGGCGGAACTTCCGCCTGCTGGGGCCGGAACTTCCGCCAGAACTAAAAAAGCCTTCAGAGCTTCAGAATTGCCATACCATTTCACCGATCGAATATGTTTACCGAAAACTTGTACCTGTCTACATCAACACACATAAATATATACCTAGTGTTGACATCAAACACACAAAACCCGAAAGGGCGGGAAATGTTCTTTCAATCTCCCCCTTTTTGGTGTTTGATGACAACACAAGTATTTGCAAGGAATGAATATTGTAAACTAACAAAGTGAAAGATATAGAGGAGCTCCCCCTAGATATGAGCAATGGTGTATAAGAAGCTCCCCCTATATCTAGCATCCGTCTTCCATGGGTTAGCAATACAACATAGTGATAAGCATATGGATAGTAGCATCATGCACACATAGATAACCATGGAAGACACACAAATGAAATTTAACATCCACATAGATAAGGTTCCAAACACATAGATAGAGTTTAAGTTTACAAGCCAAATAACCTAAGAACATAGTTCAACCACATAGATAAATGACGACACCACAAGGATAAATGAAGTCACAAGCGATAAAAATCAAAGCCAACACGAGCTTGTGACTTCCCCATGCAAATACCCAACGGAGAGCAACCTAAAAGGTCTCACTCTCCCCCTTTGGCACCAAAGCACCAAAAAGGGAAAGGAGAAACTACACGCCCCAAGGGTCGGCGTTAGCCCAGCCGGGAGGAAGATCCGATGGAGCGTCGTGGAAGGGTGGTGTGTGAGGAGGAGACTCGATCTCAAGGCCATCCGGAGGAAGAGGAACACCATGCTGAGAAACCCACTCAGCCTCCGGAGTGATATTCTCCTCGGATCCGGGAGGAGACACTTCCACCGCAAGAGCCCTCATGATGCTCTTCTGACGAACCCGAGACTTCTTGGCTTCTGCATGCTGCTGATACTGACGGTGGTTGACTGCAGCGGTGAGGCAAAAGATCTGTCTCATGCGGCGAGCAAGCTTAGAAGCCCAGCTAGGTGGCTTCTCAACCATGGGGGGAACATCTTCAATAGGGGAGTTGTGGCGCTTGGTCCTCAGAACCTTCACTTCATGCATAGTGATGTTGAGAGGAATAGAGTGAATGAGGGAAGTCTGACAAGAATCAACCCAAGTGTCCTCAATGAGCTTCATAATGTACGGAGCAAACGAGGGAAGCTTCTTCTCCATCACACATGACCACATCTCATTGTAGATGTAGTCCATCACATCAAGCTTCTCACCGGTGCCCTTCTTAGCAAAGGAGTTTGCCATAAGGTCGACTTCATATAAATGCAACTCATCAAGGTTGCCACCCTTTGGTCCAATGGTTTCCCGGTAGACTCTAAGCATAATGTCCCAAGTAGGGAGAAGATCCGCACTCTTGCCCGGGATGCCCCAACCTTTGATATAGAGGGGCTCCAACACTTCCCTTGGTTGAGAAAATGAACTATCGTGGCACCTCCAACCATTCTCATCAACGCCCGGGAGGCGAGGGTATCCAAGGGCACTTCCGAACTTTGCCAAGTTAGACTCAAGGAGCCTTTCATGAGACATCCACCGGAAAGTTTTAGCTTCATCCGAGTCAAAGTGGACGGTGGCATAGAATTGATGGATCAACCCCACATCATAATCCTTGGTGAGCTCCATTATGGGATAGAGCCCAAACTCACCACACATAGCATATGCTTCGGCAAAGTACCTCGAAGCGGCCATCTTGCCGGTGTCAATAGCATGTTGAGGGGCTACCCCCTTCTTGAATGGCACATACACCTCATAGAAGATCTCCTCTTGAGTCTTGTTGTGGAAGCGCTTATCCGTAACCCGATTGTTCCGAGGAGTGAGGTAAGGGTTCAAGTCACGGATCTCCTTGTACTCAAGATATTGCATGTTCTTCACGGATACATGGATGTTCTTGCCCCGAGCAGCGGGTGTCTTTTGCCTTTGAGAGGATTGCTGACGAGCGGTGAGCTTGGATGGCCTAGTTTGCTCAAATTCTTCCTCAATCTCGTCCACTGGAGTCTTGTTCCTCTTCTTGGAAGAACCTGAGATGGAATCAACAGGATAGGAATGATAAATGAGTGCATACTAGCAAGGAAGCCAAGAACCAGAACCTACACAGGACATTGAGTAACAGCAGAAAAAGTTGCCAGGCCGGAAGTTCCGGTGGGAACCGGCGGAAGTTCCGCCCGGGGCGGAAGTTCCGGCGTGTTGAGCCGGAACTTCCGGCTGCTCGAAAACAGCTCAGTTTCCCACCAGATCTTTGACAATGGCTTGTTTAACCGCAATACTACAACATCCTATGCACGATCTAGTAAAGGAAAGGCATCTAGAGGAGTTCAACCATAGTTTTGCCTAGAGTATGCCCTATAGTTCATCTAGTGAGGTCTACCCACACATAGAGAGGGAGAGGGCACAAACCGGGGGGAGCCATGGAGGAGAAGAGGGAGGGGATGCCGATCCACGGAGCCGATCCGGCGGAGGTCGCCGGAGGAGAGAGATCCGGCCGGAGGAGCAGCAGCCGTCACAGGGGAGGAGACCACCAAATAGATCTTGGAAGGGGGAAGTGAGGAAGATGGAACTGCTCACCCGTTCGGCCCAGATATAGTGGAACTTAAGGCCGGAAGTTCCGCTCGTAGGAGCCGGAACTTCCGGTCTCGCAGGAACCAGCCAGTAGGCCGGAACTTCCGGTCGGTACGGCCGGAACTTCCGGTCGGACTGAAAATAGGGCCAGAACACGTTTTTGACAGAGAATGTAATGCACTCGGATAGGGAAGAGGATATGGCTTAGATGAGATAGGCTTAGGACAGATACGCCAAACTGTGAGATGGTACATTATCACTCATTTTTGCAAATAATGCAAATGAAGGCCAAAAATGAGTGATTTCCCATGAAACAAGGAGATGTCAAATAAAAACCAATTAAGATCCACATAACTCCAACTCTTCACAAAGAAGAGTGTGGTGGCCTAGGCCACCATATATGAGTGTTATGGCATGGCACCGCGAAGATATATCTTGGGCCCAAAACCACTACTCATCATTGAAGCTCACATATCATTATATGATATAAAGAGAATGATTTCTTTTAATGTTGGCATTATGGGGGGAGTGATAGCTCAATAGTTTAAACCGCACTCCCCTATCTCCATGCCCACATCTAAACCAAATAAAGTTTTGAGACAAAGGTGTGTTTGCAAGATGGTCAAGCTATACTCCTTGAATCAATGATATTTAGCTCATTCCTCAAATAAGAGAACCTTGCTTCATCAAGAGGCTTCGTGAATATATCGGCAAGTTGATCTTTGGTAGGAACATAGATGAGCTCAATATCACCACGGGCAACATGATCCCTAATGAAGTGATTCCGGATCTCAATATGCTTCGTTCTTGAATGTTGCACCGGATTATAGGCAATCTTGATAGCACTTTCATTGTCACATAATAGAGGCACTTTGTCACAAATGACACCGTATTCCTTTAAAGTTTGCCTCATCCATAACAATTGAGTGCATCCACTTGCGGCGGCAACATATTCGGCTTCGGCGGTGGAGAGAGATATGCAATTTTGCTTCTTAGAAGACCAACACACCAAGGACCTACCAAGGAATTGGCAAGCCCCGGAAGTTGATTTCCTATCATCCTTGTCACCCGCCCAATCCGCATCGGTATATCCATTGAGAATAAAACTTGAGCCTTTGGGGTACCAAATACCATATCTTGGGGTATCAACCAAATATCTAAAGATTCTTTTGAGAGCCATCATGTGGCTCTCCTTAGGAGAAGCTTGATACCTTGCACACACACCAACACTCAACACTATGTCCGGTCTAGATGCACAAAGGTAAAGCAAGGATCCAATCATGGAGCGATATACCTTTTGATCCACCTCTTTACCATTGGGATCTAGTGCAAGATGACATTTGGTAACCATAGGAGTGGCCACACCCTTCAACTCGGTCATCTTGAACCTCTTGAGCATGTCTTGGAGATATTTTGCTTGATTGATGAAGGTTCCTTCTCTCAATTGCTTGATCTCAAAACCAAGGAAGAACTTCATCTCTCCCATCATAGACATCTCAAACCTATCGGTCATAAGCTTTGAAAATTCATCATTGAAAGCTTTGTTAGTAGAGCCAAAGATAATATCATCAACATATAATTGGCAAACGAAAAGCTCCCCATTAACCCTCTTAGTAAAAAGAGTGGGATCGATTAGCCCAACATCAAACCCACGGTCTACCAACAATTCTTTAAGGTGCTCGTACCAAGCTCTAGGAGCTTGTTTGAGACCATAAAGTGCTTTATCAAGCTTGTAGACATGGTTAGGAAAGTTGAGATCCTCAAACCCCGGGGGTTGCTTAACATAAACCTCTTCATGCAAAGGACCATTAAGAAATGCACTTTTAACATCCATTTGTTGCAACTTAAAGTTATGATGCGATGCATAAGCAAGAAGGATACGGATGGACTCAAGACGAGCCACGGGAGCATAGGTCTCTCCAAAGTCAATTCCTTCAACTTGAGAGAAACCTTGAGCCACCAATCTTGCCTTGTTCCTCACAATATTTCCAAACTCATCTTGCTTGTTCTTGAATATCCACTTAGTGCCTATAACATTGCGGCACTCCTTTGGCTTCTCTACTAAGGTCCACACTTTGTTGCGCTTGAAGTTGTTGAGTTCCTCATGCATGGCTTCCACCCAATCCGAATCTTCAAGGGCTTCAAATACTTTCTTGGGTTCCACAACGGAGATATAAGCATGATGATTGCTAAAGTTAGCCAATTGCCTTCTTGTGGAGACCTTTGCTCGAACATCACCAAGGACCTTGTCATGAGTGTGTCCACGAATTTCAAGGATCCTATCTCTTCTTGCTAGACGACGGGCCTCGATCTCCTCCTTGGTTCTTTTAGGCCTTGGAGGTGTCACTTGATCAACTTGATCATTTGGGTCCCCGTCTTGACCTTCAATTTGAGCTTCCTCAATTTCTTGAGAATGCTCATCCTCATGTGCTTGATCTTGGACAATATTTGGTGAAGCGCAAATATCAAATGGATACTCATCGGAGCCATCATGAATTCTAGGTTGATCTTGTCCTTGATCTTGTTCATGAGAGGGAGGGTTTTCTTCTTGTTCTTGGGTTGGTGCATCATTAGCTTCAAGGGATGGGGTTTGTTGATGTTGAGAGGATGAGGGCTCCACCGTGGTAGAGCATAGTTCTTCCCGAGACGCCACACCGTGTCCCTCAATGGGGCGGAAAAATCCCACACCCATTCTTACTATGGCATCTTGAGGTATTTCATCACCTGCACATACATCAACTTGCCCCACTTGGGAGCCATCATTTTCTTCGAACCTCACACTACAAGATTCGATGATAATCCCGGAGGCTATATCAAAGATTCTATAAGTGTGAGATTCGGCACCATAACCAACAAATATACCCTCCAAAGCTTTAGGAGCAAATTTAGACAAACGAACTCCTTTGATTTTGTAGAAACACTTACAACCGAACACCTTGAAGTATGAGATATTAGGCTTGTTCCCGGTAAGTATTTCATATGGAGTCTTGTTCAAGCCCTTGCGGAGATAGAGCCGGTTAGAAGAGTGGCAAGCGGTGGAGATGGCTTCGGCCCAAAAGTTATAGCGGGATTTATACTCCGCCATCATAGATCTTGCCATATCCATAAGAGTCCGGTTCTTCCTCTCCGCAACACCATTTTGTTGAGGGGTGTAAGCAGCGGAATATTGATGACGAATCCCCTCATCACTAAGAAAATCATTGAGTGTATAGTTCTTGAACTCGGAGCCGTTGTCACTTCTTATTGCCATAATGAGGAGGTTGTGTTGGCGTTGCACCTCGGTAGCAAAGTCAATGAATATTTGTTGAGTCTCATCTTTCGTCTTGAGAAAGTAGACCCAAGTGTATCTTGAGTAATCATCAACAATCACCAAGCAATGTTTCTTCGCACCAAGACTTGCATGAGTCACGGGACCAAAGAGATCCACATGAAGGAGCTCCAAGATCCTCTTGGAAGAGATGATAGTCTTGCTTGGATGCGGAGAGTCATGCATTTTGCCTTCAACACAAGCCCTACAAACACGATCTTTGGCAAAAGAAACATTTTCCATTAGTCCCACAATATGGTTCCCCTTGTGAAGACTTTGCAAAGTTCTCATGTTGACATGGGCTAGGCGGCGATGCCACAACCAACCCACATCCGCCTTTCCGAATAGGCACATCGCACTTGAAGTGGTGGTCCCCGAAAAGTCCACCACATACAAGTTATGTTCGCGATACCCAACGAAAGCGACTTTTAGAGTCTTGCTCCACAAGAGGACCACAATATCATTATCAATAAAGACGGCGAAACCCATCTTGCCAAGGGCGGAAACGGAAAGCAAATTGTAACCAAGGGTTTTGACAAGCATGACATCCACAAGTGTTATGTTGTGTGCAACCACAACCTTGCCAAAACCCATTACCTCGGATGTAGAATTATCGCCAAAGGAGACGGTGATATTGTTTATGTTGGGCCTCAACTCCTTGACGAGGTTCTTGCCGCCGGTCATATGACTTGTACATCCACTATCAAGTACCCATTTTGAACCTCCGGCGGCATAGTCCTACATGAGATCAATTCTTGGATTTAGGTACCCATTTCTCAATGGGTCCTCTTTTGTTAGCAACAAGGGTCTTTGGGACCCAAATAGACCAAGCAACATAACCATCATATGGGCCAACATATTTAGCATAAACATCACCATAATAATCTTTAAATAGAACATAGTTAGGGTTAGCATTTCCCGCATCATCATTATTAATGGTGTTTCCCTTAGGAGCTTCACCATTGGTGATAGCTTTCTTCTTCTCTTGTGCGGGCTTGGCTTTTTGCTTGTTTGCCTTCTTTGCCTTGGCAACATAACCTAGGCCCTCCTTCCCATTGTTTGATCTTTGCTTACTCAAAAGATCATCCAAAGAAAGTTTACTTTGGGGAGAGGAGGCCTTAGCAAGTTCATCCTTCAACCTAGCATTTTCCTCAATAATATTTGCATGATCACATGAAGGAGTAGAGGAACTAGGCACATCATATGAAGCAAGCCTAATTTGAAGTTGCTCATTTGACTTGGATAGGAGAGAGTATTCACTCTTCAAAGCTTTGTGAGCTTTGTCTAGTTCATCTAGATCCTTCACAAGTTTCTCATGATCAACACCAAATTGGGCCATTTCCTTTTTAAGCAATTTAGTTTTAGCCCTAGCATGATCTCTAGCTTTAGTGAGCTTGTTAATTTCATCTTGAGGCTCTTCAAGATTTTCTAGCCTCTCCTCAAGAGAAGCTATAGTTTCTTGACTTTCCTCAAGAGCATTTTTAAGAGCATGGATTTCAAGAGAGTCTTCTCTCTCTATTTGGCCCTTTTTCTCAAGCATATCATTTTGTTGAGCTAAACGAGCCATGAGATTTGAAACATGCTTTTTGTTGATACCTTGTAGGTTAAACATGAATTCATCAAACTCTAGCATTTCTTGTTTCACTTTTAGACTAGCATCATCAACCCCTAGATCGCTTGATATGTTAGGCATAGAGGGGCTAGGAGATGATACCTCGGAGGATTTGGCCATGAGACAACTTTCTTCCTCCACATGAATGATCTCATTGGGGGATTCACTTGGTGATGAAGAGTTAGTGGAGAGGGAGGCAAGAGCGACCAATCCATTAGAGGTTGCATCTTCTTCATCATCAACATCATCATCTCCGGAGGAATATTCTTCTTGAGTTGATAGCACAATAGATGTGTCCAAGGAGGACGTTGCCATGAAGCAATGTGCATTCTTGATATGAGGATTCTCATTGGGGGATTCAAAGAGAGATGAAGAGGGAATGTTGGTAGTGACAATGGCGGCCACTTCCTTTGAGCTTTCTCCTTCATCATCACTAGAGCTTTCAACTTCATCGGAAGAATATTCTTCCCTAGTCACTAGCACAACTCTTGGGGGCCTCTTGCCCTTCTTGGTCTTGTTGTTGTAGAACTTCTTGTTGGGGGCTTTTGAATATTTGCCCTTTGATTCTTTGCTCTTGTCCTTGGGAATGAGCCTTCCATTATGAAGCTCTCTATTCTCATAGGGGCATTCGGCAATGAAGTGGCGCTTGTCATCACAATTGTAGCATGATCTTGTCTTTGGACCAAAGCTAGTGAACCCACTCTTGTGGTTCCTCTTGATGTTGTCTTCCTTGGCCTTGGAGGGATCAACCCAAAATGACTTTGCATGGAAGGCCATGTGATCATGATAGTGGCATTCCAAATCTTCCGGATAGGACATACTCCAAGATGCCCTATATTGTTCTTGAGGGTGCACTTCTTCTACGGAGTTGACCGTCAAGGCAAGATTGTTCCCTTTTGCCATACCAATGGCACGATTGCGAGAGTCATGGGAGTTTTGCTCGAGCACCTTGAGGGCTTGCATCTCGTGCACGGCATCTTGAGATGAGAGAGAGGAATAGCATTCTCTCCCAACAAGGGTCTTGACATCAATGGGTACAAATGGCATCATGCATTCAATGTACTTCTCCTTGATCCAAGAGTCATTGATGTGGGTGGCACCACTAAGCCGGAAGGCATCGGCAACGATGAGAAGTCTTCCATACATGACTTGATGATCTTCATCCGGTAGCCTCATGAATCCTTCGGCTTGATTCCGAAGAGCATTATACTTGTTCCTTCTCGTGCTCTCACTTCCAATGCAACTAGCGGCCAACCCATCCCAAGCTTCCTTGGCGGTGGTGTAATTCCGAACACGAGGCAACTCTTGTGTCCCCACACTAGTTTGAATCATGTGCAAGGCGGTGTTGTTGAGTTGACTATCAACCGCTTCTCTTCTAGTCAACTTGTCGGGGTTGTAGGGCTTGAAGCCTTCCAAGATGATTCTCCAAAGTTCATTGGAGGCACTGCAAACATGAGAGCGAAACTCAAATTGCCAAGTATCGAAATTCTCAACGGAAAACTTAGGTGGGTCTCCACGAATGTTCAAATGGGGATGGGGAACCGGTATATCGGGAGATTGAAAAGGTGGGGCTACTCGATTGTAGCTCTCACCTCCACTAGTTCCACTAGGAGATGCAATGGGAGATTTGATAGTGTTTAAGTTATCACCTTCCACGGGTTTGGTAGAGGAGGGTAGTGCCGAAGCACCTCCCTCTTCTAACACACCCGTGTCCTCTATGGCGGGAGCCCTAGGAGGGACCGGAGTCAAAAGCTCGGAAATCAATTTTCTCATGCTTTCCATTTGAGCGTCCATGGAGGATCTCAACGAATTGATTTCCTCCATGATGACCAACTTATCGGACTCTTCCAAAGGCGTCTCGTCCGGCATACTCTTAGGCGGTTAAGCCCGAAATAAGAGCCGAGGCTCTGATACCAATTGAAAGGATCGTATGCCGCACCTAGAGGGGGGTGAATAGGTGCTAACCAATTTTTAGTTCTTTTTCAATTTAGGTTTGACACAAAGGTAAATTCTCTAGATATGCAACTAAGTGAATTTCCCTATATGACAAGGTTATCAACTAAGCAAGATATAGCTACGCAATATATAGGAGATAGAGTGGGATAGAGGTAACCGAGAGTGTAGCACGCGTTGACACGGAGATGATTCCCGTAGTTCCCTTCCTTTGCAAGAAGGTACGTCTACGTTTGGAGGAGTGTGGTTGCTACGCAAGCCAAACCAACACCCACGAAGGCTTCACTCAGATCTCCTGTGAGCAACGCCACGAAGGCCTAGCCCACTTCCACTAAGGGATTTCCTCGAGGCGGAAACCGGGCCTTTACAAGGTTCTTGGGGCACACATCCACAACTGAATTGGAGGCTCCCAAATCTGTAACAATACAACAATCAACAACAACACATCAACACAAATCAACTAGGGAACCAAATAGGAACACTAGCATGAGATCCCTCAAACAAATGAGGGGGAAATGAAAAACGCTTCGGTGAGGATGTAGATCGGTGGCTTCTCCTTCGAATCCCCAAAGATCAAGAACTTTGGTTGGGGGAGGAAGGAGATCTTGCAAATCTTGTGTTTCTTGAGGTGGCTCTAATGGTGGTGAAGCTTGGCAGATTTCTTGTGCAATGATTGAGCAACTTGTCCCTTTGGAGAAGAGAGCTATTTATATGATTGGAGCTCTCAGATCTGACCGTTTGGACCATTTCTCGTAACACCGGAAGTTCCGGCCAGGAGGGCCGGAAGTTCCGGCTGGCACCGGAAGTACCGGCAAAGAGAGCCGGAACTTCCGCCAGGAACAATCTTCGTCAGGCAACCTGTCAGAAAAAGGTGAGGGCGGAACTAGGGCGGAACTTCCGGTGACCGGAAGTTCCGGCCAAGTTCGAAATAACCTTGGAAGATCTTGAGCCACTAACGCGGACTTTCGGAACTTGTCGGAAGTTGGGCGGAAGTTCCGTGACCGGAACTTCCGGCCGGCTTCACCGGAACTTCCGCCCAGAGATGAAAACCTGTACAGACCAGTCTTTGAAGGGCTCTGCGGGAAGTGCCAGGGCGGAACTTCCTGCTGGGGCCGGAACTTCCGAGAACTAAAAAAGCCTTCAGAGCTTCAGAATTGCCATACCATTTCACCGATCGAATATGTTTACCGAAAACTTGTACCTGTGTACATCAACACACATAAATATATACCTAGTGTTGACATCAAACACACAAAACCCGAAAGGGCGGGAAATGTTCTTTCAAGCGGGCATCGGATGTAGTAGATCCTTCTCGGAATGCTAGCAGCACGACGGCGTGGTGGTGGAGAATAATTCCTGCAGGGCTTCCCTAAGCCGGTGCAGGAGTAAGGAAGGAGAGAGGGTGGCAGCTAGGGTTCCAAGGGAAGGAGTGGGTTATGCACCCTTGCCCCCTCCCCTATTTATATAGGGGGAGGGTGTGTCTAGGGCTGCCTTGGCCCCTACTCCACCTCCCAGGGATGGCCCACAAAGAGAGGGGAAACTTGCCCCTCAAGTTTGGGAAATTAACTTGCCCCTCAAGTTTGAGAAATTAACTTGCCCCTCAAGTTTGCTTTTTATTTTAGGGATTTTCTTTATCCTTGGGGGGTTGGCTGGCTGGGAGTTTTAGGGCATGGTAGGCCCAGCCCATTAAGGCTAGGCAGCACCCTTTCGGCCCATGTGGCCCCTCCCAGGGTTGTAACCCCAGGCATCTCTCTAGAACCTTCTAGAAGCTCTAGTTAAAACACCGGACTTTTTCCAAACCCCGGAAAGTGACTTTCCTTATATGAATCTTATTCTCCGGACTATTACGGACCTCCTCCTGATGTCCTGGATCCAATCCGAGACTCCGAACGACATTCGTCCTCCATCTCATATTCCATATCTACTTAAACAACATCGAACCTTAAGTGTGTCATCCTACGGTTCGTGAATGATGCGGATATGATCGAGACTCCTCTACGATCAATAACCACCAGCGGGACCGGAGATCCATAATGGCTCCTACATATTCAATGATGACTTTGTGATCAAAATAACCATAAGCAATAGTTACTAATTCCCTTTGTCGCGCGATAATTTACTTATCCGGATTCGATCGTTCAGTATCTCTATACCTAGTTCAATCTCGTTATTGATAAGTACTCTTTACTCATTTCATGATATGACATCCCTTGTGACCTAGTCACATGATTGAAAGCTAATTGAATGTCATTTCACCGAAAGGGACCATAGTATCTCTATTCGTCATTTGGATGGACAAATCTCACTCTTGATTCATGAGCTTCAACTCTCACTTTCAGAGTACCCAATGCCACCTTTATAACCACCCAGTTACGAAGTGGCATTTGATGTCATCAAAGTATTCCTCCGGTGTTAGTGATTAACATGATCTCATGGTCGAAGGATTAAGTTACAATGCACTTGAGCTACGGTGAAAGAACATCTCTCTACCATTATGGTTTTGTGTGGTTGATGACAACATGTGTGATACTCTAATGTATATTAAATGGTGCAGATTTGATCTCTGGTGTATACATGTTAAAAAGAAAGAAAAAGGAAGAAGTACATGTTGAAAAGCAATAAAAAGGAAGAAGCAGTTTTGCCCCTAGGCGGATAATCCGGGCCAAATATTTGCAAATATCTTGCCCCTCAAAACCGGCTAAGGACTTAAGGGTTTGGGATTTTCTGCCCCATTGAGGTACACGTTATGGTGACTCGGGAAGGACTATGCTCTACCATAGTGGAGCCCTCATCCTCACAACACCAACAAGCTCCAAATCTTGAAGCCAATTATGCACCAACCCAAGAACAAGCACAAGAACCTCCCTCTAGTGAGCAAGATCAAGGACAAGATCAATCAAGGAATGATGATGATCCACAAGATGATGATGGTGGTTCACCAAGTGATGTCCAAGATCAAGCTAGTGATGGCGAGCAAACTCAAGAAACTAGATGATGCCCCGCGCGTTGCAGCGGCAGAACATTTGTGAAAGGTAAACAAAGTTATACTATGAAGTGGCAAAGCAGCAAGCTGAGATGGCTGCCTATATAAAAACCTGGTTAATGAGGATCACCTTCAACTCATAAATCAAATTCAGCGTGTTTGCAATGCTTTCATAACGTCTTTGTATAGCTGATTTATCTTTTTTTTGCCATTTTCATTTGGTAGGTAAAATATAGAGGATGTTGATCTGTGTAATTTGGTTTGCTCACTACTGGTGCACTTCCACTTATAAATATGAAATGAAAAAATGTGGTTTCTGGCACGAAACTGTTTTCACCTTCACCAAAAGCAAAAAATTAGCACCGGCCGTGCCAGAGAGGTGGTAACCTGCTGCAAAGAGACCAAGAGATAGCTAGATCGAAAGTTTAGGATCAGTTGAACCATGCCTTTGGAGAATCCCGGCATCTATTGTGTTTGTCAGTTTCTAGTGTCAAAACACTGTACCAAGCACATCTTGTACTCTTCTACTTTATCAATAGAGAAAAAGGATGGTCTGCCTTTTCATCGAACAAAAAAATAAAAATTAGGCATTATTTCCTGCTGATTTTATTTGATATCATATGAAAAGGATTGAGTAGATTGTCTATAAGAGGGTGCAAATTGCTAATGGACTGATGCTGGTAATAGCGAATTGTAGAGCATCCCAAAATAAGTTTCTAGAACATTAACAACGAATGAACAATTAATATTCAGAAATGTGTAACCAAATCAACATTACTGGTTATGCAAATTTTAACATATGTACAATACAAAGATGGCACCGAGAAAATGATGTGGACATCAAGATCAAATGACAGATGATAGGTCTTAACAGCAACGTGATTACAAAGAATGAAAAAAATTGTAACATCTATGTGGCAGCGAGATCGATTCAAAGAAAGGCGGCATCAAGCAATACTGGTACACTATTCAGGCATCGGTGAGAGGACGTAGTTGGACATTGGGTATTACCTTGCACTGGAGTCTGCCATCAAGGGAGAAAACTTAGGGACGATGGTGTGTTAACATGCAATGCCCGCCCCTGCATGTTGCCGTACACGTTTTATGAAACATGTGCAGGCGAACTATGGAGACACCGAGATCATAAAAAAAAACATACTTCTACTCCATGGCACTCACAAGATGCACTATCAATTCGGAGGCATTCACTCATGGAGAACGTAGAAGGTCGCCATAAGCCAGCTCTCTCCAAGAGCTGGACCTGAAGACTGAAGTACCGGAGGCAGCTGTACTCTTCCTGTTTGGATAGCGGCCAGTCGCCGGCGTGTGGCTTTGTTCCTTTGTATGTCTCGCCTGAAGGACCTGGACGGCGGAGGTAGACTACACACCATCCCCGCAAGCTAGCGACTGGCCCATGGCCGGTATGCTACGAATTTATAAGCTGCAAGCTAGCTATAGCTTGCTAATGCATAAATGAGGAATTTGAAGCCGAAGAGATACTTAGCGATTTAATACAATTGATTGACTAATTAGGAACTGAAGTGTCGAATCGTGCACTGCTACCTTGCGGTTGTGGTGGCTGAAAATTGATTGCCGATCAAATCAATAGATCAGTCATGCACTCATTAACCAGTCATGCACTCATTAACCAGCTAGAAAAAAGGAATCGGCAAAGACAAATAGAAACGCAAGCAAAACCTCAGTTAATAACTGCATGTCCTTTATTTTTGCGGGTGGATAATTGCATGTGCTAGCTCTGAGAGAATACCCCGTATGCTGGTCTAGAAAAAAGAGCTGAGGTGGCATGAAGTGGTGGGCCTGCTGAGGTGGCATAGCTGCATGTTTAGAGAAATGTGTTAGTGGGGATGAACTTCTTAGTTATATAGGATTGAGCAAGCTCATGATGGTGAGCAAACTCAAGAAATTGAGCAAGCTCAAGTTGATGGTCAAGACGGGGACACAAACGATCAAGTTGATCAAGTGATCCCTCCTAGAACTAGAAGATCTAGGGAAGAGATTGAAGCCCGTCGTCTTGCTAGAAGAGAAAGAAATTTGGAACTTCTTGAACACACTCACGAGAAGGTTCTTGGTGATGTAACAACAAAAGTTTCAACAAGGAGGCAATTGGCCAACTTTACCAATCATCATGCTTATATCTCCTTGGTGGAACCAAAGCTCTTGAAGATGGAATTGTTGGATGCTATGCATGATGAACTCAACAAATTCAAGCGCAACAAAGTGTGGACCTTAGTAGAGAAGCCAAAGGAGTGCCACAATGTTATAGGCACTAAATGGATATTCAAGAACAAGCAAGATGAGTTTGGAATTATTGTGAGGAACAAGGCAAGATTGGTTGCTCAAGGTTTCTCCCAAATTGAAGGAATTGACTTTGGTGAAACTTATGCTCCCATGGCTCGCCTTGAGTCCATCTGTATCCTTCTTGCATATGCCTCACATCATAACTTTAATCTGCAACAAATGGATGTGAAAAGTGCTTTTATTAATGGTCCTTTGCATGAAGAGGTTTATGTTAAGCAACCCCCGGGGTATGAGGATCCCAACTTCCCTAACCACGTCTATAAGCTTGATAAAGCACTTTATGGTCTCAAACAAGCTCCTAGATCTTGGTACGAGCACCTTAAAGAATTGTTGGTAGACCGTGGGTTTGATGTTGGGCTAATCGATCCCACTCTTTTTACTAAGAGGGTCAATGGGGAGCTTTTCGTTTGCCAATTATATGTTGATGATATTATCTTTGGCTCTACTAACAAAGCTTTCAATGATGAATTTTCAAAGCTTATGACCGATAGGTTTGAGATGTCTATGATGGGAGAGATGAGGTTCTTTCTTGGTTTTGATATCAAGCAATTGAGAGAAGGAACTTTCATCAATCAAGCAAAATATCTCCAAGACATGCTCAAAAGGTTCAAGATGAAGGACATAAAGGGAGTAGCCACTCCAATGGTTACCAAATGTCATCTTGCACTAGATCCCAATGGTAAAGAGGTGGATCAAAAGGTATATCATTCCATGATTGGATCCTTGCTTTACCTTTACGCATCTAGGCCGGATATAGTGTTGAGTGTTGGTGTGTGTAAAAGGTATCAAGCTTCTCCTAAAGAGAGCCACATGATGGCTCTCAAAAGAATCTTTCGATATTTGGTTGATACCCCAAGATATGGTCTTTGGTATCCTAAAGGCTCAAGTTTCTATCTTAGTGGATACACGGATGCGGATTGGGCGGGGATAAGGATGATAGGAAATCAACCTCCGGGGCATGCCAATTTCTTGGTAGGTCCTTGGTGTGTTGGTCTTCTAAGAAGCAAAATTGTATATCTCTCTCCGCCGGCGAAGCCGAATATGTTGCCGCCGCAAGTGGATGCACTCAATTGTTATGGATGAGGCAAACTTTAAAGGAATATGGTGTCACTTTGTGACAAAGTGCCTCTTTTATGTGACAATGAAAGTGCCATCAAGATTTCCTATAATCCGGTGCAACATTCAAGAACGAACCATATTGAGGTTCGGAATCATTTCATAAGGGATCAGGTTCCCCGTGGTGATATTGAGCTCCTATGTTCCAACCAAATACCAACTCGCCAATATATTCACGAAGCCTAAATATCATTGATTCTAGGAGTATAGCTTGAACATCTTTGCAAACACACTTTCTTCTCAAAACTCTATTTGGTTTAGATGTGGGCATGGAGATAGGGGGTGCGGTTTAAATTATTGAGCTATCCCTCCCCCCATAATGCCAATAGTAAGAAATCATTCTCTTTATATCATGTGTTGATATGTGAGCTTCATTGACGAGTATTGGTTTTGGACCCAAGATATATCTTCGCGGTGCCATACCATAACACTCATACATGGTGGCCTAGGCCACCACCCTCTTCTTTGTGAAGAGTTGGTGTTATTTGGATTTTATCGGCTTTATTTTCCATCTTTGTGTTCTTATGGGAAATCACTCATGTTTGGCCTTTATTTATTATTCTTGCAAACTTGAGTCATGCACCATCTACAGTTTGAGCCCTCTAAACCCAAGCTTTTCCTCATCTATAACCATCTCCATCTTGCACACATGTCTTTTTTGCTAAAACTTGGTTCGGAAGGCGTTGGACGGATATTGTTGGCTTCCCCATCTAGTTAGTAAATTTGCCACCTATACATGATATGATACCCATTGTATTGTCTCATATATGGGCATGTTCAAATAACTAACTTGATGGGTCAGATATTTCGATATTCTGTATTTTTTAGAAAACCATAATATTTGGCCATGTTGGAGGCTGGAATATCTGCTCCCGCCGGAATATCCGGCATGGGCGTGCTACGAGGATATATTTAGGGCACGTGGGGTGGGAAGTTCAACAGGAACCAGTTCCCGCCCCCGCGCCCTTCTCTAAGCCGCCGACGCCGTCTCCCTGCCTCGCTGGAGCTATTCCGGCCGCCCCCTTATGCGGTTGTGGGCCGAATCTCCTTCCCCTCCTCCCTAGGCACCTTCTCCTCCAAGCCAATCCTTCAATGGATGAGGGTAACGCTTGCAATCCCTATCTCTAGGTGTTTCATTTTTTTGTGCTTGTTTCTAGGAGAAATTGGTTCTCTAGTGGTTGTTCACGGTTGTAGTATATAGTAGCATCAATCTAGTGTGTCGATCTGTTGATAGACCTAGCTTTGTTTCGATCTGAGTGTTGTTCGTCAGGTCGGATTATCTGGCCCAGGAACGGACCGGAATATCTGGCCAAGGACTATTTTCTGCTGCATTCTTTTTGAACTACCATGTCTACAACAGTTTCGAACCTAGCTTGTTATTACTGTATACTGCATATCTTTGCTTTAACTTGTGTGCTTACTCTCTTATGTGCTATCTCTCTATATCTTATCACAGGTGGTTCGCGCTTGAGATGCCGCCCTCGCAATGCTCGTTCAAGTGAGGATGTTGATCAGTCTACTCCAAGGAAGTCCGCCTCCTTGCGGCGCAAAGGCAAGGAAACAATGCTTAACTACAAGGAGATGGACTCAGTTGCCTATGTTGCTCTTAGGCAAAAGGATTGGTATGAGGAGGTGGAGCGGGACTTTGACATTGAGGACCCTCGTTTTTGATGCATGGAACATCTATTCATATTCAAGGATATTTATGAACTGAAGCACAGAGTGAGACCCATGCAACCCATTGATGTGGATGCTCTCTCAGAAAACAGTCACTTTGAGGATGTTGCGTGGGTGATAGAAAGGATGAGGTTGCACAAGCATATGAAGGTCAAGTGTGACTACACTATCTTTACTATTATATGTGAGTCCGTACGTCATAAAAAATGTTTGATGTCGAAGATTGAAGACATCTTGACCGTCCAATCTTGCTAAACGTCTCCCGCTTGCCGTCCAGCCATCCGTCATATACTTACCCAAAAAATGACAACATGCAGAAACGGGATTGCCATATTAATGGGACTGCCATAATCACGAGATTTGCCATAGTTAATACATAGAAATAAATCAAGCAATCAGCAAAATGATCACGGGATCGGCATAGTCAATAGTGATGAGACAATCAATGGACGAATATATGGAAAGCAATCAGACAGCGACTGTCAGTGATTGATGTGATCCCATCAACAGTTGTCTAGAACATATGGAAAGCAATTAGGATGATATGATCGGAAGGAAGGTCCATGGAAAGCAATCAGAACGGGATAACATGCACAATTTGCCACAATTCAAATGAAAACACCGGAGTCATTCTGCTTGATCTTTAGCGGGTTAAGATAGCTTGGTCGTCGTGGTTGTCCTGCACAACTTCGTCAACAAACTTGCCCATCACCGCCATAATCACTAGAATTCAGATAAATACTGAAAGCAATCACGGTTAGCGATATGTGATGGTTGGTGGTGTGTGGCTCCCTTCTCAAACTCGTATTATATGGCAAATTTATCTCACCAACGCTCTCGCTACTTTCATTGGTTTCTTGCCTCACCCCTTAACCCCGTCAGGCCGCCACCATCGCACCCTCTCCGGCCATCCTCGGCTGCCACCGCTCTTGCCAGACTAGCTCTCTCTCCTCTCAGATTCACGTGACACCGAGTCCGACTCCTATGTCTTTGCCAAGCTCACCGCGTGGAGCTCTCGCCTCTCATCTCAAGCTCCAATAAAAATGCACGTGTGCTGCCCTAGGTTCAAGGAAGCGATCTTACTCCTCCTACAGGTCCGAGGAACATTCACGAGAAGAGAGGCCCGTGTGCTGCCCTAGCAAATATGAGGTACCAATTATGGCGAACCATAGGTCGTTGAAGAGGCCACGCCCTCAGGTGGCGACTACTACGACACAAAGATCACTCGCCTTGATGGTGGCGGCGCTCAATGGCTCAAGTAGGTCATCAGCTTCGTGCGGCCTATGGTCTGTTCAACCACGCCAGGATGGCAAAGCATATACGTCAGCTTACTCTGTGCACGTTTCTAAGTACTCCATATTTCTTTTCTTTTGGCAATCTTTAGATCTTCATATTCTGATCTGGATTATTTTTCCGGTACTTCTTTCTCTTCTATAAAGAGTACTCTAGAAAGCACGATCCACCAGGAAGGAAAGAAAAAGAAACGGAGCAAAGGGAAACATTGCATATATGTTTTTGAAAATTTAAGAGATATATATGCTCGAATCATGATGGTGTTGGGAAATATGATAAGTTTCCTTTGCAACTTCTATTTTTTCCTGGTTTGATGCGGTGATGCAACCGAGAAATTCAGAAATCAAATACATACAATCTGAATGTCATCAAAATTGGTGCATATGGTACATTCGCAATACTTGGATCCATCTCTGCTACCTCAAGTTCTAAGGCAACTAAATTGAATTTTGATGCAAGTAGTACATTTTCTATGACCAAAGTAGGTGAAGAGATTTGAACGAAGATATTCTATGACGTTTGTATTTTGAATTGAGAGAAATATTTTTCCAGATGCAATAGAACTTTATATACTAAAATAAAAATGTAGAATATAGCTTTAAAAATCACCTACATGTTTGGCTAGGTGGCCAGTCAAGTCTAATCAGCGAAAAGAATGCAGATGCAAGGAGCAGGGATTTTTTTCCCGGCCAATAATTTCGAAATATCACCGGTAACCGGTTTTCTCGGTATGCACCGGTGTAAGAGAACACCTGCCGGTATTTACCACAATTTTTTAATTTACTCAAACTTGTAGAATTTTATGGGTGATATTTTTTTTTTGAGAAAGAGAATAATCTTGCTAAGGAGAGGAAACCATTATTTTTCTAGTTGGCTCAAACGTGACATCATGCACATGCAACACAATTTCTTATGTGTCGCTGATACGTCTCCAATATATCTATAATTTCTGATGTTCCATGCTAGTTTTATGACAATACCTACATGGTTTATATGCACTTTATATCATATTATGGCATTTATTGGACTAACCTATTAACAAGATGCCACAGTGCAGTTTTTTATTATGTCTATTTATTGCAGAAAAAGACCCAAAAACCAAAGTGCTCGGAAAAATCCAGAAAAATCACATGAATTCTATTCCGCCGAAGACTCACGGAGCCGAAGGGCCAGGCCAGAGGAGGCCCAGGGCCTCCTCCCCATCAGCCGGCGCGGCCAGGAGGGGGGCCGCCCCACCCTATGGTGTGGGCCCCCCAGGCACCCCCTTGCGCCGCCTCTTCGCCTATATAATCTCTCGTGACGTGAAAACCCTACAACAAATTGACGAAACTCTAGAAAGACTCCAGGGGCGCCGCCGCCATCGCGAAACTCTGTTTCGGGGGACAGAAGTCTCTGTTCCGGCACGCCGCCGGGACATTGCCCCCGGAGCCATCTCCATCGACACCACCGCCATCTTCATCGCCGTTGTTGTCTCCCATGATGAGGAGGAGTAGTTCTCCCCGAGGCTGAGGGCTCTACCGGTAGCTATGTGGTTAATCTCTCTCTCATGTACCTCAATACAATGATCTCATGAGCTGCCTTACATGATTGAGATCCATATGATGAGCTTTGTATCACTATTAATCTATGTGCTACTCTAGTGATGTTATTAAAGTAGTCTATTCCTCCTCCATGATGTAATGTTGACAGTGTGTGCATCATGTAGTACTTGGCGTAGGTTATGATTGTAATCTCTTGTAGATTATGAAGTTAACTATTACTATGATAGTATTGATGCGATCTATTCCCCCTTTCATAGCTATTGGTGACGGTGTGTATGCTATGTTAGTACTCGGTCTAAATTGCAACGGTCTATTATGCACTCTAGAGGTTACTTAAATATGAACTCCGTATGTTGTGGAGCTTGTTTACTCCGGCTTGAGGGAGCTCTTGTAGCCCTACACAACTAATGGTGTTTGTTATCCAACAAGAGAGTGTGGAAGTAGCACAAGTGAGGAGAAGTTATTTATTTATTATGTGATCAATGTTGAGAGGGTCCACTAGTGAAAGTAGGATCCCTAGGCCTTGTTTCTAAGCATTGAAACACCATTTCCAACAAGTTCTGCTACATGTTTGCCTGCTGCCATCTTTATTTCAGATTGCAATTACTACTTACAATCATCCATATTACTTGTATTTCACTATATCTTCGCCGAACTAGTGCGCCTATACATCTGACAAGTGTATTAGGTGTGTTGGGGACACAAGAGACTTCTTGTATCTTAATTACAGGGTTGCTTGAGAGGAATATCTTTGACCTCTACCTCCCTGAGTTCGATAAACCTTGGGTGATCCACTTAAGGGAAACTTGCTGCTGTTCTACAAACCTCTGCTCTTGGAGGCCCAACACTGTCTACAGGAATAGAAGCGTAAGTAGACATCAGTCGCCTGCTCTAATGTGGTGTCACAATAATCCTTGTTCCTGGCCGCCGCCTGCACACGAGGCCCCAAGTGGACGCCTCTGGAGGATCAATGTCTGTGCGAGTCGTGGGCGACGGTGAGCCATGACTCCATCATCGGCGCCAACCAAAAGTACGGGAAGTATTGGGCGAGGATCAAGGCCGAGTTCGATGAGCGCAAGCTGATCAACAGCGACTACAACAAAGTGACAATGAAGAGGAGCCAAAAGGCAATGTCGACGCGATGGGCCATCATCCAGCGTCGGTGTACACGTCCGTGGGAACCCCAAGAGGAAGGTATGATGCGCACGGCAGCAAGTTTCCCTCGGTATGAAACCAAGGTTATCGAACCAGTAGGAGCCAAGAAGCACGTGAAGGTTGTTGGTGGAGGAATGTAGTGCGGCGCAACACCGGTGAAACCGGCGCCAACGTGGAACCTGCACAACACAATCAAAGTACTTTGCCCCAACAACAGTGAGGTTGTCAATCTCACCGGCTTGCTGAAAACAAAGGATTAAGCGTATCGAGTGGAAGATGGTGTTTGTTTGCAAAGAACAGTAAAGAATGTATTCAGATGTAAAAGAATGGACCGGGGTCCACAGTTCACTAGAGGTGTCTCTCCAATAAGATAACTAACATGCTGGGTGAACAAATTACAGGCGGACAATTGACAAATAAAGATTCAATACATATCAACGATGATTACTATGTGATTTAATCAGGGCATTACGACAAAGTACATAGACCGCTATCCAGCATGCATCTATGCCTAAATAATCCACCTTCAGGTTATCATCCGAACCCCTTCCGGTATTAAGTTGTAAACAACAGATAATTGCATTAAGTATGGTGCGTAATGTAATCAACACAAATATCCTTAGACAAAGCATCAATGTTTTATCCCTAGTAGCAACAACACATCCACAACCTTAGAACTTTCTGTCACTGTCCCAGATTAAATGGAGGCATGAACCCACTATCGAGCATAATTACTCCCTCTTGGAGTTACAAGTATCAACTTGGCCAGAGCCTCTACTAGCAACGGAGAGCATGCAAGAACATAAACAACACATATATGATAGATTGATAATCAACTTAACATAATATTATATATTCATCGGATCCCGCCAAACACAACATGTAGCATTACAAATAGATGATCTTGATCATGTTAGGCAGCTCACAAGATCTAAACAATGATAGCACAAGCGGAGAAGACAACCATCTAGCTACTGCTATGGACCCATAGTCCAAGGATGAACTACTCACGCATCAATCCGGAGGCGGGCATGATGATGTAGAGCCCCTCCGGTGATGATTCCCCTCTCGGGTGCCGAGGCGATCTCCTGAATCCCCGAGATGGGATTCGCGACGGCGGCGTCTCTGGAAGGTTTTCCGTATCGTGGCTCTCGGTGCAGGGGTTCGCGGCGGCTCTCGGAAGGTTTTCCGTATCGTGGCTCTCGGTACGGGGGTTTGCGACGGAGGCTTTAAGTAGGCGGAAGGGTAGGTCGGGCGACGCGAGGGCCCAGACAACAAGGCCGCGCGGCCGGGCCGGGCGCGCCGCCTGGTGTCCCACCTCGTGGCCCGTCTCCTTTTGGTCTTCCTTGTGTAAAATAGGCCCTGGCGTTGATTTCGTCCAATTCCGAGAATATTTCCTTACTAGGATTTCTGAAACCAAAAACAGCAACTGGCACTTCGGCATCTTGTTAATAGGTTAGTGCCGGAAAATTTATAATAATGCTGTAAAGTATGTATAAAACATTCAAGTATTGTAATAAAAGTAGCATGGAACATAAGAAATTATAGATACGTTTGAGACGTATCAAGCATCCCAAAGCTTAGTTCCTACTCGTCCTCAAGTAGGTAAACGATAACACAAATAATTTCTGAAGTGACATGCTACCAACATAATCTTGATCAACATTATTGTAAAGCATATGAGATGAATGGAGTGATCTGAACAAAAGATTGCTAACAAAGATAATGACTAAACAAATGAATCATATAGCAAAACTTTTCATGAATAGTACTTTCAAGACAAGTATCAATAAGAGTTGCATAAGAGCTAACTCATAAGCAATAAATTCTAAGTAGAATGCATTGAAGCAACACAAAGGATGATTAAGTTTCAGCGAATGATTTCAACTTGTAACATGTATATCTCATGGATGTTTGTCAACATAGAGTAATATAACAGTGCAATAAGTAAACATGTAAGAATCAATGCACACAGTTAACACAAGTGTTTGCTTCTAAGATAGAAAGAATTGGGTAAATTGACTCAACAATAAAGTAAAAGAATGGCCCTTCGCAGAGGGAAGCATGGATTACTATTTTTGTGCTAGAGCTTTTGTTTTGAAAACATAGAAACAATTTTGTCAACGGTAGTAATAATTCATATGTGCTATGCATAATACTTCCTACAAGTTGCATGTCTCATGCATAGAGTACTAATAGTGCTCGCACCTTGTCCTACTTAGCTCGGAAACACGGATTATCATCACATGACATATGCTTCAACCAAGTGTCACAAAGGGGTACCTCTATGCCGCCTGTACAAGTGTCTAAGGAGAAAGCACGCATTGGATTTCTCGCTTTTGATTATTCTCAACTTAGACATCCATACCGGGACAACATAGACAACAGATAATGGACTCCTCTTTTAATGCTTAAGCATTCAACAACATTAATATTCTCATAAGAGATTGAGGTTGTATGTCCAAACTGAAACTTCCACCATGATACATGGCTTTAGTTAGCGGCCCAATGTTCTTCTCTAACATATGCATACTCAAACCATTTGATCATGAAGTCCACTTACTTCGGACAAGACGAACATGCATAGCATCTCACATGATATCCAACAAAGAAAAGTTGATGGCGTCCCCAGAAAACATGGTTACATATTCATCACCACAATAGTTTTTAAGCTATTTGTCCCATGAGCTATATATTGCAAAGGTAGAGGAATGAAATTTTAAAGGTAGCACTCAAGTAATTTACTTTGGAATGGCAGAAAAATACCACATAGTAGGTAGATATGGTGGACACAAATGGCATGGGTTTTGGCTCAAGGTGTTTGGATGCACGAGAAGCATTTCCTCTCAGTACAAGGTTTGGGCTAGCAAGGTTGTTTGAAGCAAACACAAGTATGAACAGGTACAACAAAACTCACACAAGAACATATTGCAAGCATTATAAGGCTCTACAATGTCTTCCTTGTTGTTCAAAACACTTTACCCGAAAATATCTAGACTTAGAGAGAACAATCATGCAAACCAAATTAAACAAGCTCTACGGTAGTTCTTCATTAATAGATTAAACTACATGATGCAAGAGCTTAAACATGATCTATGAGAGCTCAAACAATTGCCAAGTTACCAAACCATATGCAGCATTTTCCAATTCCAACCAAATAGCAATTTAACGAAGCAATTAGACTTCGCCATGAACATTAAAGCACAATTAAGAACACAAGTGTTCCATAAGAAAAAGCGGAACATAATATCTCCAATATAAGGAATGGTGGGATCCAACTTTATTCAAACAAAACAAAAATAAAAACAAACCGACGCTCCAAGTAAAGAACATAGGATGTGATGGAATAAAAATATAGTTTCACTAGAAGTGACCTGATAATGTTGTCGATGAAGAAGGGGATGCCTTGGGCATCCCCAAGCTTAGATGCTTGAGTCTTCTTAAAATATGCAGGGATGAACCACCGGGGCATCCCCAAGCTTAGACCTTTCACTCTTCTTGATCATAGTATATCATCCTCTTCTCTTGACCCTTGAAAACTTCCTTCACACAAACTTCAAGCAAACTCATTAGAGGGTTAGTGCATAACCAAAATTCACACATTCAGAGGTGACACAATCATTATAAACACTTCTGGACATTGCACAAAGCTTCTGAAAGTTAATGGAACAAAGAAACTCATTCAACATAGCAAAAGCGGCAATGCGAAATAAAAGACAGAATCTGTCAAAAACAGAACAGTCCGTAAAGATGCATCTGGCAGGGGCACTTAACTTGCTCAAATGGAAAAACTCAAAACTAATGAAAGTTGCGTACTTATCTGAGGATCATGCTCGTAAATTTACAGATTTTTTCGATTTTTTTACAGAGACTTCTGCGAGAATTCGTGACAGACAGCAATGCTGTTTCTGCGCAGGGATCCAAATCTATCATCAACTTTAACATAAAAACTTTACTTGGCACAAAAACATGATAAGGAGAGGTTGCTACAGTAGTTAACAACTTCCAAGACTCAACAATACAGTAAATAAAATAAAACATGGGTTATCTCCCAAGAAGTGCTTTTCTTTAACGCCTTTCAGCTAGGCGCAGAAAGTGCAAATCAAGTAACATCAAGAGAAGAAGCATCAACATCATAGCTTGTTCTAATAATAGAATAAAAAGGCAACTTCATTCTCTTTCTAGGGAAGTGTTCCATACCTTTCTTGAGAGGAAATTGATATTTAATATTACCTTCCCTCATATCAATAACAGCACCAACGGTTCGAAGAAAAGGTCTTCCCAACACAATAGGACAAGATGCATTGCATTCAATATCCAAGACAACAAAATCAACGGGGACAAGGTTATTGTTAACCGTAATACGCACATTATCAATCCTCCCCAAAGGTTTCTTTTTAACATTATCAGCAAGATTAACATCCAAATAACAATTCTTCAATGGTGGCAAGTCAAGCATATCATAAATCTTCTTAGGCATAACAGAAATACTTGCACCAAGATCACATAAAGCATTACATTCAAAGTCATTGAATTTCATTTTAATGATGGGTTCCCAACCATCTTCTAACTTTCTAGGAATAGAAGCTTCAAGTTTTAATTTCTCTTCCCTAGCTTTAATGAGAGCATTTGTAATATGTTTTGTAAAGGCTAAATTTATAGCACTAGCGTTAGGACTTCTAGCAAGTTTTTGTAAGAACTTTATAACTTCAGTAATATGACAATCATCAAAATCTAAACCATTATGTTCTACAGCAATGGAATCATTGTCACCAATATTTTGAAAAATTTCAGCAGTTTTATCACAAGCAGTTTCAGCAGTTTCAGGCAATTTTGCGCGCTTTGTACTAGGAGTAGAAACATTGCCAACACCAATTATTTTACCATTGATAGTAGGAGGTGCAGCAACATGTGAAGAATCAACATTACTAGTAGTGGTAATAGTCCATACTTTAGCTACATTATTCTCTTTAGCAAGTTTTTCTTTTTCTTCTCTATCCCACCTAGCATGCAATTCAACCAACAATCTAATATTATCATTAATTCTAACTTGGATGGCATTTGCTGTAGCAGAAAATTTTGTATCATTATCCTCAGGTTTAGCAGCCATTTTATTAATTAAAGAAGATTGTGATTCAGACATATATGAGATTCGCTTTTCAGCGTTTGTAAGTTTAGTTTGCAAACCAGAAATTTTCACATTCAAATTTTCAAGTTGATTTCCTATATTTTTCAACAAGGCAGATTGTTCATTCATAGTTTTAGTAAACAATTGATTTTGCTCATATTGCGATTGCATAAAGCTCTTAGTAGTTCTTTCAATTTCCAATATCTTTTCCTCATTAGGCAAAACAGATCTACCATAAGAATTACCATAACCACTACTATTATTAAAAGGATATGGCCTATAGTTGTTGTTACCATAATTATTCCTATAAGCATTGTTGTTGAAATTATTACTCTTAATGAAATTCACATCAACATTTTCTTCTTGAGCAACCAATGAAGCTAAAGGAACATTATTAGGATCAATATGAGATCTACCATTTGCAAGCATAGACATAATAACATCAATCTTATCACCCAAAGAAGAGGTTTCTTCAACAGAATTTACCTTCTTACCTTGAGGAGTTCTTTCAGTGTGCCATTCAGAGTAATTGATCATCATATCATCAAGTAATTTAGTTGCGGCGCCCAGGGTGATGGACATAAAAGTACCTCCAGCAGCTGAATCCAATAGGTTCCTTGAGGAAAAATTCAATCCTGCATAAAAGGTTTGGATGATCATCCAAGTAGTCAGTCCATGGGTTGGGCAATTCTTTACCAAAGATTTCATTCTCTCCCATGCTTGAGCAACATGTTCATTATCAAATTGTTTAAAATTCATAATGCTACTTCTCAAAGATATAATCTTAGCAGGAGGATAATATTTACTAATAAAAGCATCTTTACATTTAGTCCATGAATCAATACTATTCTTTGGCAAAGATAGCAACCAATCTTTAGCTCTTCCTCTTAATGAGAAAGGAAACAATTTCAGTTTTATAATATCACCATGTATATCCTTATACTTTTGCATTTCACAAAGTTCAACAAAATTATTAAGATGGGCAGCAGCATCATCAGTACTAACACCAGAAAATTGCTCTCTCATAACAAGATTCAGTAAAGCAGGTTTAATTTCATAGAATTCTGCTGTAGTAGCAGGTGGAGCAATAGGAGTACATATAAAATCATTATTATTTGTGCTAGTGAAATCACACAACTTAGTATTTTCAGGAGTACCCATTATAGCAGTAAAGTAAACTAAGCAAATAAAGTAAAGACAAGTAACTAATTTTTTGTGTGTTTTGATATAGAGAACAAGATAGTAAATAAAGTAAAGCTAGCAACTAATTTTTTTTGTGTTTTGTTTAAGTGCAGCAAACAAAGTAGTAAATAAAATAAAGCAAGACAAAAACAAAGTAAAGAGATTGGAAGTGGAGACTCCCCTTGCAGCGTGTCTTGATCTCCCCGGCAACGGCGCCAGAAATTTAGCTCTGTGGGAGGCAATTCTCTGTGGTGTAACTTTTCTTCAGTTCCCCGGCAACGGCGCCATAAATTTATGCTTGATGCGCGTAGATGTACACGTCCATTGGGAACCCCAAGAGGAAGGTATGATGCGCACAGCAAGTTTCCCTCGTATGAAACCAAGGTTATCGAACCAGTAGGAGCCAAGAAGCACGTGAAGGTTGTTGGTGGAGGAATGTAGTGCGGCGCAACACCGGTGAAACCGGCGCCAACGTGGAACCTGCACAACACAATCAAAGTACTTTGCCCCAACGTAACAGTGAGGTTGTCAATCTCACCGGCTTGCTGAAAACAAAGGATTAAGCGTATCGAGTGGAAGATGGTGTTTGTTTGCAAAGAACAAGCAGTAGAATGTATTCAGATGTAAAAGAATGGACCGGGGTCCACAGTTCACTAGAGGTGCCTTGATGCGCGTAGATGTACACGTCCGTTGGGAACCCCAAGAGGAAGGTATGATGCGCACAGTGGCAAGTTTTCCCTCAGAAAGAAACCAAGGTTTAATCGAACCAGGAGGAGCCAAGAAGCACGTTGAAGGTTGATGGTGGCGAAATGTGATGCGGCGCAACACCGGGGATTCCGGCGCCAACGTGGAACCTGCACAACACAACCAAAGTACTTTGCCCCAACGAAACAGTGAGGTTGTCAATCTCACCGGCTTGCTGTAACAAAGGATTAACCGTATTGTGTGGAAGATGATTGTTTGCGAAGAAAACAGTAAAGAACAATTGCAGTAGATTGTATGCGATGTAAAGAATAGGACCGGGGTCCACAGTTCACTAGAGGTGTCTCTCCCATAAGATAAAAGCATGTTGGGTGAACAAATTACAGTCGGGCAATTGACAAATAGAAAGGGCATAACAATGCATATACATGATATGATAAATATAGTGAGATTTAATCAGGGCATTACGACAAAGTACATAGACCGCCATCCATCATGCATCTATGCCTAAAAAGTCCACCTTCAGGTTATCATCCGAACCCCTTCCAGTATTAAGTTGCAAGCAACAGACAATTGCATTAAGTATGGTGCGTAATGTAATCAACAACTACATCCTTAGACATAGCATCAATGTTTTATCCCTAGTGGCAACAGCACATCCACAACCTTAGAACTTTCTGTCACTGTCCCAGATTTAATGGAGGCATGAACCCACTATCGAGCATAAATACTCCCTCTTGGAGTTAAGAGCAAAAACTTGGCCAGAGCCTCTACTAATAACGGAGAGCATGCAAGATCATAAACAACACATAGGTAATAGATTGATAATCACCATAACATAGTATTCTCTATCCATCGGATCCCGACAAACACAACATATAGTATTACGGATAGATGATCTTGATCATGTTAGGCAGCTCACAAGATCCAACAATGAAGCACAATTAGGAGAAGACGACCATCTAGCTACTGCTATGGACCCATAGTCCAGGGGTGAACTACTCACTCATCACTCCGGAGGCGATCATGGCAATGAAGAGTCCTCCGGGAGATGATTCCTCTCGGCGGGTGCGGAGGCGATCTCCTGAATCCCCCGAGATGGGATTCGCGGCGGCGTCTCTGGAAGGTTTTCCGTATCTCTCGGTACGGAGGGTTTCGCGAAGACTTTAAGTAGGCGGAAGGGCAACGCGGGGGGCCACACGAGGGCCCCACACGCTAGGGCCGCGCGGCCAGGGCCTGGCCGCGCCGCCCTAGTGTGGCGGCGCCTCGTGGCCCCACTTCCTTTCCCCCTCGGTCTTCTGGAAGCTTCGTGCAAAAATAGGACCCTGGGCGTTGATTTCGTCCAATTCCGAGAATATTTCCTTACTAGGATTTCTGAAACCAAAAACAGCAGAAAACAACAACTGGCTCTTCGGCATCTTGTTAATAGGTTAGTGCCGGAAAATGCGTAAATACGACATATAATGTGTATAAAACATGTAGATATCATCAATAATGTAGCATGGAACATAAGAAATTATCGATACGTGGGAGACGTATCAGCATCCCCAAGCTTAGTTCTGCTCGTCCCGAGCAGGTGATAACAAGGATAATTTCTGGAGTGACATGCCATCATAACCTTGATCATACTATTGTAAACATATGTAATGAATGCAGCGATCAAAACAATGGTAATGACATGAGTAAACAAATGAATCATAAAGCAAAGACTTTTCATGAATAGTACTTCAAGACAAGCATCAATAAGTCTTGCATAAGAGTTAACTCATAAAGCAATAAATCAAAGTAAAGGTATTGAAGCAACACAAAGGAAGATTAAGTTTCAGCGGTTGCTTTCAACTTATAACATGTATATCTCATGGATAGTGTCAATGTAAAGTAATATAACAAGTGCAATATGCAAGTATGTAGGAATCAATGCACAGTTCACACAAGTGTTTGCTTCTTAAGGTGGAGAGAGATAGGTAAACTGACTCAACAATAAAAGTAAAAGAAAGGTCCTTCAAGAGGAAAGCATCGATTGCTATATTTGTGCTAGAGCTTTTATTTTGAAAACATGAAACAATTTTGTCAACGGTAGTAATAAAGCATATGTATTATGTAAATTACATCTTACAAGTTGCAAGCCTCATGCATAGTATACTAATAGTGCCCGCACCTTGTCCTAATTAGCTTGGACTACCGGATCATCGCAATACACATGTTTTAACCAAGTGTCACAAAGGGGTACCTCCATGCCGCCTGTACAAAGGTCTAAGGAGAAAGCTCGCATTTTGGATTTCTCGCTTTTGATTATTCTCAACTTAGACATCCATACCGGGACAACATGGACAACAGATAATGGACTCCTCTTTAATGCATAAGCATGTGGCAACAATTAGTGTTCTCATATGAGATTGAGGATATATGTCCAAAACCGAAACTTCCACCATGATTCATGGCTTTAGTTAGCGGCCCAATGTTCTTCTCTAACAATATGCATGCTCCAACCATTAAGGTGGTAGATCTCTCTTACTTCAGACAAGACGGACATGCATAGCAACTCACATGATATTCAACAAAGAGTTGATGGCGTCCCCAGAAGCATGGTTATCGCACAACAAGCAACTTAATAAGAGATAAAGTGCATAAGTACATATTCAATACCACAATAGTTTTTAAGGCTATTTTGTCCCATGAGCTATATATTGCAAAGGCGAATGATGGAATTTTAAAGGTAGCACTCAAGCAATTTACTTTGGAATGGTGGAGAAATACCATGTAGTAGGTAGGTATGGTGGACACAAATGGCATAGTGGTTGGCTCAAGGATTTTGGATGCATGAGAAGTATTCCCTCTCGATACAAGGTTTAGGCTAGCAAGGTTATTTGAAGCAAACTCAAGGATGAACCGGTGCAGCAAAACTCACATAAAAGACATATTGTAAACATTATAAGACTCTACACCGTCTTCCTTGTTGTTCAAAACTCAATACTAGAAATTATCTAGACCTTAGAGAGACCAAATATGCAAACCAAATTTTAGCAAGCTCTATGTATTTCTTCATTAATGGGTGCAAAGTATATGATGCAAGAGATTAAACATGAGCACAACAATTGCCAAGTATCACATTATCCAGGAAATTTTAGAATTACTACATGTATCATTTCCTGATTCCAACCATATAACAATTTAACGAAGAAATTTCAACCTTCGCCTTGAACATTATGAGTAAAGCCAAGGACATATTTGTCCATATGCAACAGCGGAGCGTGTCTCTCTCCCATACAGTGAATGCTAGGATCCATTTTATTCAAACAAAAACAAAAACAAAACAAACCGACGCTCCAAACAAAGTACATAAGATGTGACTGAATAAAAATATAGTTCCAGGAGGAACCTGATGATGTTGTCGATGAAGAAGGGGATGCCTTGGGCATCCCAAGCTTAGACGCTTGAGTCTTCTTAAAATATGCAGGGATGAACCACGGGGCATCCCCAAGCTTAGAGCTTTCACTCCTCTTGATCATAGTATATCATACTCCTCTCTTGACCCTTGAAAACTTCCTTCACACCAAACTTCAAGCAAACTCATTAGAGGGTTAGTGCAAAATTAAAAATTCACATATTCAGAGGTGACACAATCATTCTTAACACTTCTGGACATTGCACAAAGCTACTGGACATTAATGGATCAAAGAAATTCATCCAACATAGCAAATACGGCAATGCGAAATAAAAGGCAGAATCTGTCAAAAACAGAACAGTCCGTAAAGACGAACCTGAAAGGGGCACTAGACTTACTCAAATGGAAAAACTGAAAACTAATGAAAGTTGCGTACATATCTGAGGATCACGCTCGTAAATTTGCAGATTTTTTCGAATTTTTTACAGAGACTTATGCCAGAATTTGTGACAGACAGCAATGCTGTTTCTGCGCAGCGATCCCAAATATAACATCAACTTTAACATAGAAACTTTACTTGGCACAAAAACATGATAAGGAGAGGTTGCTACAGTAGTAAACAACTTCCAAGACTCAAATATAAAACAAAGTACTGTAGTAAAAACATGGGTTGTCTCCCATAAGCGCTTTTCTTTAACGCCTTTCAGCTAGGCGCAGAAAGTGCAAATCAAGTAACATCAGAGTAGAAGCATCAACATCATAACTTGTTCTAATAATAGAATCAAAATGCAACTTCATTCTCTTTCTAGGGAAGTGTTCCATACCTTTCTTGAGAGAAAATTGATATCTAATATTACCTTCCTTCATATCAATAACAGCACCAACGGTTCGAAGAAAAGGTCTTCCCAACACAATAGGACAAGATGCATTGCATTCGATATCCAAAACAACAAAATCAACGGGGACAAGGTTATTGTTAACCGTAATGCGCACATTATCAATCCTCCCCAAAGGTTTCTTTTTAACATTATCGGCAAGATTAACATCCAAATAACAATTCTTCAATGGTGGCAAGTCAAGCATATCATAAATCTTTTTAGGCATAACAGAAATACTTGCACCAAGATCACATAAAGCATTACATTCAAAGTCATTGAATTTCATTTTAATGATGGGCTCCCAACCATCTTCTAACTTCCTAGGAATAGAAGCTTCAAGTTTTAGTTTCTCTTCTCTAGCTTTTATGAGAGCATTTGTAATGTGTTTTGTAAAGGCTAAATTTATAGCACTAGCATTGGGACTTCTAGCAAGTTTTTGTAAGAACTTTATAACTTCAGAGATGTGGCAATCATCAAAATCTAAATCATTATGAGCTACAGCAATGGGATCATTGTCCCCAAGGTTGGAAAAAATTTCAGCAGTTTTATCACAAATGGTTTCAGCAGTTTTAGCAATTTCAGGCAGTTTTGTACGCTTTGCACTAGGAGTAGAAACATTGCCAACACAAATTATTTTACCATTGATAGTAGGAGGTGCAGCAACATGTGAATCATTATCATTACTAGTGGTGGTAATAGTCCAAACTTTAGCTACATTATTCTCTTTAGCTAGTTTTTCATTTTCTTCTCTATCCCACCTAGCACGCAATTCAGCCATTAATCTTATATTCTCATTAATTCTAACTTGGATGGCATTTGCTGTAGTAGTAATCTTATTATCAATATCCTTATTAGGCATAACTTTCAATTTTAATAGATCAACATCAGAGGCAAGTCTATCAACTCTAGAAGCAATAATATCAATTTTATCAAGCTTTTCCTCAACAGATTTGTTAAAAGCAGTTTGTGTACTAATAAATTCTTTAAGCATGGCTTCAAGACCAGGGGGTACACTCCTATTATTGTTGTAAGAATTCCCATAAGAATTACCATAACCATTACCATTAGCAGAAGGATATGGCCTATAGTTATTACCAGTTGTTCCTATAAGCATTGTTGTTGAAATTATTATTTTTAATGAAATTCACATCAACATTTTCTTCTTGAGCAACCAATGAAGCTAAAGGAACATTATTTGGATCAACATTATATCTACCATTCACAAGCATAGACATAATCACATCAATCTTATCACTCAAGGAAGAGGTTTCTTCAACAGAATTTACCTTCTTACCTTGTGGAGCTCTTTCCGTGTGCCATTCAGAGTAATTTATAATCATATCATCAAGAAGCTTTGTAGCCGCCCCCAAAGTGATGGACATAAAGGTACCTCCAGCAGCTGAATCCAATAAATTCCGCGAAGAAAAATTTAGTCCTGCATAGAAGGTTTGGATGATCATCCAAGTAGTCAGTCCATGGGTTGGGCAATTCTTTACCAAAGATTTCATTCTCTCCCATGCTTGAGCAACATGTTCAGTATCTAATTGCTTAAAATTCATTATGCTACTTCTCAAAGATATAATTTTAGCGGGAGGATAATATCTACCAATAAAAGCATCCTTACATTTAGTCCATGAATCAATACTATTCTTAGGCAAAGATAGCAACCAATCTTTAGCTCTTCCTCTTAATGAGAAAGGAAACAATTTCAATTTAATAATATCACCATCTACATCCTTATACTTTTGCATTTCACAAAGTTCAACAAAATTATTAAGATGGGCAGCAGCATCATCGGAACTAACACCAGAAAATTGCTCTCTCATAACAAGGTTCAGTAAAGCAGGTTTAATTTCAAAGAATTCTGCTGTAGTAGCAGGTGGAGCAATAGGTGTGCATAGGAAATCATTATTATTTGTGTTTGTGAAGTCACACAACTTAGTATTTTCAGGGGTATTCATTTTAGCAACAGTAAATAAAGCAAACTAGATAAAGTAAATGCAAGTAACTAATTTTTTTGTGTTTTTGATATAGAGAACAAGACAGTAAATAAAGTAAAACTAGCAACTAATTTTTTTGTGTTTTGTTTAAGTGTAGCAAACAAAGTAGTAAATAAAATAAAGCAAGACAAAAACAAAGTAAAGAGATTGGGAAGTGGAGACTCCCCTTGCAGCGTGTCTTGATCTCCCAGGCAACGGCGCCAAAAAAAAGGCTTGATGCGCGTAGATGTACACGTCCGTTGGGAACCCCAAGAGGAAGGTATGATGCGCACAGTGGCAAGTTTTCCCTCAGAAAGAAACCAAGGTTTAATCGAACCAGGAGGAGCCAAGAAGCACGTTGAAGGTTGATGGTGGCGAAATGTGATGCGGCGCAACACCAGGGATTCGGCGCCAACGTGGAACACAACACAACCAAAGTACTGCTTGTGAACAGTGAGGTTGTCAATCTAACCGGCTTGCTGTAACAAAGGATTAACCGTATTGTGTGGAAGATGATTGTTTGCGAATAAAACAGTAAACAAGTATTGCAGTAGATTGTATGCGATGTAAAGAATAGGACCGGGGTCCACAGTTCACTAGAGGTGTCTCTCCCATAAGATAAAAGCATGTTGGGTGAACAAATTACAGTCGGGCAATTGACAAATAGAAAGGGCATAACAATGCATATACATGATATGATAAATATAGTGAGATTTAATCAGGGCATTATGACAAAGTACATAGACCGCCATCCAGCATGCATCTATGCCTAAAAAGTCCACCTTCAGGTTATCATCCGAACCCCTTCGTATTAAGTTGCAAGCAACAGACAATTGCATTAAGTATGGTGCGTAATGTAATCAACAACTACATCCTTAGACATAGCATCAATGTTTTATCCCTAGTGGCAACAACACATCCACAACCTTAGAACTTTCTGTCACTGTCCCAGATTTAATGGAGGCATGAACCCACTATCGAGAATAAATACTCCCTCTTGGAGTTAAGAGCAAAAACTTGGCCAGAGCCTCTACTAATAACGGAGAGCATGCAAGATCATAAACAACACATAGGTAATAGATTGATAATCACCATAACATAGTATTCTCTATCCATCGGATCCCGACAAACACAACATATAGTATTACAGATAGATGATCTTGATCATGTTAGGTAGCTCACAAGATCCAACAATGAAGCACAATTACGAGAAGACGACCATCTAGCTACTGCTATGGACCCATAGTCCAGGGGTGAACTACTCACTCATCACTCCGGAGGCGATCATGGCGATGAAGAGTCCTCCGGAGATGGTCCCCTCTCCGGCAGGGTGCGATCTCCTGAATCCCCCGAGATGGGATTCGCGGCGGCGGCGTCTCCGGAAGGTTTTCCGTATCGTGGCTCTCGGTACAGAGGGTTTCGCGACGAAGACTTTAAGTAGGCGGAAGGGCAACGCGGGGGCCACACGAGGGCCCCACACACTAGGGCGCGCGGCCAGGGCCTGGGCGCGCCGCCCTGGTGGCGGCGCCCGTGGCCCCCCTCTTCGGTCTTCTGGAAGCTTCGTGCAAAAATAGGACCCTGGCGTTGATTTCGTCCAATTCCGAGAATATTTCCTTACTAGGATTTCTGAAACCAAAACCAGAAAACAGCAACTGGCTCTTCGGCATCTTGTTAATAGGTTAGTGCCGGAAAATGCGTAAATACGACATATAATGTGTATAAAACATGTAGATATCATCAATAATGTAGCATGGAACATAAGAAATTATCGATATGTCGGAGACGTATCTCTCCAATAAGATAACTAACATGCTGGGTGAACAAATTACAGATGGGCAATTGACAAATAAAGATTCAATACATATCAACGATGATTACTATGTGATTTAATCAGGGCATTACGACAAAGTACATAGACCGCTATCAGCATGCATCTATGCCTAAATAATCCACCTTCAGGTTATCATCCGAACCCCTTCCAGTATTAAGTTGTAAACAACAGATAATTGCATTAAGTATGGTGCGTAATGTAATCAACACAAATATCCTTAGACAAAGCATCAATGTTTTATCCCTAGTAGCAACAACACATCCACAACCTTAGAACTTTCTATCACTGTCCCAGATTAAATGGAGGCATGAACCCACTATCGAGCATAATTACTCCCTCTTGGAGTTACAAGTATCAACTTGGCCAGAGCCTCTACTAGCAACGGAGAGCATGCAAGAACATAAACAACACATATATGATAGATTGATAATCAACTTAACATAATATTCTATATTCATCGGATCCCGCCAAACACAACATGTAGCATTACAAATAGATGATCTTGATCATGTTAGGCAGCTCACAAGATCTAAACAATGATAGCACAAGCGGAGAAGACAACCATCTAGCTACTGCTATGGACCCATAGTCCAAGGATGAACTACTCACGCATCAATCCGGAGGCGGGCATGATGATGTAGAGCCCCTCCGGTGATGATTCCCCTCTCCGGCAGTGCGGGACGATCTCCTGAATCCCCCGAGATGGGATTCACGACGGCGGGGAAGGTTTTCCGTATCGTGGCTCTCGGTACTGGGGGTTTCGCGACGGAGGCTTTAAGTAGGCGGAAGGGTAGGTCAGGGACGCAGGGGCCCACAACAGGGCCGCGCCGCCTGGTGTCCGCCACCTCGTTGCCCCACTTTGTCTCCGTTTCGGTCTTCGGAAGCTTCGTGTAAAAATAGGCCCCGGGCGTTGATTTCGTCCAATTCCGAGAATATTTCCTTACTAGGATTTCTGAAACCAAAAACAGCAGAAAACTGGCACTTCGGCATCTTGTTAATAGGTTAGTGCCGGAAAATGTATAATAATGCTGTAAAGTATGTATAAAACATTCAAGTATTGTAATAAAAGTAGCATGGAACATAAGAAAGTATAGATACGTTTGAGACGTATCAGCCAAATGGTACGACTCTTTCTTAGATAATCTGCAGCGCATACATTTTGTTCGATGAAATGATTGTGTTTCCTTAGGTTAGTTTGACAAGGCCATGGATATGTACCGGAGGAACTCAGATGATCAGAAGTCTTTCACGCTGACGCTTTTTTATAGCAAGCTCAAAGTGAATGAGAAATGGCGGTTGACGCGCCTGTCGCTGTCCAAGGGGAAGGACGCCATTGATCTGGACGCGCCGCTGGCAACGTCGGCAGGGCGTCCTACTGGCAACAAGGCTGCCAAGGCCGCCTTGGCCGACGCTGCGTCGTCTGAGAAGACGCAGGCGTCGATCACGAAATGCCTCGTCGAGTCTCCTCGACCTTGCTCTCCCGCGACAAAAAGGCCGACGAAAGGTGGGCGGAGCTGCTCAAGAGGCAAGAGGAGAAGTTGGAGCTCAAGAAACGCAGGGACGACATGTCCCTGCTGAGAGCGTCGACAGAGGGAATGTCTCCCCGGACGCGAGCGGCGCACAACTTCTTCAAAGGCCAGATCCTCGACGACATCGAAGCCAAAATGGCGGCGGCCGAGCGGCCAGCCGGCAGCGGCCCCAACCCGGAGCAGAGCCGACGGACGCGTCTATGGCGACATCCGCTGCTACACCGTGCGGTCTATGCTCTGCATCGGCGACGGAGCAGACGGAGCATGCACACCACCGGGCAGATCGCGACGAGTTCATCGTGATCGACGGGCCTACGTCGACTCAGGATGCGTCGCCATCGCCCAACCCCTTCTTCTAATTTAGCATGCACCACCGGTCTGTAATATGATCGCGCGCCCAGTACTTTGATCGCCGCTACTCTGATCGCGACGATTCGGCGGGAAAGATCTCTTTTGAATGCAAACTATTTGAATTTCTGATTGGGGACGGCATTTGGGGGACGCGGTTGGGGAGCGACGCCCCCAAACGCTGCACAACAAATCCCCCAAATGTTCGATCCGACGCGGTTTGGGGGACAGTTTGGGGGACGCGATTTGGAGATGCTCTTAGGTCTAGTTTAATTTATGTTTATATTATGGATGGCACATGGCAAATATTCAGGGAACAGAGTCGCATAAGCATCTTCAGTGTGCTCTAAATCTGTGCATAGTAATACTTATTCGGAAAAGCCCCAGTTGAATGTGGGTGCACGTGAACCCAGGTTGGAAATACATTTTCGAAATGTGAAAAAATTCTAAAATAAAAATATCGGGGTATGTACGCATGTTCCATGTGTGCGTAGAAATTTTCGCGGAGAAACCACTTTTTTATTTCAGAATCTAAAAAAGACAAAATACGTCACATATATACTGCTATATAGCCCTGCAAAATTTCACTTTTTTGCCGAGACAAAATAAAAGTTTTTTCGTCACGAAACTCATGTCCAGGGCACATATTTGAGATCATCTGGGAAATCATTTTGTGTTTCGATTTTTAAAACATGTTTTGACATCACAAACGGAAATTTTCAAAAAGTGGGTTCACATACACCCAGGTTCACAAAAGTCGGTCTCTACTTATTCAACGTATTGCACAATGAGAATCATTGTGAACGTTGAAGTTCAGACATGCATCATAGGTCTGGTAAAATTTGCAACCTGGAAACAGATCACAAACAGATCACAAACAAATTTGCACGAGTAAGTGTCAAGATATTTTTTAAGTTTTTTTAAAAAAAACTTCAAAATACCATGTTAAGGTTTTTGGATTTTTTCTCTCGAAGTGGAGTCTATGCCCGACCTCTGCATCGATAGATGCATACAACTTTTTTATTATTTTATTTATCAAATGTTTGACAAAGATCATACATCAAAAACCCTAAAGCCACTACACAACACTTACACATCCCACAATGACTACAAATCATGCCAACGGGGCATTGTGCCCTAAAAACACAAAAACCTCTCATCAAGTAGGAACCATGAATATCGCATACCCGAGACACCCTCGAAGAGAAAGGGAAGCTCATCAAGATAAGACTCTTAGCAAGTACCTCATGCACATGCTATAATAGTGATGACGTTGGTACACTCCAAGTGCATAATGTTGTGTCAGCAGAGTATTTTTACCACAAGGGTAACTCGAGGGTTTATATCAAACTCTCGGGGAACTGGACAAAGAGTATTCTCTTCTCCCTTCTTCTAGCAATCCTGCAAGTAAAATAAATGCCTTGTGTCCCCAACTCCACCGTGTGGTTGTCAAGCACAAAGTTTCGTGTAAGTAAATAACACAAGTAGAAATAAAACAAGTAAAACTAGACTAGATAAAATAACAAAGTAAAAACTGTAAAGGGGTTGATTATTTTTGGTGTTTTGGATGCAGATAATAATTTTTTTTTGTATTTTCAGATTAAAATAGTGCAGCAAATAGAAAACAAGATAAAAGCAATATAAAGGTGTTTCTTATGATAAAAAGTGGACCGGGGTTCATGGGTTCACTTGACTATTCTCTCTTTTAAGTTGTAGTGGACAAATAGTAATTCATCAATGATATATGAGGGTGCAAATTAGTATGCGTAAGATCAGAATTAATATGGCATCACGTCCTAACCTAGAGATGATGCGACACATCTCTCTTATACTCCACAAGAAAGGGAAAACTCCATGAAATCTTGTATTAAGAATTAACAGAGCATAGCCATAAGTACTTTGACATGATGTTTGAATATCAAATATGCTACCTTTAACAAACAAGATCATCGCTACTGTCACGTGACGAACATATCACATGCATTCACTTTATCCCTAGTGAGGTATTGCTTGTGAAAAGGCAAAACCATAATAGAAGATGAATTTGATGAGTACAGCAATAGTTTTCCCTCAGTAAGAAACCAAGGTTATCGAACCAGTAGGAGATGAAGATCACGTGAAGGTTGTTGGTGAAGGAGTGTAGTGCGGCAACACCGGGATTCCGTTTAACGTGGAACCTGCACAACATAATCAAACTACTTTGCTCTAACTAACAGTGAGGTTGTCAATCTCACCGCTTGCTGAAAACAAAGGATTAAACGTATGGTGTGGAAAATGATGTTTGCTTGCAGAAAACAAAAGAGAACAATGATTGCGTAGGTTGTATTTCAGATGTAAAAGAATGGACCGGGGTCCACAGTTTAGTGGTGTCTCTCCAATAAGATAAATAGCATGTTGGGTGAATAAATTACAATTGACAAATAGAGAGGGCATAACAATGCACATACATATCATGATGACTACTATGATATTTACTTAGGGCATTACGACAAAGAACATGACCGCCATCCAACCATGCATCTATGCCTAAAAAGTCCATCTTCGGGTTAGCATCCGCACCTCTTCCAGTATTAAGTTGCAAGCAACAGACAATTGGTAATGTAAACAATACAAATATCCTTAGACAAAGCATTGATGTTTTATCCCTAGTGGCAACAACACATCCACAACCTTATACGTCTCAAACGTATCTATAATTTCTTATGTTCCATGCTACTTTTATTACAATACTTGAATGTTTTATACATACTTTACATCATTATTATACATTTTCCGCACTAACCTATTAACAAGATGCCGAAGTGTTGTTTCTGCTGTTTTTGGTTTCAGAAATCCTAGTAAGGAAATATTCTCGGAATTGGACGAAATCAACGCCTGTGGCCTATTTTTATACGATGCTTCCGGAGAGACGAAAGGGAGACAGTAGGGCCACGAGGTGGCGCCACACAGAGGCCTGCAGCCCAGGCCGCGCCTGTTGTGTGGGCCCTCGTGAGCCCCCCGACCTACCCTTCCGCTATATAGCCTTCGTCGCGAAACCCCCGTACCGAGAGCCACGATACGGAAAACATTGCGAGAGGCCGCCGCCGCGAATCCCATCTCGGGGGATTCAGGAGATCGCCTCCGGCCGGAGAGGGGAATCATCACCGGAGGGGCTCTACATCATCATGCCCGCCTCCGGATTGATGCGTGAGTAGTTCATCCTTGGACTATGGGTCCATAGCGTAGCTAGATGGTTGTCTTCTCCGCTTGTGCTTTCATTGTATTAGATCTTGTGAGCTGCCTAACATGATCAAGATCATCTATTTGTAATGCTACATGTTGTGTTTGGCGAGATCCGATGAATATAGAATATTATGTTAAGTTGATTATCAATCTATCATATATGTGTTGTTTATGTTCTTGCATGCTCTCCGTTGCTAGTAGAGGCTCTGGCCAAGTTGATACTTGTAACTCCAAGAGGGAGTAATTATGCTCGATAGTGGGTTCATGCCTCCATTGAATCTGGGATCGTGACAGTAGGTTCTAAGGTTGTGGATGTGCTGTTGCTACTAGGGATAAAACATTGATGCTTTGTCTAAGGATATTTGTGTTGATTACATTACGCGCCATACTTAATGCAATTATCTGTTGTTCGCAACTTAATACTGGAAGGGTTCGGATGATAACCCGAAGGTGGATTATTTAGGCATAGATGCATGCTGGATAGCGGTCTATGTACTTTGTCGTAATGCCCTGATTAAATCACATAGTAATCATCGTTGATATGTATTGAATCTTTATTTGTCAATTGCTCGCCTGTAATTTGTTCACCCAAGCATGTTAGTTATCTTATTGGAGAGACATCACTAGTGAACTGTGGACCCCGGTCCATTCTTTTACATCTGAATACATTCTACTGCTTTTTTGTTCTTTGCAAACAAACACCATCTTCCACTCGATACGCTTAATCCTTTGTTTTCAGCAAGCCGGTGAGATTGACAACCTCACTTTACGTTGGGGCAAAATACTTTGATTGTGTTGTGCAGTTCCACGTTGGCGCCGGTTTCATGGTGTTGCGCCGCACTACATTCCTCCACCAACAACCTTCACGTGCTTCTTGGCTCCTACTGGTTCGATAACCTTGGTTTCTTTCTGAGGGAAAACTTGCCGCTGTGCGCATCATACCTTCCTCTTGGGGTTCCCAATGGACGTGTACATCTACGCGCATCAAGCACTTTTTCTGGCGCCTTTGCCGGGGAGATCAAGACACGCTGCAAGGGGAGTCTCCACTTCCAATCTCTTTACTTTGTTTTTGTCTTGCTTTATTTTATTTACTACTTTGTTTGCTGCACTTAAACAAAACACAAAAAAATTAGTTGCTAGCTTTACTTTATTTACTGTCTTGTTCTCTATATCAAAAACACAAAAAAATTAGTTACTTGTCTCTACTTTACTTGTTTAGTTTACTTTTTGTTTATTTCATCATGTTTCCTCCTAAGTACGCTCTAAAAGACATACCGGTAGGCCGAGGGTCTATAATTGGAAGAGATAATATAGAAGATTTTTTCACTCATGTTAGTATAGCTGAGGATTTTGAAGATAGACACTTGGTAGAACTTGCTCCTACTTATGAAATTGCTGTTGCTTCTTTAGTACACATGTTGGAAATTAAATTTGTTAATCTTAATCCTATAATTCAGCATATGTTTCTTACACTCTCTGATATGGAGGAAGGAGAAAAGAAAGATTTTGTCTTAGAAACTCTTCTAAAAGAATTTGGTGGTGTAGCAAGAGAGGCTAGAAAAGTCTTTACTAAATATAAAATGCTTGGTTCTTACACCAACTTTGCTAGTATCCTTAAAAAGATGGATATGGATAGAATTAAGTATACTAATAATGTTAATGATGGTAGAGAAATTAAGGCGCCAATACCTAGTAAGCTCCTAGGGATGTATGAAGCTTTGGAAAATAACTATGCTTGGCTTGTTCCTGAAAATTTGTTTGATGAGAATAGCAAGCCTAAGAGTAATGAAAAGGGGGCCTCTGAAACTTACATAGATAAGATAACATGCATTGTGGAAGAAACTTCCCACGCCCCTGGAGATAATGTTGATGCTCCATCTCTTGATGTTACTTGACACTTTCTGCGCCTAGCTGAAAGGCGTTAAAGAAAAGCACTTCTTGGGAGATAACCCATGTGTTTATTTTACTACAGCAATTTTTGTTTTGTTTAGTCTTGGAAGTTGTTTACTACTGTAGCAACCCCTCCTTATCATGTTTTTGTGCCAAGTAAAGTTTCTATGTTAAAGTTGATGTTATATTTTGGATCGCTGCGCAGAAACAGCATTGCTGTCTGTCACGAATTCTGGCATAGTCTCTGTAAAAATTCAAAATTGCAAAATTACGAGCGTGATCCTCAGATATGTACGCACTTTCATTAGTTTTGAGTTTTTCCATTTGAGCAAGTTAAGTGTCCAGTCCAGGATGCATCTTTACGGACTGTTCTGTTTTGACAGATTCTGTCTTTTATTTCGCATTGCCGCTTTTGCTATGTTGAATGAGTTTCTTTGTTCCATTAACTTTCAGAAGCTTTGTGCAATGTCCAGAAGTGTTAAGAATGATTGTGTCACCTCTGAATATATGAATTTGTGGTTATGCACTAACCCTCTCATGAGTTTGCTTGAAGTTTGTGTGAAGGAAGTTTTCAAGGGTCAAGAGAAGAGGATGATATACTATGATCAAGAAGAGTGAAAGGTCTAAGCTTGGGGATGCCCCGGTGGTTCATCCCTGCATATTTTAAGAAGACTCAAGCATCTAAGCTTGGGGATGCCCAAGGCATCCCCTTCTTCATCGACAACATTATCAGGTCACTTCTAGTGAAACTATATTTTTATTCCATCACATTCTTATGTTCTTTACTTGGAGCGTCGGTTTGTTTTTGTTTTTGTTTTGTTTTGAATAAAGTTGGATCCCGCCATTCTTATATTGGAGATATTACGCTCCGCTTTTTCTTATGGAACACTTGTGTTCTTAATTGTGCTTTAATGTTCATGGCGAAAGCTCATTGCTTCGTTAGATTGCTATTTGGTTGGAATTGGAAAATGCTGCATATGGTTTGGTAAATTTGGCAATTGTTTGAGCTCTCATAGATCATGTTTAAGCTCTTGCATCATGTAGTTTAATCCATTAATGAAGAACTACTGTAGAGCTTGTTTAATTTGGTTTGCATGATTGATCTCTCTAAGTCTAGATATTTTCGGGTAAAATGTTTGAACAACAAGGAAGACAGTGTAGAGCCTTATAATGTTTGCAATATGTTCTTATGTGAGTTTTGCTGTACCTGTTCATACTTGTGTTTGCTTCAAACAACCTTGCTAGCCCAAACCTTGTACTGAGAGGAAATGCTTCTCGTGCATCCAAACACCTTGAGCCAAACTCCATGCCATTTGTGTCCACCATATCTACCTATTATGTGGTATTTTTCTGCCATTCCAAAGTAAATTAATTGAGTGCTACCTTTAAAATTTCATTCCTCTACCTTTACAATATATAGCTCATGGGACAAATAGCTTAAAAACTATTGTGGTAATGAATATGTAGTTATGTGTCTTAATTCTTATAAGTTGCTTGTTGAGCGGTAACCATGTTTCTGGGGACGCCATCAACTTTATCTTTGTTGGATATCATGTGAGATGCTATGCATGTTCGTCTTGTCTGAAGTAAGTGCGATTTCATGATCAAATGGTTTGAGTATGCATATGTTAGAGAAGAACATTGGGCCGCTAACTAAAGCCATGTATCATGGTGGAAGTTTCAGTTTGGACATACAACCTCAATCTCTTATGAGAATATTAACTGTTGTTGAATGCTTAAGCATTAAAAGAGGAGTCCATTATCTGTTGTCTATGTTGTCCCGGTATGGATGTCTAAGTTGAGAATAATCAAAAGCGAGAAATCCAATGCGTGCTTTCTCCTTAGACACTTGTACATGCGGCATAGAGGTACCCCTTTGTGACACTTGGTTCAAACATATGTTATGCGATGATAATCCGTGTCTTCCGAGCTAAGTAGGACAAGGTGCGAGCACTATTAGTACTCTATGCATGAGACATGCAACTTGTAGGAAGTATTATGCATAGCACATATGAATTATTACTACCGTTGACAAAATTGTTTCTATGTTTTCAAAACAAAAGCTCTAGCACAAAAATAGTAATCCATGCTTCCCTCTGCGAAGGGCCAATCTTTTACTTTATGTTGAGTCAGTTTACCTACTTCTTTCTATCTTAGAAGCAAACACTTGTGTTAACTGTGTGCATTGATTCTTACATGTTTACTTATTGCACCTGTTATATTACTCTATGTTGACAAATATCCATGAGATATACATGTTACAAGTTGAAAGCAATTGCTGAAACTTAATCATCCTTTGTGTTGCTTCAATGCATTCTACTTTGAATTTATTGCTTATGAGTTAGCTCTTATGCAACTCTTATTGATACTTGTCTTGAAAGTACTATTCATGAAAAGTTTTGCTATATGATTCATTTGCTTAGTCATTATCTTTGTTAGCAATCTTTTGTTCAGATCACTCCATTCATCTCATATGCTTTACAATAATGTTGATCAAGATTATGTTGGTAGCATGTCACTTCAGAAATTATTTGTGTTATCGTTTACCTACTCGAGGACGAGTAGGAACTAAGCTTGGGGATGCTTGATACGTCTCAAACGTATCTATAATTTCTTATGTTCCATGCTACTTTTATTACAATACTTGAATGTTTTATACATACTTTACAGCATTATTATACATTTTCCGGCACTAACCTATTAACAAGATGCCGAAGTGCCAGTTCCTGTTTTCTGTTTTTGGTTTCAGAAATCCTAGTAAGGAAATATTCTCGGAATTGACGAAATCAACGCCAGGGCCTATTTTTATACGATGCTTCAGAAGACCGAAAGGAGACGAAGTGGGGCCACGAGTGGCGCCACACCAGGCCGGCGCGGCCCGAGGCCCGCCGCGCCGGCCTGTTGTGGGCCCTCGTGAGCCCCGACCTCCTTCCGCCTACATATAGCCTTCGTCGCGAAACCCCTGTGTACCGAGAGCCACGATACGGAAAACATTGCGAGAGGCCGCGCCGCGAATCCCATCTCGGGATTCGGGAGATCGCCTCCGGCACCTGCGGAGAGGGGAATCATCACCGGAGGGGCTCTACATCATCATGCCCGCCTCCGGATTGATGCGTGAGTAGTTCATCCTTGGACTATGGGTCCATAGCAGTAGCTAGATGGTTGTCTTCTCCGCTTGTGCTTTCATTGTATTAGATCTTGTGAGCTGCCTAACATGATCAAGATCATCTATTTGTAATGCTACATGTTGTGTTTGGCGAGATCCGATGAATATAGAATATTATGTTAAGTTGATTATCAATCTATCATATATGTGTTGTTTATGTTCTTGCATGCTCTCCGTTGCTAGTAGAGGCTCTGGCCAAGTTGATACTTGTAACTCCAAGAGGGAGTAATTATGCTCGATAGTGGGTTCATGCCTCCATTGAATCTGGGACCGTGACAGTAGGTTCTAAGGTTGTGGATGTGCTGTTGCTACTAGGGATAAAACATTGATGCTTTGTCTAAGGATATTTGTGTTGATTACATTACGCGCCATACTTAATGCAATTATCTGTTGTTTGCAACTTAATACTGGAAGGGGTTCAGATGATAACCTGAAGGTGGATTATTTAGGCATATGCATCTTGGATAGCGGTCTATGTACTTTGTCGTAATGCCCTGATTAAATCACATAGTAATCATCGTTGATATGTATTGAATCTTTATTTGTCAATTGCTCGCCTGTAATTTGTTCACCCAACATGTTAGTTATCTTATTGGAGAGACACCACTAGTGAACTGTGGACCCCGGTCCATTCTTTTACATCTGAATACATTCTACTGCTTTTACTGTTCTTTGCAAACAAACACCATCTTCCACTCGATACGCTTAATCCTTTGTTTTCAGCAAGCCGGTGAGATTGACAACCTCACTGTTACGTTGGGGCAAAGTACTTTGATTGTGTTGTGCAGGTTCCACGTTGGCGCCGGTTTCACTGGTGTTGCGCCGCACTACATTCCTCCACCAACAACCTTCACGTGCTTCTTGGCTCCTACTGGTTCGATAACCTTGGTTTCTTTCTGAGGGAAAACTTGCCGCTGTGCGCATCATACCCACCTCTTGGGGTTCCCAACGGACGTGTACATCTACGCGCATCAAGCTGTCACTCCCCCAGATTCAATGGAGACATGAACCCACTATCTAAATACTCCCTCTTGGAGTCACAAGTATCAACTTGGCCAAAGCCTCTACTAGCAACGGAGAGCATGCAAGATCATAAATAACACATATATGATGGATCAATAATCAACTTGACATAGTATTCCATATTCATCGGATCCCAACAAACACAACATGTAGCATTACAAATAGATGATCTTGATCATGATAGGCAGCTCACAAGATCTAAACATGATGGCACAAAAGGAGAAGACAACCATCTAGCTACTGCTATGGACCCATAGTCCAAGGATGAACTACTCACGCATCAATCCGGAGGCGGGCATGGTGATGTAGAGCCCTCCGGTGATGATTCCCCTCTCCGGGAGGGTGCCGGAGATCTTCTGAACCCCCGAGTTAGGGTTGACGGCGGCGGCGTCTCTGGAACTGTTCTCGTATTTTGGCTCTCGGTACTAGGGTTTTCGCGGACGAAGGAATAAATAGGCGAAGGGGCAGCGTCGGGGGAGCGAGGGGGCTCCCTCCCCACATGTCGGCGCGGCCATGGGCCCCGCGCCGCCCTATGGGGTGGGCCCCCTGGCCTTCCTCGACTCCTCTTCGGTGTTCTGGAACACTCCGTGGAAAATAGGGCCGTGGGCTTTTGTTTCGTCCAATTCCGAGAATATTTGTAAACCAACTTTTCTGAAATAAAAAACAGCAGAAAACAGGAACTGGCACTATGGCATTGATACGTCTCCAACGTATCTATCATTTCTTATGTTCCATGCTAGTTTTATGACAATACCTACATGTTTTGTTCACACTTTATGATGTTTTGATGTATTTTCCGGCACTAACCTATTAACAAGATGCCGAAGCGCCAGTTCTGTTTTCTGCTGTTTTTGGTTCAGAAATCCTACAAAGGAAATTCTTAATTGACGAAATCAACGCCTGGTCTTATTTTTCCACGGAGCTTACGAAGACCGAAGAGCATACGAAGTGGGGCCACGGGGGTCACCATAGGCGCGGCCTGCATGGCCCCGCGCCGGCCTATGGTGTGGGGCCCCTGCGCCGCCCTTCCGCCTACTTAAACTCTCCGTCGCGAAAACCCTATTACCGAGAGCCACGATACGGAAATACTTCCAGAGTCGCCGCCGCCAATCCCATCTCGGGGGATTCAGGAGATCGCCTCCGGCACCCTGCCGAGAGGGGAATCATCACCGGAGGGGCTCTACATCATCATGCCCGCCTCCGGATTGATGCATGAGTAGTTCATCCTTGGACTATGGGTCCATAGCAGTAGCTAGATGGTTGTCTTCTCCGCTTGTGCTTTCATTGTATTAGATCTTGTGAGCTGCCTAACATGATCAAGATCATCTATTTGTAATGCTACATGTTGTGTTTGGCGAGATCCGATGAATATAGAATATTATGTTAAGTTGATTATCAATCTATCATATATGTGTTGTTTATGTTCTTGCATGCTCTCCGTTGCTAGTAGAGGCTCTGGCCAAGTTGATACTTGTAACTCCAAGAGGGAGTAATTATGCTCGATAGTGGGTTCATGCCTCCATTGAATCTGGGATCGTGACAGTAGGTTCTAAGGTTGTGGATGTGTTGTTGCTACTAGGGATAAAACATTGATGCTTTGTCTAAGGATATTTGTGTTGATTACATTACGCGCCATACTTAATGCAATTATCTGTTGTTCGCAACTTAATACTGGAAGGGGTTCGGATGATAACCTGAAGGTGGATTATTTAGGCATAGATGCATGCTGGATAGCGGTCTATGTACTTTGTCGTAATGCCCTGATTAAATCACATAGTAATCATCATTGATATGTATTGAATCTTTATTTGTCAATTGCTCGCCTGTAATTTGTTCACCCAGCATGTTAGTTATCTTATTGGAGAGACACCACTAGTGAACTGTGGACCCCGGTCCATTCTTTTACATCTGAATACATTCTACTGCTTTTACTGTTCTTTGCAAACAAACACCATCTTCCACTCGATACGCTTAATCCTTTGTTTTCAGCAAGCCGGTGAGATTGACAACCTCACTGTTACGTTGGGGCAAAGTACTTTGATTGTGTTGTGCAGGTTCCACGTTGGCGCCGGTTTCACTGGTGTTGCGCCGCACTACATTCCTCCACCAACAACCTTCACGTGCTTCTTGGCTCCTACTGGTTCGATAACCTTGGTTTCTTTCGAGGGAAAACGTGCGCATCATACCACCTCTTGGGGTTCCCGCAACAGCACATCCACAACATTAGGGGTTGCTGTCACTCCCCCAGATTCAATGGAGACATGAACCCACTATCTAGCATAAATACTCCCTCTTGGAGTCACAAGTATCAACTTGGCCAGAGCCTCTACTAGCAACGGAGAGCATGCAAGATCATAAATAACACATATATGATAGATCAATAATCAACTTGACATAGTATTCCATATTCATCGGATCCCAACAAACACAACATGTAGCATTACAAATAGATGATCTTGATCATGATAGGCAGCTCACAAGATCTAAACATGATGGCACAAAAGGAGAAGACAACCATCTAGCTACTGCTATGGACCCGTAGTCCAAGGATGAACTACTCACGCATCAATCCGGAGGCGGGCATGGTGATGTATAGCCCTCCGGTGATGATTCCCCTCTCCGACAGGTGCCGGAGGAGATCTTGAACCCCCGAGTTAGGGTTGACGGCGGCTGCGGCTGTTCTCGTATTTTGGCTCTCGGTACTAGGGTTTTCACGGACGAAGGAATAAATAGGCGAAGGGGCAGCGTCGGGGGAGCCAGGGGGCTCCCTCACATCGGCGCGGCCATGGGCCCACCGCGCCGCCCTATGGGTGGGCCCCCTGCTGGCCTTCCTCGACTCCTCTTCGGTGTTCTGGAACACTCCGTGGAAAATAGGGCCGTGGGCTTTTGTTTCGTCCAATTCCGAGAATATTTGTAAACCAACTTTTCTGAAATAAAAAACAGCAGAAAACAGGAACTGGCACTGTGGCATTGATACGTCTCCAACGTATCTATAATTTCTTATGTTCCATGCTAGTTTTATGACAATACCTACATGTTTTGTTCACACTTTATAATGTTTTGATGCATTTTCCGGCACTAACCTATTAACAAGATGCCGAAGCGCCACTGTTTTCTGCTGTTTTTGGTTTCAGAAATCCTACAAAGGAAATATTCTCGGAATTGACGAAATCAACGCCCGGGGTCTTATTTTTCCACGGAGCTTCCAGAAGACCGAAGAGCATACGAAGTGGGGCCACGAGGGCCGTCACCATAGGGCGGCGCGGCCTGCATGGGCCCCGCGCCGGCCTATGGTGTGGGGCCCCGCCCCTGCGCTGCCCTTCCGCCTACTTAAACTCTCCGTCGCGAAAACCCTATTACCGAGAGCCACGATACGGAAATACTTCTAGAGACGCCGCCGCCGCCAATCCCATCTCGGGGGATTCAGGAGATCGCCTCCGGCACCCTGCCGGAGAGGGGAATCATCACCGGAGGGCTCTACATCACCATGCCCGCTCCGGACTGATGCTGAGTAGTTCATCCTTGGACTATGGGTCCATAGCAGTAGCTAGATGGTTGTCTTCTCCTCTTGTGCTATCATGTTTAGATCTTGTGAGCTGCCTAACATGATCAAGATCATCTATTTGTAATGCTACATGTTGTGTTTGGTGGGATCCGATGAATATGGAATACTATGTCAAGTTGATTATTGATCTATCATATATGTGTTGTTTATGTTCTTGCATGCTCTCCGTTGCTAGTAGGGCTCTGGCCAAGTTGATACTTGTAACTCCAAGAGGGAGTAATTATGCTCGATAGTGGGTTCATGCCTCCATTGAATCTGGGACCGTGACAGAAAGTTCTAAGGTTGTGGATGTGTTGTTGCTACTAGGGATAAAACATTGATGCTTTGTCTAAGGATATTTGTGTTGATTACATTACGCGCCATACTTAATGCAATTATCTGTTGTTCGCAACTTAATACTGGAAGGGGTTCGGATGATAACCTGAAGGTGGATTATTTAGGCATAGATGCATGCTGGATAGCGGTCTATGTACTTTGTCGTAATGCCCTGATTAAATCACATAGTAATCATCGTTGATATGTATTGAATCTTTATTTGTCAATTGCTCACCTGTAATTTGTTCACCCAGCATGTTAGTTATCTTATTGGAGAGACACCACTAGTGAACTGTGGACCCCGGTCCATTCTTTTACATCTGAATACATTCTACTGCTTTTACTGTTCTTTGCAAACAAACACCATCTTCCACTCGATACGCTTAATCCTTTGTTTTCAGCAAGCCGGTGAGATTGACAACCTCACTGTTACGTTGGGGCAAAGTACTTTGATTGTGTTGTGCAGGTTCCACGTTGGCGCCGGTTTCACTGGTGTTGCGCCGCACTACATTCCTCCACCAACAACCTTCACGTGCTTCTTGGCTCCTACTGGTTCGATAACCTTGGTTTCTTTCTGAGGGAAAACTTGCCTGTGCGCATCATACCCTCCTCTTGGGGTTCCCAACGGACGTGTACATCTACGCGCATCAAGGGGTTGCTGTCAGTCCCCCAGATTCAATGGAGACATGAACCCACTATCTAAATACTCCCTCTTGGAGTCACAAGTATCAACTTGGCCAAAGCCTCTACTAGCAACGGAGAGCATGCAAGATCATAAATAACACATATATGATAGATCAATAATCAACTTGACATAGTATTCCATATTCATCAGATCCCAACAAACACAACATGTAGCATTACAAATAGATGATCTTGATCATGATAGGCAGCTCACAAGATCTAAACATGATGGCACAAAAGGAGAAGACAACCATCTAGCTACTGCTATGGACCCGTAGTCCAAGGATGAACTACTCACGCATCAATCCGGAGGCGGGCATGGTGATGTAGAGCCCTCCGGTGATGATTCCCCTCTCCGACAGTGCCGGAGGAGATCTTCTGAACCCCCGAGTTGGGGTTGACGGCGGCGGCGTCTCTGGAACTGTTCTCGTATTTTGGCTCTCGGTACTAGGGTTTTCACGGACGAAGGAATAAATAGGCGAAGGGGCAGCGTCGGGGGAGTCAGGGGGCTCCCTCCCCACATGTCGGCGCGGCCATGGGCCCCACCGCGCCGCCCTATGGGGTGGGCCCCCTGCTGGCCTTCCTCGACTCCTCTTCGGTGTTCTGGAACACTCCGTGGAAAATAGGGCCGTGGGCTTTTGTTTCGTCCAATTCCGAGAATATTTGTAAACCAACTTTTCTGAAATAAAAAACAGCAAAACAGGGGATGGCATTGATACGTCTCCAACGTATCTATAATTTCTTATGTTCCATGCTAGTTTTATGACAATACCTACATGTTTTGTTCACACTTTATGATGTTTTGATGCATTTTCCGGCACTAACCTATTAACAAGATGCCGAAGCGCCAGTTGTTGTTTTCTGCTGTTTTTGGTTTCAGAAATCCTACAAATGAAATATTCTCGGAATTGGACGAAATCAACGCCCAGGGTCTTATTTTTCCACGGAGCTTCCAGAAGACCGAAGAGCATACGAAGTGGGGCCACGAGGGGCCGTCACCATAGGGCGGCGCGGCCTGCATGGGCCCCGCGCCGGCCTATGGTGTGGGGCCCCTGCGCCGCCCTTCCGCCTACTTAAACTCTCCGTCGCGAAAACCCTATTACCGAGAGCCACGATACGGAAATACTTCTAGAGACGCCGCCGCCAATCCCATCTCGGGGGATTCTGTAGATCGCCTCAGGCACCGGGAGAGGGGAATCATCACCGGAGGGCTCTACAACACCATGCCCGCCTCCGGACTGATGCCTGAGTAGTTCATCCTTGGACTATGGGTCCATAGCAGTAGCTAGATGGTTGTCTTTTCCTCTTGTGCTATCATGTTTAGATCTTGTGAGCTGCCTAACATGATCAAGATCATCTATTTGTAATGCTACATGTTGTGTTTGGTGGGATCCGATGAATATGGAATACTATGTCAAGTTGATTATTGATCTATCATATATGTGTTGTTTATGTTCTTGCATGCTCTCCGTTGCTAGTAGAGGCTCTGGCCAAGTTGATACTTGTAACTCCAAGAGGGAGTATTTATGCTCGATAGTGGGTTCATGCCTCCATTGAATCTGGGACAGTGACAGAAAGTTCTAAGGTTGTGGATGTGATGTTGCCACTAGGGATAAAACATCAATGCTTTGTCTAAGGATATTTGTGTTGATTACATTACGCACCATACTTAATGCAATTGTCTGTTGTTTGCAACTTAATACTAGAAGGGGTGCGGATGCTAACCTGAAGGTGGACTATTTAGGCATAGATGCATGCTGGGATGGCGGTCTATGTTCTTTGTCGTAATGCCCTGATTAAATCTCATAGTGATCATCATGATATGTATATGAATCTTTATTTGTCAATTGCCCACCTGTAATTTGTTCACCCAGCATGTTATTTATCTTATTGGAGAGACACCACTAGTGAACTGTGGACCCCGGTCCATTCTTTTACATCTGAAATACAATCTACTGCAATCTCTGTTCTCTGTTGTTCTTCGCAAACAAACATCATTCTCCACACCATACGTTTAATCCTTTGTTTTCAGCAAGCCGGTGAGATTGACAACCACACTGTTACGTTGGGGCAAAGTATTTTGATTGTGTTGTGCAGGTTTGAAACGTCGCAAATGTATCTATAATTTCTTATGTTCCATGCTACTTTTATTACAATACTTGAATGTTTTATACATACTTTACAACATTATTATACATTTTCCGGAACTAACCTATTGACGAGATGCCGAAGCGCTAGTTCCTGTTTTCTGCTGTTTTTGGTTTCAGAAATCCTAGTAAGGAAATATTCTCGGAATTGGACGAAATCAATGCCCAGAGTCTTAAAATTCCACTAAGCTTCCAGAACACCCGAGAGTCGCTAGAGGGGGGCCACAGCCCACCACATGGTGGCGGCGCGGCCCAGGCGCGGCCCCTGTTGTCTGGCCCCACCAGGGCCCCTCCGAGGCTCCCCTTTCGCCTATATAAGCTCCCTGACCTAAAACCTCGATACGAATAAGCCACGGTACGAGAAAAGTTCCAGAGCCGCCGCCATCGCGAAGCCAAGATCTGGGGGACAGGAGTCTCTGTTCCGGCACCCTGCGGGACGGGGAAGTGCCCCGGAAGGCTTCTCCATCGACACCGCCGTCTTCATCACCGCTGATGTCTCCCATGAGGAGGGAGTAGTTCTCCATCGAGGCTCGGGGCTGTACCGGTAGCTATGTGGTTAATCTCTCTCCCATGTACTTCAATACAATAATCTCATGAGCTGCCTTACATGATTGAGATTCATATGATGATGCTTGTAATCTAGATGTCATTATGCTAGTCAAGTGGATTTTACTTATGTGATCTCCGGAGACTCCTTGTCCCACGTGTGTAAAGGTGACAGTGTGTGCACCGTGTGGGTCTCTTAGGCTATATTTCACAGAATACTTATTCACTGTTATGAATAGCATAGTGAAGTGCTTATTTATATCCCTTTATGATTGCAATGTGTTTTGTATCGCTACTAGTCTATGTGCTACTCATGTGATGTTATTAAAGTAGTCTATTCCTCCTGCATGGTGTAATGGTGACAGTGTGTGCATCGTGTAGTTCTTGTCGTAGATTATGATCATAATCTCTTGTAGGTTATGGAGTTGATTATCGCTATGATAGTATTGATGTGATTTATTCCCCCTTCATAGTGTAATGGTGACAGTGTGTATGCTATGTTAGTACTCGGTTTATTTTGCAAAGATCTATTATGCTCTAAGGTTATTTAAATATGAACATCGAATGTTGTGGAGCTTGTTAACTCCGGCATTGAGGTGCTCTTGTAGCCCTACACAATGAATGGTGTTTGTCATCCAACAAAGAGTGTATGTAGCACAAATGAGAGAAGTTATTATTTATTATGCGATCAATGTTGAGAGTGTCCACTAGTGAAAGTATGATCCCTAGGCCTTGTTTCCAATACTGCAAACACCGCTTATTTACTGTTCTATTGCATGTTTACTCGCTGCCATATTTTATTCAGATTACTATTACCACTCATATACATCCATACTACTTGTATTTCACTATCTCTTCGCCGAACTAGTGCACCTATACATCTGACAAGTGTATTAGGTGTGTTGGGGACACAAGAGACTTCTTGTATCGTGATTGCAGGGTTGCTTGAGAGGGATATGTTTGACCTCTTCCTCCCTGAGTTCGATAAACCTTGGGTGATCCACTTAAGGGAAAACTTGCTGCTGTTCTACAAACCTCTGCTCTTGGAGGCCCAACACTGTCTACAAGAATAGAAGCACCCGTAGACATCAAGCTATTTTCTGGCGCCGTTGCCGGGGAGATCAAGACACGCTGCAAGGGGAGTCTCCACTTCCAATCTCTTTACTTTGTTTTTGTCTTGCTTTACTTTATTTTATTTACTGTCTTGTTTGCTTCATATTAAAAACACAAAAAAATAGTTACTTTACTTTCTGTCTTGTTTACTTGTTCTATATCAAAACACAAAAAAATTAGTTACTTGTCTTTACTTTATTTGCCTAGTTTACTTTACTACTGTTATAATGGGTACTCCTGAAAATACTAAGTTGTGTGACTTCACTAGCACAAATAATAATGATTTTATATGTACTCCTATTGCTCCACCTGCTACTACAGCAGAATTCTATGAAATTAAACCTGCTTTACTGAATCTTGTTATGAGAGAGCAATTTTCTGGTGTTAGTACTGATGATGCTGCTGCCCATCTTAATAATTTTGTTGAACTTTGTGAAATGCAAAAGTATAAGGATATACATGGTGATATTATAAAACTGAAATTGTTTCCTTTCTCATTAAGAGGAAGAGCTAAAGATTGGTTGCTTTCTTTGCCTAAGAATAGTATTGATTCATGGACTAAATGTAAAGATGCTTTTATTAGTAAATATTATCCTCCTGCTAAGATTATATCTTTGAGAAGTAGCATAATGAACTTTAAACAATTTGATAATGAACATGTTGCTCAAGCATGGGAGAGAATGAAATCTTTGGTAAAGAATTGCCCAACCCATGGACTGACTACTTGGATGATCATCCAAACCTTTTATGCAGGATTGAATTTTTCCTCAAGGAACCTATTGGATTCAGCTGCTGGAGGTACTTTTATGTCCATCACCCTGGGCGCCGCAACTAAACTACTTGATGATATGATGATCAATTACTCTGAATGGCACACTGAAAGAACTCCTCAAGGTAAGAAGGTAAATTCTGTTGAAGAAACCTCTTCTTTGGGTGATAAGATTGATGCTATTATGTCTATGCTTGCAAATGGTAGATCTCATATTGATCCTAATAATGTTCCTTTAGCTTCATTAGTTGCTCAAGAAGAAAATGTTGATGTGAATTTCATTAAGAGCAATAATTTCAACAACAATGCTTATAGGAATAATTATGGTAACAACAACTATAGGCCATATCCTTTTAATAATGGTAATGGTTATGTTAATTCTTATGGTAATTCTTACAACAATAATAAGAGTGTACCCTCTGGTCTTGAAGCCATGCTTAAAGAATTTATTAGTACACAAACTGCTTTCAATAAAACTGTTGAAGAAAAGCTTGGTAAAATTGATGTTCTTGCTTCTAAGGTTGATAGTCTTGCTCTTGATGTTGATCTTTTAAAATTGAAAGTTATGCCTGAGGAAGTTAAAGATGCTAGGTTTGCTAAAACAAATGCCATCCAAGTTCGAATTAATGATAATATTAGAATGTTGGCTGAATTGCATGCTAGGTGGGATAGAGAAGAAAAAGAAAAACTTGCTAAAGAAAATAATGTAGCTAAAGTATGGACTATTACCACCACTAGTAATGTTGATTCTTCACATGTTGCTGCACCTCCTACTATCAATGGTAAAATAATTGGTGTTGGCAATGTTTCTACTCCTAGTGCAAAGCGTACAAAATTGCCTGAAACTGCTGTTTGTGATAAAACTGCTGAAATTTTTCAAAATATTGGTGACAATGATTCCATTGCTGTAGAACATAATGGTTTAGATTTTGATGATTGTCATATTACTGAAGTTATAAAGTTCTTACAAAAACTTGCTAGAAGTCCCAACGCTAGTGCTATAAATTTAGCCTTTACAAAACATATTACAAATGCTCTCATTAAAGCTAGGGAAGAGAAATTAAGACTTGAAGCTTCTATTCCTAGAAAGTTAGAAGATGGTTGGGAGCCCATCATTAAAATGAAATTCAATGACTTTGAGTGTAATGCTTTATGTGATCTTGGTGCAAGTATTTCTGTTATGCCTAAAAAGATTTATGATATGCTTGACTTGCCACCATTGAAGAATTGTTATTTGGATGTTAATCTCGCTGATAATGTTAAAAAGAAACCTTTGGGGAGGATTGATAATGTTCGCATTACGGTTAACAATAACCTTGTCCCCGTTGATTTTGTTGTCTTGGATATCGAATGCAATGCATCTTGTCCTATTGTGTTGGGAAGACCTTTTCTTCGAACCGTTGGTGCTGTTATTGATATGAAGGAAGGTAATATTAAATATCAATTTCCTCTCAAGAAAGGTATGGAACACTTCCCTAGAAATAGAATGAAGTTGCCTTTTGATTCTATTATTAGAACAAGCTATGATGTTGATGCTTCTTCTCTTGATGTTACTTGATTTGCACTTTCTGCGCCTAGCTGAAAGGCGTTAAAAAAAAGCACTTCTTGGGAGATAACCCATGTTTCATTTTATTTACTGTATTGTTGAGTTTTGGAAGTTGTTTACTACTGTAGCAACCTCTCCTTATCATGTTTTTGTGCCAAGTAAAGTTTCTATGTCAAAGTTGATGATAGATTTGGATCGCTGCGCAGAAACAGCATTGCTGTCTGTCACGAATTCTCGCAGAAGTCTCTGTAAAAAAATCGAAAAAATCTGCAAATTTACGAGCATGATCCTCATATATGTACGCAACTTTCATTAGTTTTGAGTTTTTCCATTTGAGCAAGTTAAGTGCCCCTGCCAGATTCATCTTTACGGACTGTTCTGTTTTTGACAGATTCTGTCTTTTATTTCGCATTGCCGCTTTTGCTATGTTGAATGAGTTTCTTTGTTCCATTAACTTTCAGAAGCTTTGTGCAATGTCCAGAAGTGTTAAGAATGATTGTGTCACCTCTGAATATGTGAATTTTGGTTATGCACTAACCCTCTAATGAGTTTGCTTGAAGTTTGTGTGAAGGAAGTTTTCAAGGGTCAAGAGAAGAGGATGATATACTATGATCAAGAAGAGTGAAAGGTCTAAGCTTGGGGATGCCCCGGTGGTTCATCCCTGCATATTTTAAGAAGACTCAAGCATCTAAGCTTGGGGATGCCCAAGGCATCCCCTTCTTCATCGACAACATTATCAGGTCACTTCTAGTGAAACTATATTTTTATTCCATCACATCCTATGTTCTTTACTTGGAGCGTCGGTTTGCTTTTATTTTTGTTTTTGTTTTGAATAAAGTTGGATCCCACCATTCTTATATTGGAGATATTACGCTCCGCTTTTTCATATGGAACACTTGTGTTCTTAATTGTGCTTTAATGTTCATGGCGAAGTCTGAAATTGCTTCGTTAAATTGCTATTTGGTTGGAATCAGAAAATGCTTCATATGGTTTGGTAATTTGGCAATTGTTTGAGCTCTCATAGATCATGTTTAAGCTCTTGCATCATGTAGTTTAATCTATTAATGAAGAACTACCGTAGAGCTTGTTTAATTTGGTTTGCATGATTGTTCTCTCTAAGTCTAGATATTTTCGGGTAAAGTGTTTGAACAACAAGAAAGACAGTGTAGAGCCTTATAATGCTTGCAATATGTTCTTGTGTAAGTTTTGCTGTACCTGTTCATACTTGTGTTTGCTTCAAACAACCTTGCTAGCCCAAACCTTGTACTGAGAGGAAATGCTTCTCGTGCATCCAAACACCTTGAGCCAAAATCCCATGCCATTTGTGTCCACCATATCTACCTACTATGTGGTATTTTTCTGCCATTCCAAAGTAAATTACTTGAGTGCTACCTTTAAAATTTCATTCCTTTATCTTTGAGAATAATCAAAAGCGAGAAATCCAATGCGTGCTTTCTCCTTAGACACTTGTACAGGCGGCATAGAGGTACCCCTTTGTGACACTTGGTTGAAACATATGTTATGCGATGATAATCCGTGTTTTCCGAGCTAAGTAGGACAAGGTGCGAGCACTATTAGTACTCTATGCATGAGACATGCAACTTGTAGGAAGTATTATGCATAGCACATATGAATTATTACTACCGTTGACAAAATTGTTTCTATGTTTTCAAAACAAAAGCTCTAGCACAAAAATAGTAATCAATGCTTCCCTCTGCGAAGGGCCAATCTTTTACTTTATTGTTGAGTCAGTTTACCCACTTCTTTCTATCTTAGAAGCAAACACTTGTGTTAACTGTGTGCATTGATTCTTACATGTTTACTTATTGCACCTGTTATATTACTCTATGTTGACAAATATCCATGAGATATACATGTTACAAGTTGAAAGCATTCGCTGAAACTTAATCATCCTTTGTGTTGCTTCAATGCATTCTACTTTGAATTTATTGCTTATGAGTTAGCTCTTATGCAACTCTTATTGATACTTGTTTGAAAGTACTATTCATGAAAAGTTTTGCTATATGATTCATTTGCTTAGTCATTATCTTTGTTAGCAATCTTTTGTTCAGATCACTCCATTCATCTCATATGCTTTACAATAATGTTGATCAAGATTATGTTGGTAGCATGTCACTTCAGAAATTATTTGTGTTATCGTTTACCTACTCGAGGGCGAGTAGGAACTAAGCTTGGGGATGCTTGATACGTCGCAAACGTATCTATAATTTCTTATGTTCCATGCTACTTTTATTACAATACTTGAATGTTTTATACATACTTTACAGCATTATTATACATTTTCCGGAACTAACCTATTGACGAGATGCCGAAGCGCCAGTTCCTGTTTTCTGCTATTTTTTGTTTCAGAAATCCTAGTAAGGAAATATTCTCGGAATTGGACGAAATCAACGCCCAGAGTCTTAAAATTCCACGAAGCTTCAAGAACACCCGAGAGTCGCCGGGGGGGACAGTCCCACCACACATGGTGGCGGCGCGGAGGGGGCGCCCCGTTGTCTGGCCCCACCAGGGCCTCCGAGGCTCCCCTTTCGCCTATATAAGCTCCCTGACCTAAAACCTCGATACGAATAAGCCACGGTACGAGAAAAGTTCCAGAGCCGCCGCCATCGCGAAGCCAAGATCTGGGGGACAGGAGTCTCTGTTCCGGCACGCCGCCGGGACGGGGAAGTGCCCCGGAAGGCTTCTCCATCGACACCGCTGCCATCTCCACCGCCATCTTCATCACCGCTGCTGCTCCCATGAGGAGGGAGTAGTTCTCCATCGAGGCTCGGGGCTGTACCGGTAGCTATGTGGTTAATCTCTCTCCTATGTACTTCAATACAATGATCTCATGAGCTGCTTTACATGATTGAGATCCATATGATGAGCTTTGTATCGCTACTAGTTATGTGCTACTCATGTGATGTTATTAAAGTAGTCTATTCCTCCTGCATGGTGTAAAGGTGACTAGTGTGTGCACCGTGTGGTTCTTGTCGTAGGCTATGATCATGATCTCTTGTAGGTTGGAGTCTCTGATCCCCGAGATGTGATTTATTCCCCCTATCATAGTGTAATGGTGACAGTGTGTATGCTATGTTAGTACTCGGTTTATTTTGCAAAGATCTATTATGCTCTAAGTTTATTTAAATATGAACATCGAATGTTGTGGAGCTTGTTAACTCCGGCATTGAGGTGCTCTTGTAGCCCTACACAATGAATGGTGTTTGTCATCCAACAAAGAGTGTATGTAGCACAAATGAGAGAAGTTATTATTTATTATGCGATCAATGTTGAGAGTGTCCACTAGTGAAAGTATGATCCCTAGGCCTTGTTTCCAATACTGCAAACACCGCTTATTTACTGTTCTATTGCATGTTTACTTGCTGCCATATTTTATTCAGATTACTATTACCACTCATATACATCCATACTACTTGTATTTCACTATCTCTTCGCCGAACTAGTGCACCTATACATCTGACAAGTGTATTAGGTGTGTTGGGGACACAAGAGACTTCTTGTATCGTGATTGCAGGGTTGCTTGAGAGGGATATCTTTGACCTCTTCCTCCCTGAGTTCGATAAACCTTGGGTGATCCACTTAAGGGAAAACTTGCTGCTGTTCTACAAACCTCTGCTCTTGGAGGCCCAACACTGTCTACAAGAATAGAAGCACCCGTAGACATCAAGGTTCCACGTTGGCGCCGGAATCCCTGGTGTTGTGCCGCACTACACTCCTCCACCAACAACCTTCACGTGGCCTTCATCTCCTACTGGTTCGATAACCTTGGTTTCTTTTTGAGGGAAAACTTGCTGCTGTGCGCATCACACCTTCCTCTTGGGTTTCCCAACGGACGTGTGCATCATGCGCCATCAAGACTGTTTTCTGGCGCCGTTCCCGGAGAGATCAAGACACGCTGCAAGGGGAGTCTCTCACATCCAATCTCTTTACTTTGTTTTTGTCTTGCTTTACTTTATTTCATTTTCTTGTTTTGTTTGCTTTATATCAAAAACACAAAAAAATTAGTTGCTTTACTTTATTTCATTTGTCTTGTTTACTTGCTCTATATCAAAACACAAAAAAATTAGTTACTTGTTTTTACTTTACTTTATTCTGTTTGCTTAGTTTACTTTTATTACTGCTACAATGGGTACTCCTGAAAATACTAAGTTGTGTGATTTCACTAGCACAAATAATAATGATTTTATAAGTACTCCTATTGCTCCACCTGCTACTACAGCAGAATTCTATGAAATTAAACCTGCTTTACTGAATCTTGTTATGAGAGAGCAATTTTCTGGTGTTAGTACTGATGATGCTGCTGCCCATCTTAATAATTTTGTTGAACTTTGTGAAATGCAAAAGTATAAGGATATAGATGGTGATATTATAAAACTGAAATTGTTTCCTTTCTCATTAAGAGGAAGAGCTAAAGATTGGTTGCTTTCTTTGCCTAAAAATAGTATTGATTCATGGACTAAATGTAAAGATGCTTTTATTGGTAAATATTATCCTCCTGCTAAGATTATATCTTTGAGAAGTAGCATTATGAACTTTAAGCAATTTGATAATGAACATGTTGCTCAAGCATGGGAGAGAATGAAATCTTTGGTAAAGAATTGCCCTACCCATGGACTAACTACTTGGATGATCATCCAAACCTTTTATGCATGATTGAATTTTTCCTCAAGGAACCTATTGGATTCAGCTGCTGGAGGTACTTTTATGTCCATCACCTTGGGCGCCGCAACAAAGCTTCTTGATGATATGATGATCAATTACTCTGAATGGCACACTGAAAGAACTCCTCAAGGTAAGAAGGTAAATTCTGTTGAAGAAACCTCTTCTTTGAGTGATAAGATTGATGCTATTATGTCTATGCTTGCAAATGGTAGATCTCATATTGATCCTAATAATGTTCCTTTAGCTTCATTGGTTGCTCAAGAAGAGCATGTTGATGTGAATTTCATTAAGAATAATAATTTCAACAACAATGCTTATAGGAATAATTATGGTAACAACAACTATAGGCCATATCCTTTTAATAATGGTAATGGTTATGTTAATTCTTATGGTAATTCTTACAACAATAATAAAACTGTTGAAGAAAAGCTTGGTAAAATTGATGTTCTTGCTTCCAAGGTTGATAGTCTTGCTCTTGATGTTGATCTTTTAAAATTGAAAGTTATGCCTGAGGAAGTTAAAGATGCTAGGTTTGCTAAAACAAATGCCATCCAAGTTCGAATTAATGATAATATTAGAATGTTGGCTGAATTGCATGCTAGGTGGGATAGAGAAGAAAAAGAAAAACTTGCTAAAGAGAATAATGTAGCTAAAGTTTGGACTATTACCACCACTAGTAATGTTGATTCTTCACATGTTGCTAAACCTCCTACTATCAATGGTAAAATAATTGGTGTTGGCAATGTTTCTACTCCTAGTACAAAGCGTGCAAAATTGCCTGAAACTGCTGAAACTGTTTGTGATAAAACTGCTGAAATTTTTCAAAATATTGGGGACAATGATCCCATTGTTGTAGATCATAATGGTTTAGATTTTGATGATTGTCATATTACTGAAGTTATTAAGTTCTTACAAAAACTTGCTAGAAGTCCTAATGCTAGTGCTACAAATTTAGCCTTTACAAAACATATTACAAATGCTCTCATTAAAGCTAGGGAAGAGAAATTAAAACTTGAAGCTTCTATTCCTAGGAAGTTGGAAGATGGTTGGGAGCCCATCATTAAGATGAAATTCAATGATTTTGAATGTAATGCTTTATGTGATCTTGGTGCAAGTATTTCTGTTATGCCTAAGAAAATTTATGATATGCTTGACTTGCCACCATTGAAAAATTGTTATTTGGATGTTAATCTTGCTGATAATTCTCTAAAGAAACCTTTGGGGAGGATTGATAATGTTCGCATTACGGTTAACAATAACCTTGTCCCCGTTGATTTTGTTGTCTTGGATATTGAATGCAATGCATCTTGTCCTATTGTCTTGGGAAGACCCTTTCTTCGAACTGTTGGTGCTGTTATTGATATGAAAGAAGGAAATATTAAGTATCAATTTCCTCTCAAGAAAGGTATGGAACACTTCCCTAGAAAGAGAATGAAGTTGTCTTTTGATTCTATTATTAGAACAAATTATGATGTTGATGCTTCTACTCTCGATGTTACTTGATTTGCACTTTCTGCGCCTAGCTGAAAGGCGTTAAAGAAAAGCGCTTATGGGAGACAACCCATGTTTTTACCTACAGCAATTTTTTGTTTTGTCTTGGAAGTTGTTTACTACTGTAGCAACCTCTCCTTATCATGTTTTTGTGCCAAGTAAAGTTTCTATGCCAAAGTTGATGTTATATTTGGGATTGCTGCGCAGAAACAGCATTGCTGTCTGTCACGAATCTGGGCACAATTCTCTGTAGAAAATTCGAAAAAATCTGCCAATTTACGAGCGTGATCCTCAGATATGTACGCAACTTTCATTAGTTTTGAGTTTTTCCATTTGAGCAAGTCTGGTGCCATCTCTAAATTCGTCTTTACGGACTGTTCTGTTTTTGACAGATTCTGCCTTTTATTTCGCATTGCCTCTTTTGCTATGTTGGATTTATTTCTTTGATCCACTAATGTCCAGTAGCATTATGCAATGTCCAGAAGTGAAAATAATGATTGTGTCACCTCTGAATGTGTGAATTATTAATGATGCACTAACCCTCTAATGAGTTTGCTTGAAGTTTGGTGTGAAGGAAGTTTTCAAGGGTCAAGAGAGGAGTATGATATACTATGATCAAGAGGAGTGAAAGCTCTAAGCTTGGGGATGCCCCGTGGTTCACCCCTGCATATTTTAAGAAGACTCAAGCGTCTAAGCTTGGGGATGCCCAAGGCATCCCCTTCTTCATCGACAACATCATCAGGTTCCTCCCCTGAAACTATATTTTTATTCAATCACATCTTGTATTCTTTGCTTGGAGCGTCGGTTTGTTTTTGTTTTTGTTTTTGTTTGAATAAAATGGATCCTAGCATTCACTTTGTGGGAGAGAGACACGCTCCGTTGTTGCATATGGACACATGTGTCCTTAGGCTTTACTCATAATGTTCATGGCGAAGTTTCTTCTTCGTTAAATTGTTATATGGTTGGAATTGGAAAATGCTACATGTAGTAATTCTAAAATGTCTTGGATAATGTGATACTTGGTAATTGTTGTGCTCATGATTAAGCTCTTGCATCATATGCTTTGCACCCATTAATGAAGAAATACATAGAGCTTGCTAAAATTTGATTTGCATATTTGGTTTCTCTAAGGTCTAGATAATATCTAGTATTGAGTTTTGAACAACAAGGAAGACGGTGTAGAGTCTTATAATGTTTACAATATGTCTTTTATGTGAGTTTTGCTGCACTTGTTCATCCTTGAGTTTGCTTCAAATAACCTTGCTAGCCTAAACCTTGTATCGAGAGGGAATACTTCTCATGCATCCAAAATCCTTGAGCCAACTACTATGCCATTTGTGTCCACCATACCTACCTACTACATGGTATTTCTCCGCCATTCCAAAGTAAATTGCTTGAGTGCTACCTTTAAAATTCCATCATTCACCTTTGCAATATATAGCTCATGGGACAAAATAGCCTTAAAAACTATCGTAGTATTGAATATGTACTTATGCACTTTATCTTTTATTAAGTTGCTTGTTGTGCGATAACCATGCTTCTGGGGAACGCCATCAACTATTGTTGAATATCATGTGAGTTGCTATGCATGTCCGTCTTGTCTGAAGGTCTATCATTTTAGTGGTTGGAGCATGCAAAATTGTTAGAGAAGAACATTGGGCCGCTAACTAAAGCCATGAACCATGGTGGAAGTTTCAGTTTTGGACATATATCCTCAATCTCATATGAGAATAATAACTTTGCTACATGCTTATGCATTTAAGAGGAGTCCATTATCTGTTGTCCATGTTGTCCCGGTATGGATGTCTAAGTTGAGAATAATCAAAAGCGAGAAATCCGAAATGCGAGCTTTCTCCTTAGACCTTTGTACAGGCGGCATGGAGGTACCCCTTTGTGACACTTGGTTGAAACATGGCATGCGAAGATCCGGTAGTCCAAGTTAAGTAGGACGAGGTGCGGGCACTATTAGTATACTATGCGTGAGGCTTGCAACTTGTAAGATATAATTTTCATAACTCATATGCTTTATTACTACCGTTGACAAAATTGTTTCATGTTTTCAAAATAAAAGCTCTAGCACAAATACAGCAATCGATGCTTTCCTCATTGAAGGACCATTCTTTTACTTTTATTGTTGAGTCAGTTTACCTATCTCCTTCCACCTTAAGAAGCAAACACTTGTGTGAACTGTGCATTGATTCCTACATACTTGCATATTGCACTTGTTATATTACTTTATGTTGACAATATCCATGAGATATACATGTTATAAGTTGAAAGCAACCGCTGAAACTTCATCTTCCTTTGTGTTGCTTCAACACCTTTACTTTGATTTATTGCTTTATGAGTTAACTCTTATGCAAGACTTATTGATGCTTGTCTTGAAGTACTATTCATGAAAAGTCTTTGTCATATGATTCACTTGTTTACTCATGTCATTACCTTTGCTTTGATCGCTGCATTCATTACATATGTTTACAAATAGTATGATCAAGATTATGATGGCATGTCACTTCAGAAATTATCTTTGTTATCGTTTTACCTGCTCGGGACGAGCAGAACTAAGCTTGGGGATGCTGATACGTCTCCAACGTATCGATAATTTCTTATGTTCCATGCTACTTTATTGATGATACCTACATGTTTTATGCACATTATATGTCATATTTATGCATTTTCTGGAACTAACCTATTAACAAGATGCCGAAGAGCCAGTTGCTGTTTTCTGCTGTTTTTGGTTTCAGAAATCCTAGTAAAGAAATATTCTCGGAATTGGACGAAACTTTCGCCCAGGGTCCTATTTTTGCACGAAGCTTCCAGAAGACCGAAGACCTAACGAAGTGGGGCCACGAGGCGGCCAGGAGGGGCCGGCGCGGCCCAGGCCCTGGCCGCGCCGACCTGGGGCCCTCGTGTGGCCCCTCGCGTTGACCCTCCGCCTACTTAAAGCTTCCGTCGCGAAACCCCCAGTACGAGAGCCACGATACGGAAAACCTTACAGAGACGCGCCGCCGCGAATCCCATCTCGGGGGATTCAGGAGATCGCCTCCGGCACCCTGCCGGAGAGGGGATTCATCTCCCGGAGGACTCTACACCGCCATGGTCGCCTCCGGAGTGATGAGTGAGTAGTCCACCCCTGGACCATGGGTCCATAGCAGTAGCTAGATGGTCGTCTTCTCCTTGTTGTGCTTCATTGTTGGATCTTGTGAGCTGCCTAACATGATCAAGATCATCTATCTGTAATACTATATGTTGTGTTTGTCGGGATCCGATGGATAGAGAGTACTATGATTATGGTGATTATCAATCTATTGTTCATGTGTTGTTTATGATCTTGCATGCTCTCCGTTATTAGTAGAGGCTCTGGCCAAGTTTTTACTCTTAACTCCAAGAGGGAGTATTTATGCTCGATAGTGGGTTCATGCCTCCATTTAATCTGGGACAGTGACAGAAAGTTCTAAGGTTGTGGATGTGCTGTTGCCACTAGGGATAAAACATTGATGCTATGTCTAAGGATGTAGTTGTTGATTACATTACGCACCATACTTAATTGTTGTGCTTTGCAACTTAATACTGGAGGGGTTCGGATGATAACCTGAAGGTGGACTTTTTAGGCATAGATGCAGTTGGATGGCGGTCTATGTACTTTGTCGTAATGCCCAATTAAATCTCACTATATTTATCATATCATGTATATGCATTGTTATGCCTTTCTCTATTTGTCAATTGCCCGACTGTAATTTGTTTACCCAACATGCTTTTATCTTATGGGAGAGACACCTCTAGTGAACTGTGGACCCCGGTCCTATTCTTTACATAGCATACAATCTACTGCAATTGTGTTTTACTATTTTCTTTGCAAACATCTTCCACTCGATACGTTTAATCCTTTGTTACAGCAAGCCGGTGAGATTGACAACCTCACTGTTTCATTGGGGCAAAGTACTTTGGTTTTGTTGTGCAGATTCCACGTTGGCGCCGGAATCCCTGGTGTTGCGCCGCATCACATTTCGCGACCATCAACCTTCAACGTGCTTCTTGGCTCCTCTGGTTCGATTAAACCTTGGTTTCATACTGAGGGAAACTTGCATCATACCTTCCACTTGGGGTTCCCAACGGACGTGTGCATCTACGCGTATCAGTGACGTCTCTGGAAGGTTTTCCGTATCGTGGCTCTCAGTACAGAGGGTTTCGCGACGAAGGCTTTAAGTAGGCGGAAGGGCGGAGTCGGATGGGTCACGAGGGCCCCACACGCTAGGGCCGCGCGGCCAGGGCCTGGGCCGCGCCGCCCTAGTGTGTCGGTGATACGTCTCAAACGTATCTATAATTTCTGATGTTCCATGCTTGTTTTATGACAATACCTACATGTTTTGTTCACACTTTATATTGTTTTGATGCGTTTCCGGAACTAACCTATTGACGAGATGCTGAAGTTCCAGTTCTGTTTTCTGCTGTTTTTGGTTTCAGAAATCCTAGTAAGGAAATATTCTCGGAATCGGACGAAATCAATGCCCAGCATCCTATTTTTCCACGAAGCTTCCAGAACACCCGAGAGCCAGCAGAGAGGGGGCCACAGGGCCACCAGATGACGGTGGCGCGGCCAGGGCCTGGGCCGCGCCCCCTATTGTGTCACCGCCTCGTCAGCCTTCCGACTCCGCCTCTTCGCCTATTTAAAGGTCCCTGACCTAAAACCTCGATACGAATAAGCCACGGTACGAGAAAAGTTCCAGAGCCGCCGCCATCGCGAAGCCAAGATCTGGGGGACAGGAGTCTCTGTTCCGGCACGCCGCCGGGACGGGGAAGTGCCCCCGGAAGGATTCTCCATCGACACCGCTGCCATCTCCACCGCCATCTTCATCACCGCTGCTGCTCCCATGAGGAGGGAGTAGTTCTCCATCGAGGCTCGGGGCTGTACCGGTAGCTATGTGGTTAATCTCTCTCCTATGTACTTCAATACAATGATCTCATGAGCTGCTTTACATGATTGAGATCCATATGATGAGCTTTGTATCGCTACTAGTTATGTGCTACTCATGTGATGTTATTAAAGTAGTCTATTCCTCCTGCATGGTGTAAAGGTGACTAGTGTGTGCACCGTGTGGTTCTTGTCGTAGGCTATGATCATGATCTCTTGTAGATTGTGGAGTTAATTGTCATTATGATAGTATTGATGTGATCTATTCCTCCTTCATAGTGTAATGTGGACAGTGTGTGCGCTATGTTAGTTCTTGGTTTATTTTGCAATGATCTATTATGCTCTAAGGTTACTTAAACATGAATATCGAATGTTGTGGAGCTTGTTAACTCCGGCATTGAGGGTTCGTGTAATCCTACGCAACGAATGGTGTTCATTATCAAACAAGAGTATATGTAGCACATATGAGAAAGAGTTATTTATTATGCGATCAATGTTGAGAGTGTCCACTAGTGAAAGTATGATCCCTAGGCCTTGTTTCCATCACAAAGAATTGCTTTCCACGCCAGCAAGCTATTTTCTGGCGCCGCTTGTTTACTGTTTTACTGCATCTTTACTTTCTGCAATATTACCACCATCTATACCACCTGTGTTTTACTATCTCTTCGCCGAACTAGTGCACCTATACATCTGACAAGTGTATTAGGTGTGTTGGGGACACAAGAGACTTCTTGTATCGTGATTGCAGGGTTGCTTGAGAGGGATATCTTTGACCTCTTCCTCCCTGAGTTCGATAAACCTTGGGTGATCCACTTAAGGGAAAACTTGCTGCTGTTCTACAAACCTCTGCTCTTGGAGGCCCAACACTGTCTACAAGAATAGAAGCACCCGTAGACATCAAGCTATTTTCTGGCGCCGTTGCCGGGGACGAATCAAGACACTCCATCAAGCCCGTCAACCGCCATCAAACCTCCCACGTCAACCACGCGCCAGTTGTGGACAGCAAGCTATTTTCTGGCGCCGTTGCCGGGGAGGAAAGGTAAAAGGTACTCACACTCCGGATCTCGGCTACTAAGCTATTTTCCGGCGCCGTTGTAAGTACTCGAAGCTATTTCCTTTAGATCCTGCAATTGCATCTTTTGGTTTCTTGTTTACACTAGTTAGGCATAATGGAGAGCAACAATGAGCTTCTTATTCTATTTCCTGAGTTAAGACATGGATTGTTTGATGCGAAAATTAAAAAACCTATGGAATCTTATTTGCATGCTAGTAGCAATGATATTAGTATGAACGCTTTGAACACCATTGTTGTTAATGATATGGAAAATTCTAAGCTTGGGGAAGCTGGTTTTGATGAGCATGATATTTTTAGTCCCCCAAGCATTGAGGAGAAAATTTTCTTTGATGATACTTTGCCTCCTATTTATGATGATTACAATGATAGTGGTCTTTTGGTGCCGCCTACTATGGAGAGTAAATTTTATTATGATTATACTATGCCTCCTACACTTGATGAGAATAATAATGATAGCTACTTTGTTGAATTTGCTCCCACTACAACTAATAAAATTGATTATGCTTATGTGGAGAGTAATTATTTTATGCATGTGGCTCATGACAAGAATGTTTTATGTGATAGTTATATTGTTGAATTTGTTCATGATGCTACTGAAAGTTATTATGAGAGAGGGAAATATGGTTATATGCATCTTAATAATATTAAGTTTCCCCTCTTTATGTTGAGAATCTTGAAATTGCGCTTGTGTTGCTTTTCTATGCTTGCCACTTTGTTCTTCATGAATCTATTTATGTACAAGATTCCTTTTCATAGGAAGCATGTTAGGCTTAAATGTGTTTTGAATTTGCTTCTTGATGTTCTCTTTGCTTCAACTCTCATCCTTATGAGAGCATCATCATTAAAATTGCTGAGCCCATCTTAATGGCTATAAAGAAAGAACTTCTTGGGAGATAACCCATGTGTTTATTTTACTACAGCAATTTTTGTTTTGTTGAGTCTTGGAAGTTGTTTACTACTGTAGCAACCTCTCCTTATCAAGTTTTTGTGCCAAGTAAAGTCTCTATGGTAAAGTTGATGCTAGATTTGGATTGCTGCGCAGAAACAGCATTGCTGTCTGTCACGAATTTGAGCAGAAGTCTCTGTAAAAAAATCAAAAAAATCTGCAAATTTACGTGTGTGATCCTCAGATATGTACGCAACTTTCATTAGTTTTGAGTTTTTCCATTTGAGCAAGTTAAGTGCCCCTTTCAGATTCGTCTTTACGGACTGTTCTGTTTTTGACAGATTCTGCCTTTTATTTCGCATTGCCGCTTTTGTTAAGTTGAATGAGTTTCTTTGTTCCATTAACTTTCAGAAGTTTTGTGCAATGTCCAGAAGTGTTAAGAATGATTGTGTCACCTCTGAACATGTGAATTTTTGATTGTGCACTAACCCTCTAATGAGTTTGCTTGAAGTTTGGTGTGGCAGAAGTTTTCAAGGGTCAATAGAAGAGGGTGATATAATGTGATCGAGAAGAGTGAAAGGTCTAAGCTTGGGGATGCCCCGGTGGTTCATCCCTGCATATTTTAAGAAGACTCAAGCATCTAAGCTTGGGGATGCCCAAGGCATCCCCTTCTTCATCGACAACTTATCAGGTTTCTTCTAGTGAAACTATATTTTTATTCAGTCACATCTTGTACTTTGGAGCGTCTGTGTGCTTTTATTTTCGTTTTGTTATTTTCATTCTCTGAATAAGTTCATCCTTGTGTGGGAGAGAGACATGCTCCGCTGGTTCATATGAACACATGTGTTCTTAGCTTTTAATGTTCAAGGGCGAAAGTTGATCGCTTCACTTGTTGCTATTTGGTTGGAATAAGAAAATGCTTCATATGGTCTTGAATAATTTGATACTTGGCAATTGTTTTGAGCTCTCATAGATCATGTTTACTCATGCACCATGTAGTTTAAATCTAGTAGTGGAGAACTGATACGTCTCCGACGTATCGATAATTTCTTATGTTCCATGCCACTTTATTGATGATATCTACATGTTTTATACACATTGTATGTCATATTTATGCATTTTCTGGAACTAACCTATTAACAAGATGCCGGCCGTTTTCTGCTGTTTTTGGTTTCAGAAATCCTAGTAACGAAATATTCTCGGAATCGGACGAAATCAACGCCCAGGTTCCTATTTTCCCGGAACCATCCAGAACACTCGAGAGCTGCCAGAGATGGGCCCTGTGGGCCCCAGATGACATGGTGGCGCGGCCTGGGCCCTGGCCGCGCCACCCTATGGTGTCATCGCCTCGTTGACCCTCCTGCGCCGCCTCTTCGCCTATATAAAGCCCCTGCGCCGAAAACCCTTACGGAGAGCCACGATACGAGAAAAGTTCCAGAGCCGCCGCCGTCGCGAAGCCAAGATCTGGGGGACAGGAGTCTCTGTTCCGGCACCCTGCCGGAGCGGGGAAGTGCCCCCGGAAGGCTTCTCCATCGACACCGCTGCCATCTCCACCGCCATCTTCATCACCGCTGCTGCTCCCATGAGGAGGGAGTAGTTCTCCATCGAGGCTCGGGGCTGTACCGGTAGCTATGTGGTTAATCTCTCTCCTATGTACGTCAATACAATGATCTCATGAGCTGCTTTACATGATTGAGATTCATATGAGTTTTGTATCACTACTATCTATGTGCTACTCTAGTGATGTGTTATTAAAGTAGTTTTATTCCTCCTGCATGTGTGCAAAGGTGACAGTGCGTGCACCGTGTTAGTACTTGGTTTATGCTATGATCATGATCTCTTGTAGATTGCGAAGTTAACTATTGCTATGATAATATTGATGTGATCTATTCCTCCTACATATGCATGAAGGTGACAGTGTGCATGCTATGCTAGTACTTGGTTTAGTCGTTTTGATCTATCTTACACTAAAGGTTACTAAAATATGAGCATTATTGTGGAGCTTGTTAACTCCGGCATTGAGGGTTCGTGTAATCCTACGCAATGTGTTCATCATCCAACAAAAGTGTAGAGTATGCATTTATCTATTCTGTTATGTGATCAATGTTGAGAGTGTCCACTAGTGAAAGTCTATTCCCTAGGCCTTGTTCCTAAATACTGCTGAGTTACTACTGCTTGTTTACTGTTTTACTGTGTTACTACTGCTGCAATACTACCACCATCAACTACACGCCAGCAAGCTATTTTCTGGCACCGTTGCTACTGCTTATATATATTCATACCACCTGTATTTCACTATCTCTTCGCCGAACTAGTGCACCTATTTGGTGTGTTGGGGACACAAGAGACTTCTTGCTTTGTGGTTGCAGGGTTGCATGAGAGGGATATCTTTGACCTCTTCCTCCCCGAGTTCGATAAACCTTGGGTGATCCACTTAAGGGAAACTTGCTGCTGTTCTACAAACCTCTGCTCTTGGAGGCCCAACACTGTCTACAGGAAAGGAGGGGGAACGTAGACATCAAGCTAATTTTCTGGCGCCGTTGCCGGGGAGGAAAGGTAAAAGGTACTCACACTCCGGATCTCGGCTACTAAGCTATTTTCCGGCGCCATTGTAAGTACTCGAAGCTATTTCCTTTAGACTCTGCAATTGCGACATTTGGTTTCTTGTTTACACTAGTTAGGCATAATGGAAAACAACAAAAATATGAGAGATCTTTATGAACTTTATCTTGAATTAGGACATGATGTGTTTGAAGAGAGAATTAAAAAACCCATGGAACTTTATATGCATGATAATGGGAATGTTATTAGTATGAATGCTTTGAACACCATTGTTGCTAATGCTATGGAAAATTCTAAGCTTGGGGAAGCTGGTTTTGATGAGCATGATATTTTTAGTCCCCCAAGCATTGAGGAGAAAATTTACTTTGATGATACTTTGCCTCCCATTTATGATGATTATAATGATAGTAGTCTTTTGTTACCACCTGTTATGGAGGATAAATCTGATTATGATTACAATATACCTCCTATATTTGATAGCTACTTTGTTGAATTTGCTCCCACTACAATTAATAAGAATGACTATGCTTATGTTGGGAGTAGTAATTATTTTATGCATGAGACTCATGATAAGAATGCTTTATGTGATAGTTATATTGTTGAGTTTGCTCATGATGCTACTGAAAGTTATTATGAGAGAGGAAAATATGGTTGTAGAAATTTTCATGTTACTAAAACACCTCTCTATGTGCTGAAATTTTTGAAGCTACACTTGTTTTATCTTCCTATGCTTGTTACTTTGCTCTTCATGAACTTGTTTATTTACAAGATTCTTATGCATAGGAAGCATGTTAGACTTAAATGTGTTTTGAATTTGCCTCTTGATGCTCTCTTTTGCTTCAACTCTTATTTCTTGCGAGTGCATCATTAAAACTGCTGAGCCCATCTTAATGGCTATAAAGAAAGAACTTCTTGGGAGATAACCCATGTGTTATTTTGCTACAGTACTTTGTTTTATATTTGTGTTTTGGAAGTTGTTTACTACTGTAGCAACCTCTCCTTATCTTAGTTTTGTGTTTTGTTGTGCCAAGTAAAGTTTCTATGTTAAAGTTGATGTTATATTTGGGATCGCTGCGCAGAAACAGCATTGCTGTCTGTCACGAATCTGGGCACAGTTCTCTGTAGAAAATTCGAAAAAATCTGCCAATTTACGAGCGTGATCCTCAGATATGTACGCAACTTTCATTAGTTTTGAGTTTTTCCATTTGAGCAAGTCTGGTGCCAGATTTAAATTCGTCTTTACGGACTGTTCTGTTTTTGACAGATTCTGCCTTTTATTTCGCATTGCCGCTTTTGTTAAGTTGAATGAGTTTCTTTGTTTCATTAACTTTCAGAAGTTTTGTGCAATGTCCAGAAGTGTTAAGAATGATTGTGTCACCTCTGAACATGTGAATTTTTGATTGTGCACTAACCCTCTAATGAGTTTGCTTGAAGTTTGGTGTGAAGGAAGTTTTCAAGGGTCAATAGAAGAGGGTGATATAATGTGATCGAGAAGAGTGAAAGGTCTAAGCTTGGGGATGCCCCGGTGGTTCATCCCTGCATATTTTAAGAAGACTCAAGCATCTAAGCTTGGGGATGCCCAAGGCATCCCCTTCTTCATCGACAACTTATCAGGTTTCTTCTAGTGAAACTATATTTTTATTCAGTCACATCTTATGTACTTTACTTGGAGCGTCTGTGTGCTTTTATTTTTGTTTTTGTTTTGTTATCTTAGTTCTCTGAATAAGTTCATCCTTGTGTGGGAGAGAGACACGCTCCGCTGGTTCGTATGAACACATGTGTTCTTAGCTCATAATATTCATGGCGAAGTTTCTTCTTCGTTAAATTGCTATATGGTTGGAATTGGAAAATGCTACATGTAGTAATTGGTGAAATGTCTTGGATAATGTGATACTTGGCAATTGTTGTGCTCATGTTTAAGCTCTTGCATCATATACTTTGCACCTATTAATGAAGAAATACATAGAGCTTGCTAAAATTTGGTTTGCATAATTGGTCTCTCTAAGGTCTAGATAATATCTAGTATTGAGTTTTGAACAACAAGGAAGACAGTGTAGAGTCTTATAATGTTTACAATATGTCTTTTATGTGAGTCTTGCTGCACTTGTTCATCCTTGAGTTTGCTTCAAATAACCTTGCTAGCCTAAACCTTGTATCGAGAGGGAATACTTCTCATGCATCCAAAATCCTTGAGCCAACCACTATGCCATTTGTGTCCACCATACCTACCTACTACATGGTATTTACCCGCCATTCCAAAGTAAATTGCTTGAGTGCTACCTTTAAAATTCCATCATTCACCTTTGCAATATATAGCTCATGGGACAAAATAGCCTTAAAAACTATCGTAGTATTGAATATGTACTTATGCACTTTATATTTTATTAAGTTGCTTGTTGTGCGATAACCATGTTTCTGGGGAACGCCATCAACTATTGTTGAATATCATGTGAGTTGCTATGCATGTCCGTCTTGTCTGAAGGTCTATCATTTTAGTGGTTGGAGCATGCAAAATTGTTAGAGAAGAACATTGGGCCGCTAACTAAAGCCATGAATCATGGTGGAAGTTTCAGTTTTGGACATATATCCTCAATCTCATATGAGAATAATAACTTTGCTACATGCTTATGCATTAAAGAGGAGTCCATTATCTGTTGTCCATGTTGTCCCGGTATGGATGTCTAAGTTGAGAATAATCAAAAGCGAGAAATCCGAAATGCGAGCATTCTCCTTGGACCTTTGTACAGGCGGCATGGAGGTACCCCTTTGTGACACTTGGTTGAAACATGGCATGCAAAGATCCGGTAGTCCAAGTTAAGTAGGACGAGGTGCGGGCACTATTAGTATACTATGCGTGAGGCTTGCAACTTGTAAGATATAATTTACATAACTCATATGCTTTATTACTACCGTTGACAAAATTGTTTCATGTTTTCAAAATAAAAGCTCTAGCACAAATACAGCAATCGATGCTTTCCTCTGCGAAGGACCATTCTTTTACTTTTATTGTTGAGTCAGTTTACCTATCTCCTTCCACCTTAAGAAGCAAACACTTGTGTGAACTGTGCATTGATTCCTACATACTTGCATATTGCACTTGTTATATTACTTTATGTTGACAATATCCATGAGATATACATGTTACAAGTTGAAAGCAACCGCTGAAACTTAATCTTCTTATGTGTTGCTTCAACACCTTTACTTTGATTTATTGCTTTATGAGTTAACTCTTATGCAAGACTTATTGATGCTTGTCTTTAAGTACTATTCATGAAAAGTCTTTGCTTTATGATTCAGTTGTTTACTCATGTCATTACCATTGTTTTGATCGCTGCATTCATTACATATGTTTACAATATGATCAAGTTTATGATGGCATGTCACTTAAGAAATTATCTTTGTTATCGTTTTACCTGCTCGGGACGAGCAGAACTAAGCTTGGGGATGCTGATACGTCTCCGACGTATCGATAATTTCTTATGTTCCATGCCACTTTATTGATGATATCTACATGTTTTATACACATTGTATGTCATATTTATGCATTTTCTGGAACTAACCTATTAACAAGATGCCGAAGTGCCAGTTCCTGTTTTCTGCTGTTTTTGGTTTCAGAAATCCTAGTAACGAAATATTCTCGGAATCGGACGAAATCAACGCCCAGGTTCCTATTTTCCCCGGAACCATCCAGAACACTCGAGAGCTGCCAGAGATGGGCCCTGTGGGCCCCAGATGACATGGTGGCGCGGCCTGGGCCCTGGCCGCGCCACCCTATGGTGTCATCGCCTCGTTGACCCTCCTGCGCCGCCTCTTCGCCTATATAAAGCCCCTGCATCGAAAACCCTTACGGAGGGAGCCACGATACGAGAAAAGTTCCAGAGCCGCCGCCGTCGCGAAGCCAAGCGGGGACAGGAGTCTCTTTCCGGCACCCTGCGGAGCGGGGAAGTGCCCCCGGAAGGCTTCTCCATCGACACCGCTGCCATCTCCACCGCCATCTTCATCACCGCTGCTGCTCCCATGAGGAGGGAGTAGTTCTCCATCGAGGCTCGGGGCTGTACCGGTAGCTATGTGGTTAATCTCTCTCCTATGTACGTCAATACAATGATCTCATGAGCTGCTTTACATGATTGAGATTCATATGAGTTTTGTATCACTACTATCTATGTGCTACTCTAGTGATGTGTTATTAAAGTAGTTTTATTCCTCCTGCATGTGTGCAAAGGTGACAGTGCGTGCACCGTGTTAGTACTTGGTTTATGCTATGATCATGATCTCTTGTAGATTGCGAAGTTAACTATTGCTATGATAATATTGATGTGATCTATTCCTCCTACATATGCATGAAGGTGACAGTGTGCATGCTATGCTAGTACTTGGTTTAGTCGTTTTGATCTATCTTACACTAAAGGTTACTAAAATATGAGCATTATTGTGGAGCTTGTTAACTCCGGCATTGAGGGTTCGTGTAATCCTACGCAATGTGTTCATCATCCAACAAAAGTGTAGAGTATGCATTTATCTATTCTGTTATGTGATCAATGTTGAGAGTGTCCACTAGTGAAAGTCTATTCCCTAGGCCTTGTTCCTAAATACTGCTGAGTTACTACTGCTTGTTTACTGTTTTACTGTGTTACTACTGCTGCAATACTACCACCATCAACTACACGCCAGCAAGCTATTTTCTGGCACCGTTGCTACTGCTTATATATATTCATACCACCTGTATTTCACTATCTCTTCGCCGAACTAGTGCACCTATTTGGTGTGTTGGGGACACAAGAGACTTCTTGCTTTGTGGTTGCAGGGTTGCATGAGAGGGATATCTTTGACCTCTTCCTCCCCGAGTTCGATAAACCTTGGGTGATCCACTTAAGGGAAACTTGCTGCTGTTCTACAAACCTCTGCTCTTGGAGGCCCAACACTGTCTACAGGAAAGGAGGGGGAACGTAGACATCAAGAACTACTGTAGAGCTTGTTGAAATTTGGTTTGCATGATTGGTCTCTCTAAGGTCTAGATATTTTCTGGTAAGAGTGTTTGAGCAACAAGGAAGACAGTGTAGAGTCTTATAATGCTTGCAATATGTTCTTATGTAAGTTTTGCTGTACCGGTTTATACTTGTGTTTGCTTCAAACAACCTTGCTAGCCAAAGCCTTGTACTGAGAGGGAATACTTCTCGTGCATCCAAAACCTTGAGCCAAAACCTATGCCATTTGTGTCCACCATATCTACCTACTATGTGGTATTTTTCTGCCATTCCAAGTAAATACTTCATGTGCTACCTTTAAACAATTCAAAATCTATTATCTCTTATTTGTGTCAATGTTTTATAGCTCATGAGGAAGTATGTGGTGTTTTATCTTTCGATCTTGTCATTTACTTTTGACAGACTTTCACAATGGACTAGTGGCTTCATCCGCTTATCCAATAATTTTGCAAAAAGAGCTGGCAATGGGGTTCCCAGCCCCAATTAATTAACTTGCATTAATAATTCTCTTCACATGTTTTGCTCTGATCTATCAGTAAGCAACTTAAATTTGCAAATAGACACTCCTCCATGGTATGTGAATGTTGGAAGGCACCCGAGGATTCGGTTAGCCATGGCTTGTGTAAGCAAAAGGTTGGGGGGAGTGTCATCTAATAAATAAAACTAAAGTACATGTGTAAACAAAAGAGAAGAGGGATGATCTACCTTGCTGGTAGAGATAACGTCCTTCATGGGAGCCGCTCTTGAAAGTCTGGTTGATAAGGTAGTTAGAGTACCCATTACCATTCGTTGACAACAACAAACACCTCTCAAAATTTTACTTTTATGCTCTCTATATGATTTCAAAACTTGAAAAGCTCTAGCACATGATTTAATCCCTGCTTCCCTCTGCGAAGGGCCTATCTTTTACTTTATGTTGAGTCAGTTTACCTACTTCCTTCCATCTTAGAAGCAAACACTTGTGTCAACTGTGCATTGATTCTTACATACTTGCTTATTTGCATTCATCATATTACTCTGTGTTGACAATTATCCATGAGATATGCATGTTGAAAGTTGAAAGCAACTGCTGAAACTTATATCTTCCTTTGTGTTGCTTCGATGCCTTTACTTTGAATTTATTGCTTTATGAGTTAACTCTTATGCAAGACTTATTGATGCTTGTCTTGAAAGTACTATTCATGAAAAGTTTTGCTATATGTCATCTATTTGTCAAACTATAGATATTGCTTTGAATCACTTCATTCATGTCATATGCTTTACAATAATGTTGATCAAGATTATGATGGTAGCATGTCACCTCAGAAATTATTTGTGTTATCGTTTACCTACTCGAGGACGAGTAGGAACTAAGCTTGGGGATGCTGATACGTCTCAAACGTATCTATAATTTCTGATGTTCCATGCTTGTTTTATGACAATACCTACATGTTTTGTTCACACTTTATATCGTTTTGATGCGTTTTCCGGAACTAACCTATTGACAAGATGCCGAAGTGCCAGCCTGTTTTCTGCTGTTTTTGGTTTCAGAAATCCTAGTAAGGAAATATTCTCGGAATCGGACGAAATCAATGCCCAGCATCCTATTTTTCCACGAAGCTTCCAACACCCGAGAGCCGCAGAGGGGGGGCCACAGGCGATGACAGTGGCGCGGCCGGGCCCGGGCCGCGCCCTATTGTGTCACCGCCGTCAGCCCTTCCGACTCCGCCTCTTCGCCTATTTAAAGGTCCCTGACCTAAAACCTCGATACGAATAAGCCACGGTACGAGAAAAGTTCCAGAGCCGCCGCCATCGTGAAGCCAAGATCTGGGGGACAGGAGTCTCTGTTCCGGCACGCCGCCGGACGGGGAAGTGCCCCCGGAAGGCTTCTCCATCGACACCGCTGCCATCTCCACCGCCATCTTCATCACCGCTGCTGCTCCCATGAGGAGGGAGTAGTTCTCCATCGAGGCTCGGGGCTGTACCGGTAGCTATGTGGTTAATCTCTCTCCTATGTACTTCAATACAATGATCTCATGAGCTGCTTTACATGATTGAGATCCATATGATGAGCTTTGTATCGCTACTAGTTATGTGCTACTCATGTGATGTTATTAAAGTAGTCTATTCCTCCTGCATGGTGTAAAGGTGACTAGTGTGTGCACCGTGTGGTTCTTGTCGTAGGCTATGATCATGATCTCTTGTAGATTGTGGAGTTAATTGTCATTATGATAGTATTGATGTGATCTATTCCTCCTTCATAGTGTAATGTGGACAGTGTGTGCGCTATGTTAGTTCTTGGTTTATTTTGCAATGATCTATTATGCTCTAAGGTTACTTAAACATGAATATCGAATGTTGTGGAGCTTGTTAACTCCGGCATTGAGGGTTCGTGTAATCCTACGCAACGAATGGTGTTCATTATCAAACAAGAGTATATGTAGCACATATGAGAAAGAGTTATTTATTATGCGATCAATGTTGAGAGTGTCCACTAGTGAAAGTATGATCCCTGATACGTCTCCAACGTATCGATAATTTCTTATGTTCCATGCTACTTTATTGATGATACCTACATGTTTTATGCACATTATATGTCATATTTATGCATTTTCTGGAACTAACCTATTAACAAGATGCCGAAGAGCCAGTTGCTGTTTTGCTGTTTTTGGTTTCAGAAATCCTAGTAAAGAAATATTCTCGGAATTGGACGAAACGCCCAGGGTCCTATTTTTGCACGAAGCTTCCAGAAGACCGAAGACCTAACGAGGGGCCACGAGGAGGCCAGGTGGCCGGCGGCCCAAGCCCTGGCCGCGCCGACCTATCCCCCGGGCCCCTCGTGTGGCCCCTCGCGTTGACCCTCCGCCTACTTAAAGCTTTCGCGACCCCCAGTACCGAGAGCCACGATACGGAAAACCTTCCAGAGACCGCCGCCGCGAATCCCATCTCGGGGATTCAGGAGATCGCCTCCGGCACCCTGCCGGAGAGGGGATTCATCTCCCGGAGGACTCTACACCGCCATGGTCGCCTCCGGAGTGATGAGTGAGTAGTCCACCCCTGGACCATGGGTCCATAGCAGTAGCTAGATGGTCGTCTTCTCCTTGTTGTGCTTCATTGTTGGATCTTGTGAGCTGCCTAACATGATCAAGATCATCTATCTGTAATACTATATGTTGTGTTTGTCGGGATCCGATGGATAGAGAGTACTATGATTATGGTGATTATCAATCTATTGTTTATGTGTTGTTTATGATCTTGCATGCTCTCCGTTATTAGTAGAGGCTCTGGCCAAGTTTTTGCTCTTAACTCCAAGAGGGGGTATTTATGCTCGATAGTGGGTTCATGCCTTCATTGAATCTGGGATCGTGACAGAAGGTTCTAAGGTTGTGATGTGCTGTTGCCACTAGGGATAAAACATTGATGCTATGTCTAAGGATGTAGTTGTTGATTACATTACGCACCATACTTAATGCAATTGTCTGTTGCTTTGCAACTTAATACCGGAGGGGTTCGGACGATAACCTGAAGGTGGACTTTTTAGGCATAGATGCAGTTGGATGGCGGTCTATGTTCTTTGTCGTAATGCCCGGATTAAATCTCACTATATTTACCATGTCATGTATATGCATTGTTATGCCTTTCTCTATTTGTCAATTGCCCGACTGTAATTTGTTCACCCAACATGCTTTATCTTATGGGAGAGACACCTCTAGTGAACTGTGGACCCCGGTCCTATTCTTTACATAGCATACAATCTACTTGTTTTACTGTTTTCTTTGCAAACATCTTCCACTCGATACGTTTAATCCTTTGTTACAGCAAGCCGGTGAGATTGACAACCTCACTGTTTCGTTGGGACAAAGTACTTTGGTTGTGTTGTGCAGGTTCCTAGTTGGCGCCGGAATCCCTGGTGTTGCGCCGCATCACATTTCGCGACCATCAACCTTCAACGTGCTTCTTGGCTCCTCCTGGTTCGATTAAACCTTGGTTTCTTTCTGAGGGAAAACTTGCTACTGTGCGCATCATACCTTCCTCTTGGGGTTCCCAACGAACGTGTGAGTTACACGCCATCAAGCTCTTTTTCTGGCGCCGTTGCCGGGGATCTGAAGAAAAGTTACACCACAAAGATTTCTATCTCCCACGTCAACTGCACGCCAGCAGCTCTTTTTCTGGCGCCGTTGCCGGGGAGATCAAGACACGCTGCAAGGGGAGTCTCCACTTCTCAATCTCTTTACTTTGTTTTTGTCTTGCTTTATTTTATTTACTACTTTGTTTGCTGCACTAAATCAAAACACAAAAAAATTAGTTGCTAGTTTTACTTTATTTACTGTCTTGCTCTCTATATCGAAAACACAAAAAAATTAGTTACTTGCATTTACTCTATCTAGTTTGTTTTATTTTACTGCTACTAAAATGAGTAATCCTGAAGTTGAAGTTCGTTCTTTTAAGCAACAAGGTGGAGAAAGTTTTAAAGATGCTTGGTATAGAATTAGTAATGCTCATCAAAGGTGCATTAAGAAACACTCCACCACTATCCTTCTTAGGAACTTTTATGTTGGTTTGTCTAGTTGGAATAGATATGTTCTTGATACTCTTTCGGGAGGTAATTTCCTAGGTACTCCCGCTTTAGAAGCTAGTTGCATCATTGAGAGTCTAGTTGGAATACCACCTGTTAATGAAGTTAAAATTGAAATCTCTCTTGAGGATGTTATGAAAAAATTGGAAACCATAGAGAAAAATTTTCCAAGTGTTGAAACTAAATTGGGAATGTTATTTGACAAAACTTATGAACTTGATAAATCCCTAGGAGGAATTGATGAAAGAATTAGTGTCCTAGGAACTTGTGTTGTCCATGATAATCAAACCAATAGGATTGATGAACTTGAAAAAGCTATGGGAACCTTGGGTTCAACCTTTTCTTCTCTCAAGTATAATGAGAAAGCTTATGTGGGTAAAGAGCAAAAATTCATGTATGCTTCTAAAGTGCCTAAACAAAAGAATTACTATAGGCCTAAAATTGCTAAAACCCCTAGCACCACCATAGAAAATTTAGATAATGGAGCACCTAAAGCACCCTCTGCAACAAGTTGTGTTTGCATGAAAAATAATAATGTTGATGCTTCATCTCTCGATGTTACTTGATTTACACTTTCTGCGCCTAGCTGAAAGGCGTTAAAGAAAAGCGCTTATGGGAGACAACCCATGTTTTTACCTACAGCAATTTTTTGTTTTGTTGAGTCTTGGAAGTTGTTTACTACTGTAGCAACCTCTCCTTATCATGTTTTTGTGCCAAGTAAAGTTTCTATGTCAAAGTTGATGTTATATTTGGGATCGCTGCGCAGAAACAGCATTGCTGTCTGTCACGAATCTGGGCATAATTCTCTGTAGAAAATTCGAAAAAATCTGCCAATTTACGAGCGTGATCCTCAGATATGTACGCAACTTTCATTAGTTTTGAGTTTTTCCATTTGAGCAAGTCTGGTGCCATTTATAAATTCGTCTTTACGGACTGTTCTGTTTTTGACAGATTCTGCCTTTTATTTCGCATTGCCTCTTTTGCTATGTTGGATTTATTTCTTTGATCCATTAATGTCCAGTAGCATTATGCAATGTCCAGAAGTGAAAATAATGATTGTGTCACCTCTGAATGAGTGAATTATTAATGATGCACTAACCCTCTAATGAGTTTGCTTGAAGTTTGGTGTGAAGGAAGTTTTCAAGGGTCAAGAGAGGAGTATGATATACTATGATCAAGAGGAGTGAAAGATCTAAGCTTGGGGATGCCCCCGTGGTTCACCCCTGCATATTTTAAGAAGACTCAAGCGTCTAAGCTTGGGGATGCCCAAGGCATCCCCTTCTTCATCGACAACATCATCAGGTTCCTCCCCTGAAACTATATTTTTATTCAGTCACATCTTGTGTTCTTTACTTGGAGCGTCGGTTTGTTTTCGTTTTTGTTTTTGTTTGAATAAGATGGATCCTAGCATTCACTTTGTGGGAGAGAGACACGCTCCGCTGTTGCATATGGACACATGTGTCCTTAGGCTTTACTCATAATGTTCAAGGCGAAGTTTCTTCTTCGTTAAATTGTTATATGGTTGGAATTGGAAAATGCTACATGTAGTAATTCTAAAATGTCTTGGATAATGTGATACTTGGCAATTGTTGTGCTCATGTTTAAGCTCTTGCATCATATGCTTTGCACCCATTAATGAAGAAATACATAGAGCTTGCTAAAATTTGATTTGCATATTTGGTTTCTCTAAGGTCTAGATAATATCTAGTATTGAGTTTTGAACAACAAGGAAGACAGTGTAGAGTCTTATAATGTTTACAATATGTCTTTTATGTGAGTTTTGCTGCACTTGTTCATCCTTGAGTTTGCTTCAAATAACCTTGCTAGCCTAAACCTTGTATCGAGAGGGAATACTTCTCATGCATCCAAAATCCTTGAGCCAACTACTATGCCATTTGTGTCCACCATACCTACCTACTACATGGTATTTCTCCGCCATTCCAAAGTAAATTGCTTGAGTGCTACCTTTAAAATTCCATCATTCACCTTTGCAATATATAGCTCATGGGACAAAATAGCCTTAAAAACTATCGTAGTATTGAATATGTACTTATGCACTTTATATTTTATTAAGTTGCTTGTTGTGCGATAACCATGCTTCTGGGGAACGCCATCAACTATTGTTGAATATCATGTGAGTTGCTATGCATGTCCGTCTTGTCTGAAGGTCTATCATTTTAGTGGTTGGAGCATGCAAAATTGTTAGAGAAGAACATTGGGCCGCTAACTAAAGCCATGAATCATGGTGGAAGTTTCAGTTTTGGACATATATCCTCAATCTCATATGAGAATAATAACTTTGCTACATGCTTATGCATTTAAGAGGAGTCCATTATCTGTTGTTCATGTTGTCCCGGTATGGATGTCTAAGTTGAGAATAATCAAAAGCGAGAAATCCGAAATGCGAGCATTCTCCTTGGACCTTTGTACAGGCGGCATGGAGGTACCCCTTTGTGACACTTGGTTGAAACATGGCATGCGAAGACCCGGTAGTCCAAGTTAAGTAGGACGAGGTGCGGGCACTATTAGTATACTATGCGTGAGGCTTGCAACTTGTAAGATATAATTTTCATAACTCATATGCTTTATTACTACCGTTGACAAAATTGTTTCATGTTTTCAAAATAAAAGCTCTAGCACAAATACAGCAATCGATGCTTTCCTCTTGAAGGACCATTCTTTTACTTTTATTGTTGAGTCAGTTTACCTATCTCCTTCCACCTTAAGAAGCAAACACTTGTGTGAACTGTGCATTGATTCCTACATACTTGCATATTGCACTTGTTATATTACTTTATGTTGACAATATCCATGAGATATACATGTTACAAGTTGAAAGCAACCGCTGAAACTTAATCTTCTTATGTGTTGCTTCAACACCTTTACTTTGATTTATTGCTTTATGAGTTAACTCTTATGCAAGACTTATTGATGTTTGTCTTGAAGTACTATTCATGAAAAGTCTTTGCTATATGATTCAGTTGTTTACTCATGTCATTACCTTTGCTTTGATCGCTGCATTCATTACATATGTTTACAAATAGTATGATCAAGATTTTGATGGCATGTCACTTCAGAAATTATCTTTGTTATCGTTTTACCTGCTCGGGACGAGCAGAACTAAGCTTGGGGATGCTGATACGTCTCCAACGTATCGATAATTTCTTATGTTCCATGCTACTTTATTGATGATACCTACATGTTTTATGCACATTATATGTCATATTTATGCATTTTCCGGAACTAACCTATTAACAAGATGCCGAAGAGCCAGTTGTTGTTTTCTGTTTTGGTTTCAGAAATCCTAGTAAAGAAATATTCTCGGAATTGGACCCGCAGGGTCCTATTTTTGCACGAAGCTTCCAGAAGACCGAAGACCTAACGAAGTGGGGCCACGAGGAGGCCAGGGGGCCGGCGCGCCCAAGCCCGGCCGCGCCGACCTATCCCCTGGGCCCCTCGTGTGGCCCCTCGCGTTGACCCTCCGCCTACTTAAAGCTTCCGTCGCGAAACCCCCACCGAGAGCCACGATACGGAAAACCTTCCAGAGACGCGCCGCCGCGAATCCCATCTCGGGGGATTCAGGAGATCGCCTCCGGCACCCTGCCGGAGAGGGGATTCATCTCCCGGAGGACTCTACACCGCCATGGTCGCCTCCGGAGTGATGAGTGAGTAGTCCACCCCTGGACCATGGGTCCATAGCAGTAGCTAGATGGTCGTCTTCTCCTTGTTGTGCTTCATTGTTGGATCTTGTGAGCTGCCTAACATGATCAAGATCATCTATCTGTAATACTATATGTTGTGTTTGTCGGGATCCGATGGATAGAGAGTACTATGATTATGGTGATTATCAATCTATTGTTTATGTGTTGTTTATGATCTTGCATGCTCTCCGTTATTAGTAGAGGCTCTGGCCAAGTTTTTGCTCTTAACTCCAAGAGGGGGTATTTATGCTCGATAGTGGGTTCATGCCTTCATTGAATCTGGGATCGTGACAGAAGGTTCTAAGGTTGTGATGTGCTGTTGCCACTAGAGATAAAACATTGATGCTATGTCTAAGGATGTAGTTGTTGATTACATTACGCACCATACTTAATGCAATTGTCTGTTGCTTTGCAACTTAATACTGGAGGGGGTTCGGACGATAACCTGAAGGTGGACTTTTTAGGCATAGATGCAGTTGGATGGCGGTCTATGTTCTTTGTCGTAATGCCCGGATTAAATCTCACTATATTTACCATGTCATGTATATGCATTGTTATGCCTTTCTCTATTTGTCAATTGCCCGACTGTAATTTGTTCACCCAACATGCTTTATCTTATGGGAGAGACACCTCTAGTGAACTGTGGACCCCGGTCCTATTCTTTACATAGCATACAATCTACTTGTTTTACTGTTTTCTTTGCAAACATCTTCCACTCGATACGTTTAATCCTTTGTTACAGCAAGCCGGTGAGATTGACAACCTCACTGTTTCGTTGGGACAAAGTACTTTGGTTGTGTTGTGCAGGTTCCTAGTTGGCGCCGGAATCCCTGGTGTTGCGCCGCATCACATTTCGCGACCATCAACCTTCAACGTGCTTCTTGGCTCCTCCTGGTTCGATTAAACCTTGGTTTCTTTCTGAGGGAAAACTTGCTACTGTGCGCATCATACCTTCCTCTTGGGGTTCCCAACGAACGTGTGAGTTACACGCCATCAGATCCCTAGGCCTTGTTTCCATCACAAAGAATTGCTTTCCACGCCAGCAAGCTATTTTCTGGCGCCGCTTGTTTACTGTTTTACTGCATCTTTACTTTCTGCAATATTACCACCATCTATACCACCTGTGTTTTACTATCTCTTCGCCGAACTAGTGCACCTATACATCTGACAAGTGTATTAGGTGTGTTGGGGACACAAGAGACTTCTTGTATCGTGATTGCAGGGTTGCTTGAGAGGGATATCTTTGACCTCTTCCTCCCCGAGTTCGATAAACCTTGGGTGATCCACTTAAGGGAAAACTTGCTGCTGTTCTACAAACCTCTGCTCTTGGAGGCCCAACACTGTCTACAAGAATAGAAGCACCCGTAGACATCAAGCTATTTTCTGGCGCCGTTGCCGGGGACGAATCAAGACACTCCATCAAGCCCGACAACCGCCATCAAACCTCCCACGTCAACCACGCGCCAGTTGTGGACAGCAGTCGGCGCCTCGTGGCCCCACTTTGTTTCCTCCGGTCTTCTGGAAGCTTCGTGGAAAAATAGGACCCTGGCGTTGATTTCGTCCAATTCCGAGAATATTTCCTTTGTAGGATTTCTGAAACCAAAAACAGCAGAAAACAGCAACTGGCGCTTCGGCATATTGTTAATAGGTTAGTGCCGGAAAATTTATAATAATGCTGTAAAGTATGTATAAAACATCCAAGTATTGTCATAAAAGTAGAATGGAACATAAGAAATTATAGATATGTTTGAGACGTATCAAGCATCCCCAAGCTTAGTTCCTACTCGCCCTCGAGTAGGTAAACGATAACACAAATAATTTCTGAAGTGACATGCTACCAACATAACCTTGATCAACATTATTGTAAAGCATATGAGATGAATGGAGTGATCTGAAGCAAAAGATTGCTAACAAAGATAATGACTAAACAAATGAATCATATAGCAAAACTCAAGACAAGCATCAATAAGACTTGCATAAGAGCTAACTCATAAGCAATAAATTCTTAGTAGAATGAATTGAAGCAACACAAAGGATGATTAAGTTTCAGCAATTGCTTTCAACTTGTAACATGTATATCTCATGGATATTTGTCAACATAGAGTAAAAGATTGGCCCTTCGCAGAGGGAAGCATTGATTACTATTTTTGTGCTAGAGCTTTTGTTTTGAAAACATAGAAACAATTTTGTCAACGGTAGTAATAATTCATATGTGCTATGCATAATACTTCCTACAAGTTGCATGTCTCATGCATAGAGTACTAATAGTGCTCGCACCTTGTCCTACTTAGCTCGGAAAACACGGATTATCATCGCATAACATATGTTTCAACCAAGTGTCACAAAGGGGTACCTCTATGCCGCCTGTACAAGTGTCTAAGGAGAAAGCACGCATTGGATTTCTCGCTTTTAAAGGTATATATTTCAAAGATAAAGGAATGAAATTTTAAAGGTAGCACTCAAGTAATTTACTTTGGAATGGCAGAAAAATACCACATAGTAGGTAGATATGGTGGACACAAATGGCATGGGATTTTGGCTCAAGGTGTTTGGATGCACGAGAAGCATTTCCTCTCAGTACAAGGTTTGGGCTAGCAAGGTTGTTTGAAGCAAACACAAGTATGAACAGGTACAGCAAAACTTACACAAGAACATATTGCAAGCATTATAAGGCTCTACACTGTCTTCCTTGTTGTTCAAACACTTTACCAGAAAATATCTAGACTTAGAGAGACCAATCATGCAAACCAAATTTTAACAAGCTCTACGGTAGTTCTCCACTAATAGATTAAACTACATGATGCAAGAGCTTAAACATGATCTATGAGAGCTCAAAACAATTGCCCAGTTATTCCAAACCATATGAAGCATTTTCTGATTCCAACCAAATAGCAATTTAACGAAGCAATTTCAGCCTTCACCATGAACATTAAAGCATAACTAAGAACACAAGTGTTCCATATGAAAAAGCGGAGCGTAATATCTCCAATATAAGGATGGTGGGATCCAACTTTATTCAAACCAAAACGAAAATAAAAGCAAACATACGCTCCAAGTAAAGAACATAAGATGTGATGGAATAAAAATATAGTTTCACTAGAAGTGACCTAATAAGTTGTCGATGAAGAAGGGGATGCCTTGGGCATCCCCAAGCTTAGATGCTTGAGTCTTCTTAAAATATGCAGGGATGAACCACCGGGGCATCCCCAAGCTTATACCTTTCACTCTTCTTGATCATAGTATATCATCCTCTTCTCTTGACCCTTGAAAACATCCTCCACACCAAACTTCAAGCAAACTCATTAGAGGGTTAGTGCATAATCAAAAATTCACATATTCAGAGGTGACATAATCATTCTTAACACTTCTGGACATTGCACAAAGCTTCTGAAAGTTAATGGAACAAAGAAACTCATTCAACATAGCAAAAGCGGCAATGCGAAATAAAATGCAGAATCTGTCAAAACAGAACAGTCCGTAAAGACGAATTTTGCAGGTGCACTTAACTTGCTCAAACGGAAAAACTCAAAACTAATGAAAGTTGCGTACCTATCTGAGGATCACGCACGTAAATTTGCAGATTTTTTTGATTTTTTTACAGAGAGATCTGCGCGAATTCGTGACAGACAACAATCTGTTTCTGCGCAGCAATCCAAATCTAGCATCAACTTTACCATAGAAACTTTACTTGGCACAAAAACATGATAAGGAGAGGTTGCTACAGTAGTAAAAGACTCAACAATACAGTAAATAAAATGAAACATGGGTTATCTCCCAAGAAGTGCTTTTCTTTAACGCCTTTCAGCTAGGCGCAGAAAGTGCAAATCAAGTATTAAAGAGATGAAGCATCAACATCATTATTTTTCTTGCAAACACAACTTGTTGCAGAGGGTACCTTAGATGCTCCATTATCTAAATTTTCTATGGTGGTGCTAGGGGTTTTATCAATTTTAGGCCTATAATAATTCTTTGGTTTAGGCACCTTAGAGGCATACATGAATTTTTGCTCTTTACCCACATAAGCTTTCTCCTTATACTTAAGAGAAGAAAAAGTTGAACCCAAGGTTCCCATAGCTTTTTCAAGTTCACCAATCCTATTGATTTGATTATCATGGACAACACAAGTTTCTAGGACACCAATTCTTTCATCAATTCCTCCTAAGGATTTATCAAGTTTATCAGTATTATCAAGTAACATTCCCAATTTAGTTTCAACACTTGGAAAATTTTTCTCTATGGTTTCCAATTTTTTCATAACATCCTCAAGAGAGATTTCAATTTTAACTTCATTAACAGGTGGTATTCCAACTAGACTCTCAATGATGCAACTAGCTTCTAAAGCGGGAGTACCTAGGAAATTACCTCCCGAAAGAGTATCAAGAACATACCTATTCCAACTAGATAGGCCAACATAAAAGTTCCTAAGAAGGATAATAGTGGAGTGTTTCTTAATGCACCTATGATGAGCATTACTAATTCTGTACCAAGCATCTTTAAAACTTTCTCCACCTTGTTGCTTAAAAGAACGAACTTCAACTTCAGGATTACTCATTTTAGTAGTAATAAAGTAAACTACGCAAATAGAATAAAGACAAGTAACTATTTTTTGTGTGTTTTAATATAGAGCTAGTAAATAGAACAGAAAGTAAAGCAACTAATTTTTGTGTGTTTTTAGTATGAAGCAAACAAGACGGTAAATAAAATAAAGTAAAGCAAGACAAAAACAAAGTAAAGAGATTGGATGTGGAGACTCCCCTTGCAGCGTGTCTTGATCTCCCCGGCAACGGCGCCAGAAAAAAGAGCTTGATGCGCGTAATGTACACGTCCGTTGGGAACCCCAAGAGGAAGGTGTGATGCGCACAGCAGCAAGTTTTCCCTCAGAAAGAAACCAAGGTTATCGAACCAGTAGAGGAGCCAAGAAGCACGTGAAGGTTGTTGGTGGAGGAGTGTAGTGCGGCGCAACACCAGTGAAACCGGCGCCAACGTGGAACCTGCACAACACAATCAAGATACTTTGCCCCAATGTAACAGTGAGGTTGTCAATCTCACCGGCTTGCTGAAAACAAAGGATTAAGCGTATCAAGTGGAAGATGGTGTTTGTTTGCAAAGAACAATAAAGAACAATGATTGCAGTAGATTGTATTCAGATGTAAAAGAATGGACCGGGGTCCACAGTTCACTAGTGGTGTCTCTCCAATAAGATAACTAGCATGCTGGGTGAACAAATTACAGGTGGGCAATTGACAAATAAAGATTCAATACATATCAATGATGATTACTATGAGATTTAATCAGGGCATTACGACAAAGTACATAGACCGCTATCCAGCATGCATCTATGCCTAAATAATCCACCTTCGGGTTAGCATCCGCACCCCCTCCAGTATTAAGTTGTAAACAACAGATAATTGCATTAAGTATGGTGCGTAATGTAATCAACACAAATATCCTTAGATAAAGCATCGATGTTTTATCCCTAGTAGCAACAGCACATCCACAACCTTAGAACTTTCTGTCCCAGATTAAATGGAGGCATGAACCCACTATCGAGCATAAATACTCCCTCTTGGAGTTACAAGTATCAACTTGGCCAGAGCCTCTACTAGCAACGGAGAGCATGCAAGAACATAAACAACAAATATATGATAGATTGATAATCAACTTGACATAGTATTCTAGATTCATCGGATCCCACCAAACACAACATGTAGCATTACAAATAGATGATCTTGATCATGTTAGGCAGCTCACAATATCTAAACAATGATAGCACAAGCGGAGAAGACAACCATCTAGCTACTGCTATGGACCCATAGTCCAAGGATGAACTACTCACGCATCAATCCAGGCGGGCGTGATGATGTAGAGCCCTCCGGTGATGATTCTCCTCTCCGGCAGGGTGTCGGAGGCGATCTCCTAAATCCCCCAAGATGGGATTGGCGGCGGCGGCGTCTGGAGGTTTTCCGCATCGTGGCTCTACGCAGGGTTTCGCGACGGGTTTAAGTAGGCGGAAGGGCGGAGTCGGAGGGGTCACGAGGGCCCCACATGCTAGGGCCGCGCGGCCAGGGCCCGGCCGCGCCGCCCTAGTGTGTCGGCGCTCGTGGCCCCACTTCGTTTCCTCCTCGGTCTTCCGGAAGCTTCGTGGAAAAATAGGATCCCGGGCGTTGATTTCGTCCAATTCCGAGAATATTTCCTTTGTAGGATTTCTGAAACCAAAAACAGTAAAACAAGAATCGGCGCTTCGGCATCTTGTTAATAGGTTAGTGCCGGAAAATGTATAATAATGTTGTAAAGTATGTATAAAACATCCAAGTATTGTCATAAAAGTAGCATAGAACATAAGAAATTATAGATACGTTTGAGACGTATCAGCCATCAACTTTTTACACCTTTGTTGAATATCATGTGAGTTGCTATGCATGTTCGTCTTGTCTGAAGTAAGGGTGATTTATCATGATCAAATGGTTTGAGTATGCATATGTTAGAGAAGAACATTGGGCCGCTAACCAAAGCCATGTATCATGGTGGAAGTTTTCAGTTTGGACATTCATCCTCAATCTCTTATGAGAATATTATCTGTTGTTGAATGCTTATGCATTAAAGAGGAGTCTATTATCTATTTTGATGCATTTTACGGCACTAACCTATTAACAAGATGCCGAAGCGCCAGCTGTTGTTTTTTGCTATTTTTGGTTTCAGAAATCCTACAAAGGAAATATTCTCAGAATTGGACGAAATCAACGCCCAGGGTCTTATTTTTCCACGGAGCTTCCAGAAGACCGAAGAGCATACGAAGTAGGGCCACGAGGGGCCGTCACCATAGGGCGGCGCGGCCTGCATGGGGCCCTGATACGTGTAGATGCACACGTCCGTTGGGAACCCCAAGTGGAAGGTATGATGCGTATAGAAGCAAGTTTCCCTCAGTATGAAACCAAGGTTATCGAACCAGTAGGAGCCAAGAAGCACGTGAAGGTTGTTGGTGGAGGAGTGTAGTGCGGCGCAACACCAGTGAAACCGGCGCCAACGTGGAACCTGCACAACACAATCAAAGTACTTTGCCCCAACGTAACAGTGAGGTTGTCAATCTCACCGGCTTGCTTGAAAACAAAGGATTAAACGTATCGAGTGGAAGATGGTGTTTATTTGCAAAGAACAGTAAAAAACAATGATTGCAGTAGAATGTATTCAGATGTAAAAGAATGGACCAGGGTCCACAGTTCACTAGTGGTGTCTCTCCAATAAGATAACTAACATGCTGGGTGAACAAATTACAGGCGGCAATTGACAAATAAAGATTCAATACATATCAACGATGATTACTATGTGATTTAATCAGGGCATTACGACAAAGTACATAGACCGCTATCCAGCATGCATCTATGCCTAAATAATCCACCTTCAGGTTATCATCCGAACCCCTTCCGGTATTAAGTTGTAAACAACAGATAATTGCATTAAGTATGGTGCCTAATGTAATCAACACAAATATCCTTAGACAAAGCATCAATGTTTTATCCCTAGTAGCAACAGCACATCCACAACCTTAGAACCTACTGTCACGATCCCAGATTCAATGGAGGCATGAACCCACTATCGAGCATAATTACTCCCTCTTGGAGTTACAAGTATCAACTTGGCCAAAGCCTCTACTAGCAACGGAGAGCATGCAAGAACATAAACAACACATATATGATAGATTGATAATCAACTTGACATAATATTCTATATTCATCGGATCCACCAAACACAACATGTAGCATTACAAATAGATGATCTTGATCATGTTAGGCAGCTCACAAGATCTAAACAATGATAGCACAAGCGGAGAAGACAACCATCTAGCTACTGCTATGGACCCATAGTCCAGGGATGAACTACTCACGCATCAATCCGGAGGCGGGCATGATGATGTAGAGCCCTCCGGTGATGATTCCCCCTTCGGCAGGGTGCCGGAGGCGATCTCCCGAATCCCGAGATGGGATTGGCGGCGGCCTCTCAGTAATGTTTTCCGTATCGTGGCTCTCGGTACAGGGGGTTTCGCGACGAAGGCTATTTGTAGGCGGAAGGGTAGGTCAGGAGGGGGCACAGGGGCCCCACACCATAGGCCGCGCGCCGGGGCCCAGCCGCCGCCTTATGGTCTCGGCCCTCATGGCCCCACTTCATGCACTCTCCGGCGAAGCTTCGTGGAAAAATAGGACCCGGGCGTTGATTTCGTCCAATTCCGAGAATATTTCCTTACTAGGATTTCTGAAACCAAAAACAGCAGAAAACAGACTGGCACTTCGGCATCTTGTTAATAGGTTAGTGCTGGAAAATGTATAATAATGCTGTAAAGTATGTATAAAACATTCAAGTATTGTCATAAAAGTAGCATGGAACATAAGAAATTATAGATACGTTTGAGACGTATCAAGCATCCCCAAGCTTAGTTCCTACTCGCCTCGAGTAGGTAAACGATAACACAAATAATTTCTGAAGTGACATGCTACCAACATAATCTTGATCAACATTATTGTAAAGCATATGAGATGAATGGAGTGATCTGAACAAAAGATTGCTAACAAAGATAATGACTAAACAAATGAATCATATAGCAAAACTTTTCATGAATAGTACTTTCAAACAAGTATCAATAAGACTTGCATAAGAGCTAACTCATAAGCAATAAATTCTTAGTAGAATGCATTGAAGCAACACAAAGGATGATTAAGTTTCAACAATTGCTTTCAACTTGTAACATGTATATCTCATGGATATTTGTCAACATAGAGTAATATAACAAGTGCAATAAGTAAACATCCATACCGGGACAACATAGACAACAGATAATGGACTCCTCTTTTAATGCTTAAGCATTCAACAACAAATAATATTCTCATAAGAGATTGAGGTTGTATGTCCAAACTGAAACTTCCACCATGATACATGGCTTTAGTTAGCGGCCCAATGTTCTTCTCTAACATATGCATACTCAAACCATTTGATCATGAAATCGCACTTACTTCAGACAAGACGAACATGCATAGCATCTCACATGATATCCAACAAAGGTAAAAAGTTGATGGCGTCCCCAGAAACATGGTTACCGCTCAACAAGCAACTTATAAGAACTAAGACACATAACTACATATTCATCACCACAATAGTTTTTAAGCTATTTGTCCCATGAGCTATATATTGTAAAGGTAAAGGAATGAAATTTTAAAGGTAGCACTCAAGTAATTTACTTTGGAATGGCAGAAAAATACCACATAGTAGGTAGATATGGTGGACACAAATGGCATGGATTTTGGCTCAAGGTGTTTGGATGCACGAGAAGCATTTCCTCTCAGTACAAGGTTTGGGCTAGCAAGGTTGTTTGAATCAAACACAAGTATGAACAGGTACAGCAAAACTTACACAAAAACATATTGCAAGTATTATAAGGCTCTACACTGTCTTCCTTGTTGTTCAAACATTTTACCCGAAAATATCTAGACTTAGAGAGACCAATCATGCAAACCAAATTAAACAAGCTCTACGGTAGTTCTCCATTAATAGATTAAACTACATGATGCAAGAGCTTAAACATGATCTATGAGAGCTCAAACAATTGCCAAGTTACCAAACCATATGCAACATTTTCTGATTCCAACCAAATAGCAATTTAACGAAGCAATTTCAGCCTTCGCCATGAACATTAAAGCACAATTAAGAACACAAGTGTTCCATATGAAAAAGCGGAGCGTAATATCTCCAATATAAGGATGGTGGGATCCAACTTTATTCAAAACAAAAAAAAACCGACGCTCCAAGTAAAGAACATAAGATGTGATGGAATAAAAATATAGTTTCACTAGAAGTGACCTGATAATGTTGTCGATGAAGAAGGGGATGCCTTGGGCATCCCCAAGCTTAGATGCTTGAGTCTTCTTAAAATATGCAGGGATGAACCACCGGGGCATCCCCAAGCTTAGACCTTTCACTCTTCTTGATCATAGTATATCATCCTCTTCTCTTGACCCTTGAAAACTTCCTCCACAACAAACTTCAAGCAAACTCATTAGAGGGTTAGTGCATAATCAAAAATTCACATATTCAGAGATGACACAATCATTCTTAACACTTCTGGACATTGCACAAAGCTTCTGAAAGTTAATGGAACAAAGAAACTCATTCAACATAGCAAAAGCGGCAATGCGAAATAAAAGGCAGAATCTGTCAAAAACAGAACAGTCCGTAAAGACGAATCTGGCAGGGGCACTTAACTTGCTCAAACGGAAAAACTCAAAACTAATGAAAGTTGCGTACATATCTGAGGATCACGTTCGTAAATTTTCAGATTTTTTCGATTTTTTTACAGGGAGCTCTGCTAGAATTCGTGACAGACAGCAATGCTGTTTCTGCGCAGCAATCCAAATATAGCATCAACTTTAGCATAGAAACTTTACTTGGCACAAAAACATGACAAGGAGAGGTTGCTACAGTAGTAAACAACTTCCAAGACTCAACAATACAGTAAATAAAATGAAACTTGGGTTATCTCCCAAGAAGTGCTTTTCTTTAACGCCTTTCAGCTAGGCGCAGAAAGTGCAAATCAAGTAACATCAAGAGAAGAAGCATCAACATCATAACTTGTTCTAATAATAGAATCAAAAGGCAACTTCATTCTCTTTCTAGGGAAGTGTTCCATACCTTTCTTGAGAGGTAATTGATATTTAATATTACCTTCCTTCATATCAATAATAGCACCAACGGTTTGAAGAAAAGGTCTTCCCAACACAATAGGACAAGATGCATTGCATTCGATATCCAAGACAACAAAATCAACGGGGACAAGGTTATTGTTAACCGTAATGCGCACATTATCAATCCTCCCCAAAGGTTTCTTTTTAACATTATCGGCAAGATTAACATCTAAATAACAATTCTTCAATGGTGGCAAGTCAAGCATATCATAAATTTTCTTAGGCATAACAGAAATACTTGCACCAAGATCACATAAAGCATTACATTCAAAGTCATTAAATTTCATCTTAATGATGGGCTCCCAACCATCTTCTAACTTTCTAGGAATAGAAGCTTCAAGTTTTAATTTCTCTTCTCTAGCTTTAATGAGAGCATTTGTAATATGTTTTGTAAAGGCTAAATTTATAGCACTAGCATTGGGACTTCTAGCAAGTTTTTGTAAGAACTTTATAACTTCAGTAATATGACAATCATCAAAATCTAAACCATTATGTTCTACAGCAATGGAATCATTGTCACCAATATTTTGAAAAATTTCAGCAGTTTTATCACAAACAGCAGTTTCAGCAGTTTCAGGCATTTTGTACGCTTTGCACTAGGAGTAGAAACATTGCCAACACCAATTATTTTACCATTGATAGTAGGAGGTGTAGCAACATGTGAAGAATCAACATTACTAGTGGTGGTAATAGTCCATACTTTAGCTACATTATTTTCTTTAGCAAGTTTTTCTTTTTCTTCTCTATCCCACCTAGCATGCAATTCAGCCAACATTCTAATATTATCATTAATTCGAACTTGGATGGCATTTGTTTTAGCAAACCTAGCATCTTTAACTTTCTCAGGCATAACTTTCAATTTTAAAAGATCAACATCAAGAGCAAGACTATCAACCTTAGAAGCAAGAATATCAATTTTACTAAGCTTTTCTTCAACAGTTTTATTGAAAGCAGTTTGTGTACTAATAAATTATTTAAGCATGACTTCAAGACCAGAGGGTACACTATTATTATTGTTGTAAGAATTGTTGTAAGAATTACCATAACCACTACCATTATTTGAAGGATATGGCCTATAGTTGTTGTTACCATAACTAGCAAGGTGGCCCTCGCAAATGCGAGGGCATCTTTGTAGTGTTTGCCTGAAAGATAAGTCTATATGTTACATGTATCATCATTAACGTATTATGTTTTTTTGAATATAATAGCTAAGTAATTTGTTCATGATGCAATTATTGAAAATAAGTTATCGTTTGTTGATTGGTAGGAAACTAACTAATGAGAAACTTTATTGGGTTGGGTGGAATTTTATTCTGCTCATTTGCTATACCCGTTTAAAATCTATGACACTCTTCTAAAATATGGTATATTCTAAATACGAACGCATTCTCCAATTCTCAATTGGTGCATTGTTTTGTATATAAATATTTATCTTAAATTAAAAGTAATAAACACAAATAGAAGTATAAAATAACTTGTGCTTAATTTAATTATTTCTTTATATTGATGGCCAATTTATATAGAGATGGTTAATTTTTTTAAAAAAAATAGAAACCCGTCCAAGAAAGAAGTCTTCATCGGAAAATTGAAATATTGTACTCCGTGTGGAGACTCACCTACAGAAATTGATCCGTTAAGATTATTTGGAAATAGTTGTAGGAAACATCCAAATCTTGGATACGGTGAAATATTTTAGAAAATATGATTTTGAAACATCGGTATCCCTTTGCATGTTCTGTTCTAAACTTAAAAAATATGTGTTTTCTCGAGATTATATTTTGTAAACTCAATCATAAATACATATAGATGAACAACATACTCGACTTCATATAGATATATTCTCGTTAATTTATACTTGAGATTGTACCATACATTTTCCATCACATTCAAGGTAGCTAGCTTTTTTATATGCACGAAGCTAGCGTGTGCATATAGCGTACGATTTTTTTACGGATGCATATTGCGTGATTAAATATAACGTAAAATAAAGTGGAAATAAAATACTTTTTTCGATAATGGACGCTAAGTGGAGACAAAATATGATCCACTAATATAGGCCGGTATTTTAGAGAGATGTGTACATGCGTGTGTATAGGGAGCGAATAAATAGGATCTGAACATGAAGAGACGGAGATAATCAAAAGTGTGTCCCTTTAAATAGGAATTTGCTTAGATAATTATTGATTTTCTGAGTTTTACAGATTTCAGTTTTTTTTCAGTTTCCAAGGTGTGGAGTGTCCCTGCCGTAGATCTGGTAATTTAAATTGGAGAAGTGCTGCAGCGGATCTAATAGGCAAAACGTGAGTAACTACTCTTATTTTTTGTACGTGCAGCTGGACCCTTGCGTGATATAGGAATACTTTTAGTTACATGCATGCGTCTAGGTAGATCCGTCTCGTATGTAACCTGGAAACCACTTTAATTGTTTTAGCAAAATTTGGCAAGAAAACGATCAGCCGGATATGTCACGTACTGCTATTTTTAAAGAACGCATCCATCAATCCGGGCTTACGTGCCATATATTTAGATTTGTACACATATAATATTGTACGTAACACCTATTAATTTTTAATCTCAGACGTTGAAATTAATATCATCGGTTTATATTTTTTAAGCATATGTGGATCAACCTTATGCCTCGAAAGACATCCTTATTTTGCTTTTAGTATATAATAGATTATTCTTATAAGCATTGTTGTTGAAATTATTACTCTTAATGAAATTCACATCAACATTTTCTTCTTGAGCAACCAATGAAGCTAAAGGAACATTATTAGGATCAATATGAGATCTACCATTTGCAAGCATAGACATAATAGCATCAATCTTATCACCCAAAGAAGAGATTTCTTCAACAGAATTTACCTTCTTACCTTGAGGAGTTCTTTCAGTGTGCCATTCAGAGTAATTGATCATCATATCATCAAGTAGTTTAGTCGCGGCGCCCAAGGTGATGGACATAAAAGTACCTCCAGCAGCTGAATCCAATAGGTTCCTCGAGGAAAAATTCAATCCTACATAAAAGGTTTGGATGATCATCCAAGTAGTCAGTCCATGGGTTGGGCAATTCTTTACCAAAGATTTCATTCTCTCCCATGCTTGAGCAACATGTTCATTATCAAATTGTTTAAAATTCATTATGCTACTTCTCAAAGATATAATCTTAGCAGGAGGATAATATTTACTAATAAAAACATCTTTACATTTAGTCCATGAATCAATACTATTTTTAGGCAAAGAAAGCAACCAATCTTTAGCTCTTCCTCTTAATGAGAAAGGAAACAATTTCAGTTTTATAATATCACCATCTATATCCTTATACTTTTGCATTTCACAAAGTTCAACAAAATTATTAAGATGGGCAGCAGCATCATCAGTACTAACACCAGAAAATTGCTCTCTCATAACAAGATTCAGTAAAGCAGGTTTAATTTCATAGAATTCTGCTGTAGTAGCAGGTGGAGCAATAAGAGTACATATAAAATCATTATTATTTGTGCTAGTGAAATCACACAACTTAGTATTTTCAGGAGTACCCATTATAACAGTAATAAAGTAAACTAGGCAAATAAAGTAAAGACAAGTAACTAATTTTTTTGTGTGTTTTCGATATAGAGCTAGTAAATAAGACAGAAAGTAAAGTAACTATTTTTTTTTTGTGTTTTTAATATAAAGCAAATAAGACAGTAAATAAAGTAAAGTAAAGCAAGACAAAAAACAAAGTAAAGAGATTGAGAAGTGGAGACTCCCCTTGCAGCGTGTCTTGACCTCCCCGGCAACGGCGCCAGAAATTTAGCTTGATACGCGTAGATGCACACGTCCGTTGGGAACCCCAAGTGGAAGGTATGATGCGTATAGAAGCAAGTTTCCCTCAGTATGAAACCAAGGTTATCGAACCAGTAGGAGCCAAGAAGCACGTGAAGGTTGTTGGTGGAGGAGTGTAGTGCGGCGCAACACCAGTGAAACCGGCGCCAACGTGGAACCTGCACAACACAATCAAAGTACTTTGCCCCAACGTAACAGTGAGGTTGTCAATCTCACCGGCTTGCTGAAAACAAAGGATTAAACGTATCGAGTGGAAGATGGTGTTTGTTTGCAAAGAACAGTAAAAACAATGATTGCAGTAGAATGTATTCAGATGTAAAAGAATGGACCGGGGTCCACAGTTCGTTCACTAGTGGTGTCTCTCCAATAAGATAACTAACATGTTGGGTGAACAAATTACAGGCGGGCAATTGACAAATAAAGATTCAATACATATCAACGATAATTACTATGTGATTTAATCAGGGCATTACGACAAAGTACATAGACCGCTATCCAGCATGCATGCATATATGCCTAAATAATCCACCTTCAGGTTATCATCCGACCCCTTCCAGTATTAAGTTGTAAACAACAGATAATTGCATTAAGTATGGTGCGTAATGTAATCAACACAAATATCCTTAGAGAAAGCATCAATGTTTTATCCCTAGTAGCAACAACACATCCACAATCTTAGAACCTACTGTCACGATCCCAGATTCAATGGAGGCATGAACCCACTATCGAGCATAATTACTCCCTCTTGGAGTTACAAGTATCAACTTGGCCAAAGCCTCTACTAGCAACGGAGAGCATGCAAGAACATAAACAACACATATATGATAGATTGATAATCAACTTGACATAATATTCTATATTCATCAGATCTCGCCAAACACAACATGTAGCATTACAAATAGATGATCTTGATCATGTTAGGCAGTTCACAAGATCTAAACAATGATAGCACAAGCGGAGAAGACAACCATCTAGCTACTGCTATGGACCCATAGTCCAGGGATAAACTACTCACGCATCAATCCGGAGGCGGGCATGATGATGTAGAGCCCTCCGGTGATGATTCCCCTCTCCGGCAGGGTGTCGGAGGCGATCTCCGAATCCCCCAAGATGGGACGGGCGGCGGCCTCTCGCAATGTTTTCCGTATCGTGGCTCTCGGTACAGGGGGTTTCGCGACGAAGGCTATTTGTAGGCAGAAGGGTAGGTCAGGAGGGGGAACAGGGGCCCCACACCATAGGTCGGTGCGGCCAGGGCCCAGGCCGCGCCGCCTTATGGTCTCGGCCCCTCGTGGCCCCACTTCGTGTACTCTTCGGTCTTCTGGAAGCTTCGTGGAAAAATAGGACCCTGGGCGTTGATTTCGTCCAATTCAAAATATTTCCTTACTAGGATTTCTGAAACCAAAAACAGCAAAACAGAACCGGCACTTCGGCATCTTGTTAATAGGTTAGTGCCGTAAAATGTATAATAATGCTGTAAAGTATGTATAAAACATTCAAGTATTGTCATAAAAGTAGCATGGAACATAAGAAATTATAGATACGTTTGAGACGTATCAGCCCGCGGCCTATGGTGTGGGGCCCCGCCGCTCCCTGCGCTGCCCTTCCGCCTACTTAAACTCTCCGTCGCGAAAACCCTATTACCGAGAGCCACGATACGGAAATACTTCCAGAGACGCCGCCGCCGCCAATCCCATTGATACGTCCATTTTGCATCACTATTTTATATCATAATTTGCTGTTATTCATTGATATATTTCATATTTAGAGATGATACTTATGTTATTTCACCTATTTTGCATGTTTCATGATTATTGGAGAATTATTCACCGGAGTCAGGATTCTGCTGGAAAAAGCACCGTCAGGACACCATATTTCTGAAGATCAACAATTGACGGAAATTATACAACATCCTATTTTTCCAAGACGAAGCCAACCAAAAGGAGGGACCGAGGAGGGCCGCCATGGGCCCCCCATAGGCCGGCGCGGGCCCAGGCCTGGCCGCGCCGCCTTGTGGGGAGGGGGCCCACATCACCCTTAGGCCGCCTCTCCTTCGCGTACTTCTTCGTCCCGAAAACCTAAGGCACCGGGGATACGGAGAATAGACATAGCCGCCTCTGCGGGCGGAGAGACACCAGAGAGAAAAGAGCTCTCCGGCGGGCAGGGGGGAAATTCCCTCCCGGAGGGGGAAATCGACGCCATCGCCACCGTCATCGAGCTGGACATCATTGGGATCATCATCATCATCATCTCCACCATCTACACCGCCATCTCCACCGCTGCACCTCGTCACCGCTGTAACATCTAGGGTTGAATCTTGATTGTTTGATAGGGGAAACTTTCCCGGTGTCGATTACTACTTGTTATTGATGCTATTGAGTGAAACCATTGAAACAAGGTTTATGTTCAGATTGTTATTCATCATCATATCACCTCTGATTATGTTCCATATGATGTCTCGTGAGTAGTTCGTTTAGTTCTTGAGGACATGGGTGAAGTCCAAATGTTAGTAGTGAACTATGTTGAGTAATATTTAATGGTTTGATATTTAAGTTGTGGTGTTATTCTTCTAGTGGTGTCATGTGAACGTCGACTACATGACACTTCACCTTTATGGGACTAGGGGAGTGCATCTTGTATTCGTTTGCTAATTGTGGGGTTGCCGGAGTGACAACAACCTAAACCCCCGTTAGTATATCGGTGCAGGAGGGATAGCATGATCTTAGAGTTTAAGGCTGTGGTTAGATTTATCTTAATTACTTTCTTGTATTTGCGGATGCTTGCAAGGGGTATAATCACAAGTATGTATTAGTCCTAGGAAGGGCGGTGCATTAGCATAGGTTCACCCACACAACACTTATCAAAACAATGAAGATTAATCAACTATATGAAGCGAAAGCACTAGACTAAAATCCCCGTGTGTCCTCAAGAACGTTTGGTCATTATAAGTAAACAAACCGGCTTGTCCTTTGTGCTAAAAAGGATTGGGCCACTCGCTGCAATTGTTACTCTCGCATTTTACTTACTTGTACTTTATTTATCTGCTATATCAAAACCCCAAAATTTGTCAGAGCACTTACAGTGAATCCTTCATCGAAACCGCTTGTCAACACCTTCTGCTCCTCGTTGGGTTCGACACTCTTATTTATCGAAAGTACTACGATACACCCCTATAATTGTGGGTCATCAAGACTATTTTCCGGCGCCGTTGGGGAGTGAAGCGCTATTGGTAAGTGGAATTGGTAAGGAAATTTTTACTGTACGTGCTGATTTTGTTTCTGCTGCTGCTATAAGTCATTATGGAGAGATCCTCCCTTGAATTTCTATTTGGGAAATCTACTACTACTGCAACGGTAGTGGATGAGGCGCCAGGTGAGGAAGTAATACCATATAAAATACCTATGAAAATTATTGAACGTGTTGTGGATAACCGCTATGAAGGGGATGGAACTGTCATCCTGGAGATCATTTACTGTTTTTACATGAATTATGCGGGTTATTCAAGTGTGCAGGTATTTCAATGGATGAAGTTAGGAAGAAATTATTTGTTATGTCGCTATCTGGTAAAGCGGCGCATTGGTATAAACTGAAGGATGGGCGTTCTCTTGATTGGAAGGATATTGTGCCTCTATTTTATTCTAAATTCTATCCTCCAAGTGAAATTCACAAAGACCGAAACCGTATATATAATTTCTGGCCTCATGATGGAGAGAGTATTGCCCAAGCGTGGGGAGATTGAAGTCTTTAATGCTCAAATGCCCCATTCATGAGCTTCCTGGTAATATTATCATTGATAATTTCTATGCAAGACTTTCTTTTCAAGATAAAACCTTGCTGGATACTGCTTGTTCTGGATCATTCACACGCAATAAAGAAGAGTTTAAATGGGACCTTCTTGATCGAATCCAAGAAAATACTGAAGGATGGGAGAATGACAAAGGTAGAGTGTCAGGTATAAATTATGATTATGAATGCATTGAAACTTTTATGGATACTGATGAATATCGTAATATAAGTGCTACATATGGTCTTGACTCTCAAGTTGTTGCAAATTTTTATAAAGCCTTTGCCTCTCATTTTGAATTGCCTAGGAAGAATTTTGATAAGTATCATGAACCTTATAAAGATAAAACTGATTCACCTAAAGGTAAATGTATTGAAATTAAAACTGTTGATCATGTTCTTCCTGAAGCTTATATTGAAAAAACTCCTTTCCCTGCTAAAATGAAAGAGTATTCTGTTATAACTAGTGTAGTTAATAAAAGTGCAAAGAAACCCATAGAACCTGAAGAGCAAATAAAGGTTGAACCTGCTGTTGCAATAGTTAAAGATCTTGTGACTGAAAATGTGGAAGATGGTCATATTATTTTTTGTGAAGATGCTTCTAATATTGTTTCGCATCCTAGTAAGTCTAGGAAAGCCAGTGTTCCTGTGCTCTCCGTTCGAATTGGTGATCATTGCTATTATGGTTTATGCGATATTGGTGCAAGTATTAGTGCCATTCCTTATGAGCTCTACACGGAAATCATGCATGAAATTGGTTCTTGTGAACTTGAAGATATTGATGTGGTTATTCGGCTAGCTAATAGAGAAACTATCTCTCCTATTGGTATTGTTCGAGATGTGGAAGTTCTATGTGGTAAGATTAAATATCCTGCTGACTTTTTGGTACTTGGTTCTGCTGCTAGTAAGTCTTGTCCTATTATTTTTGGTAGACCTTTTCTGAATACTTGTGGAGCTATTATAGATTGCAAGAAAGAGAAAATTGTTACTAAATTTGCTGGTGAATCTTATGAGTTTAACTTCTCTAAATTTGCCAAAACTCCTTATAAAGCTGATTTGCCTAATGATGATTTTAGAGTTGAACAGTGTGCATCTATTGCTCTTGCTCCTAATAATCCTTTGCAGCAACATTTGGAGGATAGTGAGAGTGAAGTTTTTAGGGAAGAAAGGGATGAGCTTGATGAAATTTTCCTTCGTCAACCTATTCTTAAACATGACTTACCGGTTGAAGATTTAGGTGTAACACCACCACCAAAAGAAGATCCTGTATTTGATTTGAAACCATTACCTGATAATCTTAAGTATGCTTATATTGATGATAAGAAAACATATCCTGTTATTATTAGTGCTAAGCTTTCAGATATTGAGGAAGAAAGGCTATTGGAAATATTGAAGAAACACCGAGGAGCTATTGGCTACACTCTTGATGACTTGAAGGGGATTTCTCCCGCTATTTGCCAATAATATAGAAGATGATGCAAAACCTGTTGTTGAACATCAGCGTCGTCTAATTCCCAAGATGAAGGATGTGGTAAGAAATGAGGTATTAAAACTTCTTGAAGTAGGTATTATATATCCTATTGCTGATAGTAGATGGGTTAGTCCTGTGCATTGTGTTCCTAAGAAAGGAGGAATAACTGTTGTTCCTAATGATAATGATGAGCTCATTCCTCAAAGAGTAGTTGTAGGGTATAGAATGTGCATTGATTTTCGAAAAGTTAATAAAGTTACAAAAAAAATCATTACCCTTTACCTTTTATTGATCAAATGTTAGAAAGGTTGTCTAAAAATACTCATTTCTGCTTTCTTGATGGATATTCTGGGTTTTCACAAATTGCTGTTAGAGCTAAAGATCAAGAGAAAACCACGTTCACTTGCCCTTATGGAACTTATGCTTATAGGCGTATGCCTTTTGGTTTATGTAATGCTCCTGCTACTTTTCAAAGATGCATGTCTGCTATTTTTCATGGCTTTTGTGAAAAGATTGTTGAGGTATTCATGGATGATTTTTCTGTCTATGGGAATTCTTTTGATAATTGCTTGCGAAACCTTGATAAAGTTTTGCAGAGATGTGAAGAAACTAACCTTGTTCTTAATTGGGAGAAATGCCACTTTATGGTTAATGAAGGAATTGTATTGGGACATAAAATTTCTGAGAGAGGTATTGAAGTTGATAGAGCTAAAGTTGAAGCAATTGAGAAGATGCCCTATCCTAGGGATGTTAAAGGTATTCGTAGTATTCTTGGTCATGTTGGTTTTTATAGGAGATTTATTAAAGATTTCTCTAAAATTTCAAAGCCTCTTACTAATCTTCTTCAAAAAGATGTACCTTTCGTTTTTGATGATGATTGTAAGGAAGCCTTTGAAACTCTAAAGAAAGCCTTAACAACTGCTCCTGTAGTTGAACCTCCTGATTGGAATCTACCTTTTGAAATTATGTGTGATGCTAGTGATTTTGCTGTAGGTGCTGTCCTTGGACAGCGAGTAGATAAAAAATTAAATGTTATTCATTATGCTAGTAAGACTCTAGACGCTGCTCAAAGAAATTATGCCACAACTGAGAAAGAGTTATTAGCCGTAGTTTTTGCATGTGACAAGTTTAGATCCTATATTGTTGATTCAAAAGTCACAGTTCATACTGATCATGCTGCAATTAGGTACCTTATGGAAAAGAAAGATGCTAAGCCAAGGCTTATTAGATGGGTGCTTCTTTTGCAAGAATTTGATTTACATATTGTAGATAGGAAAGGTGCTGATAATCCTGTTGCTGATAATTTGTCTAGATTGGAAAATATTGCTTATGATCCTGTTCCTGTTAATGATAGTTTTCCAAATGAACAATTGGTTGTAATAAAGGTGAGCTCGCGAGATAGTCCTTGGTATGCTGATTATGCTAACTTTATTGTTTCAAAGTACTTGCCTCCAACCTTTTCAGCTCAGCAAAGGAGGAAATTCTTTTATGATTTGAGGCATTATTTTTGGGATGACCCACACTTATATAAAGAAGGAGTGGATGGTATTATGCGAAGATGTGTCCCAGAATATGAACAACAAGAGATATTGAGTAAGTGTCATGGTAGTGTTTATGGAGGACATCATGCCGGAGATAGAACCGCACAAAAGGTTCTACAATCAGGTTTTTATTGGCCAACACTTTTCAAAGATGCAAGGAAGTTTATCTTATCTTGTGATGAATGTCAAAGAGTTGGTAATATCTCTAGACACAATGAAATGCCTATGAATTATACTCTTGTTATTGAACCATTTGATTGTTGGGGATTTGACTTCATGGGTCCTTTCCCTTCTTCAGAAGGTAACACTCATATACTTGTCGCTGTTGATTATGTTACTAAATGGGTAGAAGCCATACCAACAAAAAGTGCTGATGGTGAGACCTCTTTAAAAATGCTTTTAGATGTTATTTTTCCTAGATTTGGAGTACCTAGATATATTATGACTGATGGAGGTTCTCACTTTATTCATGGTGGTTTTAGAAAAACTCTTGCTAAATATGGTATTAATCATAGAATTGCTTCAGCTTATCATCCTCAAACTAGTGGGCAAGTAGAATTATCAAATAGAGAAATTAAATCTATCTTGGGAAAGACTGTTAATAAATCTAGAAAGAATTGGGCTAGTAAGTTAAAGGAAGCATTGTGGGCTTATAGAACTGCTTATAAAAATCCTATGGGAATGTCTCCTTATAAAATGGTTTATGGAAAAGCTTGTCATTTACCTTTAGAATTAGAGCACAAAGCTTATTGGGCTGTAAGAGAACTTAATAAAGATTTTAAACTTGCCGGTAAGAAGAGGTTGCTGCAATTGAGTTCTTTAGATGAATGGAGAAGTGAAGCTTATGAAAATGCTAAACTTTTTAAGGAGAAAGTTAAGAAGTGGCATGATAGAAGGATTATTAAAAGAGAATTTAATGTTGGAGATAAAGTCCTATTGTATCGGTCTCGTCTCAGATTTTTTGCAGGGAAATTACTCTCAAAATGGGAAGGACCATATGTTATTGAGGAGGTGTATCGTTCAGGGGCAATTAAAATTAGTTCTCTGCAAGGTAATGCCACACAAGTAGTGAATGGACAAAGACTCAAGCATTATATTTCTGGAGATTCTTATAATGAAGATATTGATGTTATTCAAGTGATGACTCCGGAAGCTTTCATCAAAGACCAAATTGACAGTTCTGCAGAGTTCGACTTTGAATAGGTAATAGTTTTAGTAATAAAAAGTCCGTGTTTAACTTTCCGAACAATATTTCTGCTGTTTTTGGAAAATATGAAAAATTACGAGATCGAAACAGAGTGGAGGCAACGCACGAGGGCGTGCCCCCATAGGTCGGCGCGGCCCCCACCCTGGCCGCGCCGCCCTATGAGGACAGCCCCTCGGCGTCCCGTTTCCACTCGTTTTCGGCCTGGAACTTTCCTTTTGTCGTAAACATATTTCCTATATAATCCTCCGGATCCCCAGAGGTCCGTATATCGTTTTCTCGTTGTGTTTTGTTTCGAGCTGTTTTCTGCCAGGATCTGTTTTTGATCTAGAAGCACCATGGTCTCCAACAACAAAGACAAGGGGCCTTTGGAGGAAGATATTCAAGACCCCGAATTGAAGGAAGAAGTCGAGAGCGAGGATGAGGAAGAAGTGGAGGAAATTCCGCGAGTACACCCGCGCGCCACCATTGCAAGCATTGGCGTGATAGCAAATCCGTCCAACACCAAGAGAAGTGCACGGATCGCCACCGGAGGAGGAGTTCCACGTCGCTTCCTAGCTCCAAGGACATCTCCTCCAGGCATTGACAACCCTTTCCGCACTCTAATCTATAGTCGTCAAATTGAAAGGACTCCCAAGGTAGTATTGCCTAGTGGTTGGGATATAGATCGTTCTAACACTGCAGGAGAGATGAAACCTGAAGCTGAAGGGTGGGGAAACAACTCTAAGAGTTGGGACTCGCCGTCTGACATACTTATGAACCGCGTTGAGCACAACTCGGAGCTGATTCGCAACCTCACTTATGAGATTGAGGACCTAAAGGAACTTGTTAAGAAGCTTGTCGAGAAGAATCCACCACCATCACCACCGAAGGAGTAATTCATCATCGGTATTGGCATCCCCTTGGTTTGTTCCAAGCTTGGGGGAGTGCCGCGGTATCACATCATCACTATATTTATCTTTTACTATCAAGTAGTGTCATATCATGAGTAGGGAAGTTATCATATAGAATAGTTTGCAGTGTGGAAGTATCTCTCTCTTAGTTGGTTATCTATGTATCCGTTGGTGTGAGTTATCGTTATGGAATATTAATGAGAAGTCTTATCATTTACTTTTTGCACACCTTATTTTAGTTTGCAATTTATGTTATATGATTACTCTTGACATTAGTATTGATATCACTTTGGGAGCATCAAGTAAATCTATTTGGTTTTGGCAAACTTAGCATTGGTCAATAGCAACAACACCTTGATGTTTAAATAGAAAAGGGAAATACATGTAGATATATTGCTTTATTATCTTTCTGCTAATGAGTTTAGTATTCTGAAGTTAAAATTGCTTGTGCTTACGAGAAAGATGCATGATTGTTTCTATCACATGTATATTTGTTTGTTTCCCTCAACCTTTATGCTTGCTACCCAACCTTGCTAGCCAAAAACTTGTATTGAGAGGGAATGCTTCTCATACATCCATAACCTTAGACCAAACCCATGCCATTTGTGTCCACCATAACTACCTACTATGTGGTATTTTGCGCCACTCCAAGTAAATACTTCATGTGCTACCTTTAAATAATTCAAACTTTATTACTCCTTATTTGTGTCAATGTTTTATAGCTCATGAGGAAGTATGTGGTGTTTTATCTTTCAATCTTGTTGGGCGGACTTTCACCAATGGACTAGTGGCACATCCGCTTATCCAATAATTTTGCAAAAAGAGCTGGCAACGGGGTTCCCAACCCCAATTAATAACTTTCATTAATAATTCTCTTCACATGTTTTGCCCTGATTTATCAGTAAGCAACTTAATTTTGCAATAGACACTCCTCCATGGTATGAGAAATGTTGGAAGGCACCCGAGGATTCGGTTAGCCAGGGTTTGAGAAAGCAAAGGTTGGGGGGAGTGTCATCCATAATAAAACTAAAATACATGTGTAAACAAAAGAGAAGGGGATGATCTACCTTGCTAGAGAGACGTCCTTCATGGGAGCCGCTCTTGGAAGGTCTGTTTGGCAAGGGGGTTAGAGTGCCCACTACCATTCGTTGACAACAACAAACACCACTTAAAATCTTACTTTTATGCTCTTTATATGATTTCAAAACTTGAAAATCTCTAGCACATGATTTAATCCCTGCTTCCTCTGCGAAGGGCCTATCTTTTACTTTTATGTTGAGTCAGTAAACCTATTTCCCTCTATCTAAAGCAAGCAATTGAGTTGTTGTGATCCAACCATTTATGCTATGATCTAGTTAATCATGTCTTTTATGCTTTCTTGTTTAGTAAAAATTTTATCTGAATGAATATGACTTTGAAATTTATCAATGATTATGAGGAGATTGTTATGATTAAGGATGAGAGCCCTGCCATATAAATTCTGATATGAAAGCTTTGCTTAGAAGATAAGTACAATCCGTTAATAGTTCTCTGACCAAGAACAAAGTTTGCCATAACCGTTTATGATTTCCTATGCACCTCTATTTGTGATTTCTCTTTACTTATTTCAAGTTGAGTTATATGAGGAGGATGTTTACTAGAATATCTTGTGTGAATCAATATGATGCTTCTTGTCCGTATTTTATTTATCGACTCTTCACTCCATAAACATGTGGTCTTGTTTATTGAGCTCAGTTTCGCTTGGGGACAAGCGAGGTCTAAGCTTGGGGGAGTTGATACGTCCATTTTGCATCACTATTTTATATCATAATTTGCTGTTATTCATTGATATATTTCATATTTAGAAATGATACTTATGTTATTTCACCTATTTTGCATGTTTCATGATTATTGGAGAATTATTCACCGGAGTCAGGATTCTGCTGGAAAAAGCCGTCAGGACACCATATTTCGAAGATCAACAATTGACGGAAATTATACGAACATCCTATTTTTCCAGAAGACGAAGCCAACCAAAAGGAGGGACCGAGGAGGGCCGCCATGGCCCCCATAGGCCGGCGCGGGCCTGGCCCGGCCGCGCCGTGGGAGGGGGCCCACAGCCCCCTTGGCCGCCTCTCCTTCGTACTTCTTCGTCCCGAAAACCTAAGGCACGGGGGATACGGAGAATAGACATACGCCTCGCGGGCGGAGAGACACCAGAGAGAAAGAGCTCTCCGGCGGGTAGGAATCCGCCGGGGAAATTCCCTCCCGGAGGGGGAAATCGACGCCATCGCCACCGTCATCGAGCTGGACATCATTGGGATCATCATCATCATCATCTCCACCATCTACATCGCCATCTCCACCGCTGCACCTCGTCACCGTTGTAACATCTAGGGTTGAATCTTGATTGTTTGATAGGGGAAACTTTCCCGGTGTCGATTACTACTTGTTATTGATGCTATTGAGTGAAACCATTGAACCAAGGTTTATGTTCAGATTGTTATTCATCATCATATCACCTCTGATCATGTTCCATATGATGTCTCGTGAGTAGTTCGTTTAGTTCTTGAGGACATGGGTGAAGTCTAAATGTTAGTAGTGAACTATGTTGAGTAATATTTAATGGTTTGATATTTAAGTTGTGGTGTTATTCTTCTAGTGGTGTCATGTGAACGTCGACTACATGACACTTCACCTTTATGGGCCTAGGGGAGTGCATCTTGTATTCGTTTGCTAATTGTGGGGTTGCCGGAGTGACAACAACCTAAACCCCCGTTAGTATATCGGTGCAGGAGGGATAGCAGGATCTTAGAGTTTAAGGCTGTGGTTAGATTTATCTTAATTACTTTCTTGTATTTGAGGATGCTTGCAAGGGGTATAATCACAAGTATGTATTATTCCTAGGAAGGGCGGTGCATTAGCATAGTTTCACCCACACAACACTTATCAAAAGAATGAAGATTAATCAACTATATGAAGCGAAAGCACTAGATTAAAATCCCCGTGTGTCCTCAAGAACGTTTGGTCATTATAAGTAAACAAACCGGTTTGTCCTTTGTGCTAAAAAGGATTGGTCCACTCGCTGCAATTGTTACTCTCGCATTTTACTTACTTGTACTTTATTTATCTGCTATATCAAAAGCCCCTAAAAACTGGTATGTGAGCATTTACAGTGAATCCTTCATCGAAACTGCTTGTCAACACCTTCTGCTCCTCGTTGGGTTCGATACTCTTATTTATCTAAAGTACTACGATACACCCCTATACTTGTGGGTCATCACCCATCTCGGGGGATTCAGGAGATTGCCTCCGGCACTCCGGAGAGGGAGTCATCATCGAGGGCTCTACATCACCATGCCCGCCGGACTGATGCGTGAGTAGTTCATCCTTGGACTATGGGTCCATAGCATTAGATGGTTGTCTTCTCCTCTTGTGCTATCATGTTTAGATCTTGTGAGCTGCCTAACATGATCAAGATCATCTATTTTTAATGCTACATGTTGTGTTTGGTGGGATCCGTGATGGGGTTCGTTGCATAGAAAACAAAAATTTTCCTACCGCAAAGCGAATAAAACCAACAGATCTAATCTATGGAACACCCAAGATCCAATCTACTAGATCTAAGCAACGAGATAGAGATGAGACTAACCCTCAAAGATTCCAAAGCCTACGAGATCAATCTCGTTGTTGGTGTAGACGATCGTCCCCGGTGCTGCAATCCGGCAGCACTTCCGTACTCGGTCGCGCGTACGGTGTCGATGAAGCTCCTTCCTCTCCCGTTCGGCGGGCAGCGGAGGTGTGGTAGATCTCCACGGAATCCCAGCAGCACGACGGCGTGGTGGTGGTGGTGGAGAAGAATTCCTGCAGGGCTTCGCCTAAGCCGGAGCAGGAGAAACTGGGAGGGAGGAGAGGTGGCACTTTAGGGTTTCGTACGGAGCAGCAATGGCCGGCCAAACTACCCCACTATATATAGTCGGAAGGTAGGGTTAGGGTTTCGCGAAACCGATCTAGGGCCGGCGCCTGGTGGGCCCACACCACACCCTGGCGCGGCCAAGGGGGGGCCCGCGCCGCCGTGTGGTGTGGCCCACTCCTGGCCTTTCTCCGTCTTCCCTTTGGACTCCGTCTGCGACAGAAAAATAAGAACTTCTGTTTTTATTTCGTCCAATTCCGAGAATGTTTCCAGAACAACTTTTCTTGAAATACAAAACATCAGAATTCTTCCAGAACAATTCCGGTCTCCTCGTGATGTCTTGGATCCTATCCGAGACTCGAACAACATTCGGTCTCCACCTCATATTCCAATCTACTTATGCGACATCGAACCTTAAGCGCGTCACCCTACGGTTCGTGAACTATGCAGACATGGTCGAGACTCCTCTCCGAGCAATAACCAATAGCGGGATCTGGAGATCCATAATGGCTCCCACATATTCAACGATGACTTAGTGATCGATTGAACCATTTACATACGATGTCAATTCTCTTTGTCTCGCGATATTTTACTTGTCCGAGGTTTGATCATCGGTATCTCCATACCTTGTTCAACCTCGTTACCGACAAGTACTCTTTACTCGTACCGTGGTATGTGATCTCTTATGAACTATTCATATGCTTGCAAGCTAATCAGATGACATTCCACCGAGAGGGCCCAGAGTATATCTATCCGTCATCAGGATGGACAAATCCCACCGTTGATCCATATGCCTCAACTCACACTTTCCAAATACTTAATCCCACCTTTATTGTCACCCATTTACGCAATGACGTTTGATGTAATCAAAGTACCCTTTCGGTGTAAGTGATTTACATGATCTCATGGTCGAAGGATTATGACAACTATGTATTGAAAGCTTATAGCAATTTGAACTTAATGACTTGATCTTATGCTACGCTCATTTGGGTGTGTGTCCATTATATCATTCAACTAATGACATAACCTTGTTATTAATAACATCCAATGTTCATGATCACGAAACCATGATCATCTATTAATCAACAAGCTAGTTATACAAGAGGCTTACTAGGGACTCCTTGTTGTTTACATAACACACATGTATCAATGTTTCGGTTAATACAATTATAGCATGGTATATAAACATTTATCATAAACACAAAGATATTATAATAACCACTTTATTATTGCCTCTTGGGCATATCTCCAACAATCCGATGAATATGGAATACTATGTCAAGTTGATTATTGATCTATCATATATGTGTTGTTTATGTTCTTGCATGCTCTCCGTTGCTAGTAGAGGCTCTGGCCAAGTTGATACTTGTAACTCCAAGAGGGAGTATTTATGCTTGATAGTGGGTTCATGCCTCCATTGAATCGGGACAGTGACAAAAAGTTCTAAGGTTGTGGATGTCCGTTGCCACTAGGGATAAAACATCAATGCTTTGTCTAAGGATATGTGTGTTGATTACATTACGCACCATACTTAATGCAATTGTCTGTTGTTTGCAACTTAATACCGGAAGGGGTGCGGATGCTAACCTGAAGGTGGACTATTTAGGCATAGATGCATGCTGGATGGCGGTCTATGTTCTTTGTCGTAATGCCCTTATTAAATCTCATAGTGATCATCATGATATGTATATGAATCTTTATTTGTCAATTGCCCACCTGTAATTTGTTCACCCAGCATGTTATTTATCTTATTGGAGAGACACCACTAGTGAACTGTGGACCCCGGTCCATTCTTTTACATCTGAAATACAATCTACTGCAATCTTTGTTCTGTTCTTCGCAAACAAACATCATTCTCCACACCATACGTTTAATCCTTTGTTTTCAGCAAGCCGGTGAGATTGACAACCTCACTGTTACGTTGGGGCAAAGTATTTTGATTGTGTTGTGCAGGTTCCACGTTGGCGCCGGAATCCCTGGTGTTGCGCCGCACTACACTCCTCCACCAACAACCTTCACGTGGCCTTCATCTCTTACTGGTTCGATAACCTTGGTTTCTTTCTGAGGGAAAACTTGCTGCTTTGCGCATCACACCTTCCTCTTGGGGTTCCCAACGGACGTGTGCATCACGCGCCATCAGGCATCTTGTTAATAGGTTAGTCCCAGAAAATGCATAAAATATTATAAAGTGTGAACAAAACATGTAGGTATTGTCATAAAACTAGCATGGCACATAAGAAATTATAGATACGTTGGAGACGTATCAAAGGAAAAGGCAAAGCCATAATAGATCATGAAATATTGTCACTATCCAATCACTAAAACCATGCTACTCCATCTAATACACACATCACCCCACACACGCTCTTGCATAGATGTTGGATCATAACAAATACTTAAGAACGAGGTACATAATATGCATCTATCAATATATATTACACATAATATGATCAGATCTCATAGCACAATATCATAGAATAAGGATCCACCACATAGGTATTACAAATATGGCCATAATCATGTGAGGCAGCTCATATGGCACTAAGAACTATGATGAACATGAGAGAAATAGATCAAGCTACTGCCACAAACCCGTAGTCCAGAGGTGGACTACTCTCCCTTGATCATGGTGATGATGATGAAGACGTTGGAGAAGGTGGAGATCCCTCCGGCGGTGATCCCGACGGAGTTTCCCCCTCCAATCTTCTCTGCAACAGCCTCCGTTTTCGTGTTTCTATGTTTGTGCGGTGCTCTCCTCCCGAGAACTCTTTGGCACGATATATATAGCGATTTTTAGGTCAAAATACGTCGGTGGGCGAAAAGATCACGCGGTTTCGACGATCGGCGCTCTTTCGGGCCTGGTTCTAGGGGCCAGGGTGCTTCTCCCGATGAAAAAGTGATGCTCCAAAAATCCCAGGTCAATTTGACTCCGTATAGGTCTCTGAAAGTGAACAATACACAAAACAGAGTTTTCCTGTTCTGCAGGGTTATAAACCAAATAAAGGAGGGTCATTGGTAAATCCCCATAAATCAATGTAAAACATGGTATTATCATCATATATGTTGCAAATATGTGAGAATTCAATATGATAAAGAACAACATTCGGTCTCCATCTCATATTCCGAATCTACTTATGCGACATCGAACCTTAAGCGCGTCACCCTACGGTTCGTGAACTATGCAGACATGGTCGAGACTCCTCTCCGAGCAATAACCAATAGCGGGATCTGGAGATCCATAATGGCTCCCACATATTCAACGATGACTTAGTGATCGATTGAACCATTTACATACGATGTCAATTCTCTTTGTCTCGCGATATTTTACTTGTCCGAGGTTTGATCATCGGTATCTCCATACCTTGTTCAACCTCGTTACCGACAAGTACTCTTTACTCGTACCGTGGTATGTGATCTCTTATGAACTATTCATATGCTTGCAAGCTAATCAGATGACATTCCACCGAGAGGGCCGAGTATATCTATCCGTCATCGGGATGGACAAATCCCCGTTGATCCATATGCCTCAACTAACACTTTCCAAATACTTAATCCCACCTTTATTGTCACCCATTTACGCAATGACGTTTGATGTAATCAAAGTACCCTTTCGGTGTAAGTGATTTACATGATCTCATGGTCGAAGGATTATGACAACTATGTATTGAAAGCTTATAGCAATTTGAACTTAATGACTTGATCTTATGCTACGCTCATTTGGGTGTGTGTCCATTATATCATTCAACTAATGACATAACCTTGTTATTAATAACATCCAATGTTCATGATCACGAAACCATGATCATCTATTAATCAACAAGCTAGTTATACAAGAGGCTTACTAGGGACTCCTTGTTGTTTACATAACACACATGTATCAATGTTTCGGTTAATACAATTATAGCATGGTATATAAACATTTATCATAAACACAAAGATATTATAATAACCACTTTATTATTGCCTCTTGGGCATATCTCCAACAGTCTCCCACTTGCACTAGAGTCAATAATCTAGATTACATTGTAAGGTACCTAACACCCATGGCATTCTGGTGTTGGTCATGCTTTGCCCTTGGGAGAGCTTTAGTCAACGGATCTGCAACATTCAGATCCGTGTGTACTTTGCAAATCTCTACTTCACCATCTTCGATGTACTCGCGAATCGAATGAAAACGCAGCTTGATATGCTTCAACTTCTTGTGTGATTGGCGATGGCACCCGTGTTGTCACAATAAATGACTAGCGGGTCCAATGCACTAGGAACCACACCAAGCTCAACAATGAACCTCTTCATCCATACCGCTTCTGATGAAGCCTCTGAAGCTGCTATATATTCAGATTCTGTTGAAGATTTCGCCACCGTGCACTGCTTGGAACTGCTCCAGCTTACTGCCGCACCATTCAATATAAACACGTACCCAGACTGAGACTTAGAGTCATCAGGATCGGTGTTCCAACTTGCATCGGTGTAACTGGTTACAACGAGCTCTTGGTCACCGCCATAACAAAGAAACATATCCTTAGTCCTTTTCAAGTACTTCAGGATATTCTTGACCGCTGTCCAGTGTTCCATCCCTGGATCACTTTGATATCTGCTGGTCAAACTAACAGCATGTGCGATATCCGGTCTAGTACACAGCATGGCGTACATGATAGAGCCTACTGCCGAAGCATAGGGGATCTTGCTCATCCTCTCTCTTTCATCTGCCGTAGCCGGACCTTGAGTCTTACTCAAGACCTTACCTGGCAACATAGGCAAGAACCCTTTCTTGCTTTCATCCATTCTAAACTTCTTTAGAATCTTGTCCAGATATGTACTTTGTGAAAGGCCTATTAGGCGTCTTGATCTATCTCTATAAATCTTGATGCCTAAAATGTATGCTGCTTCACCAAGGTCTTTCATTGAAAAAGACTTATTCAAATAACCTTTAACGCTGCTTAATAGTTCTATATCATTCCCAATCAATAATATGTCATCTACATATAATATCAGGAACGCTACAGAGCTCCCACTCACTTTCTTGTAAATACAGGCCTCACCATGAGTCCGTATAAAACCAAAATCTTTGATCACTCTATCAAAGCGTAGGTTCCAACTCCGGGATGCTTGCTTCAGTCCATAAATGGAACGCTGAAGTTTGCATACCTTGTCAGCATTTTTAGGATCGACAAAACCCTTGGGTTGTACCATATACAACTCTTCCTCAATGTCACCATTAAGGAACGCCGTTTTGACATCCATCTACCAAATCTCATAATCGAAAAATGCAGCTATTGCTAACAAAATCCTCACAGACTTTAGCTTCGCTACAGGTGAGAAAGTCTCATCGTAGTCAACTCCTTGAATTTGTCGGAAACCCTTTGCGACAAGTCGAGCTTTATAGACAGTAATATTACCATCAGCATCTGTTTTTCTCTTGAAGATCCATTTATTCTCGACAGCCTTGCGGCTATCAAGTAAGCCTACCAAAGTCCATACTTTTTTATCATACATGGATCCCATTTCGGATTTCATGGCTTCTTGCCATTTGTTGGAATCTGGGCTCATCATCGCTTCTTCATACGTCGCAGGGTCCTCATCATTGTCGTCCACAATCATGACATTTAGACAGGGATCATACCAATCAGGAGTGGTACGTTCCCTCGTCGATCTGCGAGGTTCAGTAGCTTCCTCGTTCGAAGTTTCATGATCTTCATCATTTGCTTCCTCTCCTATCGGTGCAGGCTGCACAGGAATTTCTTCCGGCACTGCGCTACTCTGATCTATGAGAGAAGGTTCATCAACCTCGTCGAGTTCTACTTTTCTTCCAGTCACTTCTTTAGTGAGAAACTCCTTCTCAAGAAAGGATCCGTTCTTGGCAACAAAGATTTTGCCTTCGGATCTGTGATAGAAAGTATACCCAATTGTTTCTTTAGGGTATCCTATGAAGACGCATTTCTCCGCTTTGGGTTCTAGCTTGTCGGTTGTAACTTCTTTACATAAGCATCGCAACCCCAAACTTTAAGGAACGACAGCTTAGGTTTCTTCCCAAACCATAATTCATACGGTGTCGTTTCAACGGATTTAGATGGTGCCCTATTTAAAGTGAATGCGGCTGTCTCTAAAGCATAACCCCAAAACGATAGTGGCAAATCGGTAAGAGACATCATAGAACGAACCATATCTAAGAGAGTTCGATTACGACGTTCGGACACACCATTGCGCTGTGGTGTTCCCGGTGTCAATCTGTGAAAGTATTCCGCATTTCTTTAAATGCATGCCAAACTCATAACTCAGATATTCGCCTCCGCGATCAGAACGCAGAAACTTAATCTTCTTGTTACGTTGATTTTCTACTTCACTTTGGAATTCTTTGAACTTCTCAAAAGTCTCGGACTTGTGTTTCATAAAGTAAATATACCCATATCTACTCAGATCATCCGTGAAGGTTAGAACATAACGATAACCACCGCGCGATGCTACGCTCATTGGTCCGCACACATCGGTATGTATGATTTCCAACAAGTCTGTAGCTCGCTCCATTGTACCAGAAAATGGAGTCTTAGTCATTTTTCCCATTAGACATGCTTCACATCTGTCAAGTGACTCAAAGTCAAGTGACTCAAGAAGTCCATCGGAATGGAGTTTCTTCATGCGCTTCACTCCAATATGACCAAGACGACAGTGCCACATATAAGTAGAATTATCATTCAATTTAATTCGCTTAGCATCAATGTTATGAACATGTGTATCACTACTATCGAGATTTAACAAGAATAAACCATTCATCTCAGGTGCATGGCCATAAAAGACATTACTCATATAAATCGAACAACCATTATTCTCAGACTTAAACGAATAACCGTCTTGCATCAAACAAGATCCAGATATAATGTTCATGCTCAACGCAGGTACCAAATAACAATTATTGAGGTTTAAAACTAATCCCGAAGGTAGATGTAGGGGAGCGTGCCGACGGCGATCACATCGACCTTGGATCCATTTCCAACGCGCATCGTCACCTCGTCCCTTGCCAGGCTTCATTTATTCCGTAGTTCCTGTTTGAGTTACAAATGTGAGCAACCGAACCAGTATCAAATACCCAGGCACTACTACGAGAACCGTAAGATAGACATCTATAACATGTATATCAAATATACCTTTCTTCTTGGCATGGCCGCTCTTCAGATCGGCCAAGTATTTGGTGCGTTCCGCTTCCAGTACCCCTTCCCCTGGCAGTAGTAGCACACAGTCTCAGGCTTAGGACCAGCCTTAGGCTTCTCAGGAGGCGCCGCAACTTTCTTGCCGCCCTTCTTGAAGTTGCCCTTGTTAGGCTTGCCCTGCTTCTTGAAACTAGTGGTCTTGTTGACCATCAACACTTGGTTCTCCTTCTTTATTTCTACTTCAGCAGACTTCAGCATGGAGAAGAGTTCAGGTAACTCTTTGTTCATGTTCTGCATGTTGTAGTTCATCACGAAGTTCTTGTAACTTGGTGGCAGTGATTGGAGGACACGATGAATACCCAGCTTGTTAGGGATCACAATCCCCAAGTCACTGAGCTTCTTCGCATGTCCGGACATGGCGAACATGTGCTCACTAACGGAGCTGCCCTCTTCCATCATGCAGTTAAAGAACTGTTTCGAGGCCTCATAGCTCTCCACGGCCGCATGAGTTTCAAAGATAAGTTTGAGCTCACACATCATATCACAAGGGTCGTGGTGCTCAAAACGCTTTTGGAGCTCTCTAAACTGCACAGGATGGCACACTGAACTTCGGAGTACCGAGTTACCCGAGTCTCATAAACATTCTTTATGTCCTCGGATACTGCAGGAGGTGGTGGGGAACCTAGCGGTGCTTCGAGCACATATTGCAGGCTTACGCCAGCGAGGAAAATCCTCACATGACGGAACCAGTCAGTGAAGTTGCTACCATTGCCCTTAAGCTTTTCTTTCTCTAGGAACTGATTAAAATTGATGGAGGGGGCGCCATGATCTACAACATATTTGCAAAGAGTTTAGACTAAGTTTATGATAAAATGAGTTCAATTTTAATTCTTAAATTAACTAGGTGAACTCCCACTCAAAACAACATCCTCGCATTGTCTTAGTGATTACACGAACCAAATCCACTACACCAAGTCCGATCTTCACGAGAAAAGATGTAGCTTCAAAGGTGAACACTCAAAGTGTTCATCATATCATTCATATGACTCATGCTCTACCTTTCGGTATCCCGTGTTCCGAGACCATGTCCGTACATGCTAGGCTCGTCAAGGCAACCTTAGTATCCGCGTGTGCAAATCTGGCTTGCACCCGTTGTATGCACATGTAGAGTCTATCACACCCGATCATCACGAGATGCTTCAAACGACAAGTCTTAGCAACGGTGCATACTTAGGATGAACACTTTATTATCTTGATATTTAGTGAGAGGATCATCTTATAATGCTACCGTCGCGATCTAAGCAAAATAAGATGCATAAAAGGATTAACATCACATGCAATTCATAATGTGTGATATGATATGGCCTTTCTTCTTGTGCTTTTGATCTCCATCTCTAAAGCACGGACATGATCTCCATCATCACCAGCATGGCGTCAAGGTCAGTGGCGCCGCTTCATGGTTGTCCATCACTTATAGCTACTATAACAACTACTTGAAATAAAGCTATTACATGATGAATAGACACGCAGGTCTTTAACAAAAATTAAAAACAACCATTAGGCTCCTGCCAGTTGCCATAATACAATAATGAACATCTCATACATAACTACTATATTAAAGATGAACAACTTCGATTTTTGTTAGAATTTTGAGGGAACATGGGAATTAACATGATAGCCATACGTATGCACTTTGGGTGGTTTGCTTTCTTTGGTTCTTCCCTGTGTGCACATTAGGTGCTCCGTAAGATTTTTCTATAGGCTGGGAGATCCTAGACTATCAACGCGTGTGCAGTTTTGTTTGATTTTGTCATGTGGCTGTAGCAGAATAGTGGTTTGGATTGGAACTGCACGATGGCTCTGGTCGTGCGTGCGTGTGGTGAGTGCTAATTTAGACGCGTGTTTAGAGCTGCCAGAGGCACCGCTTTGACCCGATGACTTCTTTTTATCTCTTGTTTTCTTCGCTCCGTCTTTTTCCCTTCCGCGCGTGCTGCTTCTTCACCAACGCTCCTCCTTGCTCACACCGATTTGGCGCGGCGGTGATGAGAAGACCTCACCTATCCTATCCTTAGATTTCTCTCATGGCGGGCGGCGCCGTGGGCGTCTTCCCAGCAGTGCACGAGGTCATCAACGGAGGAGGATCTCAGCTTTTTCGGCGCAGAGAAGAGAAGGAGCTTAGCTTCTCGGGGCGGGCGGAGCTAGCCAGCTCGCTGACCCCACGCTTCTTTGGTGAGCGCCGTGACAGCCTCCCCGGTCCTCCTCTAGCACGGCGCGTACTTAAAAAAATCGAACAATTTGGGAGGAGTTAACTTGCCTAGACGGGCACGATCTCGATCCGCCTCGCCAGGCTGATGGCAGCGCGGTTGCAGATGCGCTCGACTACCCTGGCAAGAAGGACGCGAAGTCGTTGGCCGGCGCGAAGGGGGGCTCCGCGTCAGCGAAGGCCGCGATCCTGAATCGGCCCGTCATCGGTTTGAGGTATCTGAATTTTGAACTTTTTTTTATCTGAATTTTGAACTTAACCAGCAGTGGAATTTGACGGGGAGAGCGCGCGCGTGGGCGCCGTATAGATCGGTTGCGGGTGGACACAACTTTCCATGTCGTGTTCGCGAGCCCTGACGGATGGGCGAGCGTACCTGCGCGCCGGCCGGCCATGTGGCGGCGGAAGTGGCAGGGCCGGCGAGGAGGTGTGGGCACCATTCCCACTAGGGGCTGCATACCGCTGTTGTCCAGGCTGGCGCTGGTGGGCACCACAGTGAGACGCACCCTAGCCCACGCCGGTATTCCTTCCCTTCTGCTTGGTGCTCGGTCAGGCCGCGCTCACCATGGGATTGTCGTCACGGGTTCCTCACGTCGGGCGCCCTGGGGCTGAGTGGCCTCTCTCGCGGTCCTCGCTGTTGCTAACACAGTGCGCCGGGTGTTCCAGAAAAACTCCAACAACATGAGCGCGTCAATCTGGACTCCCGAGCATGCCATTCCTCCACCGGGCTCAGCTGCCGGCGGGGACCTCCATGAACGCTGACTCCAGGTATCTTGCGTCCGACACTGCAGAGTGCCGAGTGGCGAGTGCGGACACATAGCTTTGCTGTGCGGCCTGACACGACAGCTGTTGGTGCGCTACTGCCAGCAGATGGCATGCAACGTCTGCTGCCCTATCTCTCACGATTTCCTTTTTGACCTAGGAGGAATAATTACGATGCTATGTTTTCTTATGGAAGTTAATTTGAACAAGTTACGATTCTGAATGTAGAATTCTCGATTGGAGCCTCACCAGGATGGACATAAGAGTGGCAGCAGGCAGTTCCATCGCCTGGGTGAGCCTTTCCTTCTTTGGTTGGATGAATTACCCACTTTCACAGGTTTAATTACTATTATTGCTGCCGATATATCTCATTTTCTCTATTTTCATGCTAAAGCTTACGGCTCTGTTTGGCGGCTCAGTATTTTCAAAACCAAGGTAGGCCTAAACCGCACTATGCTGATGCCCGGCAGTGAAATACCACAGTTGGAAAACTCCATTTTTCTGTTCTTTTAGCAAAAATCTGAGGTGTTTGAGAACATGTGCATGCACTGCAGTATTTAGTTGCTCTGTGCTATGGAGTTGATAGACAAGATTCTCTAACATGGGTATGTTGCTTCGGACAATTGCATAGGCTAGAAGCAGATCAACTAGATGCTCTCTGTTCGGTTGAGCTAGCTCTAAAAGTATCTGCTAGCAACCTCCCGAAGGAGGAGGCATCAGGTTGGGTTAGCGAGTGATTCGAAGAACGACGGATCACATCTCCACAGATCGCTGAAGAAGATGGCACGGTGGCCCGTCAGGACATGCGAAAGAGGCGGAAGAACAAAGCCCTTTCCAAGTTTCAGAAAAGAAGCGGTCGGGGCTCTTTTTTAGATTCAGCAGAAAAAAAACACAATTTTGACAATGGTGTAGTATTTAGAACTGTTGTTTTTATTTGAGCCAAACACCTCAAAGTATGTGAAACTATGTTATTTCTAGAAACTCAAATATCTGGAAAATACTTTGCTACCAAACGCAGGTTAAGCACTGTAAGGCAATGATGGAACAAGCATTACCTTACAGGTTATACTGGTTTGTGCAAGAAGTTACAAGTACCATGTATGCTCAAATAATTTGATTGAAGGCTTTATCTCGAGACAAACATTTAAAGATGATTCTTACTGGAAATAGATAGAGCATTTCTTCTGGGTGTATTTATTCCATGTTTATAAAAAAATCCACTGCTGCCTCTTGTGCAGGTTTAGCTGAATTAAACATGATACTTTCTGTAAGATGTATTATGTATGCTCAAAGATCTTAGTCTAAGGTTTATATTGTGAACCTGATTATCGCTGAGTACAATTAAAGGTGAGTTCTAAATGGAGATTGATTTAACATTTCTTTAGGGGCAAAAAGATCGGATGGTTCAAACTCCTTTGTTATGAATTAAGCAAAGTTACCGCCAGGTCGTAGAATTAGCTGGTTATGGAGCATTTTGGTTGTGGTGACCGAATTCCCTTGTTTTCCTCCCTTGCCATCATGCCACTATTCGAAATGTAGTTGTCATGCTAGGTAAAGCGGGATTATGTATGCCACTGTCATACATTTTTACTAAATTGTGCACTTCCCATTTGCTAACTTCTATCTCAGTAATCTTTTTTGATGTTTTGTCTGTACATATGATACAATGCTTATTTGTACCTCTTTATGGTTACCAAATGGTCAGTTTATTTTCCAAATAGTACCATCTAAATACTATTTGCCAACAATTATCTATAGTCATTAGTAGCTAGCAGGCCAAACAAAAATGTAATAACCAAATTGTAAACATCAGTTGTGCTCGCCTATGTGTCGGGCTAACTTCTATGTCAGTAATCTTTTTTTAATGTTTTGTCTGTACATATGATACAGTGCTTATTTGTACCTCTTTCTATTTACCAAATGGTCATTTTAATTTCCAAATAGTTTCATCTAAATACTATTTGCCAAAAATTATCTATAGTCATTAGTAGCTAGCAGGCCGAACAAAAATGTAATAACCAAATTGTAAACATCAGTTGCGCTCGCCTATGTGTCGGGCTAACTTCCATGTCAGTAATCTTTTTTAATGTTTTGTCTGTACATATGATACAGTGCTTATTTGTACCTCTTTCTGGTTACCAAATGGTCATTTTAATTTCCAAATAGTTTCATCTAAATACTATTTGCCAAAAATTATCTATAGTCATTAGTAGCTAGCAGGCCGAACAAAAATGTAATAACCAGATTGTAAACAACAGTTATGCTCACCTATGTGTTGTCAGTGTAACCTGATGGCTTCATGCGTTTTGGTTCTGCTACCTGGACCAGAAAATATACTATTCCACTACATGTGATTCTCTGAGTTAATGGAGAAGTTAAATTAGAGTTCGCTATTGGGCAACGTTTTTCTTTTCCTGCAAATAGTTGTTGGGTTTGCTACCGATTGAGCACCAATTCTTTTTCTAAGAACAGCAATCATTTGTATTCTAATTTCAGGTCCTAATGTGCAGTCATCAATACACATGCATCCCAGATTCTAACAATGCTATGGTTCCATTTTATCTCCTATTGGGGCAAGTATGCAACAAGGTAGTTATTCAGAATAAACCATACAAACATGAGTTTACAGTTGCTCCCTGTACTTTGTAAATTCAGATGTGCCCCTCCCCTCTGTTATGCTTTGCTATGATAAAATGCTTCTGCTGTTCCATAACTCCTCTGGGGCAATGTGCAATGTGGTGTTTTTATTCTTAAGTCATCATTTATTGTTTTCTAGATGTAGGATGTATGTTTTGTAATGCATGCTTTTTACATGCGTCTCATTGTGCTGTTGCCCTGCTAGATTTTAGGTATTTAACATTGCCAATATTATGATATCCAAGCAGTTTATCTTCTTATTTTACATTTCTGTTGTTACTGCAAAAGAGGAATAGTTATGCCTTTTCCAATATCAAATTAGTAGCTTTTATCCTTTCGCTCATTTTTATGTTTTTTATATAAATAAATATTTTATAATGGAAAAGCATTACTTCTCATAGGTGTCCTTCCAAGTTTATAGACCTGTTCTTTTACTTTGATGCTTATTGACCTGTTATTTTTTGCACACTGAAATAGTGTTTGGTGTTAAGTTCCGATGCTTCTAGGCTTCATGTTTCATGATATTATTTCTCAATATGTTTTTGACTAACCTCGCCATACTGTGTCTATTCTGGAATTTATAGGTTATTTTCATGCCAAAGCACTGAATAGGCCTACGGCCTGCTACCACATAACACATCGGAAGCTAAAGAATTGTGCCTCCCCGAGGCCATTTAGTTCTTCCTTTGAAGGTAGAATGTCTGGGTCAATATGGTGAACATTGTCCATAATACCCCAGCTGCGCCACGGAGCCCACCTCTCTTCCTCACCAAAAGGCATCCTTGATCTGGCACTATGGTGATCAAATACTCCACCGATTCTTGGCTCATGGCGCCCAAAGCTGCGGAGAAAAGCAGCACTGCTCAACGTTATGTAAGTATTTCCCTACCATTGCATGCATCATTCCACTATGCCCATAGAACTGCTACGTTTCATTGATTTCTGCCCGCTGTTGTTGCGCATGCAGACACGTAGGTAGTTTTGCAAGATCTGCAGTATTTCTACACCTAGCAATGATAGCGCCAGCTAATGGTGTGACCAGCATCCCTCCTGGCTTCTCCCCTGGATCGGCTTGCCGAGCAAAAAGGGGAAATTGCCCATGGAAAGATAGGGTTCACAGAACCACCTACCGGGCATAGAAAGCAGCCAATGTAGGCCTCGAGTGGTCTGATTACTACTAGAGATCCAGCAATTAATGCCGCCTCTTCAAGAGAGGAGTCACCCAGCATCCTCACGACCCTGTGGAGATACCATCAGCATTTTAGCAGCACATCATTGGCAAGTTTCCCCGGAAGATCATCCTAAGGGAATATGGGTTTAACAGAATGGAGGAACCCGATCTACATTGACCTGGCAAAACAGGTGACAGTCTGATCTTCACATACATCGCTGCCTCCTCGATGCAGGTATCCATCTTCGCCAACAACTGTGAGAAAAAGAGATCAGCCACATTTTATAAACCGTTTCATGGAAGCAGTAGAATGTTAGTATATTTAGTCATCATCGAGCTATTCTCTTTTGTTCTTGGTTTTGTTCACTGGGCCACACTATTTTGCTGGTCACCTGTTTACCAGCACTACATTCTTAATTGTTTTAGTTCTATATTATGGGACTGCAATGACAATACTAAGATCCTTAAATATATTAATAAGGCGGTCTTGGCCTACTGTGTTCATAACATGGACTACCTGCCGTGTGCCTCTGTGTTCAATAAGATTTCATCTTTACATGATCTATTTATTCTTCTTTCGCTCTTTTAGAAGTGATATGAATGTGTTCTCCGGAATTACTTCGGACCAGACTCACAACTCATCTAGCTAAATATGCCTGCAGAATCAAGCATAACTAATACACTCCTCTCCAACTTCATTACCAAGCAAAATAATTCTCATCCAGCAGCCAGAGAGTAGGCGCGGCGTGCCACCGCGCCATCATTTGCTAGTCAAATATAATCATCATCACATCATGGCCATATCACATCACCAAACCCTGCAAAAACAAGTTAGACGCCTCTAATTTGGTTTGCATCTTTTACGTGGTTTAGGTTTTCGAGTAAGATCCAATCTACCTACGAACATGAACCACAACGGTGATACTAGTGTTGACAATAGAAGTGCAAATTACAATCTTCACTATGGTGGGAGAGACAGACACCCGCAAAGCCACTTATGCAATACAAGTTGCATGTCGAGCGTGGAGCAAGTCTCATGAGACGCGGTCATGTAAAGTTAGCCCGGCCGCTTCATCCCACCATCCCGCAAGAAGCAAAGTACATAAACTAAAGCAACAAAAGCATCACCGCCCACAAAACCATTGTGTTCTACTCGTGCAACAGATCTATGCATAGACGTGGCTCTGATACCACTGATGGGGTTCGTTGCATAGAAAACAAAAATTTTCCTACCGCAAAGCGAATAAAACCAACAGATCTAATCTATGGAACACCCAAGATCCAATCTACTAGATCTAAGCAACGAGATGAGATGAGACTAACCCTCGAAGATTCCAAAGCCTACGAGATCAATCTCGTTGTTGGTGTAGACGATCGTCCCCGGTGCTGCAATCCGGCATCACTTCCGTACTCGGTCGCGCGTACGGTGTCGATGAAGCTCCTTCCTCTCCCCGTTCCAGCGGGCAGCGGAGGTGTGGTAGATCTCCACGGAATCCCAGAAGCACGACGGCGTGGTGGTGGTGGTGGAGAAGAATTCTGCAGGGCTTCGCCTAAGCAGGAGAAACTGGGAGGGAGGAGAGGTGGCACTTTAGGGTTTCGTACGGAGCAGCAATGGCCGACCAAACTACCCCACTATATATAGTCGGAAGGTAGGGTTAGGGTTTAGCGAAACCGATCTAGGGCCGGCGCCTGGTGGGCCCACACCACACCCTGGCGCGGCCAAGGGGGGCCCGCGCCGCCGTGTGGTGTGGCCCACTCCTGGCCTTTCTCCGTCTCCCTTTGGACTCCGTCTGCGCGACAGAAAAATAAGAACTTGTTTTTATTTCGTCCAATTCCGAGAATGTTTCCGAACAACTTTTCTTGAAATACAAAACAGCAGAATTCTTCCAGAACAATTCCGGCTCTCCTCGTGATGTCTTGGATCCTATCCGAGACTCCGAACAACATTCGGTCTCCATCTCATATTTCGAATCTACTTATGCGACATCGAACCTTAAGCGCGTCACCCTACGGTTCGTGAACTATGCGACATGGTCGAGACTCCTCTCCGAGCAATAACCAATAGCGGGATCTGGAGATCCATAATGGCTCCCACATATTCAACGATGACTTAGTGATCGATTGAACCATTTACATACGATGTCAATTCTCTTTGTCTCGCGATATTTTACTTGTCCGAGGTTTGATCATCGGTATCTCCATACCTTGTTCAACCTCGTTACCGACAAGTACTCTTTACTCGTACCGTGGTATGTGATCTCTTATGAACTATTCATATGCTTGCAAGCTAATCGATGACATTCCCCAGAGTATATCTATCCGTCATCGGATGGATAAATCCCACTGTTGATCCATATGCCTCAACTCACACTTTCCAAATACTTAATCCCACCTTTATTGTCACCCATTTACGCAATGACGTTTGATGTAATCAAAGTACCCTTTCGGTGTAAGTGATTTACATGATCTCATGGTCGAAGGATTATGACAACTATGTATTGAAAGCTTATAGCAATTTGAACTTAATGACTTGATCTTATGCTACGCTCATTTGGGTGTGTGTCCATTATATCATTCAACTAATGACATAACCTTGTTATTAATAACATCCAATGTTCATGATCACGAAACCATGATCATCTATTAATCAACAAGCTAGTTATACAAGAGGCTTACTAGGGACTCCTTGTTGTTTACATAACACACATGTATCAATGTTTCGGTTAATACAATTATAGCATGGTATATAAACATTTATCATAAACACAAAGATATTATAATAACCACTTTATTATTGCCTCTTGGGCATATCTCCAACAATCATGAATATGGAATACTATGTCAAGTTGATTATTGATCTATCATATATGTGTTGTTTATGTTCTTGCATGCTCTCCGTTGCTAGTAGAGGCTCTGGCCAAGTTGATACTTGTAACTCCAAGAGGGAGTATTTATGCTTGATAGTGGGTTCATGCCTCCATTGAATCTGGGACAGTGACAAAAAGTTCTAAGGTTGTGGATGTCTGTTGCCACTAGGGATAAAACATCAATGCTTTGTCTAAGGATATGTGTTTGATTACATTACGCACCATACTTAATGCAATTGTCTGTTGTTTGCAACTTAATACTGGAAGGGGTGCGGATGCTAACCTAAGGTGGACTATTTAGGCATAGATGCATGCTGGATGGCGGTCTATGTTCTTTGTCGTAATGCCCTTATTAAATCTCATAGTGATCATCATGATATGTATATGAATCTTTATTTGTCAATTGCCCAATTTGTTCACCCAGCATGTTATTTATCTTATTGGAGAGACACCACTAGTGAACTGTGGACCCCGGTCCATTCTTTTACATCTGAAATACAATCTACTGCAATCTTTGTTCTCTTGTTCTTCGCAAACAAACATCATTCTCCACACCATACGTTTAATCCTTTGTTTTCAGCAAGCCGGTGAGATTGACAACCTCACTGTTACGTTGGGGCAAAGTATTTTGATTGTGTTGTGCAGGTTCCACGTTGGCGCCGGAATCCCTGGTGTTGCGCCGCACTACACTCCTCCACCAACAACCTTCACGTGGCCTTCATCTCTTACTGGTTCGATAACCTTGGTTTCTTTCAGGGAAAACTTGCTGTTTGCGCATCACACCTTCCTCTTGGGGTTCCCAACGGACGTGTGCATCACGCGCCATCAGGCATCTTGTTAATAGGTTAGTCCCAGAAAATGCATAAAATATTATAAAGTGTGAACAAAACATGTAGGTATTGTCATAAAACTAGCATGGCACATAAGAAATTATAGATACGTTGGAGACGTATCAGGTATCAAAGGAAAAGGCAAAGCCATAATAGATCATGGAAATATTGTCACTATATATCCAATCACTAAAACCATGCTACTCCATCTAATACACACATCACCCCACACACGCTCTTGCATAGATGTTAGATTATAACAAATACTTAAGAACGAGGTACATAATATGCATCTATCAATATATATTACACATAATATGATCAGATCTCATAGCACAATATCATAGAATAAGGATCCGCCACATAGGTATTACAAATATGGCCATAATCATGTGAGGCAGCTCATATGGCACTAAGAACTATGATGAACATGAGAGAAATAGATCAAGCTGCTGCCACAAACTCGTAGTCCAGAGGTGGACTACTCTCCCTTGATCATGGTGATGATGATGAAGACGTTGGAGAAGGTAGAGATCCCTCTGGCGGTGATCCCGACGGAGTTTCCCCCTCCAATCTTCTCTGCAACACCCTCCGTTTTCGTGTTTCTATGTTTGTGCGGTGCTCTCCTCCCGAGAACTCTTTGGCACGATATATATAGCGATTTTTAGGTCAAAATACGTCGGTGGGCGAAAAGATCACGCGGTTTCGACGATCGGCGCTCTTTCGGGCCTCAGGCCTATCTAGACGTGGTTCCAGGGGCCAGGGTGCTTCTCCCGATGAAAAAGTGATGCTCCAAAAATCCCAGGTCAATTTGACTCCGTATAGGTCTCTGAAAGTGAACAATACACAAAACAGAGTTTTCCTGTTCTGCAGGGTTATAAACCAAATAAAGGAGGGTCATTGGTAAATCCCCATAAATCAATGTAAAATATGGTATTATCATCATATATGTTGCAAATATGTGAGAATTCAATATGATAAAGGACAAAGTTCATGTATGCATTTTACAAGCATCAACATCCCTAAGCTTAACCTATGCTCGTCCCGAACATGAAGGTGATAAAACTAACATGAACTTTGGAGTTGTAATATATAGCTTCTAAATAATCATGCAAAGTATCACAAGGTTCAGTCAATAAAGAATGACAAGAAGTAATATGAACTCATCAAGTGATAACTCTTACATTCTACAAATCATGCATAATAGTAAATAGAATTGTAAGAAACATGAATGATAAGTAGTATGAATCATAAAGCATGCTTAGGAGAATCATATAGAATTGTTGGAAGACTCTTTGTCCTCTCTTTTCAGGAATATTTCTTTTGACTCTTGAACACAAGAAAGTAAGAAGGAAATGTATGTACTAAACCTCCAACAAAATAAAAAATAGAGAGCATAAAACATAGTTTTGAGCTATGCAATTCATGTCAACAATAATAATAAGGATGGGGTACCAAGTATCTCATGTATGAAGATATCTATGTGTCATGATTTTGACCTCTTATGAGTAAGTATTGCCTCATTTTCTTGAATGCTAAGGACTACACCTCTTGTTACACAGCTTCGGGTTACCAAGACCTTTCAACATACATGTTTCAACCAAGTATCGCAATGGGGTACCTTCATGCCGCCGGTACAAAGGACCAAAGGAGATGTGTATCTCAACTATAGGCCATCCATACCGGGACAACATGAACAACATATGTTGAGCATCCTCTCTAACTCTCTCTCACTGTTTTCGCATACTTTTTTCTTTTCTTTTTCCACACTTTTTTTACACAACTCGTTTTCTCTTAAATTTTTTTCACTCCTCCTATTGAGGATGCTTGTTGCTGAGACTTTCACCATGATTAGGCATGGCTTCAGTTAGTGGCCCATTGCTCTTCTCTAACAATGCATGCCTACTTGCTTAAAATAACCTCCATTCATTCCACAAGAGATAGCCATTAACAAAACAAAACAAATGATGATCAACGCAGGATGCAATACCCCAAAAGTACAATGTTGAAAGACTTCCCCAATAAACATGGTTACGGTAGAGATCATTACTCATAATCAGTCAAACCAACAACATGCATAGTGGTATTTCCTACCAAACCTTACTTTCTTATGAGCTTTAAATTACACAAAAAGAAAATTTTGAAAAGGTTGGAGGCAAACCACACACTTTATACTTGGAATAGCAGTGCTATATAGGTAGGTACGATAGCCATTGGATTTGAGTTGAGCTTTGAAACATGTCTATGCTTGTGTAAGAATTCAAATCTTTTGGCTAGCAAGAGGCCTAAAAGCATGCAATAGTATCCATAGGCTATTCATTTATCATCAAACAATAGTACTTAAAATTAAACATATATGTATACTAGCAAGAATTATCACTGAATAAGGCACATAACAAAACATCACTCAATAAAGCATGTGAAACTAGAAATACCATACACAAAATAAATTTCAGCTTTTAGGCATTCCTTCTTTTCTTTTGTGAGCATGCAACTTATTTAAATTTGAACATTCAGAGATAAAGAGATTGGTCCAGTAGATCATGCATATGCATTATAAACACTCAATATTATGGTACTCTCATAAAACAAAACAAAATTAGACACAAATAAAACAAGGACGCTTCAAGTATTTGCAAAAATTCTATGTTACTAAAAAAACAGAGTTTAGAGGTGCTCAAATCAGAAGTTTTTGAATGAGTCTAGTGGGATGTCATGACAATCACCAAGCTTATGATATTCATCATACTTAAATCATATTAGTGTGATATTCCTCCATTCCCTATGAAAAAACTTCAACACAAACTTTTTTGCCCATTCTTTTCTATGGGGTGATGTTAGACGTAAAAAGAAATCATCCTTGCTGCTATTTTACTCAAAAACTAAAATTATATCTTCATGAACCAGAGATTCCATATTTTTCTAATCATTCTATCATATCAAAATTTCCAAGTAAAATCATTTTGATACTTAAAAGAATGGATCTAACAAAGTAAGGCAGAATCTGTCCAGAATTTTTTCTACAATAAAACTGAATTTTGGCATGACTTAGACATCTCAGAAAAATTAGCCAATTTACGTGCATATATAGGATGAAAAGTTACCGCTACTTTGATTTTATCAAGATTTTAGGAGTTACCTGAAAAATTAAAAAAATCGTGCACCAAAAAGTGCAGCGCAGAAATTAACAACTCCATATTATGTTTGCAACTTTAAACATCCAAATGAGTAAAAACTTGATACTTTATTTAAAAACCAGAGAGTTAACTAAAATAAAAACTAACATGCTACAGAAATCATGCAAAATAAAAACCACATATACAAAAATCTCGGGTTGCCTCCCGTAAAACGCTTTCTTTATAGCCATATAACTAGGCTTATTTACTTGTTCAAGTGTCATGGAAATATGTGGTTGCATGAATGCTACCTCCTTAATACTTGGAAAGTGCTACATATACTTCTTGTGTGGGAATTGAAACTTGCCCTTCTTTAGAATCAATGACAGCTCATGTTGTTCTCAGAAAAGGTCTTCCAATGATTATAATACTAAAGATATTTCTCTCCATGTCCATAACAATGAAATCAACATGTACATATGTCATATGCAATTCAACAATTACATCATTTAATTTTCTTAAATCCTTTTTGGTTGAATCATCAGCAAGTAATAAATAAATAGAGCATTTTCCATATTTTTGAGATTAAGTAATTCATACAGCTCTTTTGATATGACAGAAACACTAGATCCTAAATCTAGAATGGCATGATGTGTTTCTTTGTCAATAGATATTAAAATCTTGGGGATCCACGCATTCCCAAGTTTAGGTGGTATCATAGCCTCATTGTTGTACCTCTGAATCTTTTCTTTAATGACATAGTTAGCAATATAGGAACCAAAACCAGCTTGATTAACATTAATAGTGGGATCTTTAGCAAATTTCTCAAGTATAGCAATCAATTCAGGCAAGCTACATTTATCAACATCTAAGAGTGGTTCCCGAGCTTCACTAAGCATTTTAACTTCTTCAATTTTATTTTCCCTATTGTATAGCTCAAAAATCTCATGCCTATCATCAAAATCATCTTCAGGAACTTTGGCTTTTTCAAGACTTCCTATAATTTTTACTTCTATGAGGAAACCGTCTACCATCATAAAAGCATGTTGGGCTGTTAAATTCATGAAGCTACCACCACTTTGATTATAAAGATATATTTTACAGGTGCTTCCCAAGCCATTATAGAACAAGTATATTAGCATCCAATCCTTAAAACCGCTTTCTGTTCCATGTGCAAGCCCTCTAAATCTTTCCCAAGCATTTACTAGTAATTCATTTTTTATTTTGCTTAAAGGAAGTAATGATTTCTCAAATATGGCTTACTATTTCAGAAGATCCGAATCTTTCTACAAAGGGAGCTTTAAAATTAAACCAAGAGCTAAAGTTCCCAGGTGGTCATTTTTAAGTCCAATCTAAAGCTTTACCACCAAGAGAGTAAGGAAAAAAGTTAACTTTGATTATATTATTATTTGTGTTCCTCGCTTTAAGGGTTTTGCACTTTTCATTGAATCTTTTGAAATGGTCCATATGGCAATCATCATGTCTTCCATAAAAGCGATGTTCATAAATGACTTTTACTACTTTAGAATCAATTTCAAAAGACTCAATTGATATATCATTATCTAGAGGAAAAAATTTCACACTAAAAGGCCAATGAGTCTTTCTTTACATGATTTTCAGAAGATAATTACTACTAATTTTTATGTGTTTTTTTTATTTTTTTATGAAAAAGAACTAACAATCAAAAACTAAAAACAAGCAAACAAAGACTAAAAACAAGACAAATGAAATACGATGCAAAATCTAAAAGAGACAAGAGAGCTCACAGCGGTGTTACCTCCTCAATCTTTGGCAAGACGCAGTTGTATGAAGATATTCTTGTAGGGAGTACCTCTCACGCAGCAACCACTATGATGTAACTCCTTTTAGTTCCCTAGCAACAGCGCCAGAAAATGTATGGCAGTTGCCGTGGGAATTGCTTGGAGCTTCTCAAGCAACGCAACATCCACTGTAATGCAACTCTTTTCAGCTCCCCGGCAACATCGCCAGAAAATTTCTTGATGACATTCGGACTCCAAGTGCAGAGTGTTGTGTCAGGAGAGTATTTTTACCACAAGGGTGGCTCGAGGGTTTATATCGAACTCTCGGGGAACTGTATACAGAGTATTCTCTTGTCCCTTCTTTTAGCAATTCTGCAAGTAAAATAAATGCCTGGTGTCCCTAACTCCACCATGTGGTTGCCAAGCACAAGGTTTCTTGTAACTAAATAAAACACAAGTAAAAATAAAACAAATAAAACTAGACTAGATAAAATAACTAAGTAAAAAACTGTAAAGGGGTTGATTGTTTTTGGTGTTTTGGATGGAAATAAGAAAAGTAATTTGTTTTTTGTATTTTCGTATTAAAATAGTGCAGCAAATAGAAAACAAGATAAACGCAATATAAAGGTGATTCTTATGATAAAAAGTGGACCGGGGTTCATGGTTTCACTTGACTATTCTCTCTTTAAGTTGTAGTGAACAGATAGTAATTCATAAATGAGATATGAGGGTGCAAATAATAGTATGCGTAAGATCAGAATTAATATGGACATCACGTCCTAAAATAGAGATGATGCAACACATCTCTCTTATACTCCACAAGAAAGGAAAACTCCATGCAATCTTGTATTAAGAATTAACAGAGCATAACCATAAGTACTTTGACATGATGTTTGAATATCAAATATGCTACCTTGAACAAACAAGATCATCACTACTGTCACGTGACGAACATAGCACATGCATTCACTTTATCCCTAGTGAGGCAACAAAGGAAAAGGCAAAGGCATAATAAATCATGAAAATATTGTCACTATCCAATCACTAAAACCATGCTACTCCATCTAATACATATCATCCCACACACGCTCTTGCATAGATGTTGGATCAGAACAAAAACTTAAGAACGGGGTACATAATATGCATCTATCAATACATCTTACACATAATATGATCAGAACTCATAGCACAATATCATAGAATAAGGATCCACCAAATAAGTATTACAAATATGGCCATAATCATTTGAGGTAGCTTATATGGCACTAAGAACTATGATGAACATGAGAGAAATAGATCAAGCTATTGCCACAAACTCGTAGTACAGAGGTGGACTACTCTCCCTTGATCATGGTGATGATGAAGATGTTGACGAAGGTGTAGATCTCTTCAGCGGTGATCCCACGGAGTCCCCCCCCCCCCTCCAATCTTCTTTGCAGCAACATCCATTTCCGCGTTTCTATGTTTGTGTGGCGCTCTCCTCTCAAGAACTCTTCGGGGCCATATATATAGTTACTTTTAGGTAAAAATACGTCGGTGGGCAAAAAGATCACGCGGTTTCGACGATCGACGGCCGAAGAGGCTGGGTGGCACGCCCTACATGTTTGGGCGCGCCACCTATGCTCCTTTGGGACCCAGGACTCTCCAGGTGTGGTTCCAGGGCCCAGGGTGCTTCTCCCGATAAAAAAATGACGCTCCAAAAATCTCAGGTCAATTTGACTCCTTGTAGGTCTCTGAAAGTGAAAAATACACAAGACAGAGTTTTCCTGTTCTACAGAGTTATAAACCAAATAAAGGGAATTATTAGTAAATTCCCACAAATCAATGTAAAACATGGTATTATCATCATATATGTTGCAAATATGTGGGAATTTAATATGATAAAGAAAAAAGTTCATGTATGCATTTTACATGCATCAAGAAGCCATCACGTCTATCGAAACGCCGAGCAATCTTTAGGGTAAATACCTGGATAAACTTCGTCATTCATGTTGTCGATGCCACCATGATGCCAGACGGCGCCACCTCCCTACGCGCGTCCATTGTTGCACGCCGGCCGTCGAGACTCCGCTGCACCATGCCACCAAGACTCGTCATTGTAGATGGTAGATGACACGCCGCTCCACCTTGGTCTCCCCGCGAGAGAAACACGTGGAGACCGACGCCCTGCCACAAAGCCATCCACACGTCCATCTAGCCGATGAATGTCTGCAAAGATGATGCTCCCACAAGTGTGACGTCGTAGACATCTCCATCTTCCGATCCAGGAGGTGCCCATAACGTCCCCAACAAGGGCTACGATGTCCACGGGCGCCGCCGTTAAATGGTGGCCTCCCCAAGATCTGAGGTTTCCCCCAAAAACATGGAGCGACATACACCCCCACCATCACCTCTAACGAGGAATACGATACCCACGGGCCAAGTGATCCGCTGCCGGGAAGCCGCCGCAAGGCTGCACCACCGCTCGCCAGATCCCTTTTGCGCTGACAATGAAGACAACCAAAGGTGGAGAAGGCCACATCGCTGCGTGACCGGTGCCTGAAGCGCCCACTTAAAATCTACCGCGGCGACCACGCGTCCAAGACACAGTGGAGGGACGCGCCGCCGCCGTCATTATCCTCCCGCACGGGCTTTGCCCGGATCCGGCGGCGACGAGAGGGTAGATGGGAGGGCGGCGGCTAGGGTTAGGGGGAGGGGTAGCTTCTCACGTTGTTTTTGGAAAATGGTGTCCACGTAGACCCATGTTCCACTAGCTTTTTTAGTGTTTGCTAATTTTGAGTGTTGTCATCCTTTGATTTTGATGTACAAATTAGAAATTCTGTCTGGGTCTACATGGTTTTGCCGTCCGTGTAGTATTTCACAGCGGTGGACTTGGATTGATGATTGACTTGGGAGGAGATTTCGAAAGTTCAGAGCATAACGTCCGGTGCGCCTGCAGCAGGAGACGGCTTCATCGCCACTTCCCTCTGCTTCTCCCCGCCCCCGTCAACGACGTGGGTGACCTCGGCATTATACACGTACATCCGGCACACGGCGAAGAAGACGACGAGGTTGGCGCAGTTGAGCACCGCGAAGAAGGCGAAGTAGAGGTCCAGGCGCGAGGCGTTAAGGTTGTTCTGGATCCACCCTCCCTGCCCGTGCCGCCCCGTGATGTGCGCCACCGTCGACAGCAGGAGGCTGCTGAGGAAGTTCCCGATGCCGAGGCTGGTCATGGAGTAGGACGTGCCGAGGCTCTTCATCCCCTCCGGCGCCTGGTCGTAGAAGAACTCGATCTTGGCCACCTCCAGGAAGGCGTCGGCGACGCCCATGAGCACGAACTGCGGGAGCAGCACGAAGATGGAGAGCGGGATGGTCTTGCCGACCTTGCTGTCGAACACGCCGTTCTCGTGCGCCACGTTCAGCCGGTACCGGTCTGTCACCGACGCGATCGCCATGATCACGATGTGGAAGACGAGCCCGACGCCCATCCGCTGGAGCAGCGAGATGCCCCGAGGGTTCCCGGTGAATCGGCGCATGAAGGGCACGAAGAGGCGGTCATAGAGCACGACGGAGACGAGCATGGAGATGGTGACGAACCCCTGCAGGCTCGCCGGCGGGATCTCGAAGCCGTGGGCGCCCACGTGCCGATCCAGCGTCGTGCCCTGCTTCACGAACAGCGTATTGATCTGCGCCAGCATCGCGCTAGGCACGAACGTGATGCCTAGCACGGGCAGCATCTTGAGCATCTGCTTCGTCTGCTCCACCTGCGTCACCGTGCTCAGCGACCACCGCGACGTGCTACCGCCGGTCCTTACCGCCGCTTTGCTCAGCACGCTGCAGTCCCAAGCAATTAATGCGAAAGAACATCAATTAGTTAGCGCGACTGGCCGAACACATGCGCATCATCAAGTGAGATGAGAATTGATCAAATCTAGTTTAGAGTTGAGTTGCATGATCGAGCACCTAAAGTTGGGTGTGTACGGCAACGGGGACGTCTTCTTCTTGGCGTACTGCTCGGGGTCGATCTCGTGCAGGTCTCTTGGGTCCACGGGCGAGGGGACGCGGCACTTGCGGACGGCCGCGACGATCACCCCAGCCATCTTGGCGAACGAGCTCTCGGAGGTGGGCTTGTGGCGGTAGAAGGGCGTGCCGGCGGTGAAGATGGCGATGGAGACGGCGAGGCCGACAGTGGGGAGCGCGTAGCCGACGGTCCAGCCGATCTTGTCCTGGATGTAGACGAGGACCGTGTTGGCGAAGAGCGTGCCAAAGAAGATGCTGAACATCCACCAGTTGAAGAAGGAGAGCTTCTGCCGGCGCTCGCGCGGCTCGTGCTCGTCGAACTGGTCGGCGCCGATGGTAGAGATATTCGGCTTGGTTCCGCCCGTGCCGACGGCGAGGATGTACAGGGCCAGGAAGAAGACGCCCAGCTGCACGTTCGTCGCCTTCTGGTCACAGTTCAGGTCGGCTGTGCCAACGCCGCATTTCGCCGGCTTCAGCGACGGCAGCGACACGGCCAGGGTCAGCAGGATCATTCCCTGCGTGAAACATTAGCGGGCGATGAGGATGGCCGTGAGTACACATAATGGAACGAATCATTTAGGCTAAAAGGCCACTTAATTGAACGAATTCATCGGTTTCTTTGACAATCAATACCGTATATATTTGAAGTAGCAAAAAGTACATGATATAAATACATGAGTAGTCTCCAGCAATTACAAAATAAAGTTTAAATAGCAAAATTTTAAGTTCTTCAGATTCTTTCTTCTTCTATGACATAATCATGTACTTTTTTAAAGGCATCCGGAAGCAAATATCGAACCACAAATCTGTAAATAAAATTAAATGGTTTTCCATAATTTTAATTTAAGCCGCAATGCCACGGCCAGCCTTGTCAACGTCGCTGGAAAGTCGAGAGTACGAATCACCATTGTCGAGAACGTAGAAGCCAGGAAAAGTATTGCGAGGAGAACCACCTTGCGGCAACCATGGGAAGATCTAAAATAGATCTGGTGAAGCAGGTTCTAAAGGCCCATACCTTGAAAAAAGGTAATCTTCCAACACCACCCATTGATGTCAACAAAGAGATCTCGTTGTCGAACAAGGAGCTAAAGATTATTTATTGTAGACAATGTCATCTCCATTGAGTCGAATACCAAAAAGAAATGACTATCTCTAAAAAATACTATTTTTATTAAAAACTCCACACATAAATCAGGTCCCCACCCCTCGTGATGCAGGCGAGATCGGCTGAAGAAGAGGGAACCGATCTATGGAGAAGGCGGAGTTGGAGGCGGCGGCGGTTCTGTTTTGAGGTTCCTCGCTGAAATGGACTCATCGTTTTTATTTTTAGGGAGAAACGAATTCATCGTTTACTCCTCTGGCATCTTCGATTCTGACATCCTGAACTAACCAAGAGTATGACCATAAAAAAATCTCAACGCCTTGGCATTCGTGGGCTAAATATTTTCGTATCTTCGGACCTTGCTACCGCGGCCCAGGTAAACGTACTCTAGGGGCGGGGTCTCAACCTCCTTTTAGAAAAACAAATCAGGGGACTCTCAAAAAAAAAAGGTGAATATACTCGCACAAAATCCCAATTAAATTTATTTTCGTTCTATACATTTTCTAAAAATAAATCATGTTCTATATAGTTTAATTCGACAGTAATTTGTGGATTATATAGACATTTTTGTTTAGTTATTTGAATTATTTTTAATTTTCTAGAAACTATTTCTATTTCTTTTCACACACCATTTTTATAAATTAGTTCCAATTCTGAATCTTTTTGTGGTCCCGGTTTGAAACGTGTGCAAAATCACCTCATCTTGCTTATGTCTTTGTTTTGGCCAACTTTGTATAGTCGAGAGTCGCATTTATTTGACAACTAGCAACTTGTAGGTTGACTAGGAGGATAGTAGTATCTCAGTCCACCGAGGATTAAACCCCACATTGGGAATTCTCCCCATATCATTAGAGCAATTCCAATAGTGTAGCCTGTTGCTGGCTATAAGCCAAGTGCCATGTCATCTATAGCTAACTTAGAGCTAACATATACAATAGTGAGCTACAAAAGTGTAGTACTTTTACAATACATGGCCCACCTTTTAGTCTCACATAGTGCCTAGGAGCACGTGCTAGAGCTGGCTACAAGATAAGAGCCCACTCCTCTTCTCTCTCCTAATCTCTCTCCTCCAACTAAGCAAGTTTATCTCTTATAGCCAGCTGAGTGTACCTTATTGTACTTGCTCTTAGGTCAGATCATATGTGTTTTGGAAGGTGACATTTAGTAGCCATGTTTATATCTGACTTCGTCGACCTTCAAATTCCGGAACTCTAGCGGATACTTTAAAAATGTTGTTGATTAATCAAAAACATTTATGAGTATGAGGCTTAGAAAATACGCAAAAAGTGCGTACTAAAAACTTGTGTTCACTCTAAATCAAACTTACATTCCCGCTACT